>OZ018323.1:59131630-59751630 GCA_963969495.1 Ceratothoa steindachneri | reverse complement strand
CAGGTAAGCGGCGATACAGCACAAAGCTTTGGAAGACCTTCACAGACTGCTTCAATTGTTTACCCATCGCAGCCATCATTGATGAGAAAATTTTCTGCTGCCACGGTGGGCTGAGCCCAGACCTGCAGAACATGGAACAGATTCGGAGAATTATGAGACCCACCGATGTCCCTGATACAGGTATTTCCTTGAGGAGCTTTGGTCGCATAGCATTGGATAGAGGTGAAAGTGGACTGAGAATGACAAGAAAGGGTACAAATGCCCTCTCCAAAAAGTTTAATGACAGAGCCTAGATAGGATCAGTTGTTCCTTTCACTCGGGTGTGAGTATTGGTGTTTTCTAGGCGCATTTATCCTGGAACCACTTCAGTGCACCTTTCCCTCCAACATTGGACAGGGTTGCATGCCTGGCTTCTAGTAAGGTGTCTGAAAACAAGTTTGTAGAAAGGAGAGAAAACGCCACTCAAAAACCTGAGACCATTTTGTTCATCTTGATTTTCTTGAGTAGTGGGATATGAGGTACGAGGGGGTCTTTTGCACATCAAAGTCAAACATACGTCGGTCCTTTTCACATGCTGCACGCTGATTGGGTGACATTTTTTTTGTTAAGTTATTGATTTATTTCAGTTGTCACTGGATTTGGTCTCCATAGGTTTAATGAATCTCAAGATGAGCGAAACGTCGGCTAATTTGATCAGGGTTTTTTTTTTTTTTCAATTCTTATCTTGAATTTATCTCGAGTGTAAATGGACAAGTTAAGAGGGATGCTTGGTAAGTGAATTGTAGATAGAATGAAGATCGAGTAGGTGAGAGGTATTTTTGGTGCAATGAAAGGTGTGGACAAGGTTGGGGCTGAGATTGTTCCTAATTGATCTGAGCATGTAAAGAGATGGAAACTAGACATGAGAAGAATATGCAAGTGAGGGGCTGGAATATTGTGTAAAAAGTGGATTTATTATGTGAATAAGTGATAAAGAAAGGACTGACTGAAAAGTGAGTGAATGATATTGTGTATTATAGGTGTGCATGGAAGGAGTTTGTTTGCTGCCTTGCCTACAATTTTACACCCACGGAAGAATGGCCAATATGTTACAGCGCATCGATATGAAGGGCGAGTTTGATGTTGAAAAAGTGAGGGAGGTGGCGGCTTTGTGGTTGATAGGACATAAAGTTGAGTAATTATTGGCAATGATTGTGCCTTTATTCTCCTTAATGCAGGTAAGCTCCCTCGAGAGGGGTTTGTACTCTTAACTCCTGTTTGTCCCCGCAAGGGGGTGCACCAGGTAAGCTCTTACACGTGGGCTATAGAGGAGCGGCACACCATCGACCTAGGGAAAGATGGTGATGGTAACTGTACCGCTATTCAATTAGCTAGAGGTACCCGTGCTCTCTCTCGGTTCCTCGGATGCGCCTCTTCAAATCTCCAACTGTCTTTTCATACATCCTCACTTATAGTGTGGGCTGGGGGCCCTCCCAGCCCCATCACCTGTGAAAGCGTGATGGTGATAACCACTACAGTCAATGCCAAGCGATACTGCCGCTATCGCCCGGGTCCTCATCTACACCTCTTTAAATAGTCATACTTTCTTCTAAATAGGTAGTGATGACCCGGCCCTCTTCTTAGTGAACCAGCCTATCTCTACTATTCCCCCTTATTACTTACACTACTCTACAACTTTCTTTTCACTTGCTATTTATAGATGTTTTGGTAGCTGGGTGCACTTCCTACCTTGTGTTTGAACCCACCTCTTTGGTGAGATAGGCCCCTAACTCTCTACTCAAGGGCCCAAAGCCCTTTGACTGGGAAATGTATGAGGGAGGGAGTATACTTTTACCTCTTTCACTCCACATGCAAGGTGACTACCGCCGGCCCCATTCTTTATGGGACAAAACTTGATAAATTTGTTCAGGTTGACTAAGTCCATCCCCGCTCGGATCTGAGGCCCTGTATGTGCAAATGATTGTGTGGATGTTTCTCATCCAATGAGGACTTGGGAGGTCATAATTTCTTCTTTCATTGCAAATTTTTTTTTGTCCACGCTGTTACTAGAGGAGGATCTACTGGACTTTACCTCCAGAGGCAGAGAACCATTAAATGACAGGTTAACGTTGAGTGAGTTGCGTTCCTCTCTCGCTCCGTGCCTGGACGATGTCCCATATGCCATGTTTCGGCACGTAAGCGAGCGAGGCATGGCCTTTCTGTTAGATTTATTCAACAGCATCTAGACGGAGGGTATCCTCCCAGATTCCTGGTGAATGGTACTGTGGTCGCTTTTCGCAAACCAGGGAGAGATCACTCTACCTCGGCTGGTTTATGTTAGATTAGCCTTTTTTCTGGACAGCAGAGGCCACCTGTTTTCCGCAAGTTCCACTCCATGTTGGATGCTCTGCTCCAACACTATTTGGGCGAATGGACGCCTCCCAATCTTTATGTATTTGAGTTTTTACGAGATCGTAGATTCCTCATACGGGTGGGGGAAACCCCCCTCTGGCCCAATGGAGCAGCGGCACGATCACCGTGCAGTGTGCACCAAGGCATATCTTAACCAACCCAATGGAGCAGGAAGAGGGTGCCCCACAGTGAAATGGTTCTGTGTTATACTGTAGTTCACACCGACTGCATGGCAGGAATCAGGGTAGCCCCTCGTGCTGCTTGGCAAAGAAGGTGGGAGACAATTGAGGGGAACTTAAGGTTGTGTGCCATTGCGCCATGACTGTTCCCCTGGACCTACCTCTTAATGTCTAGATGGTTTCAGGTTGCTTTCTATAATCGAATTGGGTACACTTGCAGGACTCACCGCTATTTGATGGAGCAGTCGGCTTTACTTTATTGCATGACTCTGTTGTCCCCCAGACTGTTGAGTACATTCTTGTTGAATGCCCCAGTCTGGGTGATCTTAGCGCACGCTACCCCTCCCTGTATCCACACGAGCGGGGTCCCTTCTACTCAGGAAGGATTCGTTCACACAAACTTGTAGACTCACTTCTTGGAGGAGGACGTCTCATCCATTTTATTTAACGTTCTTTGGTTTTGGTCTCATGCTCCGACGTCCTTTTGCTTTGCTATTGGTTTCTGTTTGTGTTTTTTAAATTAGCCTAATAATATTATAAATATAATTATGATGAGATGCCCTTGGTGGTATTTTCCAGATGGGTGGCATAAAGAAAAAAAATCTTATTCATGCACATCTTTTTTAGTTTGGGTTTGTTTATATTGACCTAGCCTAAAGTCTCTCCTCCCTGGTTGCAGCCAGAGGAAGCATAAATAAAAATTTTTAGCTGTTAATGGAAGAAATTTGTTTACTTTTGGACCTCATTACTGTAGTATAACACATGGTGCCTTTGCATGTAGGTCTGCTGTGTGATCTCCTCTGGTCGGACCCTGACAAAGATGTGTCTGGATGGGGAGAGAATGATCGTGGTGTAAGCTTCACTTTCGGCGCTGATGTGGTTAGCAAGTTCTTGCATCGACATGATCTCGACCTAATTTGCAGAGCTCATCAGGTATGCAGAAAGATGAATTGCTGTGAAAAAGGGTGCTTGACAAATTTTTCACTATTTGCCCCTCAAATATATTCACTTTCCATTGGTTTGTCTCTAATTGAGCTTTCGGGTTAACAGGTGGTTGAGGACGGATATGAATTCTTCGCGAAACGGCAGCTTGTAACGCTGTTTTCAGCTCCCAATTATTGCGGTGAATTCGACAATGCTGGAGGCATGATGTCCGTTGATGAATCCCTGCTCTGCTCCTTCCAAGTAAGATTTCATTAGGCTCTTGCTTGGATAGACCTATTACAGATGAAACGGCATGATGAGTGCTGTGAAAAAAAATCCTTAGTACTCTTAGCATTTCAACTGCTAGGGGGAAAAAAATGACACACTTATCTAATTATTCATACACATAATCTACAAGAGGATTGATGGGTGTGTCCGTAGAGAACCTAAAATACATTTCTCCTGACCAAGTATTGAGTAGGTTTATTATTGCAGTCCTCAATTTTTGTTGTTCTGTTCTTGCTGCTACTTTGTACTTTATTCTTCTCCTTTCCATTGTCTGTGAATGTTTCCTTGTTAGATAAATTATAATAATCAGGTGAAGACCAGGTTGTTCACGCTCAACCTGAGCCACATTGTATTAAGAAACTTACTAAGCCACCTTCACCAATTTAATGCCTCTGTAGGATGGGGGGGTGTTACACTGCCTAGACTGTTACACTTGGGACCCAGCAGAGCTGCACATCTTCCCAACATGAGTGCAAGTTAGGAAAGCTCAGTCACTGGGTTGACATGAACTCTCTGATTGGGCGTGGGCAAATTATTGGTGCGCTTTCCTCTCAGGGCTACTTATATTTACTTATTTTTCATTATTATTGTTTGATTTTACTCCACTATCCTCAACCTTTTGTCTACCTTCACTTTGTACCAGGAGAAACTGTTCTCCCCTGGACAGAGTTTGGTTCACCTAGACATGGTGACTGTGTTGACTGCACTCTATCTTAGGATCAATTAATGACAGGATATGATAATAATCTGTGATCACCCACCCTACTCCTTAGTGGACCTGTCTATCTCTACTTCTCTTACTTCTCTTTATTACACACCCTCCTACCCCTTTCCACACTTTCTCTTCTATCCACAGAGGTTCTGGATGCCCAGCTCACCTTCATCCTCTCATGAGCTTTAGTCGAGTGGCGGTGTATGCCGTAGGTCCCTACCTGCTGCAAGGGCTGAAAGGCCATGGGCTAGGACAAGTATTAGGTACGGGGTGTGCTGGGCTGTCTATTCTGCTCACCTTCCTCCAATAGATACATAAGGTGGTTACGTCGGTACCATCCTTTATGGTTTAAGCTCCAGGACAATGCTGCTAGAATAGCGGGCCGGGTTGGCAAAGCCCATCAACGCTAGACCGGGATCGATTATGTGTAAATGATCACGTTCTGGAATTTCTGATCCTATGGAGATTTTTCTCTTAACTTCCCAACTTATAGGAAGGTCATAGGGACTCTTTTTTTTTTTTTTAGTCTCATGGTGACAAAAGAAGGCAATAGTGAGAAAGTGAAGGGAGATCCCCTTCCAGGCGGTCTCCCACTCCATAGGTGTCAGAGAGGATGAGGAAACCCCTTGGACTTGTGGAGGGGCCACCCTCTCACCACTGTGATAAGGCAAAGGAGCTTCTCCTTTGGAACCACTCTCCAGCAATTCCGCCTCAAAAGGTCGTGACTCTTCCCCGTCCCCTCCCGTGCTTTCTCAGGGGCCTTTCCAACCCTCTTCTTTCTACCGGAGTGGAGGCTAACGGGTGCCAGAAGGCTCCCGTCCCGTTTGTTGGAAGGGAGCCTTCTGGCGAATGCGTCGAATCCCTCCGGGGGGGCCATAATTAGTGCCCTTCCTGCACTTAATGGCACGCTGGTGAATGTGACGGTGCACTCTACCATGAACTTTGTGAAAGGAGTGGCTACGCAAGGGAACTTGTGGACTACTCCAATAGATGACATCAGCTTAAAGCTGGCCAACCATGGAGCGGTCAAAGTCGAACATGTAATGAGGAAACAGGAGGGTCTTCGAGACCCACCCGTACGCTCTTCGTCACGTTTGATTGTGACAAGCTCCCCGATTCGGTGCGTGCCGGTTGGTATCACTACCGGGTGAAGGCATTCGTGCCACTGTCCTCAGAGGTGCTACTACTGCCATCGCTCCTGTAGACGTGCACAGTCACGCTTACCAGCTTACCAAAGTTTGCAAGTCTGGAGAACCGCACTCCGCTTCTAGAAGCAATCTGGTGCGTATCTCTGGAGAAGGAAATCGTGGCTGTTCAGGCTACAGATCACCTCTCATTTTGCGAGGCTAAGGACTTGGTCCTGGGACGTCTTATGCCTCAATTTTTTTTTAAAAAAGGGCACTCTCTGCTGCTCACAGTAAGGGGCACGGCGATTTGCCTTCCTGGCCGCCGTGCTGACGGAACTCATCGCCCCATCCGACCCCAGCTTAGCCTCTTCTCCTTTCTGACACCATCTTACCCTGCTCCCTCACTTTCCCTACAACCTCTCCCACAACTTTCTCTGGTCGTCCTCTAATTTCACAGGGTAGACGCTGACCAGCTTCCTCTCACCCAACTATCCCGGATCGGGGCTGGGGGGAGAAACCTTCCCTCACCCCTAAGCTCCGGTTTGGGAGTGATAGGTTTTTACCAACCTGCTTCATCCCCACCCTCACCTTCCTCACATACGGTTTCTCTCTCCTTTTCAGTCTATCGATTTTACTTTTAAGCCGTGCTAAGGGAGAGCCGTCATGCCGATGGGCTGCCAGGTCACTAGGCAGGAGGAGTGGCCTCAAATGGCGGCAGCTGACTTTACCAGCCTCGTTTTCACCACTCGCAGAGCGGGGGTTTATTCCTCTCCTGTACATAGCGATGTAGGGGACTCACCCCCTTCTCTGGTGTCGCCCTAGTGCGGATCACTTTTTCCAGCGGCAGTCCCCCTTTGTTTGCTTTCCAAAGGGGCTGCCAAGAAAGCAGGCAGGCGGCTAATAATTGACCGTTTCCGGTGGGGGCGGCTTGATAAGGCCAACCCCATTAGGGGAGCAAGAGATGGCAGGGCTAGTCGGCCCGTGCCCCTTAATGTCCTGCAGGTCTGTGGGACTTGTTTGCAGGGGGTCAGTGTACCTGGAGGCTACACATAGACCCCCACCCACTGAGATAAACTGGTCCCTGAGGTGACCCAGCTCCAGGTGGTAAGACCTTCTATGGGGTCTAACCTGGGCTCGGTGCCAAGCACTGAACACCCGAGTCCGCCCCTGTGCAAGGTGGAGAGGGATCTCCTCTCCCGGCTGGTGCCCCTGTAAGAGCCAAGACCTTTTCCATTTCAGAGAAGGATGTTGCTGAGGCCAGTCTATCAGGCCTAGGGGGTCCTGCCGGTGGATGGGAGAAGCAAGTTTATTCCCCGCCCTCTGCGGGAGTCCCAGACTAAAACCAAAACTGAGCAGAGGGGAGCTTTGATTACCTCAGGGCTCCTCATTCAGGGGTTACCTGCGTTTTCGAGCCAGCTGGCTCAAATGCTTGCTCGTTATTCGCTCCAAGGGCAACATGATCCATCAAAGGAGAGTCGAAAGTAGCCCATTTCTCGGGTGGGAGCCTTCTGGCGAATGCGTCGAATCTCTCCGAGGCGGCCATGATTAGTGCCCTTAGTTAACTTGATGGCACGCCGGTGAGTGTGACCCCGCACTCTACCATGAATTTCACTAAAGTAGTAGTTTATGCGACGGAACTCGTGGAATACTCCATAGATGACATCACCTTAGAGCTGGCCGACCATGGAGCGGTTAAGGTTGAACGTGTGATAAGTAAACAGGGAAGAGCTTCGAGACCCACCCTACACTCTTCGTCACGTTCAACTGTGAGAAACTCCCTGAGTCGGTGCGTGACCTTGGGTATTGCTACCGCGTGGAGGCATTCGTGCCACTGCCGCGGAGGTGCTACTACTGCCACCGCTTCGGCCTTACGAATCGCTCCTGCGCAAAGTCAGGGTTACCCGAAGTCTGTGTAAGTTGCTTCAAGGCCGCACACGATAAGTCCAAATCGTGTGTGGCCAAGTATGTCAATTGCGGACAGCCACACCCCGCTTCGAAACAATGTGTTTCGTATCTCCTTGAGAATGAAATTATAGCTGTTCAGGCCCAGGATCATCTCATTTCGCGAGGCTAAGGGCTTCGTCATCGCGTGCCTGGCGCTGCCCGGGACGTCCTATGCTTCAATGTTAAGGAAGACGCCCTCTGCTTCTAGCCCCTCCAGGCCTACGAAAACGGTCGTTTCCGCCCCCATTCGGAACCCTTTTGAGGGTTCTACTCACTCCGGGCGCTCCCCTGGTAAAGCTGGCTGCAGAAAGGCTTCACACCCAGCCTCGGCTACCCCTTTCCCGTAAGGCGAACTTGCCGTTCGTCTTCACCAAGTCGATAGATTCACAGGAGGCAACGCCCCTGAAGTTGGTCGTGAGGCCATCTTCCGGGGTTCCTAAAGTTGCTCCCCCCCCAAAAAAAAAGGAGGACAGCGCTAAAGGAGCTTCGGGCCCTTCGCTCACACCCACTGGTAAGTTGGGTGGCTCGAAGACGGTGGATCTTCCAAAAGAGGGACCCCCGTCTCCGAAGCCCACTTAAGATTTCGAGACGGATGGAGGAAAAGACTCGCCTGGCGAGGACCCCATCATCCCCCCAAAAGTCCTCGAAAGTTTCAGCGCAGCGCCCGGAGTTCTGCCTCCGGGAAGCGTACGGCCATTCCCGCTAGGGTCTTCTCTTCGAAGAGGGCCCACGCACCTCCGAGCTAGGCCTGGGGGGGGGGGGCATATTCCTTCAATGGAAATGCTGCGGACTCCGGGCCAACTGGGAGGAGATGCGGAGGCTCGTCTCCTCCCATTAGCTATTGTTTTGCAGGAGACCATGCTGGGTGCATGAACCGTCCCCACCATGGGCTCGCTATCGCTCAAGTGCCTTGTACTCGAAACGGGTTTGTGTACACAGACTTTTAGACTATCTGACTTTTTGGAAGAGTCTGGCCTCCTCCATTTTATTTGACTCTCTTTGTGGTAGGTTGCATATTCCGGCACCGGAGGGAGGCGGGCCTCCCCCCGACCCCGAAATGTGTTTTTTTTTAAATTTTAGAATAATACTAGGCTCGAATTTTAATTACGGCTACTTATGCCCTTGTATGCGTATGCATACTAGAATAGTATAATACTAGGCTAGAATTTTAATTACGCCTACTTATGCCCAGATGGGCGAATTTAAAAAAAATCCTAGAGCCTTTGATACCCCTTTCCCCCCAATTCCAAATTGCATGGAGTCGAAGAGCAGTGTGGTAGTAGCATAAGGTTAGAATTGTCATTCACCCCATTGTTATAAGTGTTCCATTTCTCTCTCAGATTTTAAAACCGTCAGAGAAAAAGGCGAAGTATCAATACAATGGTTTGAGCAAGCCAAACCCTCCTCAAAGAAACCAAAAACCAATGAAGAAGTAGAAGGTGCTAGGAAGTACTCGTTATTTATTTTATACATTATTACTTTTAGAAATAGTCCACTCATGGATTTAATTTTGCTTCTCTATTTGGAAATTTATTCTTTAAAGTTGTGCAGAAATTTTGATTGCGACCACAATTTGAATACAGAATGGAACACATCATTTGATGTTCAAAAGTACCTTGAACAGTTTGACTTTAAGATTCAGTGGTTGGATGATTGATGACCTTCTCCATTTGACCCCATTAGTTATGCCATTTGGTGGCGTTTAGTTATTCATCTTTTTGCTCCTTGTTTGTGATGAATTCCAAAAAATTGAGGTACTTAATCCATTGCTTTGTTTGCTGTTCGAGATTTGAGGGCCTTTCCACACACACACCCTGTTTAGTTTTTAATGGTTATGTTCGACCATATCTGGTACCTCATTTTGCGTTGGTTAAATGCTAGAAATTGGGATTAAAATCAAATTCAAAGATTTTACAGTATTTTAACAGTTTCATCTCATTTGGACACACACTTAAGTAAATATATATTGAAAGAAATTTCGTCTCTGGATATCATCTTCTTTCTGCATTCACTAGCCAAGTTTTGTTTCACTTTTTAGCATTACTGATATACCAGAAACAGATATATAAAATATATTTATACATACACAATTTGTATTTTTTATAACTGTAAAGTGATTACCTTTTTGTAAAAAAAAAAAAAAACGACCCTCTGTACATTTTCTTTCAAGCCATATATATAACTCCTGTACCGAAATTAATTTTGGATGTTTTTAATGAGGTGGATTCGAGAGTAATGCATAATCACTTCTCATATGAGATTTGAGACATGGCTTGAAGGGAGTCTAAAGCTCAAGGTGACATAGCATAACAGTGTCCAGTAGTTTTATCTTTAGATCTGCTCTACCATAGATGCTTTCCAGTTATAACAATGTGAAACACCACTAGCTAAAATTTAAGGGGTGGTTATGCTTCGTTTGATTACTTTTCTTTTTCGAAGATTCACTCAGAATTTACAAATATATGTTTTAATTTTTACATACTATTTACAGACAAGTCTCTTGGTTTTAAGGATTTGAGATGTCAATTAAATATTTAGTGTATACATAAAATAGTTATATTATGTACATATATTTTGTCTTGATAGTATAGGTGCGGCTTGAATGTTGCCTGCTAGGAATCTTTCCTTTTGTGCTGCTTATATGTAGCATAAGCCAAATCTAACTCCAGACTAAGCGCCTAACATTTTTTTAGGGAGACAATAAATAAAAACTATAATTTCATATGAAAATAAGTGCCTTAGATTTAGGTATAAAGAAATAATACCCGACAGTTTTTACAACAAGCTTGCCAATACCGAGGAAATGTTGAGATCGGAGAGGTGAATTAAGCTTAATTCCAGCGTGTAAATTAGGTGGTGCAAGTCTTGGAAATTCCTTTAGTGCGACTCGCTGATTATTATCATTCTTTTCATCGAAGCTGCTCCAGTCATTCATTTATTTCATCTGGATTTATTTTTGGGGGGCAATTATGCTTTTTGTCTTTGACCCCTAATTTTAAAACATGGAAGGAATTGTTCATGCATTAAAGTTAAAAACATGAATTTGTCTAATTTATCCAGTTAAAAGTTAGTTTCATTGCTTTGAATAACTTGCTCTTGCCAAAGACTTTGGCGGGTATGGAAGAATACTAGAAAAAGCATTCAACGCAAATTTTGCAAATACTTGTCCTAGGATAATAATAGGAACAAGGACCATTTTCTTTTATACTCTTATTTCTCATTTGAAGCAATGGATGTACAAGATCTGGAAACCCTTTGATGTTGTTTAAGCTGCTATCCTTAAAACTGCTAACTTTTCAAGAAATTGCTTAAAAAGGGTGGGTAGATTCTCTTAACCATAACCAATCAGTGGAGGTAGGCAGGAAGAAATATTAATTTAGATTGAAAATCAGATAAAAAACCAACTGGACAAAAATTAAGGCAAATCATATAATTTAAACAAAGCTCAGATTGTAGATACTGAGAAACTCCAAGAAATTCGCCTCTAGGAAACGAAGACCACATCAAAGAGAACCGACTAGGAAGAAACATCCACTTACATCACAAATGGGTCGCTCCTGCAAGGCTCTGATGCGATCAAGCGTTTTCCCAGAAAGGGTGGTTGTCACGCTTCAACGCTATTAATACTACCCATCCTTTATACTCTATCAAACACGAAACGAGCAATATTCCTTCATGTGCCAAGTTAGCCCTTTATTGCGAAAGGTTGCTATGCGCTGGAGCATCTCATTCCGAGATGGTTAATACCCGGGGGGAAGGCCGCGAAGATGCTCTCATACACTAAATCATTTCCTTCTTCCTCAGTCAACACTCAAATACCTACTCATATAATCAAACCACCTCTTACGCAGTCTACACCTGCCCTAACATTTTAAAAACTATTTCCATCCATACCCATTCGCCACTGGGCATGGGATGGGTGCAAAGTCTCTCGGAATGGTGGGGGGGGGGGGCTTTGGAGCCTCCTGGTGCTTTGAGCAAGTTTTATCACACCCCTTTTCTTCCTCCCCAATTATTTCCTTTCACTGACCTTTCTTTCTCCTATCTATTGGCTCTGACGGTTACCTGTCCTTTGCTTGTTGTTTGAGGGACTGATTCTGGAATTACAATCCGATCACCACACCCCGTTATCTCCCGTACCGAGCGGTGTATTGCAACCAGCTCGGCTGTGAAGACAGACGCAGCGCCTAGCAGAGCCCCGCTGACTTCAAACAGAGGGGATACGGCGTGGAAACCGACCCCCTCTTGGGATTTGGAGCCGTCCGTATACACTGGCACGGTTCCAGTGTGACACGAATGTGCTCCAAAAAGGCCGAACACAATCCTCCCGGTGATGTAGAAGCCTTGGGAGCAGAGGCATGGCGCAAAATGGTCAAAGGTGGTGGCGTCCTGGGCAGAACCAGGGGCGCCACCGGCCCAGAGCTATATCTAGCTCTTGAAAGAGTTTCTTGGCCCTAAACCCGAAGGGCTTAGGGTATCACTGGCTTCTCTCGGCGTCATACCCCAGTTCCTTTGACGCCTAAAACCGTAACTTCCAACCTTCTCTCAGAGGTTGTGCACCTTTCGCTTGTAATGATGTACCCCGCTCCCCTAGGGTAACAATGCCTCCAAGTCTCCTCTATCCTTACCATTTCCCTCTGGTTACGACCTTACCCCATCTTCGCTTCTCGCTACCCCTGTTCCTTCTAAAGCATATGTAACAAAAAATTCCAACCTCCCTTCAAACGTGTATACCATCCTGAGTGATGGTCCTTTCCGCCAGGCGGGGGTAATGATTCCCCCAAATCTCTCTTGTCTCTACCCTTTCCTCCCGGGTCACGATCTACTGACTTTGGTTTGTCGAAACAAACTTAATTCTCGCAATACTAGCCCCGTCCCTCGAAATCGGGGTTGCCTCGCCGTTCTGAGCCTTGTATGATGCCCACGACGAGCTCATCTCGTACGTCACTTGTTTGTAAGGGCTCCTCCACCTCCCTTGTACTATTCTGACCGTGGTCTCTCAGCGGTCTGAGTGATGGCAGCAATTTTTCAATGGAACTTTTGGGGGGATTCTCTCCAAATGGTATGCATTCTCATCTTTAGTACAAACCTAACACCATCCGTTACTTGCTTGCAGGAAATCAAACATGCGAACCTTCATCTACCAAACTTGCGTTATTTGAACATTAACTTTCTATCATTCCCTGGCGGGATTACCCATGATGGTGTTTCGCTCCTGGTGAGTGCTAACCACTTTTGCACGCCTTTAGATTTGCTTCAAACAGTCGCAGCTTGTATTAATCTTACTGACAAATTTTATACTTTTTGCTCGATTTAACAAGTTGGAAGCAAAGTTCTTGCACAACTTGTATTGACAATGATTTACAACGAAACAATGCAGCAAAGAAACATCAATGAACTATGTAATTACGGTTATTTTCAAGTACCTCTTTCCGACGAGGGGATAGATTATGGATGCCTTTGTTGTAAAGTTTAACTGGTTTGCTATCAAAGAAATCTCCAAATGCATTTTCAGGTCTTGATCATTTGCGAACTTTTTGACATTCAAGAGGTTCTGAAGTGTACGGAATTGAAGATATTCTGTTGGCACCAGATCTGGCGAGTACGGTGGGTGAGGGAGAACTTCCGACCCCAGCTACATGAGTTTTTCACGAGTATGATTTGCAACGTGTGATCGGGCATTACCATGAAGAAAATTACATCGGTAAATTCTGGTCGTTTCCAGCGCAATTGCATCTGCCACATGTTGCAGTTGTTGACTGTTTAAGTGAGCGTAGATAGAGTGATTGCGGTCCAACATTTCCCGGTAAATCACTCCCTTCACATCTCACCGGAGTCCGCAATTCCTTGGACTCATTCACGCCGGAAAAGGACATCAGTTCCATGGTGGAATGTTAATTGCACTCTTGTGGTGGCTGCCTATAAAAAGGCCCATGTGCGGTTTCGCCCGAAGCCAACCCTTCTGAACTGTATTGAAAGAACTAGAACCATTCGCCAGCAAAATTTACGTCAGGCATGCTTTCACTCCCCTCTTGAAGAACATACGTGTTTTCATTGTCTTCCACTGCTTCAGGCCAGCTCTGAAAGAGGATTAATAAAATCAAGGGTCTGCTTTCTGGTCACTCTATCGGGGGGGCATTCCTTATTATTATATTCTTCTTATTTATTTATTCTTGACCATCTAGCTTCATCTCGATTTTCTCTTTATTTTTGAATCTATTTATTTCTTCTGAATTTCCTTTATCTTTAAGTTGGCCCTTCAAACATTGTCTTCCATTGGTCTTGACTTAATATTCTTGTTGGCTAGGTTCGTTCTTGATCTTCGTTTTCTTTCTTGATATATCTTCATTTACTTCCATTTATCTTGCTGTTAAATTATTGTTCCTTCTTGATGATTTGATGAGTTAGCCCTTGAAGTCGTTTTCCTTGAGTTCCGTTTTCTTCTTGTTTCTTCTTGAAGCGATCCATTTATTTTGAGTCTTCTTGAGTTGTCCTTAAAGCGTTTTCCTTGACTTGATTCCGTTTTCTTCTGGAGATTTCTTCGTAAAAGTTGTGGACTTTGAGTTTCGAACGGGGTACCTTTAGATTTAAACGCCAATGCTCTTAGCCATCACGCTACGGCGGAGTCCGTTCTGAGTTGGTAATTTAATGGGCTATTTATATTATCGATTTGGAAGGAATTTTTCTCTGATACATCTTCGCACCCCTACAACTCCACCCCTGAAGTCACCGATATAATGGCCTTTTATAGCCGATGTTAGCAGCGTTGAGACTACCCGGTGGGGTCTAAACATACCAAGCCGGGGCTGGAGGGTGAAAGCTTGCGTTTCTTAGGTGGTGAACAAGAGTCCTATAAATATCTGTTCGCTATCGCAACGATGAGTTCAGTACGCTCCCACGTCCCCGGGCGTAGACAATATCCGATACTACTTTCGCTGGCATCTCCATCCCCGTGCTGAATCACTCCTACCAGATATATTTAATTGGATTTGGATCCATAGATTCTATCGTACTGGCGTATCTGGAGCTGGATAGAGACGGCTTGTCTCATTCCCATTATAGGCCAATGGCCCTCACCAGCTGTCTTAGTAAGTTGTTGGAGAAAATTGTAAATGCTCGCTTGCAATGGTTTCTGGAATATATTAGCCTCCTAACTCCATACCAGTTTGGCTTCCATAAGAATTAGAGTACGACAGATCTTTTCTGTATAGAGGGTACTCTATGCGATTCCTTTGCTAGTGGCTGCCATATGATGGCTATCTTCGATATCGAGAAGGCTTATGGCACCACTTGAAGCTATGGGGTTCTCCACCAGTTGCATGAATGGCGATTGAGGGAACATTTACCAGTATTTAAGTTTGCTATTGCGATAAATAGCCTGGTATACTATCTACCCGAAGGGATGTCTGCAACGTTGTTTGTGGGCGACCTCTCTATTTAATGCTCCGGCATCCACAGCAAAAAGTTTGCGATTGATACCATTCACCGCCAGACACTTCATAAAGGATTCCGCTTCCTACACTCAAAGACGAAGGGGATGTACTTTCACCGGAAGCTGGAGCTGCAAGTTAAACTCCCTTGTACCTACAGGGTAACCCCTTGGAATTTGTGTTAGAGTTACAGTTCGTGGGGATGATCCTAGATCCCAAACTTACTTGGTGACCTCATATCCGTGACTGGCGACGGAGATGTCTCCGGAAGATTGACCTACTAAAGATGATCTCTGATTTAACTAAAAGTTTTAACACAACATTTGTATTAAACAACCAATGTTTTAACTTAATATTTACCTTTATTACACAATCAATTGTTTAAATTAATTCATATTATCAGTTGACAACCACAACGAACAACGCAGAAAACCAATAAAGACAATCTATTTACAAGGGACCTCCCATTACTATATGACTGACTCATTCGTACACCAACAGCTGACTAATTAACTAACTGTTGTCGATTCTCCTTCTTCTCACCGCCATCTTCTTTTGTGACGTCATACCCTTGTTCAGTAATGTACTATTTTGTCTACATTTAATATGCTAATTATTTTTATCACATTTAAACCTTAGTTCGTTTTATTCCCGCAGATACAGTAACGAATGTATCTAACAAAAGAAACGTTCATTATCATTGCAACATTCCGTACCTACCATAATAAAAAATTATAGAAATGAAACTAAGGAAAAATAAATAACAATACTAATCATACCCTCTCCTTCCAATTTTTCTAACATTAATCGCCCCCTACTTTGAGATCTCAACACCCTTTTCATCTTTCTTACCTTCCACATATTTCTTAATATTCTCCTGAAACTCCTGACTTTGTAAATAAATACATCGGCTACTTGATGTTTTCCCTGGATCCATTGTACCTCCTTGATTTCTCCAGCCTCTATTGTTTCTCTTAAGGCAGCAATGTCAATTTTCAATCTCTTACTACTTACACATGTACTTGATTTGATGGCTGTCATCAATGTTTTGCTGTCAGTCTTAACCAATGCATCTAATTTTCTCTCTCCCACAACCTATTGAAATATATTAACCCTTCTATGGCCTCTCCAACACTTCAGCCTCTATGGCAGATTTAGTTATTTTCGATTTTCTTGACTTCCACCATATGGTACATCTTTTCTTTCCATCTGTCAGCGATATTATATATTCCAATTGAGTATGTCCATCTTTAATGTTACCAAAAGATGCTATAGGGTCGCCAGTTATAGGTTTAGCATAAGTAGGTCTTGTTTTGGTTGCAAGGCGATCCTATAAGTGTTTGGTAAAGTGTCTTGCTTACAGGTTTCTTGACGTACGGTCCGAGGGGTATTAACCGATCAAGGTTTGTAAGCAAAAGGCTCCTTTGTGAAGGAATTAAACACTTGTATTTTTATACCACTTTCAAATGTTTACATTTAAGGTACAGATTTAATTTGCGTAACGGAATATGCTAAATCGAGTAATAATGGCAAGAGCAAGAATAATGGAGATTCGCAGAGCGGTGAATTAAGAGTCTAATAATTGCTCAATGAATAACTAAATGAATCAATCAATAATGTGTCAATAATCATATTTGAATGAAATGTTCTCTTATTTATACCAGGCAGAATTTTAGAGGCGATGCGTAGCTCCGCCTTCCTTGGGTCACTGAGGCGGTGCTTAGCTACCTATCAGTCCAGCGGAGCCTGTGATTGGTTGGAGTCTAGCATGTAATTGGCTGAAATTCTCCACTTCGTATCTTAATTTGGGGGCTCTCTCCTGCGAGAGTATCAAAGAGTCTCCGTTTGCTTAAAGCTACAAGATGACCTTATCAAATTTTACATTAAGTTGAAACATCTTTTGTCGCCGATTCTGTTCCCCATTCCAGACAACTTTAAATACTCTGTTTGCCCATCTGCTCTCACACTCGGCTGCGAAGGCCTTAAATTGTGGTCGGGTTTCAATCCAGACGTTCTTATGATATTCTGCTGGTTCTCAAACTGTCTCCAAACGACCTTATTTTATTGCTCCTACCATTCCATCTTTGATACTTCGACCTGGCCAAATATGTATATCTATATATTTCTCTCTCTCTCTCTCTCTCCCTCTCTCTCTCTCTCTCTCTCTCTCTCTCTCTCTCTCTCTCTCTCTCTCTCTATATATATATATATATATATATATATATATATATATATATATATATATATATATATATATATGAGGAATTAAACCACATTCTCCGAAGACAATTTAATTCAGAACAGTTTCGGTGTATCTCACACCCTTTTTCAACTGAAACTGGATAGAAAATATAAGAAAAGTGCATACAAGCATAACACAAGGTCAGGTCGTGAAAGATCCCCTCTTTTTTCTCCAATCCCCTACTTGTGGCTAATCTGTCCTCATTAATAAAGATCACCATGAATTAAAACTTGATGTGTATAGGAAACCAACCCACTCGAATGCCTATATACATTATTTTTCGTTTCACGATAATACTGTTAAAAAATCGGTAATTTCTAACCTTTTCCTTAGAGCTTACAAAATATGTCATCCTTCCAAATTTAGAGGAAGAAATGAAGAAATTGTCATTATCAGGACCATTTTTTCTAATTTGTATTACCCCCATTGGTTCATATCGTCTGCCCATTTTGCAGCTAGGAAAACATTCTATGGTAATAAGCCTTCCCGCACTAATGACTTCAACAAATGTATAACATTGCCATTTAATAATAAATTAAATAGTTTAAAGGACATATTTGGAAAAGCGGGTATTAATCTAGCCTTTAAATATAATAATTCCTTAAACCAATTGATGATTGCCAGGAAACCCAAAGAACATCATAACATAGGAGTATATGCAAGACCATGCAACGATTGCCATAATGTTTATATAGGGGAAACGGGGAGAAATCTAGACAAGAGATTGTATGAACACAAAAGAGATATTAGAGTGGGCAGCGAAAGCAGTGGAATATTTTGCCATATTAGAGACTTGACTCATACGATCGATTTCAATGGAAGTAAAATGGTATTTAAATCGGCTAACTATGTTAAGAGAACAATCGAAGAATCGAGCTTGATATCATCAGTTCCTAATTTAAATCTATCTGAGGGTCAATTTTCTTTTAATCCTGTAATAAGAAAGCAAATAAACAAAATAGTAAAATGTCAGCCCTTCAATATGTTTAGGCCTACCCCCCCCCCCCAGATTAGCCACAAGTAGGGGATTGGGGAAAAAAGAGGGGATCTTTGACGACCTGACCTTGTGTTATGTTTGTATGCACTTTTCTTATCTTTTCGAACCAGTGTCAGTTGAAAAAGGGTGTGAGATACACCGAAACTGTTCTGAATTATATTGTCTTCGGAGAATGTGGTTTAATTCCTCATCTTTTCTTGCGATATTGCATTAATTTTCATCATATATATATATATATATACATATATATATATATATATATATATATATATATATATATATATATATATATATATATATATATATATATATATATATATGTATATATATATATATATATATATATATATATATATATATATATATATATATATATATATATATATATATATATATATATCTGTTTCTCTATCTCTCTCTCTCTCTCTTCGGAGGATTGGGGAGTGGTCGAACACGTGGCAAATGCCTTTTAACGTGAACAAATGCAAAGTGATGCATATCGGCCACCGAAACCCCCAATCTCAGTATATCCTTAAGGGCATTGCTATTGAATCCACCGACACTGAGAAGGACTTGGGTGTAACAATCACTAGTGACCTCAAGTTCTTGAAACAGTGCATTGAGGCGGAGAAAAAGGCCCAAAGAATGCTAGGCTATATAAAGCGCCAGTTTGGTTATCGGAACAAGGAGAGTGTACTGTGTTTGTACAACTCACTTTTCGGATCGCACCTGGAGTATGCCGTACAATTTTGGAGTCCTTCATTTCGAAAGGACATCGCAAGATTGGAACGCGTGCAAGCAAGGGCAACCAAACTGATTCCCTCTATCAGACATAAAAGTTATGAAGATAGATTAAGGGAATTAGATCTGTTCTCGTTGGAAACCCGAAGACTGCGTGGTCAGCTCAGCAAAGTTTTCAAAATAATTCGAGGGTTCGACAATGTTGACTACCGGGATATTTTCACACTTGTTGAGAACAGAACAAAAAATCACGGCTTCAAACTTGAACTGAAGCGTTACAACCGCGATCTGTGTGGAAAATTTATCACTTACAGATGCTGCGGTAGTTGTCAACAGTGAACCTGTTGACCAGTTCAAGTCAAGACTAGCCGGGGTCTTGAAAAGTTGCCGTTTAAAGACATAAAGCATTTGAGCAGAGATGTGCCCGCTCGACTGCTAGTCCAAAGGTACCCTCTTTGAATGGACCGTAAGTTGTTTTAGAGTACTTTCTTTCCTTGTTACACACATATACATACACACACTCACACATACACATACGTGCACTCACACTCTCACACGCACACTTACACACACACGCACACTTACACACACACACACACACACACTCTCACTCTCTCTCACTTTCTCTCTCTCACTCTCTCTCTATCACCCTCTCACTCTCTTTATCTCTCTCTCTCTCTGGGAAAATAGAGGGAGAGGGGGTGACGCCCCGTTGTCGCGGGAGGAGAGCTTGAGCGTACCCTTGACTTTTCGAGCATTGTCGGCTGGGGTACCTCTCTTCTGCGTACCCCTGGTAGGGCTTCCCTTGTCGATTTGGTCGGAAACTAGGTTCCAGACTAGGTGCGTCCTTCTTCTTTTTTCTACTTTATCCTTCTCATTTTTCACTTTTATCCTATCTCTTCCACTTACTATACAAAAAACAAAAAAAAAACCCTACTACTATCATGTCACTCTTACCCTTCTTTCCAACTTTCTACATATAAGGACCTGTTAGCTACCTCATGCGTCAGAAGAGAGGCTTTGGAACCTCTATAAACAACGCCAATCGACGCTCACTGGTTGCGAGAGACTAGGACTAGAGGTGTCCTAGACGTTGGGGTACGATGAATGGGATGAGGGTAGTGCCCCGTTAACCCCTTACCTGGCGCGTAATTATTGACCGTTCCCAGTGCCCGTTGACGGGTGCCTCTGGTAGCATTGGTCCGAGGTGACGGCCCTTTGTTCCCAGGTTGGTTGCCAGGCCAATAAAAAGCTTTGGGTCGAGTCTCTTGGTGTGGCGGGATATCCATTGAATGCTACTCCGAGATCCTGGCTGTCGTGAAGGGAACTAGTAGGAGTTTAGTACGGGGCGTGCTCCGTTGTTCATCTTGTAAGAAATCGATGGCTCCTTCGGGGACAGTCAGTCCTGCTTGGTTTGGAGCCACGGCACGCCGAGGTTTGACCACTCGGTCGGACGAACAGCAGCACATGGAGCGGGCCTTCTGAAAGATCCGAGACGTCTCCGATGGATAAGCGGGAGCGACTCACGCGGGGAGAACTCACCATCCCCCTTTTTTTATCATTGATTGGTCACGAGTTTTTAGAGAGAGAGAGAAAGCGCTCAAAATGACAAGCAAAAAAGGACCCGTTCGTCTAAAACACAACTGTGCAACATGCCAGTTAGAAAAGTGGTGCGTTGACTTTCCGGAGGGCGGCTACTCAAAATGCAGCCCTGAAAGTATCTGCACTAGCTGTATATTGACGCGAGAGGTGAAGAACCTGAAAGAACTCTTCGAGCCTCAGAGGAGAGAGCTAAAATCCTTAAAAGAAAGTTGGAGAAACTCAAAGCCCTTCTCGCAGCTCAGATTCGATGCCTAGAAGAGGCACCGCCCACTGACATGTCGGAATCCCCCGGTACCCAAGCGGAGATTCCGGCATCATCTGAGGCAAAGCTAGCTGAGTCGAGAGAAAAGGACAAAAAGAAGAAAGGAAAAAAATATAAAGAATAAAGTTGAAACAAAAGAAGAAGAACCAAAAATAGAAAAAAAACAGATAAACAAGAAGAAAAAGAAGGATAAGAATGTGGAGAGTAAAGAGGAAAAGGGGTGGGCTCTTCCATAAGGGAAGACCCCGTCTTCAGAGCCCAAGTGTCCGAAGATAACCCTCATTGGTGACTCGCAAACACGGGATCTGCAGCCGCTGCTAGCGGCTCGCCTTCGCACTAGCGTGAAGGTAAGCTGCCTGCTAGGACAGGGTAACCACAACATCAGAGTAGAAGCAGAGAAAGCTCAGATTTCTGAGAATTCAGTTGTTGCTCTGATGGTGAGTGGCAACGACCTCTACCTCAGAGGGGGTAAGGTTGGCCTCAGTGGTAAGACGATTCAAACGGTGATGGGAGCCGTCGATGACATAGGGCTTAAAACCCGCAAACGTGTCGTGGTTGGAATGCTTCCTAGGAGAGGTCCATCCCGAACCGCTCACGAGAGAAACGTCGCAGTGAACAGAAGGTTGGTGGATCTCTGCACGGCAGAAGGAGTCTTCTTCGTGGACCCCTATCGTGCCTTTATCGGTAGAGAACACCTCTACCAAAGGGACGGGGTACATCTCTCCTTTAAAGGGAAGGCCTTTCTCGCCAACCTAATTCAAGATGTCGTGGAACGCACCTAAAAGAGCGTTCGCAACAGAGCGAAAGCGGAAGTACACCAGCACGCCAGTGTCACTTCTGAAACGACCTTCTCGGAGGTTGTGAAAGCGGGGGGGACCACGAAAACAGAGAAGCCGGGAAACGGAAGAGCGTAGGGAGTCCTACATTAGGGGACTCCCTCAAAGTTCTTCTGTTCAATGCGAGGTCAATCAGGAACAAGTTTCTTGAGCTCCGTAGCGTCGTAGCAACAGCAGAACCTGGGATGGTGGCCATAACGGAGTCGTGGATAAAAACTTCAAGCCGAGATTTGGAAGGTGAATTCCCGATTCTCGATTACCAGCTCTTCCTGAAAGATAGGTCAGACAGAGAGGGTGGCGGTGTGATGTTGTATGTCAAGGATACTCTCAACTCGACGGATTGCAACATCGTATCCGACCATGAACTACTAGGTGTTAACCTAGAGATAGGTCCTGCCAAATACAGGACCCTGGTGCTTTATAGACCTCCTGCCCAACTCGTTGACAAGGACAGAGATCTGTACTAGCTACTAGGAGAACTTGTCGAAGACAGAGTGTGTATCGTCATATGGGATTTCAACACACAAGTTGACTGGGAAACCAGAGAACCCTGTGGCGAGAACGCACTACTCCTGGAGTTCGCGAACAACGAGTTCCTGACTCAATGGGTGAGAGAGCTAACGAGAGGAGACAATATCCTCGACTTGGTTTTCACCTCCGAGGATGACATCGTTGAGGAGCTCTCTGTTGGCGAAGAGCTCGGCGGCAGTGACCACCGACTAATTAGATTTGTAGTCAAAGTCCCCAAGGCAGGGCCTGCAACTAGTAAATCGAGGAAACTTGATTTAAGAAGAGCAGACTTTCAGGTTTTTGTGCTGGACAGACTGACCCGAGGCTAGAAGTGTGAGATGGTGTTGAAGACTCGTGGAAGAGTTTCAAAACCATATTCATGAGTCTTCAATCGCGTTTCATCCTTCTAAAATGCCCTTGTCGGTCTTCTGTTCAACCAAAGTAGTTTAATCGAGATATCGGCCAACTGCTTAGGGGGAAGAGAAATGTGTACCGGCAATCGAAAATCTCGGATGACTTTGACGAATACCGGAGGCTAGCCAGATGAGTGAAGTCCAGCATAAGGACGGCTAAGTGGTCTGAAGAACTCCGAGTGGCGACACTTTGTGAAGAGAATCCCAAGGAGTTCTTTGGATATGTAAACAGCCGTAAACGAATCCGTCGAACGATTGGCCCTTTGAGGAATGAGGAGAGGCCATTAAAGCACTCAGATGCAGAAGATGCTAACCTCCTTAACGACTACTTCTCTTCAGTGTTTACTGAAGAGTTTGGTCCCATCCCCCAGCCGACGGATTCCTACTCGGGGGAAAAGCTGGAGGATTTGGACTTCACCGAAGGAGAAATAAAAAAGAAGATCAGTGACCTAATGACGAATAAGTCACCTGGCCCGGATGGGTTTCTACCTAAAGTGTTGAAAGAAGTGCGCGATCAAGTGTCACGACACCTGAGCGCAATCTTTAACATGTCAATCCGGACCGAATGCGTTCCTAGAGACTAGCGTGAAGCGGAGGTGACTCATATCTTTAAGAAAGGAGACCGCAGCCAACCGTCGAACTACCGACGTATCAGTCTGACCTCGATAGTCGGTAAACTCATGGAAAGCATCATGGTGGACAAAATGACTTCGCATTTAGAGTCAAAGCTGGTACTGAGGAGTTCCCAGCACGGCTTCCGAAGGCAACGGTCATGCCTGAAGAACCTTGTAGAATTCTTCTACCTCGTGTTCAGTGAGCACGATCGGGACAAGGCGGTGGATGTGGTCTACTTAGACTTTCAAAAAGCCTTTGAAAAGGTACCACACCGCCGCCTTTCCGGAAAGTGCGAGCGCCGGGCATAGACGGAAAAGTAGCCGGTTGAATAGAGAACTAGCTAAGTAGCAGACGGCAACGGGTGGTGGTGAATGGACAGGCTTCTGAGTGGGTGCCCGTTACTAGCCGGGTGCCTCAAGGTTCTGTCCTAGGACCACTGCTATTCATCATCTACATCTACGATATGGACGGTGACATGGTTGCCAAGATTTCCAAATTTGCCGACGATACCAAGCTTGGTATGAACGTTGCAAAGGATGGAAATACTGCTCGCCTGCAGGAAGATCTTCGGAAGATTAAGGAGTGGTCGGACACATGCCAAATGCCTTTTAACGTGAGCAAATGTAAAGTGATGCATATCGGCCACCGAAACTCCTAATCTCAGTATATCCTTAAGGGCACTGCTCTTGAATCTACCGACACTAAGAACGACTTAGGTGTAACAATCACTAGTGACCTCAAGTTCTCGAAACAGTGCATTTAGGCGGAGAAAGAGGCCCAAAGGATGCTAGGCTACATAAAGCGCCAGTTTGGATATCGGAACAAGGAGAGTGTACTGTGTTTGTACAACTCACTTTTCGGATCGCACCTGGAGTATGCCGTACAATTTTGGAGTCCTTCATTTCGAAAGGACATCGCGAGATTGGAACGCGTGCAAGCGAGGGCAACCAAACTGATTCCCTCTATCAGACATAAAAGTTATGAAGATAGATTAAGGGAATTAGATCTGTTCTTTTTGGAAACCCGTAGACTGCGTGGTCAGCTCAACGAAGTTTTCAAAATACCTCGAGAGTTCGACAATGTTGACTACAGGGATATTTTCACACTTGTTGAGAGCAGAACAAGAAATCACGGCTTTAAACTTGAACTAAAGCGTTACAACCGCGATCTGTGTGGAAAATTTTTCACGTACAATATCTGCGGTACTGGAACGCACTTCCAGTGATAGTTGTCAACGGTGAACCTGTTGACCAGTTCAAGTCAAGACTAGACGGGGTCTTGAAAAGTGGCCGTTTAAGGACATAAATCATTTGAGCAGAGATGTGCCCGCTCGACTGCTGGTCCAAAGGTACCCTCTTTGAATGGACCGTAAGTTGTTCTAGGGTACTTAATTTCTTTGGTACTCCTCCTTCCATTATACTCTCACTCTCTCTCTCTCACACTCTCGTTGAGGACCTCTCTGTTGGCGAAGAGCTCGGTGGCAGTGACCACCGACTAATTAGATTTGTAGTCAAAGTCCCCAAGGCAGAGCCTGCAACTAGTAAATCGAGGAAACTGATTTGAGAAGAGCAGACTTTGCAGGTCTACGCGCTGGACTGACTGACGCGAGGCTAGAAGAGTGCGAGGCTGTTGAAGACTCGTGGAACAGTTTCAAAACCTCATTCATGAGTCTTCAATCGCGTTTTATCCCTCTGAAATGCCCCCGTCGGTCTTCTGTTCAACCAAAGTGGTTTAATCGAGAAATCGGCCAACTGCTTAGGGGCAAGAGAAATGTGTACCGGCATTTGAAGATCTCGGGTGACTTTGAAGAATACCGGAGGCTAGCCAGGAGAGTGAAGTCCAGCATAAGGGCAGCTAAGTGGTCTGAGGAACTCCGAGTGGCGAGACTCTGTAAATGGAATCCCAAGGAGTTCTTTGGATATGTAAACAGCCGTAAACGAATCCGTCGAACGATTGGCCCCTTGAGGAATGAGGAGGGGACATCAAAGCATTCAGATGCAGAAAATGCTAACTTCCTCAACGACTACTTCTCTTCAGTGTTTACTGAAGAGTTTGGTCCCATCCCCCAGCCGACGGATTCCTACTCGGGGGAAAAGCTGGAGGATTTGGACTTCACCGAAGGAGAAATAAAAAAGAAGATCAGTGACCTAATGACGAATAAGTCACCTGGCCTGGATGGGTTTCTACCTAAAGTGTTGAAAAAAGTGCGCGATCAAGTGTCACGACACCTGAGCGCAATCTTCAACATGTCAATCCGGACCGAATACGTTCCTAGAGACCAGCGTGAAGCGGAGGTGACGCATATCTTTAAGAAAGTAGACCGTAGCCAACCGTCGAACTACTGACGTATCAGTCTGACCTCGATAGTCGGTAAACTTATGGAAAGCATCATGTTTGAAAAAATGACTTCGCATTTAGAGTCAAAGCTGGTACTGAGGAGTTCCCAGCACGGCTTCCGAAGGCAACGGTCATGCCTGACGAACCTTGTGGAATTCTTCCACTTTGTGTTCAGTGAGCATGATCTGGATAAAGCTGTGGATGTTGTGTACCTGAACTTTCAAAAGGCCTTTGACAAGATACCACACCACCGCCTTATCCGGAAAGTGCGTGCGCAGGGCATAGACGGCAAGCTAGCAGGTTAGATTGAGAGCTGGCTGAGTGACAGACGGCAACGAGTAGTGGTGAATGGACTGGCCTCTGAATAGCAGCCAGTATCTAGTGGTGTCCCTCAAGTTTCCGTCCTGGGACAACTACTGTTTATTATCTATGTCAATGACATGGACGGAGACATGGTTGCCAAAATCTCCAAATTTGCCAACGACACCGAGCTTGGTATCAATGTGGCAAAGGAGGGGAACACTGGCCGCCTCCAAGAGGACCTTCAAAGGATTAAGGAGTGGTCGGACACGTGGCAAATGCCTTTCAACGTGGAGAAATGCAAAGTAATGCATATCGGCCACCGTAACCCCAAATCTCAGTAGATCCTTAAGGGCATTGCTCTTAAATCGAGTGACATTGAAAAGAACTTGGGTGTAACTATCACTAGCGACCTCAAGTTCTCGAAAAAGTGCATCGAGGCAGAGAAGAAAGCCCAAAGGATGTTAGGCTACATAAAGCGCCAGTTTGGATACCGGAACAAGGAGATAGTACTTTGTCTGTACAACTCCCTTGTTCGGCCGCACCTGGAGTATGCCGTACAATTTTGTAGTCCTTCGTTTCGAAAGGATATCACAAGGTTGGAACGCATACAAGCCAGGGCAACCAAGCTGATTTCCTATATCCGACATAAAAGTTATGAGGATAGACTAAGCAAATTAGATCCGTTCTCAATGGAAACCCATAGACTGCGTGGTCAGCTCATTGAAGTTTTCAAAATACTCCGAGGGTTCAACAATGTTGACTACCGGGATATTTTCACACTGAGTGAGAACAGAACGCGCAATCACGGCTTCGAACTTGAACTGAAGCGTTACAACCGCAATCTGTGTGGAAAATTGTTCACTTACACTATCTGCGCTAAGTGGAACGCACTTCCAGTGGAAGTATTCAACAGTGAATCTGTTGACCAGCTCGAGTCAAGACTAGACAAAGTCTTAAAAAGTGGCCGTTTCGGGACGCAAAACAATTGAGCAGCCATGTGCCCGCTCGATTGCTAGTCCAAAGGTACCCTCTTTGAATGGACCGTAAGGTCTCCTAGGGTACTTACTTTCCTTGTTACTCCTAGTTACACACACACACACACTCACTCTCTCTCACTCTCTCTCTCTCTCGAGAGAGAGAGAGAGTAACAAGGAAAGGAAGTACCCTAGGATTGTTTTGCGCCCCTGAACGGCCACTTTTCAAGACTTTGTCTAGTCTTGACTTGAACTGGTCAACAGATTTCCTGTTGACAACTTCCACTGGAAGTGCGTTCCACTTACCGCAGATACTGTAAGTGAAAAAAATTCCTCACAGATTGTGGTTGTAACGCTTCAGTTCAAGTTTGAAGCCGTGATTGCGCGTTTTGTTCTCACTTAGTGTGAAAATATCGCGGTAGTCAACATTGTCGAACCCTCGGAGTATTTTGAAAACTTCAATGAGCTGACCACGCAGTCTATGAGTTTCCAGCGAGAACAGATCTAATTCCTTTAGTCTATCCTCATAACTTTTATGTCGGATAGAGGGAATCAGCTTGGTTGCCCTGGCTTGTACGCGTTCCAACCTCGCGATATCCTTTCGAAACGAAAGACTACAAAATTGTACGGCACACTCCAGGTGCGGCCGAACGAGGGAGTTGTACAGACAAATTACTATCTCCTTGTTCCGGTATCCAAACTGGCGCTTTATGTAGCCTAACATCCTTCGGGCTTTCTTCTCTGCCTCGATGCACTTTTTCGAGAACTTGAGGTCGCTAGTGATAGTTACACCCAAGTTCTTTTCAATGTCACTCGATTCAAGAGCAATGCCCTTAAGGATCTACTGAGATTTGGGGTTACGGTAGCCGATATGCATTACTTTGCATTTCTCCACGTTGAAAGGCATTTGCCACGTGTCCGACCACTCCCCAATCCTTTGAAGGTCCTCTTGGAGGCGGGCAGTGTTCCCCTCCTTTGCCACATTGATACCAAGCTCGGTGTCGTTGGCAAATTTGGAGACTTTGGCAACCATGTCTCCGTCCATGTCGTTGACATAGATAATAAACAGTAGTTGTCCCAGGACGGAACCTTGAGAGACACCGCCAGATACAGGCGCCCATTCAGAGACCCGACCATTCACCACTACGCGTTGCCGTCTGTCACTTAGCCAGCTCTCTATCCAACCTGCTTCCTTGCCGTCTATGACCGCGCACGCACTTTCCGGATAAGGCGGTGGTGTGGTACCTTGTCAAAGTCCTTTTGGAAGTCAAGGTACACAACATCCACCGCTTTATCCAGATCATGCTCACTGAACACGAAGTGGAAGAATTCCACAAGGTTCTTCAGGCATGACCGTTGCCTTCGGAAGCCATGCTGGGAACTCTCCAGTAGCAGGTTTGACTCTAAATAAGACGTTATCTTGCCCACTATCATGCTTTCCATGAGTTTACCGACTATCGAAGTCAAACTGATGGGTTGATAGTTTGACGGATGGCTGGGGTCCATTTTCTTGAAGATCGAAGTCACCTCCGCTTCACGCCAGTCTCTAGGAACGCATCCGGTCCGGATTGACATGTTAAAGATAGCGCACAGATGTCGTGATACTTTATCGCACACTTCCTTTAACACCTTGGATAGAAACCCGTCCGGTCCGGGGGACTTATTCGTCTTAAGGTCAGCGATCTTTTTCTTTATTTCTCCTTTGGTGAAGTCCAAATCCTCCAGCTTTCTACCCGAGCAGGAATCCGTGGGCTGGGGGATGGGACCACACCACTCTTTAGTAAACACTGAGGAAAATTAGTCATTGAGCAGGTTAGCATTTTCCAGCATCTGAGTGAGTTAATGCACCCTCCTCGTCCACTAAGGGCCCAATCCTACGATGGATTGGTTTACGGCTATTTACATAGCTGAAGAACTCCTTGGGATTCTCCTTGCAGAGTCTCGCCACTCGGAGTTCCTCAGACCGCTTAGCCGCCCTTATGCTGGACTTCACTCTTCTGGCTAGCCTCCGGTACTCGTCAAAGGCACCATAGATCTTCGATCGCCGGTAGGCATTTCTCTTCTCCCTAAGTAGTTGGCCGATATCTCGATTAAACCACTTTGGTTGAACAGAAGACCGACGGGGGCATTTCGGAGGAATGCAACTTGATTGAAGACTCATGAACTTATTTTGGAAATTTTTCCACGAATCCTCAATATCTTCGCATACCGCTAGCCTTACATCAGTCAGCCCAGCACGAAGGTTTGCAAAGTCTGCTCTTCTCAAGTCAAATTTCCTTGATTGACTGGCAACAGACCTTACCTTTGGGATCTTGACGGTAAATCTAATTAGCTGGTGATCACTACCACCGAGCTCTTCGCCTACATAGAGATCCTCAACGATATCATCCCCAGAGGTGAAGACCAAGTCGAGGATATTATCTCCTCTCATTGGTTCTCTGATCCATTGAGTGAGGAACTCGTTGTTGGCGAACTCCAGGAGTAGCGTGCTCTCGCCACAGGCTGCTCTGGTTTCCCAGTCAACTTGTCTGTTAAAGTAGCCCATAACGATGCACACTCTGCCTTGAACAAGCTCATCCAGCAGCTCGTACAGTTCCCTGTCCTTCTCAACGGGTTGGGAAGGGGGTCTGTAAATCACCAGGGTCCTGTATCTGACAGGACCTATCTCTAGGTCAACGCCTAGGAGCTCGTGATCGGATATAATGTTGGAGTTCGTAGATTTGATTGTATCCTTGACATGCAACATTACACCGCCACCCTCTCTGTCTGGCCTATCTTTGTGGAAGAATTGGTAGCCAGGAACCGTGAATTCGCCTTCAAAGTCTCGGTTTGAGGTTTTTATCCACGATTCTGTTATGGCTACCATTTCGGATTCTTCCGTCGCTACGAGGCCACGGAGCTCAGGAAACTTGTTCCTGATTGACCTCGCATTGAACAGAAGAACTTTCAGGGAGTCCCCTAATGTAGGACCCTCTATACTATTCTGTTTCCCGGCTTCTTGGTTGTCGCGGTGGCACCATTTTTGACAACCTCCAAGAAGGTTGTTTGGGGAGTGACTCGGGCGTACTGGCGTACGTCCGCCTTCCCAATGGGCCGGATACTCCTTTGGGTGCGCTCCACAACATCTTGGATAAGGTTGGCTAGGAAAGCCTTGCCCTTAAAGGAGAGTGCACCCTATCCCTGTGGTAGAGGTCTTTTCTACCATAGAATACGGAGTAGGGGTCGACAAAAAAGACACCCTCCGCCGTACAGAGGTCTGCAAGGCGACGGTTTAGCGACATGTTCCTCACGTGAGCAGTCCGGCTTGGACCCCACCTCGAGAGCATCCCCACCACGACGCGTCTGCGGGTTTTCAATCCACAGTCGTCGACAGCGCCCATAACCATCTTTATAATCTCACCTGTAGGGCCTACCCTACCTCCTCTGAGGTAGAGGTCATGGCCACTTACCATAAGGGCAACGACTGAAGTCTCAGAAATCTGAGACTTCTCGGCCTCAGCTCTAACCTGCTCATTCCCGCAGCCTGGGAGGCAGCTCACCTTAACGCTTGTGCGAAGGCGGGCCGCTAGCAGGGGCTGCAGGCCCCATGCCTGGGAATCACCCACAAGGCTGATCCTGGCACATTTGCTTGCTGAGCTCGGAGTCTTTATTTTCTGAGGCAAGCTCTCCGATTCCTCTCTCTTCCCCGTCATGGTCTTTTCAGGCTTCTTTTTTTCTTCTTCTTCTTCTCTATTATCTTTTTCCCCTTGTCATCCTTTTCATTAACATTAACTTCTTCTACCTTTTCTTCTTCTATTTCTCTCTCTTCCTCTTTCTTCTTTCTCTTTTTCGTCTTTTTTTTCTTTTTTCCTTTAGGCGTTTCTGCCACATTCGGGCCCGGCCTCTCTGCAGAGGTGGTGTTTGCCACAGGACTCGAGAGCTCGTTTAACTTCTCTTCGAGCCTGCGGATCTGGTGGGAGTGCTCCTCCTTGAGCCTCTCGATTTTCTTTTCGAGGTCTGTAGTTCTTTTCCTGTAGTAGGTCCCTACTTCCTCCACTTCCTTATTTAAGATGCAAGTGGTGCATACACTGCCTGGGTGGCATTTCGCATAGCAGCCCTCCGGGAAGTCAACGCACTACTTGTCCTTCTTACATGTGGCACACGTAAATTTTAGCGCTGCTGGACCTTTCTTGACTGCCATTTTGAACACTATATTTCTTAAGCTTGTGACCAATCAATATATAAAAACGGGGGTTTAAGGAGTTCTCCCCGCGTGAGTCGCTCCCGCCTATTGATCGGAGTAGTTTAGGAGTCTTCCGACCGAGTCATCAAGCCTCGGCATGCCGTGGCTCCCAACCAAGCAGCACAGACGGTCCCTGAAGGGGCCATCGATTTGTCACCAGGTGAACAACAACGAAGCACGCCGCTTACTAAACTCCTACTAGTTCTCTTCACAACGGCCAGGATCTCGGAGCAGCGTTCAATGGATATCACGCCCCACCAAGAGACTCAGCCCAAGGCTTTTTATTGGCCATGGCAACCAACCTGGGAACAAAGGGCCGTCACCTCGGACCGATGCTACCAGAGGCACCCATCAACGGGCACTGGGAACAGGCAATAATTACGCGCCAGGGAAGGGGTTAACGGGGCCCTACCCTCATCCCATTCATCGTGCCCCAACGCCTAGGACACCTCCAGTCCTAGTCTCTCGCAACCAGTGAGCGTCGATTGGCGTTGTTTATAGAGGTTCCAAAGCCTCTCTTCTGACGCGTGAGGTAGCTGCCATGTCCTTATATGTAGATAGAGGGAAAAAAGGGAAAGAGTGACATGATAGAAGTAGGCTTTTTTGTATAAGTGGGAGAGATAGGATAAAAGTTAAAAAGGAAAAGAATAGAGTAGAAAAAGGAAGGAATGTCGCACTTAGTCTGGAACATCGTTTTCGACCAAATCGACAAGGGAAGCCCTACCAGGAGTACCCAGAAGAGGTACCCCCGCTGACATAGCTCGAAAAGTCAAAGGTACACACAAACTCTCTTCTCGCGACAAGGGGGGGTCACCTCTCCCTCTACTTTCTTTGAGAGAGAGAAAGAAAGTAGAGGGAGAGGTGACACTCCCTTGTCACGGGAAGAGCGCTTGTATGTACCTTTGACTTTTCGAGCTATGTCAGCGGGCATAACTCTTCTGGGTACCCCTTGTAGGGCTTTCCTTGTCGATTTGGTCGGAAACGATGTTCCAGACTAAGTGAGTCTTTCTTTTTTCTACTCTATCCTTCTCCCTTTTCACTTTTATTCTATTTCTTCATCTTATTATACAAAAAGAAAAAAAAACTACTAAAAAACACAAAAATCCTACTACTTTCATGTTACTCTTACCCTTCCTTCCATCTTTCTACATATAAGGACCTGGCAGCTACCTCATGCGTCAGAAGAGAGGCTTTGGAACCTCTATAAACAACGCCAATTGAAGCTCACTGGTTGCAAGAGACTAGGACTAGAGGTGTCCTAGACGTTGGGGCACGATGAATGGGATGAGGGTAGTGCCCTGTTAACCCCTTCCCTGGCGCGTAATTATTGACCGTTCCCAGTGACCGTTGACGGGTGCCTCTGGTATCATCGGTCGGAGGTGACGGCCCTTTGTTGCAAGGTTGGTTAACAGGCCAATTAAAAGCCTTGGGTCGATTCTCTTGGTGTGGCGGGATATCTATTGAACGCTGCTCCGAGATCTTGGCCGTCGCGAAGGAACTAGTAGGAGTTTAGTACGGGGCGTGCTCTGTTGTTCACCTTGTGAGAAATCGATGGCCCCTTCGGGGACCGTCCGTGCTGCTTGGTTGAGAGCTACGGCACGCCGAGGTTTAACGACTCGGTCGGACGAATAACAGCACATGGAGCGTGCCTTCTGAAAGATCCAAAACGTTTCCGATCGATAGGCGGGAGCGACTCACGCGGGAAGAACTCACCAACCCCCCCTTTTTCTTATTGATTGGTCGTAAAGTGATTAAGTATAAAGCTTTCAGAATGACAGGAAAGAGAGGACCAGGGGCTCTAAAATATACATGCGCAACGTGCCAGAAGGATAAGTGGTGCGTGGATTTCCCGGAGGGGTGTTTTTTGAAATGCCACCCGGGCAGTGTCTGCACCGCTTGCATCCTGAAGGGTGAGGTCCAATAAGCAGTGGCCTATTGTAGGGAGATACAAGATCTCTACAGGGCTTCGGAGGAGAGAGCTCGAACATTCGAGATGAAAATAGAGACTATAGAGTCAGAGCACGCGCGCAAGCTTAGCCGTCTCGAGGATAGGGTCGCAGAATTGGCCACAAGATTAGCAACCCAGTCAATTCCAACTGACGGTACTTCTGCCGCAGAGCCACTCAATCAAAATGGGAACACTGCATCGGCAGTGCCCTGAGAGACGAGTGGCCAAGTGAAGAAGAAGAAGAAAAAGAAAAACAATTATAATCGTTCACTTCCCCCCGAATAATGATGGTTCCGGCGTAGCCGTTGCTGAAGGAGTAAGTCATGATGGCCTCACTCCTGTAAGAAGGGGAGCCCATAGAGCGAGAGAGGTTTCGATACCGACTCCAGTCTCAACATCAAATAGATTTGCTCCCCTGGACTCGGGCCGGGACTCTCCAATCGTTATCGGAGACTCTCAAGTGAGGGGTCCTGACGAATCGGCCAAACGGGATGCGCAAGGAAATATGGCACTTACGTAACCTACCAGGTAAGAAGACGCAAGAGATCATAAAAGAAGTTAAAAAGATTAGACTAGGACAGAAAGATATGCCGGTAGTGTCCCAAGCCAGTGGAAACGACCTGTTCCTACCATCGAAGATGTCAGGAGTTTAGTAGCCTCGTTGACAGAAATAACATAAAAACTAATTGTCGTTGGGATCATACCGAGACGTTCCGGGGGTGCCTTGGCTCACCAAAAGGCTCTGAGCATAAATAGGAGGCTACGGAAATCCTATCAGGAATGGGCGTATGTTTCGTCAACCCTTTCGACGAATTCTACGGTCGGTCAGGGCTGTTTAGTGAGGATGGCACTCATCTGTCTGTCCGTGGAAGAGGTGTGCTGCGTGAGCTCATCCGCCGCGGTTTATATTGGGTAAAGAAGTCCGATGTAGGGAGAAAAATGACTGAGACCCCAGTGGGAAAATCCCACGAAGTAGCGCCCTCGGCAGCCAAGGTCCAGCACCCAGCACCCAATCCTTCCGTCGAAGTGGGTGATGGTCAGCCTCCGAATCCAGCTTCGGAGGGGAGGACGAACGACGAACCGTCTGGAAACGGAGAAGTGGAGGGGGCAGTAGGTCTAGCGGACGCCCCCTAAGAGTTCTTCTATTGAATTCCCGCTCAATAAGGAATAATTTCTGCGAGCTTAGAGCACTGATGTCATCAGAGAAGCTTGACATAGTGGTTGTCACGGAGTCTTGGATTCGTGCAGACACCAGGGACTTCATAGGTGAGTTTGGAGTTCCCGGTTACGCGACCTTCCATAAGGATCGCGCTGACCGGGAAGGTGGTGGAGTTCCGGTGTATGTACGGGTCCATCTATCTCCCATCGAATGCAGAACTGTCCCAGAGCATGAGGTGGTAGGAGTCGACATCATGGTTGACAATACAATGTATAGGTTCATAGTGGCCTATCGACCTCCTCATCGGACAGTAGAGGTTGATATAGACCTGTACTAAAAAACTGTCCAGTCTCTTAGACGGCTTTGCCTCGCTGCTGGTAGGGGACTTCAATTGCCGAGTCGACTGGAGTGACAGAACGGGCGACGGAGAGGTATCTTGGCTTGTAGACTTTGCTGACAACAACTTTCTGACTCAGTGCGCTGGCGAGCCTACCCGAGGGGGGAACGTTCTAGATCTAGTATTTACCACTGAAGATGACATCGTCTCTGACCTGTCAGTGGATGAATGCCTAGGTGGTAGTGACCATAATATGATAAGGTTTGGAGTACGTGCTCCCTGTACGCAAGGTACTAACAAACGAGCACGTAAATTGGATCTCAGACGTGCAGACTTTAATGGGCTTCGGGGGGCACTTGGCCAGATGCAACCAACTAACGAAGGCGGGATGAATTCCAAATGGAACGACTTCAAGAATCGTTTTATGGATCATCAGGTCGAGTGTGTTCCCGCGAAGGCTGTCAGACTAGCCAGCATTCAGACTAGGTGGTTTTCTCAAGAAATCACTAGTGCTATTAAAGCTAGGAAGAAAGCGCACAGGGCATGGAAGAGGAATAGTAGTGCGATGCACTATGAAGCCTATGTGACCCATAATAGAACTGTTAAGGCACTAATGCGCACGGCTAAACGTAACGAAGAAATTCGTGTAGCCTCTCTCTCCAAAGAGAGCCCCAAGGAGTTCTTCGCGTACGTGAACAGCCGAAAACCAGTACGCCAACGCATCGGACCCCCGAGGGACGCGGACGGCGTTCTCCAGGATTCAGATGAGGAAATAGCTGGCATACTCAACCACTACTTCTCCTCGGTTTTCACGAAGGAAAGGGGCAGGGAGATACCCAGACCACTGATAGTGATAGATCGTGAGTTAGAATCACTAGAAGCAATAACTACAACTTCCGAAGAGGTTGCTAGGAGGCTAGGTCAGTTAAATGCGTATAAATCCACAGATCCTGACGGCTTCCTGCCAAGAGTGCTGCGTGAGGTGAAAGATCAGGTGAGCTCTTATCTTTCTGAGATTTTCAACTCATCGCTCGACAGTGGCGAAGTACCTGCAGACTGGCGTATGGCCAATGTCACCCCGATCCACAAAAAGGGGGACCATGGCACCGCAGGAAACTACCGACCAATAAGACTCACTTCAATCGTGAGCAAAGTACTGGAAGGCATCATAGGGGATAGTATAATGAATCATTTAGAGTCTCACGACCTGTTGAGAGACACCCAGCATGGCTTCCGAAGAAAGCGCTCGTACCTCACGAACTTGCTTGAATTCTTCCACGGGATAATGAGTGAGTTTGCAGAAGTCGAGCGGTGGACATACTTTATTTTGGATTTCCAAAAGGCTTTCGATAAAGTCCCCCACCGCCGACTGATGGCGAAAGTACGTGCCCTGGGAATAAGAGGAAAGGTCGAAAAATTGTTAGAAAGTTGGTTGTCGGACAGGCGACAGAGGGTTACCATCGGAGGCCACACCTCTCGGTGGTCGTCAGTAACGAGCGGAGTCCCTCAGGGTTCCGTGCTAGGCCCTCTATTATTCACCATCTACATCAACGATATAGATGAAGGACTAGTGAGTCGTCTAGCGAAATTTGCCGATAACACAAAACTTGGAGCTAACGTAGCGAATCTCGACAAGTGGCAGATACCTTCCAACTTAGACAAGTGTAAGGTGATGCAAATCGGGTATGCGAACCCTCAGTCAGGCTACGAGCTACAAGGTATGCGTCTTGAGTCTACTGATGTCGAGAAGGACTTAGGTGTGCTGATTAGCAGCGATCTCAAATTCTCGAAGCAGTGCTTACAGGTGGAGAAAAAGGCTCATCGCCAGTTGGGTTACATCGAGGCAATTCAGCTTTCGAATAAAAGAGGTTGTTTTGCCTTTGTACAACTCGCTGGTGAGGCCTCACCTAGAGTACGCTGTTCAGTTCTAGTCTCCTCATTATCGAAAAGACATCGATCGTCTGGAAAAGGTGCAAGCCAGGGCCACGAAACTGATCCCATCGCTAAGGAACAAGTCATACCAAGAAAGACTGCAAGAGTTCGATCTCTATTCCTTAGAGACTCGAAGACTGCGCGGTCGTCTAATAGAGACTTTTAAAAACTTGAAAGGATTTAAAAATGTTGACTCCACCAAATTCTTTACCCTCAACAAGAATATGACTCGAAATCACGGATGGAAGGTGGAGCTGCCCAGATTCAATACCATTCCCGTGGGTAAGTCATTCACATATGACATTTGCGACACATGGAATAAACTACCAGCGGGAGTTGTTGAGAGTAGCAGTGTCGAACAGTTCAAGAGTAGACTTGACAAATTATATTTGAAAACTTGATGATCTCATAGCAAGTAATTAGTACGTGCTAAGAATCCAAACCACAAAAAGTGCCTCCTCGACATGGGCCGCAAGGCCTTTGAGGTATTTCTTTTCCGCGTAACTCCTTGTAACACTCACTCACTCTTTCACATTCTCACTCTCACACTCACTCACTCACTCTCTCTCATTCACTCACTCTCTCTCTCTCTCACTCACTCTCTCACTCACTCACTCTGTGTGTGTGTGTGTGTGTGTGCAGTGATTGTACACTACACAGCATCTGCATACGCTTCTCAAGGCAGGATTTCTTCTAATTCACTCATCACATCTTTCCCCCATTATATGCTTGACTTTCCTCACCACCCTAATTAATTTCCTCATATCTTGAAAGCTTTACTAAGTTTGCTGACAGTGAATAATATTTCAGGCATGTTATGTAAGGAAGCCCAATAAGGTTGCTCCACTACTAATCTATATTCGATTAATTCTTTTGCACTCAACACTCAATTACAATTGAATCTCTTAGCCTCTGTTTTTTTATGGAATTCACATATCCCCACTCATTTAGACTAATTTCATTTTCTTTTTGTTCTATAATTACTCCTATATACTTCAAACTCTTGCTTTCTTGTTCTCCTACTTTGAGCTTTTCTCTCCATTTCCCAATGGTTTCCTTCAAAAATGATTCCAGTCCCCCATAACAAAAATCATCTACATGTGTACATAAAATCCAGTTCACTCGCACACCAACGGTTTACTAATTAACTGACTGTCACCGGTTCTCCTTCTTCTCACCGCCATCTTCATTTGTGACGTCACACCCTTGGTTCCGAAAATATTCTATGTGTGTGAATTAAAGAAATAATATGCCAATTCAATTTTATAAAGAACCAAAGAGAATTAGGAAATTAAACTATATGTCAAACTTTACAAACAGATCTAAGGCAACCGGTCGTTAGAGTCGCGCAGAAGATACAAAGATATCAAAAGTGACCACCTGGAGAAATACGAGGATCGCACAAACAAAGATATGCGTGTTGGGAACATGCATCGGCAGCTGAACAAATATAGGTTCTGACCAGAGAAATTTCCCAGAGACCTGCAACAAGCGATTCCCGATAAGATAAATCTATGGGAAATATATAGGCACAACAGGTACACGAAGCTGTCGGAAAGTCTTCCTAAGGGGTGGAAATACGATTTTTTTTTATTTTAAGAGCTCATCTGGCGACTGCCTACTTGGGCATTATTCGCCCTATTAAAAACTGCCTAGCACTAGGCTATTTTAAAATAAGATAAAAAAAAAGTAAAAAGGCAACGAGCAGGAAGCAAGCTCCGGCGTCGGGTGGAGTTCCGCCTCACCCCGGCGCAGGAACGTGCGACCTACTAAAATAACAAAAAAAAACAAAAAAACGAACTAGTAAAATAAAGGGAAGAAGGCCGGCCTCCTACAAATAGTCTAAAAGTCCACAGGTCGGCGTGCACGAACTCGTCCCGAGTACAAAACAAAAGACAGGTGGTAGCGACCTTGCCCATACCGGTACCGGGACAGGTAACGTGCGCAAAGATCACCCAGACTGAAACATTCAACTAGAATGTGCCAAACGGTTTTGGGGGTGACGGAGTCGTCACAATAGGGCGCAGGAGAGCGCTCCATCAAATGGCGATGCGTGACACAAGTGTGCCTGATTCGGAACGACAGAAAGCGACTTGAAGCCGTCGTGGCATTGAGAGATAGGCGTAATGGCACGCAACTGTAAGTTTTCCTGGACCGTCTCTAATCTTCTTTGCCAAGCACTCCGAAGAGGTGCCCGTATTCCTTCCATGTAGTCTGTGTGGAAGAGCGAAACGCTGGTCAGGTCGCCCGGTCCTCGCGGACTCTTTAACGCAGTCGTAGGCGTGCTCATTTTCAGCAATTCCTATATGTCCAGGAACCCAGCAGAAGATAATCTCGACATCCACCCGGCTCACTAAAACCGTGGCATCACGAATATCGCGAACCAGAGGGTGCGGAGAACACTAAGGTCGCTTTAAGAGTCACTATAAATCATGATCTGGTCTCCGAACCGGGCACGTCGCGTAATCTTCCGTACCGAGTGGTGTATTGCCACCAGCTCGGTCGTGAAGACAGACGCAACGACTGGCAGAGCCCCGCTGACTTCAAACAGAGGGGATACGGTGTGGAAGCCGACCCCCTCTTGGGATTTAGAGCCATCCGTATACACTGGCACGGTTCCAACGTGACACGAGATGTGCTCCAAAGGCCGAACGCAATGCTCCCGGCGCTGTACAAGATTTAGGAGCAGAGGCGTGGCGACAAATAGCCAACGGCGGTACCCTCCAGGGTGGCATTCTGTGCAGAGCCCGGGCGACACTGGCCCAAGAACTATATCTTGCCTCACTCGGCTGCATAGTCACCGTTGAGATCAGCTGCGGATGCTTTGAGAGCCGTTGGCGACAAAGGGAGACGCTGCGCTCGTGTGTACAGGCGAGTAATGCACTGTGCACGGCTCATGGATAATGACATCTGTCCAGCATCGACAAGCAGACTCTCAATAGGGGAAGTGCGGAAGGCACCGGTCGCAAAGCAAAGGTTGGTGTAGTGGATCAAGTCCACCTTCCGCAATAGGCGTTCGGCTGCGGATGCATAAAACTCACATCCGTAGTCGAGCTTCGAACGGACAAAGGATCGATTAAAAAGTAAGGCAGTAGCTTTATCAACGCCCCCAAGCTCTGAACGTCACGGAATGAAGAATATCCATGGCGCGGGTACAAGAGACCCTAAGGCCGCGAATATGAGCCTCCCAGGTGAGGCTTCGGTCAAATAGAAGACCAAGGAAACGGTACGATTCAACCACTTCTAAGTGCACCCCATTAAGAATCAAATTTGGGTCTGGGTGGAGCCGTGGATGGCAGCAGAAGTGCAACACCTTAGTCTTGGCCAAGAAAAACCGAAACCTGTGCGCTTCGGTATAGCGAAAGACGAGGTTCAATGCCCGTTGGACTCGATGTCTAGCTGACGGTAGAATGTACGCAGAAATAACAGTATACCTCCTATCCAAGTGAAGCTACACAGCCACTGACTGAATGGAGGTATATCTAAAGTGAAAAGAAGAACGGAGTCATCATGCCGGGTGTAAACCGCGCATCCCCCAACCCGGCCCCCATCCCGTGCTGATGGGGTCGCAAAACCCTTATACCCCATGAGGGCAGGCAGTGGGCACGTGCCTAGCATGGTCTCCTGCAGAAAAAATAGCTAATGGGGAATAGGGCAAGACGAGCCTCCGCAGCCTTCCTCCTACAGTTGGCCCGGATTTCGCGGCAATTCCATTGAAGGAATATACCCTCCAGGCCTAGCTCAGAGGAGACGCGGGGGCTCTCAACGAAGAGAAGACCCTCACGGGAATGGCCTTACGCTTCCCGGAGGCAGAACCCTGAGCGCTGTTGGCCAGAGAAGGGGCTGTCGTCTTCGAGGACTTATTGGGGGAGGTTGGGCTCTTCATGCGAGTATTTTCCTCCCTCCGCCTCAAAACCTTAGGCGGTAGTTGCGGCTTCGGAGGCGAGGGGCCCTCTTTTCAAGGATCCGCCGTCTCCGAGCCACTCAGCCCACCACTAGGCGTGGGTGAAGGAGCCGAAGCTCCTGTGTTGCTGTCCTTTCGAGGGGCAGCTTTAGTAACCCCGGAAGATGGCCTGGCGACCAACTTCAGAGGTGTTGCCTCCTGTGAGATTAACGACTCGGTGGAGGCGCGTGGCCGTTTCGCCTTACTGGAAACGGTCACGCTGGGGAAAGGGGGGGAGAGCCATGGTTTTAGCTAGGGGTGGGTGTGAACCCTGTTTGCCTCCAGCTTTACCAGGGAAGCGCCCAGGTTGAGTAGAATCCGCAGAAGGGCTCGGAATGGGCGCGGAAACAACCGTGCTCGTTGGCCTGGATGGGCCAGGAGCAGAGGGTGCCTTTCTAATTATTGAGGCATAAGACGTCCCAGGCAGAGCCGGGCTCGCTAGGACCAAGTCCTTAGTCTCGCGGAATGAGAGACGATCCTGGCCTGAACAGCCAGGATTTCTTTTTCAAGGAGATATGCACCACATTGTTTCGAAGAAGCAGGGTGCGGCTCTCCGCAATTGACACACTTGGTCACACACGACTTGGATTTATCATGTGCGGCCTTGGAGCAATTTACACATACTTCGGGTGACCCCAACTTCGCACGTCTACATGAGCGATTTGTATGGCAGAAGCGGTGACAGTAAAAGCACCTCCGCGGCAGTGGCACGAATGCCTTCCCGCGGTAGCGGTACCAACCGGCACGCACCGCCTCAGGGAGCTTGTCACAGTCGAACGTGACGAAGAGTGTAGGGGTGGGTCTCGAGGTCCCTCCCTGTTTTCTCATCACACGCTCGACCTTGACCGCCCCGTGTTCGGCCAGCTCTAGAGTGATATCTAGTGGGTTGCTGCCTAATCCAAGTGGATTCTATATGGCAGCTGAAATAAAACGAGGCGAATTATCTATAAAAGGTGGAGGAGACCACTTTGTGATATAAATTTAAAAAACAAGGGGTTAAAAGATTCCTCTGCCAATATGAATCGAAGAAGAGTGTGTTGAGGGATAGTTAAAAGGGTTGGTAAACAGGACAACCGGAGCGTGGCGAAATGGGTGCAATCTAATAAAAGGTGGGCAACCGATTAGTCCCCACCACAAAACCGACAGCAAGGGCTGATTTGAACATCACCCGAAACAAGATGGCCGTGAGTAAGTCTTGTGTTGCCAATGCAAACTCGACAAAGGGCTACCTCCAACGACCGCAATCTATGACGGCTCGAGGGCTAAGAGTGAATATAATTTTTAAGTTTGTACAGTTTGGACGATGAACAGTCATCCCATTCATTCTTCCACAGTTGAAAAATATATTTTCCTGATTGAAAGAAAGTAGTCCCTAAAAGGCAGAGCTGTGTTCTCAGGGGACACAAAATGTGCTGAGCGGGTCAGCGGATCAGCGGATCAGCCCTCTTGTTGCCTATGAACTCCACATGCCCAGGGAACCAGCAAAAAATAATTCTATATCGGGACGCATTTTGGATTAGCCAGTTGCAAATTTCTGTGACCAGGGGATGGGACGCATTAAAAGATCTAATTGACTGTAAAACACTCCTTGAGTCGGAAGAAATAACAAAATCATTAAAAGGTAAAATTTGGATGAGTCTAAAGGCTAAAAGGATTGCTGAAAGTTCAGCGGTAAAAATGGATGCTGCTGGGGGAAAATATGAAGTTAAGAATCATCCTCCTGGGCAGATGGCTGCGGCGCCCACGCCACCGTCCGACTTAGAGCCATCTGTGTATAATGGGCAACATTGTTTGTGTGACGTCGAATGCTCTAAGAAAAGACTCTTAATGATAAGAGGGTCCTTGGAAGACTTCTTTAGGATCCACATGTTAGTATATACTGTGGGGAGAGGTGCACGCCAACTAAGGGTCAGTAAGGATGGAAGGGTAAGGACCCTTGAAGCACCCAGGTTAGAGAGATGATCTCCTATGCGAAGGTTCAAGGGGCGGGGTAAAAATGGCCACTTATCATATGCCGCCGTTGATTCGGCAGCATACAGGCATCTGTAGACCTCTGATACAGGGCTTTGCTGTACTCGGCAGAATTATCGCATGCAGATTGGAAGTCTATGGTAGGGCAAAGGGAGTACCCCACTCTCGCAGTAAAGGGTGTTGACAGGAGAGGTACGGAAGGCTCAACTGGAAAGGAGAACTCCAAGGTTTCGAATAGGGTTCAGCATTTCAAGGGCTGAGTAAAAATGACAGCCATAATCCAATTTGGATTGGACGAGGGCTGTGTATAAAGTCTACACTGTTTGTCGGTCGCTGCCACACGAAATGTGTGAGAGGACTTTCAAAATATCTAGAGCCCGCACAGAGCCTGTTCGAAGTCGGCGTAGGTGTGGTAACCAGGATAACTTTGTATCGAGAGTTGCGCCAAGAAACCCAAACTTGGAGACAAACTCTAGATCTTCGCCTTGTAGGGAGATAGATGGCGGAACAAGAACCCCTCTGATTCGGTGGAAATACATTACTTTGGTTTTGTTCGTTTAAAAGCGGAATCCCTTAAGTTGTGCTCTTATGGAGTCATCATCTACCGCCAATTGTAGCCGACGCGCTGCTGATGGAAGGCAAGTTGAGGAACAGTATAATGCTAAATCATCGACAAACAGAGTTGCCGATACACCCTCTGGGAGAGACGAAATAATATCATTGATGGCAATTATAAAACATAAGACACTTAAACACTGCCCTAAGGAACTCCATCCGCTTGGGGTTGCAGGTCAGAGTATGCGTCTCCAACACGTACCTTGAAGGATCGAGAGGCTAAAAAACTTTGAATAAGTGACGTTAAAAGGCCTCTCATCCCCAGACGTATAGCTGCTTCAAGATGCCGTATCTCCATGTTGTGTCGTAGGTTTTTTAATATCAAAAAATATGTCCAGGACTCGGTTCCTTAATGAGGAAGCTTTCCGGACCGATCCCTCGAAACGTACTAGTAGGGCAAGGGTATTATGACCTTTGCGGAAGGCACATTGAAATGGGGAGAGGAGGTGATTGGTTTCTAGGAACCAGTTTAGGCGCTCCAATACCATTTTTTTCCCAGAAACTTACTCAAACAGCTAGTGCTAGCTATAGGGTGGTAGTGATCTGAGTCCAACACGTCCCTGCCCGGTTTGACAAAAAGAAGGATGATCCCAATGCGCCATGATGACGGGTAAAAAACATTCACCAATATAAAGTTGTAGAAATCAAGTAAGAAGAGAGTAGAGCGTTGATGTAGGTGCCGAATCATATCAAAATGGATCTCGTCAAGGCCAGGGGAAGTAGATCTGCAAAGGTTGTTTTTTTTTTCAAGGGGCTATCTGGCGACTGCCCACTTGGGCATAAGTCGCCGCAAACAAACAGCCCAGTTCTAGGCTACTTTAAAATAAAAAATTTAACAGAAACAACAATAAAAAGGGGATAGCAATCAGGGAGCAAGCTCCGGCGTCGGGGAAAGGTCCCCCCCCCCCCCGGGGCAGGAGCCTGCGACCTACAAAAAAAACAGGTTAAATACAAGGAAGAAGGCCGGCCTCCCCCCAAAAGTCAACAAGTTCACCAGTCATGATGCACGCACTCGTCTGGAGTACAAGGGACAGGCGGGAGCGACCCCGCCCATCCGGTCCGGGACAGGTAACGTGCGCGAAGATCACCCAGACTGGGACATTCGACAAGGATGTGCCGAACAGTCGGGGGGGACGACGTAGTCGTCGCAATAGGGCACAGGCGAGCGCTCCATCAAATAGCGATGCGTCACACGAGTGTGTCCGATTCGGAGACGACAGAAAGCGACCTGAAGCCGTCGCGGCATTGTGGGAGAGGTCCAAGGGAACAGTCGCGGTGCAATGGCACGCAACTTTAAGTTCTCTTCGATCGTCTCCAATCTTCTTTGCCAAGCAGTCCGAAGAGCTGCCCGTATTTCTGCCATGTAGTCGGTGTGAGGAAGAGCGAAACGCTGGTCCGGTCGCAGATTCCTTGCGGACTCTTTAGCGCCCTCATGGCGCGCTCATTCCCCGCAATTCCTACATGTCCAGGAACCCAGCAGAAGATAATCTCGACATCTGCCCGGCTCGCCAAAACCGTGGCGTCAGGGATATCGCGAACCAGGGAATGCGGAGATTTCAATGCCCAGAGAGCACTCAGGGCGCTTTGTGAGTCGCTATAGATCACAATCCGGTCTCCGAACCGGGCACGTCGCGTAATCTCCCGTACCAAGTGGTGTATTGCCACTAGCTCGGCCGTGAAGACAGACGCAGCGCCTGGTAGAGCCCCGCTGACTTCAAACAGAGGGGATACGGCGTGGAAGCCGACCCCCTCTTCGGACCTGGAGCCATCCGTATACACTAACACGGCTCCAGCGTGACACGATGTGTGCTCCAAAAAGGTTGAACACAATACTCCCGGACAGTACAATCTTTGGAAGCAGAGGCGTGGCGACAAATAGCCAAATGTGGTACCCTCCAGGGTGGCGTCCTGGGTAGAAACAGGGGCGCCACCGGCCCGAGGGCTATATCTACCTCTCGAAGGAGTTTCTTGGACCTAAACCTAAAGGGCTTAGGGTAGGACAGGCGTCTCTCGGCGGCATAGGCACCGTCGAGATCAGCTGCGGATGCAGTGAGAGCTGTTGGCGACTGAGGGAGGCGCCGGGCTCGCGCGTACAGGCGAGTGATGCAGTGCACGCGGCGCAGAGCGAGTGGCATCTCCCCAGCATCGACCAACACTCTCAATGGGGGAAGTGCATAAGGCACCGGTCGCAAGGCGAAGGCCGGTGTGGTGGATCGAGTCCACCTTCCGCAATACACGCTCGGCTACGGATGCATAAAACTCGCATCCGTAGTCGAGGTTTGAACGAACAAAGGATAGATAAAATAGTAGGGCAGTAGCCCTATCAGTGCCCCAAGCACTGAACGTCACGGAACGGAGAATCTCCATGGTGCGGGTACAAGAGACTCTAAGGCTGCAAATATGAGCCTCTCAGGTGAGGCGTCGGTCGAATACAAGACCAAGGAAACGGTGCGACTCAACCACATCCAGGCGCACCCCATCAAGAAAAAAATCTGGGTTGGGGTGAAGCCGTGGATGGCGGCAAAAGTGCACCACCTTAGTCTTGGCCAAAGAAAACCAAAACCTGTGCACTTCGGCATAGCAAGAGACGCGGTTCAATGCCTGTTGGAGTCAACGCTCCAGAGTTGGCACTGGGCCGCGCCAAAAGAGATCGAAAGGTCGTCCACGTAGAGCGTAGCAAGAACATCTTCCGGCAGTACCAAGGTGATGCCGTTGATGCTCAGGGCAAAGAGTGTGACACTGAGGACACCTCTTTGCGGGACACCCTCTTCCTCCTCCTTTGGGCTGGAGAGGGCTCCCCCCACCCGTACGCGGAATCGACAATCTCGCAAAAAATTCAGATATAAACATTGGGAGGCGTCCCCTCGCCCCCATCGTGTAGAGAGTCTCCATGATACCGTATTGCCATGCGGTATCATAGGCCTTCTCCAGATCGAAAAACACCGTGGTGTAGTGCTGTCTACGAAGGAAAGCCTCGTAGACGGAATTTCCAGTCGGAGCAGAGCATCCGACGTGGAGTGGAACTTGCGGAAGCCGCACTGTGCGGAAGACGGATGGCCTCCGCTGTCCAGGAAAAAAGCTAATCTAACATTTACCAATTTCTCCATCAACTTGCACACGCAAGAGCTTAGAGAAATTGGGCGGAAACCGGTCGGAGTAGAGTGATCTCTCCCCGGTTTGCGAAAGGCGAGCACAATAGCGATTCGCCAGGATTCTGGGAGAAGACCATTTACCCAGATCCTGTTGAACAAATCTTACAGAAAGGCCATGCCTCGCTCACCCAGGTGTCAAAGCATGGCGTACGGACCATGGGCGGTGTCCGCACACGAAGCGAGAGCGGAATGCAACTCACTCACAGTAAACTTGTTGAAGGGTTCTCCGTCTCTAGAGGTAAAGTCCAGCCTGCGGCCTTCCGCAACATGACGACGTGCATTGAATGCTGGCGGAGCAGCATCACGGCTAGAGAATGCGGAAAAAGCGGTCGCTAAGGATTCGGCCACGGACGCGGGGTCCGAGATTGCGGTCCCATTCTCCTGGAGAACGGGAGGAGGGTCCTGCGAGAACTTGCCCCGAATCCTTTTGACTCGCTTCCACACCTCAGCTAAAGGGATCTTCTCGTTAAGTGAAGACACGTATGCCCGCCAAGAAGAGCGGCGGGCGTGCTTCGAAATATATCGGAACCTAGCCCTAGCCCGACGAAATTCAGCGACAGTGAAATCGTTCGGGCGGCGCTTATAGCGCATGTAGGCATAACGCTTCTGTTTGAGGGCCGTCTCACACTCGGCCGACCACCATGGGAGTGGTCGGCGTGCAAAACGGCCAGACTTCCTAGGAATAGTAGTCAGGCCCACGGCGATGAGGTTGCCGGAAAAGAACTCAACGGCCTTATCTACCGACTGAGATAGAAAATTCAGTCATTTCCTGAAATGCAGGCCACCGCGCCCGCGCCAAGAGCCACCGAGGTGGTCTCTCAGGCGGCAGTTGTCTTGAAAATGATATTTGAATGGGAAAGTGATCACTACCATGTAGGTCATCGACCACCCCCCCATCAAAATCAGGCTGTGCATCCGAAGAGCACGAAGATAGGTCAAGGCAAGAGAATGAAGCAGTTCTCGGACAGTAATGCGTAAACTCATCCACGTTTAGGACACCCATCTCAAGCTCTTCGATCAGATCGGCTAGGACTTGTCCCCTAAGATTTATGGAGTAATCTTCCCAGAGATGATGCCTGCCGTTCAGATCTCCAAGCAAGAGATAGGGCCTCGGCAACCGTGCCACGACGTGGCGGAAGTCCCCCGCGTCGAAGTCAGCTGACGGTGAAATGTACGCAGAAATGATAGTATACCTCCTATCCAGGTGCAGCTGCCCAGCCACTGACTAAAAGGAGGTATCTAAAGAGAAAGGAAGAACAGAGACATCATGCCGGGTGTAAACCGCGCATCCCCCAGCCCGGCCATCCCGTGGTGGTGGGGTCGCAAGACCCTTATACCCTGGGAGGGCAGGCAGAGGGCACGCGCCTAGCATGGTCTCCTGCAAAAAGATAGCTAACGGGGAACGGGACGAGACGAGCCTCCGCAACTCCTCTCAGTTGGCCCGGCGTCCACGGCAATTCCATTGAAGGAATATGCCCTCCAGGCCTAGCTCGGAGGAGACGCGGGGGCCTTTCTCGAAGTGAAGACCCTCACGGGAATGGCCGTACGCTTCCTGGAGGCAGAACCCCGGGCGCTGTTGTCTGGCCAAAGGGCTGAAAGCGCTGTCGCCTTCGAGAATATTGGGGGAGGTTGGGCTCACCATGCGAGTCTTTTCCTCCCTCCGCCTCAAAACTTTAGGCGGGCGTTGCGGCTTCGGTGGCGGGGGCCCCTTTTTCGAGGAACCACCGACTCCGAGCCACCCGCCCTACCTCTGGGCGTTGGCGAAGGAGCCGAAGCTCCTTTGTTGCTGTCCTCCTTTCGAGAGACAGCGTTAGGAACGCCGCAAGATGGCCTAGCGACCATCTTCAAAGGGGGTTGCCTCCTGTGAGTCTAACCACTCGTTGGAGGCGCGTGGCCGTTTCGCCTTACGTGAAACGGTCACGCTGGGGGAAAAGGGGGGAGCCCTGGTTTTAGCCGGGGCAGGGTATGAACTCTTTTTGCCTCTAGCTTTACCAAGGGAGCGCCCTGGTTGAGTAGAGCCCGCAGAAGGGCTCGGAATGGGCGCGGAAACAACCGTGCTCGTTGGCCTGGATGGGCCAGGAGCAGAGGGTGCCTTTCTAACTATTGAGGCATATGACTTGCCAGGCAGAGCTGGGCACGCCCGGACCAAGTCCTTAGCTTCGCTGAATGAAAGTCGAACCTGAGCCTTAACGGCCAGGATTTCTTTCTCCAGGAGATATGCACCACATTGCTTCGAAGAAGCAGGGTGCGACTCTCCGCAATTGACACACTTGGCCACACACGATTTGGACTTATCGTGTGCGGCCTTGGAGCAACTTACACAGACTTCGGGTGACCCCGACTTTGTACGTCTATAAGAACGATTCGTATGGCCGAAGTGGTGACAGTTATAGCACCGCTGCGGCAGTGGCACGGATGCCTTCACGCGGTAGCGGTACCAACCGGCACGCATTGCCTCAGGGAGCTTGTCACAGTCGAACGTGACGAAGAGTGTAGGGGTGGGTCTCGAGGCCCCTCCCTGTTTTCTCATCACACGTTCGACCTTGACCCCTCCATGGTCGGCCAGCTCTAGGGTGATGTCCTCAATGGAGTAGTCAACGAGTTCCCTCCCATAAACTACTCCTTTCACAAAGTTCATGGTAGATTGCGGCGTCACACTCTCCGGGGTGCCATGAAGTGTCCGAAGAGCACTTATCTTGGCCACCTCAGCGGGATTCGCCAGAAGGCTCACGTCCGAGAAACGGGTCACCTTCGGCTCTCTACCAATTGCACTAGCTAATCCTCTCCTCTGGTGGATCATGTTGCCTTTAGCCAACATGGTGCCATCAGTGGAGCGAATAACGAGGAAGAGTTTGAAGCCAGCGGGCTCGAAAACGCCAGGTAACCTCTGAATAAGGGGCCCTGATGTCATCGAGACTCCGCCCTGTGCACTTTTCGTCTTTGTCATAGTCAGGGGCTCCGCACGCGTAGGGGCAGAGGGGCCGGATGTGCCAATCTTGGCTTGGTTGCTTGCCAGAGTGGCAGCAGACCCATCCGTCCCCGTAGCCCCCTGGATGAAGAGGAGCCCCGAGTCTTTCTTGTCTTTTTCTTCTTTTTAGGAGAGGAGGGCGGGGAATGAACCCGCTTCTCAACTCTGCCGACAGAAGCCCCTAGGCCACATGGACCGGCCTCAGCCAGTTCCTTCTCCGAAATGGAAAAGGTCCTGGTGGTCGCAGGGGCCTCGGTCAGAGGAGATCCCTGCCCTCCTTATACTGCTTCGGAGGCCCCAGCCGTTTGAGGAGGACCTTGCATAGATGCGGATTTAGGTTCGGTGCTTGGCGCCGAGCCCGGATTTCCTCCCATGGAAGGCCCTACCGTCTGAGGCTGGGTTTCCACAAGGACCATGTCTATCACAGGAAGGGCCTCCATTTGGCCATTTCCTCCCAGGACATAACAGGTTCCCTTGTCAGCGTCACCAGTCTTTTGTGGGGAGGAACAGGCTTTGACCCCGGCGAGGTTTAAGATTCTTGCCAGTAGGTCTTTTGAGGGAAGCGACCGAAGGGGCCTGGCTTCCCTCTCCCCCCTAAGGGGGTTTGCCCTACCGAGCCGCTAACACGAGGGGCGGTCGGCAATGGGCTGCCTGCTGGCTTTTTTGGCAGTCCCCTTAGAAAGAAAAGGAGGGACTGCCGCTGGAAATAGGGAGGTGCCCAAAAGCACCTCCAGAGAAGGGAGAGGGGGAGTCCCCTACACCCGTAGGCGTAGAAGAGGAGTAAGCCTCTTCCCCGGTTAAAAAAGTATGGAGGGTCCCCTGCGCAAGCACAAGGGGGGTACCTCCATTTTTTCAGGGGAGCTGCCCGAGGGCGGCTCCGTTGATGTTACAGGGGAAGTTGGGGGTTGTTTTTTTTCATATTTATCATTGGGCATGGTGACCCTCTTTTTTACACGGAACGCAATAGCTAACCACCTCTCACAGTTGCCCGCACTGCAAGAGGTGCTTGCAGGCCCGGCAGGGCCAGGCACCGCCATTTGGGACCACCCCTCCCGCCTGGTGGCCTGGCAGTCCAATGGCATGGCGGCTCCACCTTAGACACGGCGTAAAATTGATAGAATGTGAAGAGGAGAGGAAAAGGGATGTGAGGAAGGTATGGGTGGGGATGAAGCAGGTTGTTAAAAAAAAACCCATCCCGAACCGGAGCTCAGGGGTTAGGGGACATTGTCCCCTTCCCCCTCAGCCCCGATCCGGGACGATTGGCTTGAGAAGAAGATCAGCATCAACCCTGTGAAATTAGAGGCTGACCAGAGAAAGTTTTGGGAGAGGTTGTATGAAAAGCGACGAGGTAGGGAAGAAATACAGGCTATCTGAAGGAAGGGAGAGAGGCTAAGCTGGGGCCGGACTGGGCGCTGGATCCCGTCAGCACGGCGGCCAGGATGGCAAATCACCGCGCCCCTTACGGGGTAGATCTGCAAAGTTGCAGAGCGCTACGCAGCTAATGGATGCTGAATAGAGCGTTATACGGAAGGTTAGATTTTGTTGTGAAGTTGAGAGAATGAGATTCTTCCTTTGATTTGTAGGATAGAAAAGCCTTATCGTAACGGCTGACACTGCTGACGGCGCAGAAATGGTCAGCAAACGCATTGCTGACCGCCAGGCCGTCATTCTCTAAGGAACTGTGTAAGTTGAGTTTCGGGGTATGATGATCAGCATAACAGCCCCTGATCTTATTAAACTTCTTCCAGATCTTAGCGGTAGGTGTAATAGAGGAAATTGATGAAACCTAACGGCACCATGAATTTTGGCGAGCCTAACGAAGAGTTCTTTGGCCAAGCGCACGAGCTCGGTTTAGGTCAACCTTGTTGCACAAAGTTGGGTTCTTTCGGAATCGAGCATGGGCTAACTTGTAGTTTTTGACAGCTGTTGCACACGCCGAGGTCCACCAGGGTACGGTTGAGGGACCCGTGGCGGATCGCCTCCGTGGGATGGTCGGTGTTGCTGCATTGTAGATAGTCGATGTAAAGTATTCTACTGCCGCATCCACTCCATTGAAGGCCCCCAATGATGCACTTGTGAACGACACGTCTCGGAAACCTTCCCAATCTGCATGACCTAAGTCCCACTTAAGGGGCATAGTTGTATGAGGGCTAACTTGAAGGGCCGACAAGACAATAGGGAAGTGGTCACTCCCATGGAGATCGTCAAGATTTGACCATCGAAATTCCGTGAAGTAATCCGGGGATCAAACAGACAGGTCAACGCAGCTAAAAGAGTTCGTCTGGACATGATAAGAGGTAAAATCGCCAGTGTTTAAAACACAAAGAGAGTCAGATAATAAAACACTCTAAAACACCGCCTTTTGGCATTTCGAGTGATGTCACCCCAGTATGGGTAACGGGCGTTAAAATCTCCTAGTAATAAGAATGGGGAGAGCAACTGGTCTAGAAGTTCTAAAAGGTCGGGTCTTGACAAATGATAAACAAGGGGGTATGTAAATAGAGCGAACGGTAAAAAGCTTAGTAAGAAAAACCCTCAAGGCAACAGCTTGGAGGGTAGTATGTAGGGGGATGGGAGATACATGGTGGGATGAAGATACCATGATAAACCCCCCCCCCCATGAGATGAGCTTCCAACAGGAGCAATAGAGTTGAAAGTGAGAAAGCCGGGTACCGGTGGAAAGGGCCGTATAAACAGTTTATTCTTCTGAAGACAAATAACAGCGGGGTGGAGAGTCGTCAAATTTTTTTTTGAGTTCTTCCCACTTTGGAAGAATGCCTTGACATGGAAGATATTATGTGGGACGGTTATATACCACTGTGGATATCTTTTTCTCTCTTATAGCTGATATTGTATTTGAGCCTCGTCCCAAAGAGCTTGGGAGACGGAGAGCAGATTTTGAAAAGCCTGCTTTTGCAGGGGAAGTGATCCTAGAGGGAGCAGTAACTGGGACTTTTTTCGAGGGTTTTGGAGAACCGACCGAGGCCCTTGATTGTAATTTGGGCTCACACCTGGCGGAAAAGGAAGATCGAGAAGGGATTTTCGACCGGTAGATCCGGATTCATGGGTCGAGGGTATTTTCAGTGTCTGAGGAGTTGGTCCAACCGCCGCGAATAGTGATGTTGGAGTATCAACTGCTTCCATCAGATCATGGGTAGAATGGCGAGTGGAACGGACAGGCGATCTGAGTGAGGTGTGTCGACCTGGGTGTATATCTGCCATCGTTTGGATCAGGAAGAGGCCTAATAAGTCCTGTGAAGAGTGGGCCGGACTTAAGGGCATAGAATGTTCAGCCATAGGCGAAGAGTCCATTGAAGAATCTCGGGGTTTGGCCTAGTCATCTCCAGAGGCTGCCCGCCTATTGCTGGTCGATGACCTAGGTGAGGAATCTTTCCTCTTACCACTAGGCGTTGGGTCTCGGGGCCGGCTGGATCAACCTTAACTGGTCGATGTTGAGGATTCTTTCAGATAGCGTCTGATGTCTTCAAGTGTCTCACCCTGAGCGTCTCTCCCAGCTAGAGCTGCTGGAGAGAGGGGCGCTACATTGTTTATCACCGTATGAGAGCGACGCTCCGACTGCATATTCTGAATGTTTCTGCCACTGCGAGTAGATGTAGGATGAAGTGTTTCAGGCTGGTCGGAACTCGAGCGTGATAGTCGGTTTCTTCCAGCGACACATTAAACGTCAGAGAAGAGCCAGCTGAGTGGCGAGGTTTGTGCTCGGGCACGCTGGCGGGCCTCTCTTATATCTAGACGTAGGGAGTCGCGCAAAGCGAGCACCCCCTTTTCATATAAAAATATAGAGCAGAGTTTTGACGCAGCATTGTGGGTACCTCCCAGTTGGCACAGCGAAGTATTTTGGTGCATTCGGGGCCATGGTAGTTAGAGCTACAATCCATGCAGGAGTGGGGTGCCAACAGGCACGGCTAACATGTCCAAATTGATTGCAATTGAAGCAGCGTCTGGGTAGTTCGATGTAGGGACTTACCGGGACACGAAGGTACCCAGCTTTAATATACTGCGGCAGTTCTTGTCGTTCGAATGTTAAAATCAGTATGGCGGTTGGGACTCTAGTGGAGCCTAATGTTTTAGTTACCCTGTGTACGTATGTGACAAGTTGGGTACTAAGCTTGCCCTGAAGGTGGGTGAAGTCGTAGTCCCTTAGTTCGTTTGAACGGGCGACACCTTTGACAAAATTCAGACGCGGATTGGGCGAGACAGTTACTGGTTTAGCGGGATGGTTTGTAAGAATTTATTGAATGCTAAGTTGAGTTATATTGAGCTTAGATAACTGAGGGCACCAGCTAAGATCCTAAACTTCTTAGCAATGAAAGAATTTGAAGAAGGATGCTTGAATGAAAAATAGGATATGAATTCAAGGTTACAAAAATAAGTTTATTTACAGATCTAAATGAGATATTTTAATAGGAATATAGTATTTGGTGAGAACTTTATCGATTGAATTGATAAATGGGAGAGTTTAGGTTCGAATGGCGTTAATTTACAAAATTAAGGAGTCTTTGTACGATTTGCAGTTTTGGCGAAACCATGAATTACTGAATATACAACAACTAGAATTTAAGAAAATGGCAGCAAAGTAAAACAAAGAAATATACATTAACAAAGAAATATACATTCGATTATGACTGTTTGTTATTACAATAATTCGAAATTTTGTTCGATTGATAAATAATTATTTAGGAGTAAATATATTTGAAATTATAGGGAATTGATGGTTAATAATGATCGTTATTAATTGGAACTGATGGTTAGCGTGATTAATGGGTCTGGAAATGAAAGACGCCATAATTAATTTGAGTTTGATACAAAGGAGGGCAACAAGCTAAGAAAACAGACTTAAATTTTTTAACTGACCTTTCTCGATGAGCCCAGGAGAAAGAAACGTGGGTGGAAGCGCGCTTGGGAAAAATGAAAACGTTGCCAGCTAAATTTTAGCGGCGAATACCCTATATATAAATATATTGTTTTTTGGGTGGAATTTTTTATAAACATGTAGGGGTGGAGAACCCTACACTGGAATTTCAGCTATCGAAGATAGATTTCACACAAGGATGTGCTGAGAGTGGGATGACACCTCGACTGCGACATTACCACTACCTCTTGACCACATCGGGCGGGGTCCACCACAGCTTGACTCAAAAGATTCAATGACGTCAAACACATCGACTTTTGCAAGTGGGGTGTCGGATGATGAACCCATGGCGAGAAAGAAAGGATAATCTAAATCTGGGTTTACTTCGTTGGAATAGGGGTCCAAAGAGCGAGGGAAGGCCGAAAGGGGAGCTAAGGAACGTTTGGCACGAGGACCCTTACGGGAAGGGGAGATTTTTGGTTTATGGCTAGCCATTGCAAAAAGAAAAAAAAACTTCGCATTCTCCCTCGGAACTCCACACCATGGAGGCCTACAAGGGCCCGGCACTACTGCAACACTACAATCAGTTAGGTCCTGTATGTCCTCTTGGAGAATGGATACGGATCCACCACACCATCTTTATAAACCTAAGAGGCAGCCTGAGTTCTCCTACGCACGGAGAAAAAGGGCCAACGATGGGTTTCTCCTGGCATTCGGTAGGCAAAGGCGGTAGAGATGCCCAGCCTCTTCCACTTGCATGAAAGAACAATTCGGAATCAATCCATAAGACGAGCAGAGGTCGGGTATTCATAAGGTCCACTAGATAGGTGAAGGAAGAGGGGGAAATAAAGGGCAGTGGAAGAACGCAATAGGGGAGGAAAGAAAGAGGGGGAAATAAAGGGCAGTGGAAGAACGCAATAGGGGAGGAAAGAAAGAGGGGCATGTTAAAAGTCCTGTTGGCAACACCATGGGACCCCTAAGGGGCCCAGGGCTAACTCCCCTCGCCACGAGAAGGCCAGAGCCTCTCTGGGAACAACCCGTGAATAAAAGATCCCAGAGAGGGATGGAGTATCTTCTATGGAGTAGTCCACGAGTTCCCTCGCATAAACTACTCCTTTCACAAAGTTCATAGTAGAGTGTGGAGTCACACTCACCGGGGTGCCATCAAGTGACAGAAGAGAACTTATCTTGGCCGCCTCGGAAGGACCCGCCGCATTCGCCAGAAGGTTCCCGTCCGAGAAACGGGTCACCTTCGGCATTTTACTAATCATACCAGCTAAAGCTCTCCTCTGATGGATCATGTTGCCCTTGGCCAACATGCTGCCATTAGTGCAGCGAATAACTAAGAAGCGTTTGAAGCCAGATAGTTCGAAAACGCCAGGTAATCTCTGAATGAGGGACCCCGACGTAATCCAGGCTCCGCTCTGCGCACTTTTGGTCTTATTTTTGGATTCCCCACCCAGGCGAGCACCGGGGCCGGACGTGCCGATCTTTGCTTGGTCACGTTCAAGGATATTAGCGGCCTCTTCCGTCCCCGCGGCCTCCGTGGAGGGAGAAGAGCCTCCCACCCCGTCTTTTTTAATTAGACCTTTTCTTTTTAAGAGATGAGGGCGGGGACAGGACCCGCTTCTCCTCTCCCCCAGCAGGAGCCGCGAGGCCAGATGGGCCGGCGTCTGCAAGATCCTTCGCCAGAGATGGTGAAGGTGCCAGCAGTCGTGGGGGCACCGGCCGGAGGAGATCCCTCCACTCCTTATGCTGTCTTAGCAGCCTGACCCTTCTGGCGAGGGCCCTGCACAGGAGCAGACTCGGGCTCGGTGTTTGATGCTGAGCCCGAATCTGCACCCATGGAAGGCGCAACCTTCTGAGGTTGGGCTACGTCAGGGAGCATGTCTATCTCAGGATGGGCCTCCATTTGGCCATCATCCCTCCATGACATCACAGGTCATGTCAGTCTCCTCCATGTTCTTTGGGAGGGGGGGGGGGGGGGTCATAGGCCTTTACCCCCGCTAGATTCAATATTCGGGCCAGCAGATCTTTAGAGGAAGCGGTTGATGATAATTTCTTCCTTCTCCCCCTTAAGGGGGTTTGCCCTACCGAGCCGCTTCAACGAGGAGCGGCCGGTTATGGGCTGCCTGCTGGCTTTCCTGGCAGTAACCTGTGAAAGCAAAGGTGGGACTGCCAGATTTGAGCTAGAGTCGCATCGTGACTCCAAGGAGGGGGGTGAGAGGGAACCCCCTGCACCCGTAGACACTGGAGAGGAGTAAGCATCCTTTCCGATTGAAGAGTTATGGAGGGTCCCCTGGGAAACCATAGAGGGAAGGACTCCATTTTTTCTGTGGAGCTGCCTGAGGGCGGCTCCGTTGTTCTTAAAGGGGAAATGGGGAGAGATTTCGTTTTTTTTAAGTTTTCCCCCATGGGATGCAAACGCTAATCACCCACCGCAGTGGCCCACTCTGCGAAGGGTGAGTACAGGCCTGGCAGAGCCAGGTGCCGCCATTTGAGACCACCCCTCCCGCCTGGTAGCCTGGCAGTCCCTCAGTATGGCGGCTCCACCTTGGACGGACGCGGCGTAAAATGGATAATGTTTGAAAATAGAAAGGACGAGGAGGTGAGAAAGATGGGGATGGAGATAAAGCAGGTTGTTAAAAAAACACCATCCCAAACCGGAGTTCAGGGGGTAGGGAACATTGTCCCCTTTGCCCTCAGCCCCGATCCGGGACAGTTGGCTGAGAAGAAGGTCAGCATCTACCCTGTGAAATTAGAGGCTGACCAGAGAAAGTTGTGGGAGAGGTTGTACGAAAAGCAAGGAAAAAGGGGAGGACCACAAGTGTTCTGAAGGAAGAAGAAGATGCTAAGCTGGGGTCGGACGGGGTGCTGAGTCCTGTCAACACGGCGGCCAGGATGGCAAATCGCCGCGCCGCTTACGGGGGTGGAAATAACGAATAAAAACGAGATCACTAGATCCGTCCTACGGACAAGTCAAGGTCACGCCCCTTTGAGATGGAGGAAAATATATATATATATATATATATATATATATATATATATATATATATATATATATATATATATATATATATATATATATATATATATATAGAGAGAGAGAGAGAGAGAGAGAGAGAGAGAGAGAGAGAGAGAGAGAGACAGACAGACAGACAGACAGACAGACAGAGAAAGAGACGAACAGATGCTCCTGATTCATTAACCAAATTCATTCTCTTATTAGCGTCTCAGAATCCCGTTTACTTGTTTAAGTCCTGCCATCTTTAGACTCAATACTTCGCGTAAAACAGTAAGCCTTCACATTGACCGCAAATAACTCGAGCCGTTTCCGCTTGCCCCTTTAGTAGGCCAATTTCACGAAAAAATTATATTTTTTGCCGCGTCCTTTAAGTCCTTTACTTACCCCGATTACCGAGACACATTCGGGAAGCCCAGCCTAACGGATAACCCTCGTGAGAAATTATAAAGAGTCGGAACCAATTCGACAGAGGCGTAAAGTAGGCCCACTGCCTAAAGTCCTCGTCATCCGTCGAGCGCAATAGTAACGAGGACTCTTCAATACACACCCTTATAATTACCGACCACGGACCCACAAACCGGTAACCTATAACACCACATAAACATGTAACACCCACTGGTACCATTACCCCCCCCCCCCCATAAGGCGTCGTTCAAATACAAGACCAAGGTATCTGTGTGAGTGAAACAATCTCAGGCACACCCAATTTAGAAACAAGTCGGGGTCAGGGTGGAGCCGTGGATGGCGGTAAAAGTGCACCGCCTTAGGCTTGGCCAAGGAAACCCGAAACCTGTGCGCTTCAAAATAACGACAGAGACGGTTCAATGCCTGTTGGAGTCTACGCTCCAGAATTGGCATCTGGGCCGCGCCAAAAGAGATCAAAAGGTCTTCCAAGTAGAGCGTAGAGAGAACAACTTCTGGCAGCACCGAAGTGATGTGACACTGAGGACACTTCCCTGTGGGACACCCTCTTCCTGCTCCATTAGGCAAGAGGTGGCTCCCCCTACTCGTACGCGAAATCGACGACCTCGCAAAATTCACATATAAAGATTGGGAGGCGTCCACTCGCTCTCATCGTGTGGAGAACATCCATGATAGCGTATCGCCATGCGGTATCATAGGCTTTCTCCAGATCAAAAAAACACTGTGTGGTAGTGCTCTTTACGAAGGAAGGTCTCGCAGACAGCATCCGATGTGGAGTGGAACTTGCAGAAGCCGCACCTTGCACAAGACAGATAGCCTCCGTTGTCCATAAAAAAAGCTAATCAAACATTTACCAATTTCTCCATCAACTTACACACGCAGAAGGTTAGAGAGATTGGCCGGAAACCAGCCAGGGTGAGTGTTTCCTGTCTGGTTTGCGAAAGGCGAGCACAGTAGCGATTCACCAGTAGTATGGGAGGATACCCTCTCCCCAGATCCTGTTCAACAAATCTTTAGCCTCCGGCTAGTATAGTGGTTAGCACGCTTGCCCGGCAATCGTTGGGCTAGGGAGGTTACCTCCGTGGCTGGGCATCACGGTGGGGACGTGTAGGTGAAGTCGTAGCCATGACAGGCAGTCCACCTAAGAGAAGGATAACTCTGATTTCAAAACCCTGGAGCCACAGGCATAATTTACCTATTCCAGAAGATCCTCTGTGAGTAAATCTAACATAAAGGACATGCCTCTTTCATCCAGGTGTCAAAGCATTACGTGCGGGACATTGTCTGGACCAGGGACGGTGTCTGTGCACGAAGCGAGAGCGGCTAAGCTGGGGCCGGACGGGGCGCTGAGTCCCGTCAGCACGGCCAGGAAAGCAAATTGCCGTGCCTCTTACAGGGCCCGGCAGCACGAGACCACCCAGAACCAACTATACATACATAAATATATCAGCAGCGCGAATGGAGAGTTTACATAAATGCTAGTCTCCCTTCCGTCAACACTCTCTCACAAAATTAAATACACATAAAACACACCCCGCATCGGTGTATAGCCACCCAACCTTTTTAACTCTCCCTATCGCCTCTTAATCATTTTTCCGAACCCTTTCCTCTCCGACTGCACGATCTTTTGTGGCCTCCACAATGATCTCTATCAATTCTTTCTATACACAGACTGATTGATTTACGTTGCCAGCTAAATTTTAGCGGCGAATACCCTATATATATAAATATATTGTTTTTTGGGTGGAATTTTTTATAAACATGTAGGGGTGGAGAACCCTACACTGGAATTTCAGCTATCGAAGATAGATTTCACACAAGGATGTGCTGAGAGTGGGATGACACCTCGACTGCGACATTACCACTACCTCTTGACCACATCGGGCGGGGTCCACCACAGCTTGACTCAAAAGATTCAATGACGTCAAACACATCGACTTTTGCAAGTGGGGTGTCGGATGATGAACCCATGGCGAGAAAGAAAGGATAATCTAAATCTGGGTTTACTTCGTTGGAATAGGGGTCCAACGAGCGAGGGAAGGCCGAAAGGGGAGCTAAGGAACGTTTGGCACGAGAACCCTTACGGGAAGGGGAGATTTTTGGTTTATGGCTAGCCATTGCAAAAAGAAAAAAAAAACTTCGCATTCTCCCTCGGAACTCCACACCATGGAGGCCTACAAGGGCCCGGCACTACTGCAACACTACAATCAGTTAGGTCCTGTATGTCCTCTTGGAGAATGGATACGGATCCACCACACCATCTTTATAAACCTAAGAGGCAGCCTGAGTTCTCCTACGCACGGAGAAAAAGGGCCAACGATGGGTTTCTCCTGGCATTCGGTAGGCAAAGGCGGTAGAGATGCCCAGCCTCTTCCACTTGCATGAAAGAACAATTCGGAATCAATCCATAAGACGAGCAGAGGTCGGGTATTCATAAGGTCCACTAGATAGGTGAAGGAAGAGGGGGAAATAAAGGGCAGTGGAAGAACGCAATAGGGGAGGAAAGAAAGAGGGGGAAATAAAGGGCAGTGGAAGAACGCAATAGGGGAGGAAAGAAAGAGGGGCATGTTAAAAGTCCTGTTGGCAACACCATGGGACCCCTAAGGGGCCCAGGGCTAACTCCCCTCGCCACGAGAAGGCCAGAGCCTCTCTGGGAACAACCCGTGAATAAAAGATCCCAGAGAGGGATGGAGTATCTTCTATGGAGTAGTCCACGAGTTCCCTCGCATAAACTACTCCTTTCACAAAGTTCATAGTAGAGTGTGGAGTCACACTCACCGGGGTGCCATCAAGTGACAGAAGAGAACTTATCTTGGCCGCCTCGGAAGGACCCGCCGCATTCGCCAGAAGGTTCCCGTCCGAGAAACGGGTCACCTTCGGCATTTTACTAATCATACCAGCTAAAGCTCTCCTCTGATGGATCATGTTGCCCTTGGCCAACATGCTGCCATTAGTGCAGCGAATAACTAAGAAGCGTTTGAAGCCAGATAGTTCGAAAACGCCAGGTAATCTCTGAATGAGGGACCCCGACGTAATCCAGGCTCCGCTCTGCGCACTTTTGGTCTTATTTTTGGATTCCCCACCCAGGCGAGCACCGGGGCCGGACGTGCCGATCTTTGCTTGGTCACGTTCAAGGATATTAGCGGCCTCTTCCGTCCCCGCGGCCTCCGTGGAGGGAGAAGAGCCTCCCACCCCGTCTTTTTTAATTAGACCTTTTCTTTTTAAGAGATGAGGGCGGGGACAGGACCCGCTTCTCCTCTCCCCCAGCAGGAGCCGCGAGGCCAGATGGGCCGGCGTCTGCAAGATCCTTCGCCAGAGATGGTGAAGGTGCCAGCAGTCGTGGGGGCACCGGCCGGAGGAGATCCCTCCACTCCTTATGCTGTCTTAGCAGCCTGACCCTTCTGGCGAGGGCCCTGCACAGGAGCAGACTCGGGCTCGGTGTTTGATGCTGAGCCCGAATCTGCACCCATGGAAGGCGCAACCTTCTGAGGTTGGGCTACGTCAGGGAGCATGTCTATCTCAGGATGGGCCTCCATTTGGCCATCATCCCTCCATGACATCACAGGTCATGTCAGTCTCCTCCATGTTCTTTGGGAGGGGGGGGGGTCATAGGCCTTTACCCCCGCTAGATTCAATATTCGGGCCAGCAGATCTTTAGAGGAAGCGGTTGATGATAATTTCTTCCTTCTCCCCCTTAAGGGGGTTTGCCCTACCGAGCCGCTTCAACGAGGAGCGGCCGGTTATGGGCTGCCTGCTGGCTTTCCTGGCAGTAACCTGTGAAAGCAAAGGTGGGACTGCCAGATTTGAGCTAGAGTCGCATCGTGACTCCAAGGAGGGGGGTGAGAGGGAACCCCCTGCACCCGTAGACACTGGAGAGGAGTAAGCATCCTTTCCGATTGAAGAGTTATGGAGGGTCCCCTGGGAAACCATAGAGGGAAGGACTCCATTTTTTCTGTGGAGCTGCCTGAGGGCGGCTCCGTTGTTCTTAAAGGGGAAATGGGGAGAGATTTCGTTTTTTTTAAGTTTTCCCCCATGGGATGCAAACGCTAATCACCCACCGCAGTGGCCCACTCTGCGAAGGGTGAGTACAGGCCTGGCAGAGCCAGGTGCCGCCATTTGAGACCACCCCTCCCGCCTGGTAGCCTGGCAGTCCCTCAGTATGGCGGCTCCACCTTGGACGGACGCGGCGTAAAATGGATAATGTTTGAAAATAGAAAGGACGAGGAGGTGAGAAAGATGGGGATGGAGATAAAGCAGGTTGTTAAAAAAACACCATCCCAAACCGGAGTTCAGGGGGTAGGGAACATTGTCCCCTTTGCCCTCAGCCCCGATCCGGGACAGTTGGCTGAGAAGAAGGTCAGCATCTACCCTGTGAAATTAGAGGCTGACCAGAGAAAGTTGTGGGAGAGGTTGTACGAAAAGCAAGGAAAAAGGGGAGGACCACAAGTGTTCTGAAGGAAGAAGAAGATGCTAAGCTGGGGTCGGACGGGGTGCTGAGTCCTGTCAACACGGCGGCCAGGATGGCAAATCGCCGCGCCGCTTACGGGGGTGGAAATAACGAATAAAAACGAGATCACTAGATCCGTCCTACGGACAAGTCAAGGTCACGCCCCTTTGAGATGGAGGAAAATATATATATATATATATATATATATATATATATATATATATATATATATATATATATAGAGAGAGAGAGAGAGAGAGAGAGAGAGAGAGAGAGAGAGAGAGAGAGAGAGAGAGAGAGAGAGAGAGACAGACAGACAGACAGACAGACAGAGAAAGAGACGAACAGATGCTCCTGATTCATTAACCAAATTCATTCTCTTATTAGCGTCTCAGAATCCCGTTTACTTGTTTAAGTCCTGCCATCTTTAGACTCAATACTTCGCGTAAAACAGTAAGCCTTCACATTGACCGCAAATAACTCGAGCCGTTTCCGCTTGCCCCTTTAGTAGGCCAATTTCACGAAAAAATTATATTTTTTGCCGCGTCCTTTAAGTCCTTTACTTACCCCGATTACCGAGACACATTCGGGAAGCCCAGCCTAACGGATAACCCTCGTGAGAAATTATAAAGAGTCGGAACCAATTCGACAGAGGCGTAAAGTAGGCCCACTGCCTAAAGTCCTCGTCATCCGTCGAGCGCAATAGTAACGAGGACTCTTCAATACACACCCTTATAATTACCGACCACGGACCCACAAACCGGTAACCTATAACACCACATAAACATGTAACACCCACTGGTACCATTACCCCCCCCCCCCCATAAGGCGTCGTTCAAATACAAGACCAAGGTATCTGTGTGAGTGAAACAATCTCAGGCACACCCAATTTAGAAACAAGTCGGGGTCAGGGTGGAGCCGTGGATGGCGGTAAAAGTGCACCGCCTTAGGCTTGGCCAAGGAAACCCGAAACCTGTGCGCTTCAAAATAACGACAGAGACGGTTCAATGCCTGTTGGAGTCTACGCTCCAGAATTGGCATCTGGGCCGCGCCAAAAGAGATCAAAAGGTCTTCCAAGTAGAGCGTAGAGAGAACATCTTCTGGCAGCACCGAAGTGATGTGACACTGAGGACACTTCCCTGTGGGACACCCTCTTCCTGCTCCATTAGGCAAGAGGTGGCTCCCCCTACTCGTACGCGAAATCGACGACCTCGCAAAATTCACATATAAAGATTGGGAGGCGTCCACTCGCTCTCATCGTGTGGAGAACATCCATGATAGCGTATCGCCATGCGGTATCATAGGCTTTCTCCAGATCAAAAAAACACTGTGTGGTAGTGCTCTTTACGAAGGAAGGTCTCGCAGACAGCATCCAATGTGGAGTGGAACTTGCAGAAGCCGCACCTTGCACAAGACAGATAGCCTCCGTTGTCCATAAAAAAAGCTAATCAAACATTTACCAATTTCTCCATCAACTTACACACGCAGAAGGTTAGAGAGATTGGCCGGAAACCAGCCAGGGTGAGTGTTTCCTGTCTGGTTTGCGAAAGGCGAGCACAGTAGCGATTCACCAGTAGTATGGGAGGATACCCTCTCCCCAGATCCTGTTCAACAAATCTTTAGCCTCCGGCTAGTATAGTGGTTAGCACGCTTGCCCGGCAATCGTTGGGCTAGGGAGGTTACCTCCGTGGCTGGGCATCACGGTGGGGACGTGTAGGTGAAGTCGTAGCCATGACAGGCAGTCCACCTAAGAGAAGGATAACTCTGATTTCAAAACCCTGGAGCCACAGGCATAATTTACTTATTCCAGAAGATCCTCTGTGAGTAAATCTAACATAAAGGACATGCCTCTTTCATCCAGGTGTCAAAGCATTACGTGCGGGACATTGTCTGGACCAGGGACGGTGTCTGTGCACGAAGCGAGAGCGGCTAAGCTGGGGCCGGACGGGGCGCTGAGTCCCGTCAGCACGGCCAGGAAAGCAAATTGCCGTGCCTCTTACAGGGCCCGGCAGCACGAGACCACCCAGAACCAACTATACATACATAAATATATCAGCAGCGCGAATGGAGAGTTTACATAAATGCTAGTCTCCCTTCCGTCAACACTCTCTCACAAAATTAAATACACATAAAACACACCCCGCATCGGTGTATAGCCACCCAACCTTTTTAACTCTCCCTATCGCCTCTTAATCATTTTTCCGAACCCTTTCCTCTCCGACTGCACGATCTTTTGTGGCCTCCACAATGATCTCTATCAATTCTTTCTATACACAGATTGATTGATTTAGGTTCCGGCTATCCAGTAGTAAGGAATTAAAGTGGTGTGGGGGAGATTTTTCTGAGGAGTGAACATTATATTGGGTGAGTAGCTTCTATTTTTGCTGCCGAGTTTTCAGCTTTCCGCCTTATTACCCCCCCCCCCCATTCCCCTTTGAGCTTGAGATTTGATTGTGGTTGGTACGCAATGGGTTTTAATATAAGATTAACTTTTGCTTGGCATCAGGTCATGCGTGGGGCCGTGGAAATGAGCGTGTGGGTGCAGATTCCTTTTATTCCCCTATTTTCTTTTGCAGCTATGCCGTTAGGGGATTTCATTCGTAAGGAATTAAAGGGATAAAATCTCTCATGCCAACCCAATCCAACATATTTTCAACCTCAGCCATTTTTTTTTAATAGGACAATAACAAATTATAAATTATGAAGAAAGAAAAGGCTAAAACACTATTCAAAAGAAGAGTTAGAGATAGTACAGAAGAGGGTAAAAGACTAAGACGAAGGTAGCTGAGGGCAATAAACTAATGACATTTCGACGAAACAAGGCAAAAATAATAAAAGGAAAAACATTAAATGACAATAAAAGGAATATATGAGGCTAAAATCAAGTAGCAATTTAAATTAGATTAATATTGATGGACCAGAGAGTTGACAGAGACAAAAACTTAAGGAATCTAGAGGCTAGGAAGGAATCTTCAGCTAAAACTGAGCCCAGACGGAGAAGGGGCAGCACAGAAGAAAAATTTAGAAAACAAGAGTTGCGAGGGGCCACAATGGCGGGACAATCCATCACACCACAGAGGCAGGGCATATCGGGTGCCCACCTGAAACTATGGCCGTGTTAGCCGTGAATGACTGATTCGAAAGCGGAAAAGAACGACCTCGAAGGACCGGGACTTTTGATATCTCGATGGAAAGGGCGAACGGATTTCTTTATACTTCACAATTTGAAATTATTAAAGATAGCCCGCTCCCTCTGCCAGACCCCACACGTACTCCCAAAACACGTAGGGAAGCTGAATGGTCTTCAACCGAACGCCTATTCCCATGGGTCCCCGCACGACCATGGGTACAACAAAAGTTGGGTTTTTTTTTTAAGAGCTCATCTGGCGACTGCCTACTTGAGCATTAGTCACCGTATTCAACATTGCCTAAAATTAGGCATCTTTAAAAGAGGATACTAAAAAACAAACAAATAAAAAAAACATCAATAAAATAAAACAAAGAAAAAGGAAATAAGAAGGAAGCAAGCTAAGGCGTCGGGGATAGGAGGGGGGGAGGTCTGCTTCCCTTTGGCGCAGGAACATGCGATCTACTAAAATAAGAAACCCCCCCTTCCAAAAACTATTTGAGTAAAGGGGACAAGGCCGGCGTCCTACAAAAAGTCTAAAAGTCCACAGGTCGGTGTGCACGAACTCTTCCCGAGTACAAGGGACAGGCGGTAGCGACCCCGCCCATCCCGGTACCGGGACAGGTAACGTGCGCGAAGATCGCCCAGCCTGGAACATTCAACAAGAATGTGTCGAACAGACTGGGAGACAACGGTCTTCACAGTAGGGGGCGGGCGAGCGCTCCATCGAATGGCGGTGCGTCCCGCGAGTGTGTCCAATTCGGAGACGACAGAAAGCAACCTGAAGCCCCCGCAACATTAGGGGTAGGTCCATAGGAACAGTCGCGGCGCAATGGCACGCAACTTTAAGTTCCCTTCGACCGTCTCCCATTTTCTTTGCCGAGCTTTCCGAAGAGCTGCCTGTATTCCTGCCATGTAGTCGGTGTGAGGAAGAGCGAAACGCTGATCGGGTCGCAGAGTCCTCGCAGACTCTTTGGCACGCTCATTCCTCGCAATTCCTACATGTCCAGTAACCCAGCAGAAGAAAATCTCGACATCCACCCGGTTTGCCAAAACCGTGGAGTCACGGGTATCGCGAACCAGGGGATGCGGAGATTCCAATGCCCCGAGAGCACTCAGGGCGCTTTGTTAGTCGCTATAGATCACAATCATTATCCTTATCAGCGCCCAAAGCGCTGAACGTCACGGAACGAGAAATATCCATGTCGCGGGTACAATAGACCCTAAGGCTGCGAATGTGAGCCTCCCAGGTAAGGCGTAGGTCAAAAACAAGAACAAGAAAAAGGTGCGATGCAACCACTTCCAGACGTACCCTATTAAGACACAAGTCTGGGTCGGGGTGGAGCTGTGGATGGTGATACAAGTGCACCACCTTAGTCTTGGCCAAGTAAAATAGAAACCTGTGTGCTTCGGCATAGCGATTTTTTTTTTTTTTTTTTTTTAATTAAGGGGCTATCTGGCGACTGCCGACTTAGGCATTAGTCGCCGTAAACAAACAGCCTAGTTCTAGGCTACTTTAAAAAATAAACAGGAAACAATAAAAAGAGATAACAATAACAATAAAAAAGCAATAACAAAAACAACAACAACAATTAAACTGGGTTAAATGAAAGGGAGAAGGCCAGCCTCCCCCCAAAAGTCAATAAGTCCACTAGTCATGGTGCACGCACTCGTCTCGAGTACAAGGGACAGGTGGTAGCGACCCCACCCATTCCGCTACTGGGACAGGTAACATGCACGAAGATCACCCAGACTGGGACATTCAACAAGAATGTGCCGAACAGTCTGGGGGTCAATGCAGTGGTCGCAATAGGGCGCAGGCGAGCGCTCCTATTCCATAGCCAACTGAAGTAGAATCATTGTGACTAGGATAGGAAACTCTTTGAAGCAACACATATTGTGAAATGCCTGCCAATCAGTTTCATAGATGGCAGTGTTGAGCTTTTCATAGTCACCACTGGAAAAATCAAGACCTCTGAAATCATCACAGGACCTGTCTGATGTATCTAGTCTACGATTTTCATACTGTGCTTGGATTTGTCGACGCTCCAGAGTTGGCATCTGGGCCGCGCCAAAAGAGATCGAAAGGTCGTCCACGTAGAGCGTAGCGAGAACATCTTCCGGCAGCACCGAGGTGATGCCGTTGATGCTCAGGACAAAGAGTGTGACACTGAGGACACTTCCCTGCGGGACACCCTCTTCCTGCTCCTTTGGGCCGGAGAGGGCTCCCCCCACCCGTACGCGGAATCGACGATCTCGCAAAAAATTCAGATATAAACATTGGGAGGCGTCCCCTCGCCCCCATCGTGTGGAGAGTCTCCATGATACCGTATCGCCATGCGGTATCATAGGCCTTCTCCAGATCAAAAAACACCGTGGCGTAGTGCTGTCTACGAAGGAAAGCCTCGCAGACGGCACTTTCCAGTCGGAGCAGAGCATCCGACGTGGAGTGGAACTTACGGAAGCCGCACTGCGCAGAAGACAGATGGCCTCCGCTGTCCAGGAAATAGGCTAATCTAACATTTACCAATTTCTCCATCAACGTGCACACGCAAGAGGTTAGAGAGATTGGGCGGAAACCGGTCGGAGTAGAGTGATCTCTCCCCGGCTTGCGAAAGGCGAGCACAGTAGCGATTCGCCAGGAGTCTGGGAGAAGACCTTCCACCCAGATCCTGTTGAACAAATCTAACAGAAAGGCCATGCCTCGCTCACCCAGGTGTCGAAGCATGGCGTACGGGACATCGTCCGGACCATGGGCGGTGTCCGCGCACGAAGCGAGAGCGGAACGCAACTCACTCACAGTAAACTTGTCGTTGAAGGGTTCTCCGCCTCTGGAGGTAAAGTCCAGCCGGCGGCCTTCCGCGACATCACGACGTGCATTGAATGCTGGCGGAGCAGCATCACGGCTAGAGAATGCGGAAAAAGCGGTCGCTAAGGATTCGGCCACGGACGCGGGGTCCGAGATTGCGGTCCCATTCTCCTGGAGAACGGGAGGGGGGTCCTGCGAGAACTTGCCCCGAATCCTTTTGAATCGATTCCACACCTCACCTAAAGGGGTCTTCCCGTTAAGTGAAGACACGTATGCCCGCCAAGAAGAGCGGCGGGCGTGCTTCGAAATATACCGGAACCTAGCCCTAGCCCGACGAAATTCAGCGACAGTGAAATCGGTCGGGCGGCGCTTATAGCGCATGTAGGCATAACGCTTCTGTTTGAGGGCCGTCTCACACACGGCTGACCACCATGGGAGTGGTCGGTGTGCAAAACGGCCAGACGTCCTAGGAATAGTAGTCAGGCCCCCGGCGATGAGGTTGCCGGAGAAGAACTCAACGGCCTCATCTACCGACCTAAACTCCTCGACTGAGATAGAGAATTCAGTCATTTCCTGAAATGCAGGCCACCGCGCCCGCGCCAAGCACCACCGAGGTGGTCTCTCAGGCGGCAGTTGCCCTGAAAATGATATTTGAATGGGAAAGTGATCACTACCATGGAGGTCATCGACCACCCCCCCAATCAAAATCAGGCTGTGCATCCGAAGAGCACAAAGATAGGTCAAGGCAAGAAAACGAAGCGGTTCTCGGACAGTGATGCGTAAACTCATCCACGTTTAGGACACCCATCTCAAGCTCTTCGATCAGATCGGCAAGGACTTGTCCCCTGGGATTTATGGAGTAATCTCCCCAGAGAGGATGCCTGCCGTTCAGATCTCCAAGCAAGAGATAGGGCCTCGGCAACCATGCCACGACGCGGCGGAAGTCCCCCGCGTCGAAGTCAGCTGACGGTGGAATGTACGCAGAAATGATAGTATACCTCCTATCCAGGTGCAACTGCACAGCCACTGCCTGAAAGGAGGTATCTAAAGAGAAAGGAAGAACGGAGACATCATGCCGGGTGTAAACCGCGCATCCCCCAGCCCGGCCATCCCGCGGTGGTGGGGTCGCAAGACCCTTATACCCCGGGAGGGCAGGCAGGGGGCACGCGCCTAGCATGGTCTCCTGCAAAAAAATCGGCATAACGAGAGACGCGGTTCAATGCCTGTTGGAGTCGACGATCCAAAGTTGGCATCTGGCCCGCGCCAAAAGAGATCGATAGGTCGCGGACGTAGAGCGTAGCGAGAACATCTTCCGGCAGCAACGAGGTGATGCCGTTGATACTCAGGGAAAAGAGTGTGACACTGAGGACACTCGCTTGCGCCGGAGAGGGCTCCCCCTACCCGTACGCGAAATCGACGATCTCGCAAAAATTCAGATATAAACATTGAGAGGCGTAGCGTCGTCCCCATCGTGTGGAGAGTCTCCATGATACCGTATCGTGTGGAGAATCTCCATGCGGTATCATAGGCCTTCTCCAAATAAAAAAAAACACCGTGTCGTAGTACTCTTTACGAAGAAAGGTCTCGCAGACAGCATCCGATAGGCCTTCTCCAGATCGAAAAACACCGTGGCGTAGTGCTGTCTACGAAGGAAGGCCTCGCAGACGGCATTTTCCAGTCGGAGCAGAGCATCCGATGTGGAGTGGAACTTGCGGAAGCCGCACTGTGCAGAAGACAGATGGCCGCCGCTGTTCAGGAAAAAGGCTAATCTAACATTTACCAATTTCTCCATCAACTTACACACGAAGAGGTTAGAGATATTGGGCGGAAGCCGGCCAGAGTAGAGTGATCTCTCCCCGGTTTGCAAAAGGTGAGCACAGTAGTATTCGCCAGGAATCTGGGATGAGAGCCTCCATCCAGATTCTGTTGAGCAAATCTAACAGAAAGGCCATACCTCGCTCATCCACGTGTCGAAGCATGGCGTACGGGACATCGTCCGGACCATCGGCTGTGTCCGCGCACGAAGCAGGAGTGGAGCGCAACTCATTCACAGTAAACTTGTCGTTGAAGCATTCTCCGCCTCTGGAGGTAAAGTCCAGCCAGCGGCCTTCCGCGACATGACGACGTGCATTGAATGCTGGCGGAGCAGCATCACGGCTAGAGAATGCCGAAAAAGCGGTCGCGAAGGATACCGCCACGGACGTAGAGTCCGAGATTGCAGTCCCATTCTCCTGGAGAACGGGAGGGGGGGTCCTTCGAGAACTTGCCCCGAATCCTTTTGACTCGCTCCCACACCTCTGCTAAAGGGGTCTTCCCGTTAAGTAAAGACACGTATGCCCCAAGTAAAGCGGCCAGCGTGCTTCGAAATATACCGGAACCTAGCCCGACGAAATTCGCCGTCTCACACTCGGCTGACCACCATGGGAGTGGTCGGCGTGACAAACGACGAGACGTTCTAGGAATAGTAGTCAGGCCCGCGGCGAATAGGTTGCCGGAGACGAACCTCAAAGGCCTCATCTACCGACCTAAATTCCTCGACCGAGATAGAAAATTCAGTAATTTCCGGAAATGCAGGCCACCGCGCCCGCGCCAAGCACCACCGAGGTGGGCCCTCAGGCGGCAGTTGCCCTAAAAATGATATGTGAATGGGAAAGTAATCAATACCATGGAGGTCATCGACCCCCCCCCCCCCAATCAAAATCAGGCTGTGCATCCGAAGAGCACAAAGATAGGTCAAGGCAAGAAAACGAAGCGGTTCTCGGACAGTGATGCGTAAACTCATCCACGTTTAGGACACCCATCTCAAGCTCTTCGATCAGATCGGCAAGGACTTATCCCCTGGGGTTTATTGAGTAATCTCACCAAAGCGGATGCCTGCCGTTTAGATCTCCAAGCAAGAGAAAGGGCCTTGGCAACCGTGCCACGACGCGGCGGAAGTCATCCACGTCGAAGTCAGCTGACGGTGGAATGTATGCAAAAATGATAGTATACCTCCTATCCAGGTGCAGCTGCACAGCCACTGCCTGAAAGAAGGTATCTAAAGTGAAAGAAAGAAAAGAGACATCATGCCGGGTGTTAACCGCGCCTGCCCCAGCCCGGCCATCCCGTGGTGGTGGGGTCGCAAGACCTTTATACCCCGGGGGCGGGCAGGGGGCACGCGCCTATCATGGTCTCCTGCAGAAAATAGCTAACCCCGGGCGCTGTTGGCCGGATAAAGCGCTGAAGGCGCTGTCGCCTTCGAAGACTTATTGGGGGATGTTGGGCTCGCCATGCGAGTCTTTTCCTCCCTCCGCCTCGAAACCTTAGGCGGGCGTTGAGGCTTCGGAAGTGAGGGGGCCCTCTTTTCGACGAACAACCGTCTCCGAGCCACTCGGTTCACCACTATGCGTAGGCAAAGGAGCTGAAGCTCCTTTGTTGCTGTCCTACTTTCGGGGGACAGCTTTAGGAACCCCGGAAGATGGCCTGGCGACCAACTTCAGGGGTGTTGACTCCTGTGAGTCTAACGACTCGGTGGAGGCGCTTGGCCGTTTCGCCTTACGATAAACGGTCACGCTGGGGGAAGAGGGGGGAGCCCTGGTTTTAGCCGGGGCTGGGTATTAACCCTTTGTGCTGCCAGCTTTCCTAGGGGAGTAGAACCCGGAGAAGGGCTCAGAAACTTCCGTGATCGTTGACCTGGATGGGCCAGGAGCAGAGGGTGCCTTTCTAACTATTGATGCATAAGACGTTCCAGGCAGAGCCGGGCGCGCCAGGACCAAGTCCTTAGCCTCGCGGAATGAGAGTCGATCCTGTTCCTGAACGGCCAGGATTTCTTTCTCAAGGAGATATGCACCACATTGCTTCGAAGAAGCGGGTTGCGGCTCTCCGCAATTGACACACTCGGCTACACACAAATTAGACTGATCGTGTGCGGCCTTGGAGCAATTTACACAGACTTCGGGTGACCCCGACTTTGCCCGTCTACAAGAACGATTCGTATAGCCGAAGCGGTGACAGTAATAGCACCGCCGCGGCAGTGGCACGAATGCCTTCACGCGGTAGCGGTACCAACCGGCACGCACCGCCTCAGGGAGCTTGCCACAGTCAATCGTGACGAAGAGTGTAGGGGTGGGTCTCGAGGCCCCTCCCTGTTTTCTCATCACACGTTCGACCTTGACCGCCCCATGGTCGGCCAGCTCTAGGGTGATGTCCTCAATGGAGTAGTCAACGAGTTCCCTCGCATAAACTACTTCTTTCACAAAGTTCATGGTAGAGTGCGGCGTCACACTCACCGGGGTGCCATGAAGTGTCCGAAGAGCACTTATCTTGGCCGCCTCGGCGGGATTCGCCAGAAGGCTCCCGTCCGAGAAACGGGTTACCTTTGGCTCTCTACCAATTGCACTAGCTAATCCTCTCCTCTGATGGATCATGTTGCCCTTGGTCAACATGGTGCCATCAGTGGAGCGAATAACGAGGAAGCGTTTGAAGCCAGCGGGCTCGAAAACGCCAGGTAACCTCTGAATGAGGGGCCCCGATGTCAACGAGGCTCCGCCCTGTGCACTTTTGGTCTTTGTCATGGTCAGGAGCTCCGTACCCGGGGGGGCAGAGGGGCCGGATGTGCCGATCTTCGCTTGGTCGCTTGCCAAAGTGGCAGCAGACCCATCCGTCCCCGTAGCCCCCACGGATGGAGAGGAGCCCCGAGTCTTCTTCGTCTTTTTCGTCCTTTTCTTTTTTGGAGAGGAGGGCGGGGAATGAACCCGCTTCTCACCCCCGCCGGTAGAAGCCCCCAAGCCAGATAGACCGGCCTCAGCCAGGTCCTTCTCCGAAATGGAGAAGGTCCTGGTGGTCGCAGGGGCATCATCCAGAGGAGATCCCTCCCCTCCTTGTACTGCCTGAGAATCCCCAGCCGTTTGAGAAGAAACTTGCATAGGGGTGGATTCGGGCTCGGTGCTTGGCGCCGAGCCCGGATTCCCCCCCATGGAAGGCCCTACCGTCTGAGGCTGGTTTTCCTCAAGGACCATGTCTATCACAGGAGGGGCCTCCAGTTGGCCATCCCCTCTCAGGACATCGCAGGTCCCCTTGGCAGCGTCATAAGTCTTTAGTGGGGAGGCACAGGCCTTGACCCCGGCAAGGCTTAATATTCTTGCCAGCCGGTCTTTTGAGGGAAGCGACCGAAGAGGCCTGGCTTCCCTCTCAGCCCTAAGGGGGTTTGCCCTACCGAGCCGCTTGCACGAGGGGCGGTTGGCAATGGGCTGCCTGCTGGCTTTCTTGGCAGTCCCCTTAGAAAGCAAAGGAGGGACTGCCGCTGGAGATAGGGAGGTGCCTGAAAGCACCTCCAGAGAAGGGGGTGAGGGGGAGTCCCTTATACCCGTAGGCGTAGGAGAGGAGTAAGCCTCCTCTCCGGTTAAAGAGGTATCGAGGGCTCCTGCGCAAGCACAGGGGGGGGGGGGGTACATCCCTCTTTTCTGCGGAGCTGCAAGAGGGCAGCTCCGTTGTTTTAGGGGGAATTAAGGGGAGATGTTTTTTTTGGCATCATTGGGCATGGTGACCCTCTTTGTTTTAAGGGACGCAATCGCTCACCACCTCTTGCAGTAGCCCGCACTGCAAGAGGTGCTTACAGGCCCGGCAGAGCCAGGCGCCGCCATTTGGGACCACCCCTCCTGCTTGGTGGCCTGGCACTCCTTCGGCATGGCAGCTCCACCTTGAACACGGCGTTAGAAAGATAGATTTTGAAGACGAGAGGAAAAGGGATGTGAGGAAGGTTGGTGGGGATGAAGCAGGTTGTTAAAAGCCAACCACCCCAGACCGGAGCTCAGGGGTTAGGGGACATTGTCCCCTGCCCTCTCAGCCCCGATTCGGGACGATTGGCTGAGAAGAAGGTCAGCTTCTACCCTGTAAAATTAGAGGCTGACCAGAGAAAGTTGTGGGAGAGGTTGTATGAAGAGCGACGAGGTAAGAGAGAAATACAGGCTATCTGAAGGAAGGAAGAGAGGCTAAGCTGGGGCCGGACGGAGCGCTGGATCCCGTCAGCACGGCGGCCAGGATCGCAAATCGCCGCGCCCCTTACGGGGTCTGTTAGAGGGAGTTGGAGTAAGGATGTTAGTTTAGATGTGGGTGAGAACACTGTGATATTGGATGGAAAGGATGCATATTATAAGGTAAGGCGTGTTGCTTGTGTGTTTTATGGCTTGATGAGAATGACTGATCCTTTTGTATGTGTGCAGGCGGACCCCAGTGTGAAAGGGCAGGTGAGGGGAATCCAAGTCGGAGATGTACTGGGTCACCTCTCCACTGTCAATGAGGTAGGTATGGATGATAGTATGGATGTCAGGGTGAATGTTGCAGGTGAAAAGACGTGTGAATGGACGTATAATGAAGTGAAGAGCATGGTGGAATTGGATGGATGTTTAACTGAGTATGAAAGGGAGGATGTGTATCCAATGATATTTGAACGAAAGGAAGCTCTCAGTAAGGGTGATCTGGATTTCGGGGTTGCAAAGCTCCCGGAATTCAAGATTGTCCTTAAGGAGGATTCCCCAATCTATCAGCGGCCGAGGCATTTCCCACGTCCGGTTGCTGATGAGATTGAGGAGCAGTGTTTGGAATTGGAGCAATTGGGAGTGATTGAAGAGAGCGACGAGAGTGCATGGAATAGTCCAATTGTGCCTGTACGTAAGCCGGATGGAAGATTGCGTCTGTGTGTGGATTATCGAGAGGTGAATGAAAGGACTGTAAAAGAAATGCTTCCGATGTGTGTGGTATCTGAGTGTGTGTATAGTATGCATGGGATGGAGGGGTTTACGAAGATGGATCTGGTACGGGGGTATTACCAGATGCCCATTGCTGAGGAGAGCTGGCCGGTAACTGCCTTCTCTACCACAAAGAGGCATTGCCAGTTCCAGAACCTCAGCTTTGGGTTGGCTAATGCTCCCGGAGCCTTCCAGCGGGCAATGAATGTTGTGTTGAGTAAGTTTGCGAGTAAGAATGTGATTGCGTTTATAGATGATATTTTGATTATGACTGAGACTTTTGAGGAGCATATTAGATTGGTGAATGATGTGTTGAGAACGTTGGAGAGTGTTGGTGTGAAGGTGAAAGTGGCGAAGTATGAATGGTTTGCGAAAGAAGTGGAATTCCTTGGTCATATGGTGAGTGAGAATGGGTTACGAAAGTCGCCGAAGTATGTTGAGAAGGTGCGAATGTTTCCGAAACCGGTGACTGTGAAGCAACTGAAGTCGTTTTGGGGTTTGATTGAGTCCCAGCGAAAGTTTATACGTGATTTTTCTGGTGTGAGTAAGCCTCTGACTGAGTGGATTGGCAAGAAAGGTAGTACGGTTGTCAGGTGGAAGTATAAGATGAATGAGGCGTATGAGAGACTGAAAGAGGCAACGGTTGAAGATGTTGACTTGGCTTACCCAGATTATAGTGTGAATGCTAAAATGCTTGAATTGGTTACATACGCAAGTGGGTATTGTATGGGAGGTTTTCTGATGCAAGAGCAGCGTTTGAATTGAGAGAATGTCAGGCGAATTATTGGGTATGTATCCAAGGCTATGAATGTTGTAGAACGAAAGTATTCGACTGTGGAGCGAGAGTTAGCTGCGATAAGGTATTGTTTGAAAGTGTTGCGTCCGTTTTTGTATGGTGTGAGGTTTGTGATCAAAACAGATCATAAACCTCTTGTGTATTTGCAGCGTATGAAGTGGGCTGATAGTAGGATTGCAAGGACTTTGGAAGATTTGAGTGACTTTGACTATGTGATTGAGTATGTGCCTGGTGAACGGAATGGAGTGGCTGATTTCATGTCAAGGTATCCTGGTACGAATGATGAAAATGTGTATGGAGTGAGTGATCCTGAGTATTTGCCGAAAGGGATTATGAATGGAAAAGAGAGTAAGGGTGGTGGTGATTCCTTGTTTGAGAGTGTATGGAATGGTTTGCAAGATTTGAAGAGTGATGAAGTAGACGTGAGAGTGCCGATAGTGTGGATGATTTAAGGAAGGAGGTAATAAATGAAGTGTGTAGGAAGCCTGAAAGCATTGGTATGGCAAAGGTGCAGAACTTCATGATTTTTTTTTTTTTTTTTATTAAGGGGCTATCTGGCGACTGCCGACTAAGGCATAAGTTGCCGTAAACAAACAGCCTAGTTTTAGGCTACTTTAAAAAAATAAACAGAAAACAATAAAAAGAAATAACAATAACAATAACAAAGCAATAACAAAACAATTCCAAAAACAACAACAACAATTAAATCGGGTTAAATAAAAGGGAGAAGGCCGGCCTCCCCCAAAAAGTCAATAAGTCCACCAGTCAAAGTACACGCACTCGTCCCGAGCACAAGGGACAGGCGGTAGCGACCCCGCCCATCCCGGTACCGGGACAGGTGTCGTGCGCGAAGATCACCCAGACTGGGACATTCGACAAGAATGTGCCGAACAGTCTGGGGGACGACGCAGTCGTTGCAATAGGGCGCAGGCGAGCGCTCCATCAGATAGCGATGCGTCACACGAGTGTGTCCGATTCGGAGACGACAGAAAGCAACCTGAAGCCGCCGCGGCATTGGGGGATAGGTCCATGGGAACAGTCGCGGCGCAATGGCACGCAACTTTAAGTTCCCTTCGACCGTCTCCCATCTTCTTTGCCAAGCAGTCCGAAGAGCTGCCCGTATTCCTGCCATGTAGTCGGTGTGAGGAAGAGCGAAACGCTGGTCCGGTCGCAGAGTCCTCGCGGACTCTTTGGCGCCCTCATCGGCGCGCTCATTCCCCGCAATTCCTACATGTCCAGGAACCCAGCAGAAGATAATCTCGACATCTGCCCGGCTCGCCAAAACCGTGGAGTCACGGATATCGCGAACCCGGGGATGCGGAGATTCCAATGCCCCGAGAGCACTCAAAGCTTTGTGAGTCGCTATAGATCACAATCCGGTCTCCGAACCGGGCACGTCGCGTAATCTCCCGTACCGAGTGGTGTATTGCCACCAGCTCGGCCGTGAAGACAGACGCAGCGCCTGGTAGAGCCCCGCTGACTTCAAACAGAGGGGATACGGCGTGGAAGCCGACCCCCTCTTGGGACTTGGAGCCATCCGTATACACTGGCACGGTACCAGCGTGACACGATGTGTGCTCCAAAAAGGTCGAACGCAATACTCCCGGCGCAGTACAAGCTTTGGGAGCAGAGGCGTGGCGACAATAGCCAAATGTGGTACCCTCCAGGGTGGCGTCCTGGGAAGAACCAGGGGCGCCACCGGCCCGAGAGCTATATCTACCTCTCGAAAGGAGTTTCCTGGCCCTAAACCCAAAGGGCTTAGGGTATGACTGGCGTCTCTCGGCGGCATAGGCACCATCGAGATCAGCTGCGGATGCAGTGAGAGCTGTTGGCGACTGAGGGAGGCGCCGGGCTCGCGCGTACAGGCGAGTGATGCACTGCACGCGGCGCAGAGCGAGTGGCATCTCCCCAGCATCGACCAACAGGCTCTCAATGGGGGAAGTGCGGAAGGCACCGGTCGCAAGGCGAAGGCCGGTGTGGTGGATTGAATCCACCTTCCGCAATAAACGCTCGGCTGCGGATGCATAAAACTCGCATCCGTAGTCGAGCTTCGAGCGAACAAAGGATTGATAAAAAAGTATAGCGGTAGCCCTATCAGCGCCCCAAGCGCTGAACGTCACGGAACGGAGAATGTCCATGGCGCGGGTACAAGAGACCCTAAGGCTGCGAATATGAGCCTCCCAGGTGAGGCGTGGGTCGAATACAAGACCAAGGAAACGGTGCGACTCAACCACATCCAGGCGCACCCCATTAAGAAACAAATCTGGGTCGGGGTGAAGCCGTGGATGGCGGCAGAAGTGCACCACCTTAGTCTTGGCCAAAGAAAAGCGAAACCTGTGCGCTTCGGCATAGCGAGAGACGCGGTTCAATGCCTGTTGGAGTCGACGCTCCAGAGTTGGCATCTGGGCCGCGCCAAAAGAGATCGAAAGGTCGTCCACGTAGAGCGTAGCGAGAACATCTTCCGGCAGCACCGAGGTGATGCCGTTGATGCTCAGGGCAAAGAGTGTGACACTGAGGACACTTCCCTGCGGGACACCCTCTTCCTGCTCCTTTGGGCCGGAGAGGGCTCCCCCCACCCGTACGCGGAATCGACGATCTCGCAAAAATTCAGATATAAACATTGGGAGACGTCCCCTCGCCCCCATCGTGTGGAGAGTCTCCATGATACCGTATCGCCATGCGGTATCATAGGCCTTCTCCAGATCAAAAAACACGGTGGCGTAGTGCTGTCTACGAAGGAAAGCCTCGCAGACGGCACTTTCCAGTCGGAGCAGAGCATCCGACGTGGAGTGGAACTTACGGAAGCCGCACTGTGCAGAAGACAGATGGCCTCCGCTGTCCAGGAAATAGGCTAATCTAACATTTACCAATTTCTCCATCAACTTGCACACGCAAGAGGTTAGAGAGATTGGGCGGAAACCGGTCGGAGTAGAGTGATCTCTCCCCGGCTTGCGAAAGGCGAGCACAGTAGCGATTCGCCAGGAGTCTGGGAGAAGACCTTCCACCCAGATCCTGTTGAACAAATCTAACAGAAAGGCCATGCCTCGCTCACCCAGGTGTCGAAGCATGGCGTACGGGACATCGTCCGGACCATGGGCGGTGTCCGCGCACGAAGCGAGAGCGGAACGCAACTCACTCACAGTAAACTTGTCGTTGAAGGGTTCTCCGCCTCTGGAGGTAAAGTCCAGCCGGCGGCCTTCCGCGACATCACGACGTGCATTGAATGCTGGCGGAGCAGCATCACGGCTAGAGAATGCGGAGAAAGCGGTCGCTAAGGATTCCGCCACGGACGCGGGGTCCGAGATTGCGGTCCGAAGTCCCATTGCGAGGAAAGAGAGAGCCGAGGGCCAAGAATAGGTGCTAGAACAATGGGAAAATGATCACCCCCACGTAAGTAGTCCTGGTTAGACCACTGGAAATCATTGAACACGACAAATCGACACAACTAAGAGGATATAAATGATGAATATAATAAAACTAAGGCAAATACATACTAAATAAGCAAGATAAATAAACTAAAGGAAAAAAAGGGACATAATAAAAATCCACTTCGTCAACCTCACTAGAACGAGACTGGACCACCCTTGCCGCTAGAAGGCAGGACCCGCTCCACAGCGAGTCCCTAAACACCTTGACTGGGTAAATGGCTCTGGAATAGATGTGAGGGCTTTGACAAAGGGAGTAGAATGGCTGTACGAACTTTAAGCTGCTGAAAGAGGACAAAACACACCCACACACACACACACCCTAAAGGGAAAAAAAATACCCGAAGATTCCAATATAGTGATACAATACATGTATGCATATAAACTTTATTTGATCAAACAGATTTTAAATAGGACGGATGTGGTGAATATAAAAACCAACACTAATAATTCCAATTTACAAAATCTCAAAACGATTAAAGAAATGTACAAAGGAAAAAAAGCGAATATCCAAAATGAAAATCGGCTCGCTGGATTGGGAAAGACGCGCATCAGAGTCTCGTTTCTACGAACTCAAGTGCGGTGATGGGGAGAGCTATCGCTGACCAAGTCCAGTCACGCCGATCTTAGCGTAGATGGGCGCCACCCGGGACGTGGTGTATGATTGAAGGATAAACTTGTCAACTGTTTTGAAGTTTGATTATAGACATTTAACAAATACTGGCCTAATTTGGGTAATCCTTACACCTCAAAATGTTGATTTGTAAAAGAATTTAAGCACATGAAAAGATAAAAACACAATAAAATTCATTAGAATTGGTAAATTACTGTAATTACCACGAATGCAGTGGGTTCTGAGCTGGAACGTTTGTATACAAGCATCATTAAAAGTGCAACTATAATAAGCAGAGCAAATTAGTAAATTCAGCGAGATAAACGCGGGCAATATACATCGAGATAAACAAGTCTTTAAAATTTTTATTAATGAAAATTTGTACCATACAAGACTGAACTATTTGTCCTGGATTATTAAACACTGAGTAAATTACAAGGCTACAACTCGGTGGTCACCACTCATATAATTTAATGAAAGTAGTTAATGGAAGTCGTTAAGTGAATATCTCCTCGAGGAGCTAAAGGATGAGAAAGAACAGATATAAGAAAACCGACCGTGAAAATGATTATTTTAGAAATTAATTATTTTTTTAATTCCAAGATTATTGCTTTAATCTAATAGGAAAACACGAAAGTATTAGCAAAAATTACACAAAGCACAAAGACCTTAACTATAGTCAACCTGGGAGGAAAGAAGTGAAATGGAAGAAATAGTTAGAAGGGGAAGAGGGAGAAAGAGTAGAAATATCGGATAATAAAAGCAATCTAATCCATTTTTAGTAGGAAAAAGGAGAGAACTTCAAAAACTACAAATTAAGGCACTAAATACAAAAATTAACAGCAAGTCCAACAAGGTTTGAGGAGTGAGTGACATTACTACAAATGATGGGAAGAATTTAACATGAATAAAATACAAAACATTACATGTAGAAAAGCCCAAAACATGGCGTTCATTTCCACTCATCACTGACCTCTACCTCTATTTAGATGTATGGGGAAGTTGCATAGTTTTGAAAAGGTGCCAACTAGAATTTAGGCTCATCCCACTTTTGGGGTCTTTGATAATTCCTCTTCTCTGCCACAGTGACTCGTTCTGGGCCTATCTCACCGCTACCTCTCTCGCCTATAATGTGTAATTATGTCTGGCGAAAAGAGAATCTAAAATTTATAATTCAGGTTTCGATGTGCATGAAAAGTTTATAGTTTACAAAGTAAAAAGTAAATCATATACACGTAAGCTCAGCTTCGAAACTATCGTTTAACGTGTTCTCTCATCTAAACATTAGTAGCTTAACACAACAATGAATAGGCAAAATATATTTCCAAAGTGGAGCCGTTTCTTAACACCACATAACACCAGCCTCGTCATATATATAAAACAAGTACCATTTTCCGTGAAGCAAGCAGGACTACACACCAGCACTCCCAAACATGAACCTTATTCCGTAGAAAACTATTCACACACATAACACGGTAGACAATTCGATCTCTTGGTTTAGACCCTCAAAATAAAAAAAGCCATTCTACCAGACACGACCCTGACGACACCCATGCAACCACATATATACGTCACCCTGGCAAGGCCCCAATGTGGTTTTCATAGAATTTTAACCCCTCAAAGACTGCATGACTTGACCAAAACAGGCTGCTACTGGAAACCAAACAGTTCACTCTCACACCTTATAAGGAACTTATTGATACGCAGAGTGCTGGATCTCTGGAAGAACTCTAAAAACATCCCGCAGCTTGCCCCAATGGTTATATTCCTTGTTCTGTCCCTTTACCTACAATCTGAAGCTAGTAGTCCTTAAAATATGGTACCGAGAATTACTAAACTTAAGCTGACGATTTTTTTTCTTTTGCCCATTAATGCATTCTAAATCAATAATTACAACTTGCTAGGTTTAACTCGCGTTCACGAATATGAGGACAGTCTCAAAGTTCTCAATTAAACCTCTCTCTCCTTACTCCTTTTCACTGAATGAGGTTTAAGATAAGGAACCAGTGGGTTGCTGCCCAATCCAAGTGGATTCTATATGGCCGCTAGGGTGAAACGAGAAATATCATCTATAGAAGGTGGAGGAGACCATTTTGTGACAAAAAATTAAAAAACGACAAGGTTAAAAGATTCCTCCGCCAATTTGAATCGAAGACGGGTGTGTTGAGGAATAGTTAAAAAGGTCAGGAAACAGGACAACCGGAGAATGGTAAAATGGCTACAATCCAATAAAAGGTGGGCAACAGATTGGTTCCAACCGCAAAAACGACAGCAAGGGCTGATATGAACATCACCCGAAACAAGATGGCCGTGAGTAAGTCTCGTGTGGCCAATGCGAACTCGGCAAAGGGCCACCTCAAACGACCGGATTCTATGACAGTTCGAGGGCCAAGAGTGAATAGAATTTTTAATTTTGTATAGTTTGGATGATGAACAGTCATCGCATTCATTCTGCCACAATTGAAAAATATATTTTTTTATTGAAGGAAAGTAGTCCCTAAAAGGCAGAGCCGAGTTCTCAGGAGACACAGAATGTGTGTGAGCGGGCCAGCGGATCAGCCCTCTCGTTGCCTATGACCTCCACATGCCCAGGGACCTAGCAAAAAATAATTCTATATCGGGACGCATTTTGGATCAGGCAGTTGCAAATTTCTGTTACCAGGGGATGGGACGCATTAAAAGATCTAATTGACTGTAAAACACTCCTTGAGTCGGAAAAAATGACAAAATCACAAAAAGGTAAAATTTGGAAGAGTCTAAAGGCTAAAAGGATTGCTGAAAGTTAAGCGGTAAAAATGGATGCTGCTGGCAGCAAATATAGAGTTAGGAATTCTCCTCCTGGGTAGATGGCTACGGCGCCCACGCCACCGTCCGACTTAGAGGCATCCGTGTATAGTGGGCAGCATTATTTGTGGAAGATCGAATGCTCCAAGAACAGGCTTTTAATGATGCGAGGGTCCATGGAGGACTTCTCCAGGCTCCACATGTTGGTACATACTGTGGGGAGGGGAGAAGGCCAACTTGGGGTCCGTAAGGATGGAAGGGTAAGGACCCTTGGAGCACCCAGGTTAGAGAGATCTCCTATGCGAAGGTTCAAGGGGCGGGGTAAAGATGGCAACTTATCATATGCCGCCGTTGATTCGGCAGCATACAGGCATCTGTAGATGTCTGATACAGGGGCTTGCTGTACTCAGCAGAGGTATCGCATGCAGATTTGAAGTCTATGGTAGGGCAAAGGGAGTACCCCACTCTCGCAGTAAAGGCTGTGACAGGAGAAGTACGGAAGGCTCCACTGGAAAGGCGAAATCCGAGGTTTCGAATGGGGTTCAGTATTTTAAGGGCTGAAAGGGAAGCCGATGAGTAAATTTGACACCCATAATCCAATTTGGATTAAACGAGGGCTGTATATAATGTCCACAATGTTTGTCGGTCGCTGCCCCATGAAGTGTGTGAGAGGGCATTCAAAATGTCTAGAGCCCGCAGACAGCCCGTTCGAAGTCGGCGTAGGTGTGGTAACCAGGATAACTTTGGATCGAGAGTTACGCCAAGGAACCGAAACTCGGAGACAAACTCTATATCTTCGCCTTGTAGGGAGATAGATGTCGGAACAAGAACCCCTCTGCTTCGGTGGAAATGCATTGCTTTGGTTTTGTTCGTGGAAAAGCGGAATCCCTTAAGTTGTGATCTTTTGGATACAGCATCGACCGCCAGTTGTAGCAGACGCGCTGCTGATGGAAAGCGAGGAACAGTATAGCGCTAAATCATCGACAAACAGAGTAACCGATACACCCTCTGGGAGAGACGAAATAATATCATTGATGGCAATTATAAAACATAAGACACTTAAAACACTGCCCTGAGGAACTCCCTCCTCTTGGGGTTGCAGTTCACAGTATGTCTCTCCAACACGTACCTTGAAGGATCGAGATGCTAAAAAACTTTGAATAAGTGACGGTAAAAGGCCTCTCATCCCCCAGACGTATAGCTGTTTCAAGATGCCGCATCTCCATCTTTCTCAATATCGAAAAATATGGCCAGGACTCGGTGCTTTAATGAGAAAGCTTTCCGGACCGATCCCTCGAAACGTACTAGTAGGTCAAGGGTACTATGACCTTTGCGGAAGGCACATTGAAATGGAGAGAGAAGGTGAATGGTTTCTAGGAACCAGTTTAGGCGCTCCAATATCATTTTTTCCAGCAACTTACTCAAACAGCTGGTGAGAGCTATAGGGCGGTAGTGATCTGCATCCAACCCGTCCCTGCACAGTTTGACAAAGGAAAGGATGATACCAATCCGCCATGATGACGGGTAAAAACCATTCACCCATATAAGGTTTTACAAATCAAGTAAGAAGAGAGTATAGTGTGGATGTAGGTGCCGAATCATATCGAAATGGATCTCGTAAGACTAGGGAAAGTAGATCTGCAAAGGGACAAAGCGCTATGCAGCTCATGGATGCTGAATAGAGCGTTATACGGAAGGATAGATTTTGTTGTGAAGTTGAAAGAATGAGATTCTTCCTTTGATTTGTAGGATTGAAAAGCCTTATCGTAACGGCTGACACTGCTGACGGCGCGGAAATGGTCAGCAAAAGCATTGCAGACCGCCAGGCCGTCATTCTCCAAGGAACCGTCTAAGTTGAGTATGGGGGTATGATGATCAGCATAACGGCCCCTGATCTTATTAATCCTCTTCCAGATCTTAGCAGGTGTCATAGAGGAAATCGATGAAACGTATCTGCGCCATGAATTTCGGCGAGCCTGACGAAGGGTTCTTTAGCGAAGCGCAGGAGCTCGGTTTCGGTCGACCTTGTTGCACAAAGTTGGGTTCTTTCGGAATCGGGCATGGGCTAACTTATAATTTTTGATAGCTGTTGCACACGTCGAGGTCCACCAGGGCACGGTTGAGCGGCCCGTGACAGGTCGACTCCGTGGGATGGTCTGTTTTGCTGCATTGTAGATAGTCGATGTAAAGTATCCTACTGCCGCGTCCACTCCATTGAAGGTCCCCAAGGATGCATTTGTGAAGGACGCCTCTTGGAAACCTTCCCAATCTGCATGACCTAAGTCCCACTTAAGGGGCATGGTTGTATGAAGGCTAACTTGAAGGGCCGACAAGACAATAGGGAAGTGGTCACTCCCATGGAGATCGTCAAGAATTGACCATCGAAATTCCGTGAAGCAATCAGGGGAACAAACAGACAGGTCAACACAGCTAAAAGAGTCCGTCTGGACATGATAAGAGGTAAAATCGCCAGTATTTAAAACACAAAGAAGGTCAGATAATAAAAGAGACTCTAAAACAATGCCTTTGGCATTTTGAGTGATGTCACCCCAGTATGGGTGACGGGTGTTAAAATCTACTAGTAATAAAAATAGGGAGGGCAACTGGTCTATAAGTTCTAAAAGGTCGGATCTTGACAATGATAAACAAGGGGGTAGGTAAATAGAGCAAACGGTAAAAAGCTTAGTAAGAAAAACCTCACGGTAACAGCTTGGAGGGTAGTATGTAGGGAGATGGGAGAAACACGGTAGGATGAAGATACCATGATTGACACCCCTCCATGAGAGGGGCTTCCAGCAGGAGCAATACAGTTGAAAGTTTCACTGAATGAAACAAAAAGAATTTTCGGGGAAAATGACTACACCAAGGCCTTGTGATATAAAACTAGTATACATGAAAAAAGATGACTGCAAATGTACGAACCTATAGCTCATTCTGAGTAGAGAAATATATACTGCAACCAATTTTGAAGACTTTTAACATCGGGGGGGGGGGGGGGGGGAGCTGCATACGTGAAACTTTTATCCTCCAACAAAATATACAAACGATCAAATTTGCTAAATTTTGCCCAATTTTATCCACTGCAACATTCAAACTTTCTCCAATCTCAAAGTGGCAGGGGAATGAATGAAAGAATAGTTTAAGGGAAAACAAGGTGGCAGCCGCCCAATCCTAATGGATTCTCATTGGCAGCACTGTTAAAACGGGGTCGCCCGAAAAGTCAGAAGAGGCGTGGGAGATACTCAATAAAAATGGGGAAAAGCAAAGGATTAGAAGAAAACAGTATAACACACAGAGACGCACACTTAAATTACGGGCATACATCACACATTCTAAAAACAAGGGCGGCTGGGGCAATAAACAAATGACATGCGGCAGCTGCACGGGAGGGCGCAAGGCAAAAGATAAAACAATAAACCTAAACACAAAAATGGAGAAAGAATTTATAAAAGGGATAAAACGCAACTTCATGATAGAAATGAAAGGAGGGAGGAAAACCGAAGGGAGTCCTCTGTTAAAATAAAGCCAAGTCGAGCAGGGAAGGCGACGCCAGAAAGGGTAGGGAAGCAAGAATTTCGAAGAAGCAAGGCGGGGACAAACTACTAAAATGTGAGCCACAGACAGCTTGCCACCGCAAAAGGGGCAACTCTGCAGCCACCCGAAACTAAAGAGCCATGGGTGAATCGCGTGTGCCCAATTCACAACCTCCCAAGACCGGAGTCGCTGAGAGCTAGAGGACCAGGAACGGACAGAGCGTTTAATAAGAGACAGCTTAGAACAGGGAAACGAATCCTATTCTCTCTGCCACAAAGACATACGCCCTGATTACGGGTTAGGAATCCCTAAAGGGCAGAGGGGCTGCATACAGCACCTCAAGGGCGGCCGATCGGCCGTCTCGTTGCCCGAGACCCCAACAGAACGCCACCCTGTAACGGGAGGCATTTCTAACCAGCCAGGAGTGAATCCGTAAAACCAAAGGGTGTGTGGACGTAAAAGAACGAACCGCCTCCAAAGCAGGCCGGGAATCGCTAAAAACAATAAAATCTGAAGAATTGAAGGATAAAATCAAATTAAAAGCCAAAAAAAATGGCCGTCAACTCTGCGGTAAAAACGGATGCTACAGGAGGGAGGGTGAACCTAAGAGACTCCGTAGAGGACACCGCGGCCGCCCCAGCACCGAGGCCCGACTTCGAGCCGTCAGTATAGATGGGAGGCTGATGACCATAAGAACACGCATGTTTAAGAAACGGGCACTTTAATAGACTGGGGTTAGTAGACCCATTCTCGAAATGCCAAAAAAGCAGTAGACCTCAGGAGGGCGAACGCTCCAACACGGAGCCAGCGCGAATGGGAAGGCCAACACCCCAGGAACCCCCAGGGAGGCGAGATGGTCCACAAAACGGAGCCCCAGAGGCTGGGGTAGAGATGGCCACCGATCAAAAGATGTCGAAGAGGACGGGGCAAAAAGGCACTCATGGACTGGGGATGAAGGGTATTGCTGAACTAGAAAAGGGGATCGTAGGCGCACCTGCAGCCGGTGATATCGCAAGGGAAGCACGCCACTCTCAACAGAGGCTAGGGATAGGCGAGGTGGGAAAGGCTCCACTACTAAGACGGGCCCCAAGCGAACGAACAGTCAAGTATCTTCAAGGCTGAAGCGTAGTCCAGCCGAGATTAGACCAGTGCCGAATAAAGCGACCACAAGGTGCGCCTATCATCACCCCAAGTGGTGTGGGATAAAACCCTAAGCAAATCCATAGCCTTCGAACAGGACGCCCTCAAGCGACGCAAATGGGGCACCCAAGTGAGCTTGCTATCAAGCGTTAAACCCAAGAACTTAAAAACGAGGACATATTCAATCGCCGTGACATCCAAAAAGAGGGGAGGGGGACCAAGGACACCACGACCCCGATAAAAATGCATGGCCTTCGTTTTGGTGACCGAAAAACGGAAACCCTTGGAGACAGCACGACCCGACACAGCATCAATTGCCAGCTGTAATCGATGGGCAGCAGAAGGCGAGCGGGGAGATGAACAAAACAACGCCAAGTCATCCAAGAAAAGGGAAGCTAAAACCCCCTCCGGAAGAGTGGACACCAGACTAGTAATGACAACGGCGAAACATGTCATACTTAAAAGACACCCTTGGGGAACACCCTCCTCTTGAATTCGCAAGCCTGAGAAAGCATCCCCAATACGGACTTTAAAATTACGGGACGATAAAAATTCTTGAATAAAAACAGGTGGTCAAGAGTACTACGACCGGTGCGGAAAACGCACTGAAATGGAGAGAGGAGCGAGTTGGACTTCAAAAACCAAGTGAGGCGAACTTGAACCATCTTTTCGAATAACTTACTGAGGCAGCTCGTAAAAACAATCGGGCGATAGTGACTGGAGTCCAAACCGTCCCTACCGGGTTTGAAAAAGGGTAGAACCCCCACACGCCAGGAGAACGGATAGATTCCTTTGACCCAAAGCAGGTTGTAGAGGTCAACCAAAAATAACTCCGGGGATGGAGACGACGGAGAAAGTCGTAGTGGATGCAATCATCACCGGGAGAGGTGGAGACAGTGAGACAAAGCATCCTGCAGCTCATAGACGGAAAAGAGAGCATTATAAGAGTAGGTGGCGCACGTGGTAAAATCTAAAAGGCGAGACTCTATGGCGACCTTATGATCGAGAAACCGTCGAGGATAACTACCAGCGCTACTCACCGAAGCAAAATGGTCAGCCAGAGCTTCGCTGACCAACCGGACATCGGACACAAGCGAGCCTCCGATGTCCAGAGTGGGGATGGCATGACCAGCGTAGCGACCACGGATCTTAATGACCTGCTTCTGAACCCGAGTCAGTGGCGTGGACGAAGAAATGGAAGAAACGTACCGGCGCCAAGACTCACGGCGGGCACGACGGAGGGTCCTTTGGCGGATGGCACGAGCCCGGTTCCGATCGACCCTATTCGAGACGGTCGGGTTCCGCCTATAACGTGAATGGGACAACTGATAGGCAGAAATAGCCGACGCGCAATCCTTGAACCACTAGGGGACGGTGGAGCGCCCCGCAACAGGGCCACCTCCGCGGAACAAAGCGCTCAGCAGCCTCTAAAACATGAGACCGCTGAATCTACAGTATCGAAGGAAATCCGGGTGGTGTCAATAAAGGAAGCCTCCCGGAACACAACCCAATTTGTTCGCCGCAGATCCCAACGAGGAGGGAGGGAAAGGCAGGGGCCAGGAAGGGCAGCAGACAGGACGATCGGGAAGTGATCACTCCCGGAAAGGTCGTCCCGAATCGACCACCGGAAATCGAAGAAACAGTCGGGCGAACATAAGGACAAGTCTACAGCACTAAAAGAATCCGTTTGAACATGGTAAGAAGCAAACTCGCCGGAATTTAAAAGACAAAGGGAATAAGATAATAAGAGGGACTCAACCACTCCGCCCCGGATATTACGGACAGTATCACCCCAAGATGGGTGGCGAGCATTAAAATCACCAAGTAATAAAAACGGGGTAGGTAACTGATTTGTGAACTCTAAAAGGTCAGACCGACTCAAATTAAAATCAGGGGGGGATGTACACAGAACAAACAGTTAAAAACTTGGAAATAAAACTCCTCGCAGGAACAGCCTGCAAGGTAGTACGGAGGAAAAGTGGCGCAGAGAATAACGAAAAGGAAATTAAAAGAGAAACACCACCATGGGATACGCCCCCAGCAGGGAGGATGGAATTAAACACCCGGAAGTGCCGAAGTACCGGGAAGGGGCGAGTTCCAAGCTTATTTTCTTGCAAACAGACCACCAAGGGCCGAACGCTAGAAAGCAAGAGCTGGAGTTCCTCCCACTTGGGGAGAACCCCTTGACAATTCCACTTTAGGATGAGACATTATTGTCGTCTCGACACCAATGTCGGGATTCTAGTGACGGAAATCGTCGAAGGTTCCCAACTACTAGAAGGCTCAGAAGGGGCAGGCGATAAATTGCGATGAGCCAGGGACGCACCCGGCACGAACTTGGCAGCGTGAACGGCGGGAGGCGACAGCTAAGAGCCAGACCGAACCCCCAACGTAGAGGGCTCATGGCCCGGACGAGAACTAAGATGCGAAGAAGATGGAACAGAAGGCGGAACATGGACAGAGGGTGAGAAGGAAACAGGGTCTGAGGGTAAGGATGGAATTGGATTAGATAGAGAGGAAGGAACAGGGTCAGAAGGAGATGAAAGAACAGGGGTAGGAGTTAAGGGAGACGAAACTGGGGTAGGAGACAGAAGACTGCACAAATGTAAGGGGCAAGGAAGACGGAACCGGGTGAACTTCCATCCGGACAATGACATCGGTGATGCTAACGGGGAAAAGACACCAAAACGGAGGACGCCTCAACAACCGACTCGGTGTCCAAACCAGCCTCATCAGAGGCAGCGCGCTTGGACTCCAAACGGGGTGAGGATGAACCCTTCCGTTTGCACTGAGGCAAAGGAACGGAATGAACTACCGGATATTCTCCAGCGTCTCAGATCGATCGGTCTCACGGTCCACGACAGAGGAAGGAGCATGAGAAGAGACCAATGGCAAAGGAGAGGGCGCAACGGAGGAACCGCGAGGAGGGACCAAAGTCAGGGAAGAAGGAGCAACAGAGGGACTGCGAGAAGACAAAGGAGTGGGACGACCGGGAGGAGGACGGCGGGACCCCGCCTCCCAGAGAACGTCAAAGAAGAGACGGCCGGAGGGGAAAAGCTGCCCCCGCAGCCTGCAAAGGGCCTCACGGCAGTCCCGAAGAGCCAGGACCTCCTTCTCAAAAAGGAATACGGGACAAGAACGCGAAGCCGCGCTATGTGAACCTCCACAATTGGCGCAACGTTCATGATTCCCACAAGAGGAGCCATGGTACGCCAACGCACAGGCCACACAGCGACGAGCCTGCCTACAATTGATGCTGATATGGCCAAACTGGTGGCAATTAAAACAACGTCTGGGGAGCTCGACATAACGGGACACAGGAAGACGAAGATAACCAGCACGAACAAACTGGGGCAGATCCTGACGCTCAAAGGTAACGATGAGCGTACTCGTAGGAACCTTAGGGGGAACAAGAGACTTAGAAACCCTATAAACGTCCCTAACCCTCTGGGATGAAAGTTTATCCTTTAGTCTCGAAACATCATATTGCAATAATTCGTTGGAGCGAATCACTCCCTAAACAAAATTAAGGCGATGGTGGGGCACAACCGAAACCGGGACCTCCGAAAGGAAGGACCAATCCCGCACGGCAACACACTGCTCTCGCGAAGATACCTCAACCACTAAATCGCCACTACTACGCGCCCACATACAGCGGGGCGCACCACAGCGGGACTCGAACTCCTCATTCAAATCAAACACGTCCAATTTAGAAAGCGGAGACCCGGAACTGGAATTCAGCATCAGAAAACGAGGATAATCCAAATCAGGATCTATCTCTTCTGCGAAGGGATCTATCAAGCGCGGAAAAGAGGACTTATTGACAGGCGTATTATTATCCATATAAAGTAGACTATAAAAGGGGGTGCGAACTCGCGCAGCGCAGTCACTGTCTACCATCGAGACACCTACTCGGAGCGCCGGCCCAACCAGGAGGGTAAGCCCGTCGACCCCTGACCCAACCATCGTTTTAAAAATGGCCGGCCAGCCTCGGAAATTTACCGGTTGGGAAAGCAAAGACCCCCCCCCAAGAGCGTCACTCCGGCTCAGGCACCCACCAACCAACACAGGCAGGACTCAGCCATGGGGTCGCCCCCCCTGACGGACAGCTCTGATACACCGATATCGACAAACAAACGTAGATGGAAGGACGATGCAGGGTGAAAGAGAATTCGTACAGAAGACGAAGTAGGGGTTAGCAGGAAAAAAAGAATGCCAAGTTGGGTCCGGATGGGGCGCCTGAGTCCCGTCAGCTCGGCGGCCAGGAGAGCAAATCGCCGTGCCCCTTACGGGGAATGAAAGAATAATTAAAACGTGCTTCTTAAAGACACTTTCTAAATTAATAACACCTACGGGACACTTTCTACATTAATAACATCTACAAGATAAAAAAAATACTGGCAAACCAAATAAAATAAAGTTACAGCCTGTCTGGGCACCAATTTCAAGAATTATTTCACAATTTGGTCCCCAACACTCAGTAAAAAAAGGCCCTCAAAAATTTAAAAAGAATTGGTGCTATGATTTGAATCAAGAATATAAACTGAATACTTGAAACTCTTTCTCCACAATAGGAAGAGGGTGAGTTTCCTTTTCCTAAACTACAACATACCTTTGTAGTGAATATTAGAAACGTGTACAAGTTTCTAATTTTTTATGATTTAATGAGTTTCTTAAAGCAAAAGAAAAATATGAAATAATTCTGGGTTAGAGATTGTGAAAAACACCTGGGAAAAAAAACTTATATTTTCCCATACTATTGAACATAAATTATGCCCTTTAATTTTGCACAAAGCGCATGTGTGCGCATACTAAGTACAAATATTTTACAAAAAGTTGGCACATCCATTTTTCTCTTTGTTTGAATAAACCCAAACCTATTTTGATTTGTTAAAATTGTATATTGGTAGAAATTACCTAAAGAATATATGGAGAACCATGTAAAAGATGAATTGATTATGTGAGTAAACATGTCCCAGATTCAACCAAAGCCCAGAAAACATCAAACCCCTACTCTTAGATTGCCCTAACCTCATACAGTCTCGCACTACACATCTCTTCTCTTAGGGACCTGTGGATTCGCCTAGGAAGCGTGTTGATATTCCTAGGGAGGAGCGCCAAACTGTCAGAAAAGAGCTTATGAGTCCGGGAAGTAAGTTAAGAGAAATGTGCACGAAGGAAATTACAGTGGGGTATGCTTGAATTCTTCTGTTCGTGGTTGGTCTCGAATGGACGGAGATGCTACAGCACTTAATGCCATAACATTATGGAGAACCATGTAAAAGATGAATTGATTATGTGAGTAAACATGTCCCAGATTCAACCAAAGCCCAGAAAACATCAAACCCCTACTCTTAGATTGCCCTAACCTCATACAGTCTCGCACTACACATCTCTTCTCTTAGGGACCTGTGGATTCGCCTAGGAAGCGTGTTGATATTCCTAGGGAGGAGCGCCAAACTGTCAGAAAAGAGCTTATGAGTCCGGGAAGTAAGTTAAGAGAAATGTGCACGAAGGAAATTACAGTGGGGTATGCTTGAATTCTTCTGTTCGTGGTTGGTCTCGAATGGACGGAGATGCTACAGCACTTAATGCCATAACATTATGAAAAACCAACTTCACAGCATCAATGTGTTGTAATTACGTATCTATATAACGTCGAAGTTATGAAAGAATGAGGATATTCCAAAAAGATTCCATGCGACATTAAAGGTAATTAGAATATTCATTCAAATGGGTCACTGAAACGTTGAGAAAATTTGACTCATCTCCATTTGAATATTGAACAGTAAATAAATCTTTGCACTTGGGCCTTAGAGAGTCCGGAAACATCTCTTGTATCAATATCCTATGGCATGACAATACAAACAGATCCTGAAAGTTCTGTGCTTCGCATAAGTTATACAATGAAATCATTGGAGAAAATATATAAAGTAATTCTATTTCTCATTGTTATCGAAATATTGTAAAAACAAACCATAGAAATATTAAAATTATATTACAATTTCACTTTGATTCTAGAACTACAAAATAAAATGTCAGCAAAATACTGTCAATAATAACGTGAACTCTTCATCAAAAGTAACAAAAAGTCAGTGTTACTTCAACCATAACTTATTTAAACAAAAAAACAAACAAACAAACACACAAATTGATCTAACTAAAACAGTAACAATATATAAACATTTTCTGTACTCTGAGTTAACCAAGTTTTTTTCACAGTTGCAGTAACAAGTGGCATTACAAAACTTTATATATCAACATAACACTTGCCAATCATTTCAAGGGATCATATCCCAATATTAATAGCAACCGATTTCGCAATGTGGGGACAGTTCAAATTTTAGCTTGGCGAGATTGGCTGCAAATCGTAAAAGTTCAAAATCGCAAATAGTTGAAATATGGCCCCCCAAAAAGTGAGCATGGAAGCTATGATCAAACGATGTCACAGCTTGCATGAAATAGAACAAATATTAAGACTTATTTTACATGCAATGCAGTCCTCATTCTGACAATTCCACTGGTATACATATTCGATAGGCACTATTTATATGTGTCAAAAAAGAATATATATATATATATATATATATATATATATATATATATATATATATATATATATATATATATATATATATATATATATATATATATTAGTGTAGATGGGTAGCAGTCTTTCTTGAATGCAAATTTTGTTGAAGACCATAGTTAATTTTCTTTGGCAACTTTCTATTCTTCTGTCTTTTTTTATTCCATCTTGTAGATGGTAGATCACTTGTCCTGTATTCATTTAAAAGAGATGAATACAGGACAAGTGATCTACCATCTACAAGATGGAATAAAAAAAGACAGAAGAATAGAAAGTTGCCAAAGGAAATTAACAAGGCGAAATACACCACGGTCAACAAAATTTGCATATATATATATATAAAAGTCACAGGAAGAAATGAGTATATATGTATATAAAAAAGAAAATGGGAAGTGGCAATCTTCCAAGTAATAAACCTATTACATTCCCTCCACAGCCTCTCTCCGCAAATCAATAGACGTCTAAGGGTGAGGATTATCAATCCTTGAAAACTCATAAAAGCATCCGCCTCTGGCGAGGAGTTGCAAGGAACTTATTGAGGGCAATAAAAGATCCAGTCCTTTTGTACACAAGGAACAAATGCAAGAAGAGATTCTCTAAACACACAAACTGGGTCCTTTGGCAGTGACTCGGCGATGAAGATCCCATTCTCATGTCACTTTGCTTAGCGTGTTGATGAAGGCATAGCGAGAGAACATAATATACAACTTTCTGAACCAAACGTACTGACTGGCGTGTGCCCTCATAGCAGCCTGCAAAACAACAGTCGCCCGTCGTTAATCTACATTATTAGAATTTTTAAATGAGAAACCGGAATAAAATAATTGACAAAAAGATGAAGGGGATAAATAGAACAGGAAGAGTGGGAAAGAACAATGGACGACAAAACCACAAGCAAACACCTTCGACCTTTAGTAAATAATGTAAAGAGAAGCGGATTACAATGGGAATTGCGAGGTAAATTATGAAGTGGCTAAACATGGATTAAAACAGGAAGTTAAAAGTCCAAATTGAATTAAACTGCTGCAAGATGCCATGTATAATGATAGGCAGGACGAGGTTCTAAGGGAGAATAATTAAACCTCCGCATTCATAGTATACATATCTAGGAATGTAGTAGATTTTTAAAAAAAATTTAGGAGCCGATCTGGCGACTGCCTACTTGGGGATAAGTCGCTGTACTCACTACAGCCTAGTACTAGGCTATATTAAAAAAACAAATAACAATATGAAAACAACAATGATAAAAATTACAGAGGCTAATAACAAAATAAAAAAGAACAAAGCAAAAAGGCAAGAAGGAAGCGAGCTCCGGCTTCATGGGTAGGCCCGCTTCCCCGCAGGAACATGCGACCCACAAAAAAAAACAGTCAAATAAAGTGGAAGACGCACGCCGACTCCCAAAAGTCGTAAAGTCTACAAGTCAGTGTGCACGAACCCATCGCGAGTACAAGGGACAAGCGGTAGCGAAGATCACCCAGACTGGGACATTCAACAAGAATGTGCCGAACAGTCTGTGGGACAACGCAGTGGTCACAATGAGGCGCAGGCGAGCGCTCCATCAAATGGGGGTGCGTCCCGCGAGTGTGTCCAATTCGGAGACGACAGAAAGATACCTGAAGCGGTCGCTGCGTTGGGGGCTAATCCATGGGAACAGTCGAGGCGCAATTGGCACGCAACTTTAAGTTACCCTCGACCGTCTTCCATCTTCTTTGCTAAGCAGCCCGTATTCCTACCATGTAATCGGGGAACGCGAACAGGCGAATAATGCACTGTACACGGTGCAGAGCGAGTCGCATCTGCCCCAGCATCAACAAGTAGGTTCTCAATGGGGGAAGTGCGGAAGGCACCGGTCGCAAGGCGAAGGCCGGTGTGGTGGATCGAATCCACCTTCCGCAATAAACGCTCGGCTGCGGATGCATAAAACTCGCATCCGTAGTCGAGCTTCGAACGAACAAAGGATCGATAAAAAAAGTAAGGCAGCTGCCCTATCAGCACCCCAAGCGCTGGGGGTCACGGAACGGAAAATATCCATGGCGCGGGTACAAGGGACCCTAAGGCTGCGAATATGAGCCTCCCAGGTGAGGCGTTGGTCAGATACAAGAACAAGGAAACGGTGCGCATACACCACTTCCAGGCGCACCCCAATGAGAAACAAGTCTGGGTCAGGGTGGAACCGTGGATGGCAGTAGAAGTGCAACACCTTAGTCTTGGCCAAGAAAAACCGATGCCTGTGCGATTCGGCATAGCGAGAGACGCGATTCAATGCCTGTTGCAGTCGAGGCTCTAAAGTTGGCATCTGACCTGCGCCAAAAGAGATTCAAAGGTCGGCAATGTAGAGCGTAGCGAGAACATCTTCCGGCAGCACCGAGGTGATGCCGTTGATGCTCAGGGCAAAGAGTGCGACAATGAGGACACTTCGCTGTGGAAAATTCTTCCTGCTCCATTGAGCCGGAGAGGGCCCCCCGCCCCCCGCACGCGGAATAGACGATCTAGCAAAAATTCAGATATAAAAATTGAGGTGTCCCCTCGCCCCACATCGTGTGGAGAGTCTCCATTATACCGTATCGCCATGCGGTATCATAGGCCTTCTCCAGATCGAAAAATACCGTGACGTAGTTCTGTCTAAGAATGAACGCCTCGCAGACGGCATTTGCCAGTCGGAGCAGAGCATCCGACGTGGACTGGAACTTGCGGAGGCCGCACTGTGCAGAAGGCAGATGGCCTCCGCTGTCCAGAAAGAAGGGTAATCTAACATTTACCGATTTCACCATCAACTTGCACACGCAGGAGGTAAGAGAGATTGGGCGGAAACCGGCCGGGATAGAGTGATCTCTCTCCAGTTTGCGAAAAGCGAGCACAGTAGCGATTAGCCAGGAATCTGGGAGGATACACTCTACCCAGATCCTGTTGAACAAATCTAACAGGAAGGCCATGCCTCGCTCACCCAGGTGTCGAGGCATGGCGTACGGGACATCGTCCGGATCATGGGCGGTGTCTGCGCATAAAGCGAGAGCGGAACGCAACTCACCCAGAGTAAACCTGTCGTTGAAGGGTTCTCTGTTTTGGGGGAAAAGTCCAGTCAGCGGCCTTCTGCGACATCACGACGCGCATTAAATGCTGGCGGAGCAGCATCCTGGCTAGAGAATGCGGAGAAAGCGGTCACGGAGTTCGAGATTGCGGTCACATTCTCCAGGAGAACGGGAAGGGGGTCTTGCGAGAACTTGCCCGGAATCCTTTGACTCGCTACCACACCTCCGCTAGAGGGGTCTTCCCATGAAATGAAGACACGTATGCCCGCCAAGAAGAACGGCGGGCGTGCTTCGAAATATACCGGAACCTAGCCCCAGCGAGACAGAATTCACCGACAGTGAAGATGTTCGGGCTGTGCTTATAGCGCTTATAGGCATAACGATTCTGTTTGATGGCCATCTCACACTCGGCTGACCACAACGAAAATGGTCGCCGTGCAAAACGGCCATTCGTTCTAGGAATAGTAGTTAGGCCCACGGCGATGAGGTTGCCGGAGAAGAAATCAACAGCCTCATCAACCGACCTAAACTCCTTGACTGAGACAGAGATATCAGTCATTTCCTGAAATGTGGACCACCACGCCCGCAACAAGCCCCACTGGGGCGGGCTCTCGGGCGGCAGCGACCCAGAAAATGATATTTGAATGGGAAAGTGATTTTTAGGCAATATTAAAAAAAACAAAACAAAAAGAAAAATAACGTATACCAGCGCAGTACTAAAAAAAATTCCCACTGCGATTAAAAGAGGCACCGGAGGAAGTCCCGCCTTTCTTAAGGCCCATTTTGTTTTTAGCATCTGATAACTGCCAACAAGGGCATAAGTCGTCGAGATTAATTTAAAGCCTAATTCTAGGATACATTAAAATTAAAATAATTCCAAACACCAAACCCCCCAAAAAGACAAGACAAAAAAACAAACAAACCCAAAATAAGAAGAAAGTACGCTCCCGTCGAGGGGAAGACAGCCCCCCCCCCCAACACAGGAACATGCGACGACACCAAAGAGAGTCAAATAAAATGAAGGAGGCCGGCCTCCTCCAAAAAGTCAGAAAGTCCACAAGTGTGTGCGCACGAACTCGTTCCAAGTACAAGGGACAAACGGTAGTGAACTCGCTCGAGGTAACGTGCGCAGTTCTCCAGAGTTGGACACCAGGGACATTCAACAAGAAAGTTCCAAACAGTCCGTGGGACAACGAAGTCATCGCAGTAAGGTGCAGGGGAGCGCTCCATCAAATGGCGGCGCGGCGCGTCCTGTGAGTATCTCCAATTAGAAGAAGACAGAAAGCGACCTGAAGCCGTCGCAGTATAATGAGACACAACTTTAAATTCCCTCGGGTGTCTCCCATCTTCTTTGCCAGGCAGCCCTGATTCCTGTCGTAGTCGGTGGCCTGGTTGCCCAATCCTCGCGGATTCCTTGGAGCCTTCAACGAAGCGGTCATTCCCCACAACTCCGACATGTCCAGGAACCTTGCACAAGATAATCTCGCCATCCACCCGGCTCGCGGCAACCGTGAACCAGCGGTGTGGAGATTCCAATACCTCAAGAGCATTCGGGGCGGGTGTTTTTTGTTGTTTTTTTAATTTTAGGATCACATCTGGCGACTACCTACTAGGGCAAAAGTCGCCGTACTCACATCAGAGCCTACTACTAGGCTATATTAAAAAAAAAAATAATATGAAAATAACAAATAACCATAAAAAGGTAAAGCTAAAAAACAACAAAAAATCAAAATAAAAAAGGTAACAAGAAGGAAGCGCACTCCAGCGTCAGGGGTAGGCCCGCCTCTCCTGGCACAGGAACATGGGACCCACAACAAACAGTCAAATAAAGTGGAGGAGGCCAGCCCCCTCCAAAAAGTCGTATAGTCCGCAAGTCCGTGTTCAGAAACCAGTCCCGACTACAAGGGAGAAGCGGTAGCGATCCCGTTCGTACAAGTACCAAGACAGGTAACGTGCGCGAAGCTCACCCAGACTGGGACATTCAACAAGAATGTGCCGAACAGTCTGGGGGACAAAGCAGTCTTCACAGAGGGTGCGGGCGATTGCTCCATCAAATGACGGTGCGTTCCGCGAGGGTGTCCAATTCGGAGGCGACAGAAAGAAACCTGAAGCCGTCGAGGCATTGGTGGGTAGGTCCATGGGAACATTCGCGGCGCAATGGCACCTAAGTATTCAGGGCGCTTTCTGAGTCGCTAAAGATCACAATCCGGTCTCCGAACCGGGCACGACACGTTATCTCCCATACCGAGCAGCGTAACGTAACCGGCTCGGCCGTTCAGGGCAACATTCCACCAAATGGGAGTCCGTCCCACGAGTGTGCCCGATTCGGAGTCGGCCTGAAGCAGTTGAGGTAGTGTTGTAGGTCCAGGGAAAAAGTCACGGCGCGATGGCCCGCAACTTTAGATTCCCGTCGGCAGTCTCTCATTTTCTTTGGCTTTGAGGGGGAGTAGTACCAGTGCATCTGCCCCTCCCATCTTTGCTTTACGTCTAATAATATAATTAGAGGTCGTTACCAATTGAGCAAAAATTGAAATTTCCATTCCTGCCCATTGTTGGTAAGACTGAGAAGTGTGCGAAACTAAGAGCCCCCTAACTCGGTTGAGCGCGGGTCAGGTACTAGATCTGATAATCAATTGCAACCACTTTAGCCCTATTAATTATAACTCCTTTAGTGCGACTCACCTTGGATTTAACTAGAGGGGGAAGTAACAAAAGGGTACCGTGTTGATAACAAATAGGAAGAAACGCATACCGGCTCAAAAATGTAAATGCAAAACCAAGAAACCCACTGAGTCTGAAGATAATTCAGGGCCTTTGTTTCTTATCTACAGGTTGTTGCATCATGTAGCAGCCTATACGATGTCACCCGGACTCAGATCCGGTCCCCATCACATGACTAACTGTACCCAATGCGGCTTAATATAGCTCCTGTGTGAAGCATTATTTTCTGTGTTATTTACCGCCGATTAGCGGAGTCTGATGCCTATTTCAATGGGGACTACCGTTTGACGTAGGATCCGAACCAGGGGCGTTGTTTCCCGACGGCGAAGTCGTCGTCTGCCACAAGGGACTAAAATGAAGATAGAAACGAAAGAAAAATGTGACTGAAGATTGGAGATAGGAGGAAATCGATGACTGTGCACCAAGATGTGAACAAATGCGTTTATGGGTGCTTTTAACTAACCCTCACCTGAATGGTGGCCATCTGATGGTATGATAATGTGAACGCAGACGACGAAAATTTATAGCTCAAGAACACATCGAGAAGAGAAGAATATTTGCGCAGAATGTTCACAGAGTCCAAGCAATAAGCTTCACAATCTGCGGGAGAAATTAACCGGGCGTCATTACCACGGTCCTCATTAGAGCTCCAATGCAATAATTTGCTTCCATTTTGAACCTAAAATTCCTTCTTCCTAACTATGGATTTTCTTACTACTTTTGTGCCTCAAGGGGTTCTCGTCGGTGAGCCCCTGAGGGTTAAAATGAACCCTTTCATAGTGTTCCAATTTGTCTCGAGTGCTTGCATACTCTCCCAGCCAAAGCCCTTCTATGATAAATCTGAACAAGTAGAAAGGGGTTTGTAATGTATGATAGGAGTTCTTTTAACCCTACTGCTTGGGAATTTAACTCCCGGTTGCTATTAGTGCAATTTTTTATGGCCCAGTGCCTGTAGTAGGCATAGAAGGGTGGTTTCCAATTATATCTAACGATTTCAAGTTTTCTATGCATCCTATGACATTTATGCGTAGGCACAAAGGCGCAGGAATCCCAGGATCATAAAAGTTCAGATTTTCGTGATAACACCTACAAATATGTCAGTTTTTACAAATTAAAAAGAGGAAACATTTTTTTTTTAAGTTGTGGAGCCCATGAAAAGGTAGATACTGTTGTGTCCTAGGTTTAAGGGTTAAGTTAAGGAACCAGTGGGTTGCTGCCCAATCTAAGTGGATTCTATATGGCAGCTAGGATGAAACGAGGCAAATCATCTATAAAAGGTGGAGGAGACCAGTTTGTGACAAAAATTTAAAAAACGACGGGTTAAAAGATTCCTCCGCCAATATGAATCGAAGACGGGTGTGTTGAGGGATAGTTAAAAGGGTCGGGAAACAGGACAACCGGAGAATGGCGAAATGACTACAATCCAATAAAAGGTGGGCAACCGATTGGTCCCCACCGCAAAACGACAGCAAGGGCTGATATCAACATCATCCGAAACAAGATGGCCGTGAGTAAGTCTCGTGTGGCCAATGCGAACTCGGCAAAGGGTCACCTCCAACGACCGCATTCTATGACGGTTCGAGGGCCAAGAGTGAATAGAATTTTTAATTTTGTATAGTTTGGATGATGAACAGTCATCCCATTCATTCTGCCACAGTTGAAAAATATATTTTCTTATTGAAGGAAAGTAGTCTCTAAAAGGCAGAGCCGAGTTCTCAGGGGACACAGAATGTGTGTGAGCGGGCCAGCGGATCAGCCCTCTCGTTGCCTATGACCTCCCCATGCCCAGGAACCCAGCAAAAAATAATTCTATATCGGGACGCATTTTGGATCAGCCAGTTGCAAATTTCTGTGACTAGGGGAGGGGACGCATTAAAAGATCTAATTGACTGTAAGACACTCCTTGAGTCGGAAAAAATGACAAAATCACTAAAAGGTAAAATTTGGAAGAGTCTAAAGGCTAAAAGGATTGCTGAAAGTTCAGCGGTAAAAATGGATGCTGCTGGCGGCAAAGATAGAGTTAGGAATTCTAGTCCTGGGTAGATGGCTGCGGCGCCCACGCCACCGTCCGACTTAGAGCCATCCGTGTATAGTGGGCAGTATTGTTTGTGTGAGATTGAATGCTTTAAGAACAGGCTCTTAATGATGCGAGGGTCCATGGAGGACTTCTCCAGGCTCCACATGTTGGTACATACTGTGGGGAGGGGAGCACGCCAACTTGGGGTCAGTAAGGATGTAAGGGTAAGGACCCTTGGAGCACCCAGGTTAGAGAGATGATCTCCTATGCGAAGGTTCAAGGGGCGGGATAAAGATGGCAACTTATCATAGGCCGCCGTTGATTCGGCAGCATACAGGCATCTGTAGACCTCTGATACAGGGGCTTGCTGTACTCGGCAGAGGTATCGCATGCAGATTTGAAGTCTATGGTAGGGCAAAGGGAGTACCCCACTCTCGCAGTAAAGGCAGTTGACAGGAGAAGTACGGAAGGCTCCACTGGAAAGGCGAACTCCGAGGTTTCGAATGGGGTTCAGCATTTTAAGGGCTGAAGGGGAAGACGATGAGTAAAGTTGAGACCCATAATCCAATTTGGATTGGACGAGGGCTGTGTATAATGTCCACAATGTTGGTCGGTCGCTGCCCCATGAAGTGTGTGAGAGGGCTTTCAAAATGTCTACAGCCCGCAGACAACCTGTTCGAAGTCGACGTAAGTGTGGTAACCAGGATAACTTTGGATCGAGAGTTACGTCAAGGAACCGAAACTCGGAGACAAACTCTATATCTTCGCCTTGTAGGGAGATAGATGGCGGAACAAGAACCCCTCTGCCTCGGTGGAAATGCATTGCTTTGGTTTTGTTCGTGGAAAAGCGGAATCCCTTAAGTTGTGCTCTTTTGGATACAGCATCGACGCCAGTTGTAGCCGACGCGCTGCTGATGGAAGGCGAGGTGAGGAACAGTATGGCGCTAAATCATCGACAAACAGAGTTGACGATACACCCTCTGGGAGAGACGAAATAATATCATTGATGGCAATTATAAAACATAAGACACTTAAAAACTGCCCTGAGGAACTCCCTCCTCTTGGGGTTGCAGTTCACAGTATGTGTCTCCAACACGTACCTTGAAGGATTTAGATGCTAAAAAACTTTGAATAAGTGACGGTAAAAGGCCTCTCATACCCCAGACGTATAGCTGTTTCAAGATGCCGCATCTCCATCTTTCTCAATATCGAAAAATATGGCCAGGACTCGGTGCTTTAATGAGAAAGCTTTCCGGACCGATCCCTCGAAACGTACTAGTAGGTCAAGAGTACTATGACCTTTGCGGAAGCCACTTTGAAATGGAGAGAGGTGAATGGTTTCTAGGAACCAGTTTAGGCGCTCCAATATCATTTTTTCCAGCCACTTACTCAAACAGCAGGTGAGAGCTATAGGGCGGTAGTGATCTGCGTCCAACCCGCCCCTGCCCGGTTTGACAAAGAGAAGGATGATCCCAATGCGCCATGATGACGGGTAAAAACCCTTCACCCATATAAGGTTGTACAAATCAAGTAAGAAGAGAGTAGAGTGTGGATGTAGGTGCCGAATCATATACTAAATGGATCTCGTTAAGACTAGGGGAAGTAGATCTGCAAAGGGACAATTTTTTTTTTTTTTTTTTTAAGAGCTCATCTGGCGACTGCCTACTTGGGCATTAGTCGCCGTATTAAAACTGGCCTAGTTCTAGGCTACTTTAAAATAAAATTAAAGAGAAAAAAAATACAACACCCCAGAAGGGGGAAAGGAAGCAAGCTGGTGCGTCGGGAAGAGGTCCCCCCGGCGCAGGAGCGTGCAACTAAAGGATAAAAACAAACAAAAAAAAACAAATGCAAAAAAAAACAAACCTTGCTTAAATAATAGGGAGAAGGCCGGCCTCCCCCAAGAAGTCAACAAGTCCACAAGTCAATGTGCACGAATCTGAACCGAGCACATGGGACAGGCGGTAGCGACCCCGCTCATCCCGGTACTGGGACAGGTATCGTGCGCGAAGATCACCCAGACTGGGACATTCGACAAGAATGTGCCGAACAGTCTGGGGGACGACGCAGTCGTTGCAATAGGGCGCAGGCGAGCGCTCCATCAAATAGCGATGTGCAAAGGGACAAAGCGCTATGCAGCTCATGGATGCTGAATAAAGCGTCATACGGGTTAGATTTTGTTGTGAAGTTGAAAGAATGAGATTCTTCCTTTGATTTGTAGGATTGAAAAGCCTTATCGTAACGGCTGACACTGCTGACGGCGCGGAAATGGTCAGCAAAAGCGTTGCTGACCGCCAGGCCGTCATTCTCCAAGGAACCGTCTAAGTTGAGTGTGGGGGGTATGATGATCAGCATAACGGCCCCTGATCTTATCAATCGTCTTCCGGATCTCAGCAGTAGGTGTCATAGAGGAAATTGATAAAACGTAACGGCGCCATGAATTTCGGCGAGCCTGACTAAGGGTTTTTTGGCCAAGCGCACGAGCTCGGTTTCGGTCGACCTTGTCGCACAAAGTTGGGTTCTTTCGGAATCGGGCATGGGCTAACTTGTAATTTTTGATAGCTGTTGCACACGTCGAGGTCAACCAGCGCACGGTTGAGCGACCCGTGGCGGATCGCCTCCGTGGGATGGTCTGTTTTGCTGCATTGTAGATAGTCGATGTAAAGTATTCTACTGCCGCGTCCACTTCATTGAAGGTCCCCAAGGATGCATTTGTGAAGGACGCCTCTTGGAAACCTTCCCAATCTGCATGACCTAAGTCCCACTTAAGGGGCATGGTTGTATGAAGGCTAACTTGAAGGGCCGACAAGACAATAGGGAAGTGGTCACTCCCATGGAGATCGTCAAGAATTGACCATCGAAATTCCGTGAAGCAATCCGGGGAACAAACAGACAGGTCAACACAGCTAAAAGAGTCGGTCTGGGCATGATAAGAGGTAAAATCGTCAGGATTTAAAACACAGAGAAAGTCAGATAATAAAAGAGACTCTAAAACACTGCCTTTGGCATTTCGAGTGATGTCACCCCAGTATGGGTGATGGGCGTTAAAATCTACTAGTAATAAGAATGAAGAGGGCAACTGGTCTATAAGTTCTAAAAGGTCGGGTCTTGACAATGATAAATAAGGGGGTAGGTAGAGCCAACGGTAAAAAGCTTAGTAAGAAAAACCCTCACGGCAACAGCTTGGAGGGGAGTATGTAGGGGGATGGGAGAAACATAGTGGGATGAAGATACCATGATTGACCTCCCCCCCCCTCCCATGAGAAGAGCTTCCAGCATGAGCAATAGAGTTGAAAGTGAGAAAGCCGGGTACCGGCGGAAAGGGCCGTATACCCAGTTTATTCTCCTGAAGACAAATAACAGCGGGTTGGATAGGCGTCAAAAGAATTTTGAGTTCTTCCCACTTTGGAAGAACGCCTTGACAATTCCATTGTAAAATGGAAGATATTATGTGGGACGATTAGATACCACTGGATATCTTTTTCTCTTTTGTGGCCGATATTATATTTGAGGTTCGTCCCAAAGAGCTTGGAAGACGGAGAGCTGATTTTGAGGAGCCTTCTTTTGCAGGGGGATAGATCCTAGATGGAGCAGTAACTGGGGCTTTTTTTTCGTGGGTTTTGGAGAACCGACCGAGGCCCTTGATTGTAATTCGGGCTCACAACCTGGCGGAAAAGGAACATCGAGAAGGGATTTTTGGCCGGTAGATCCGGATTCATGGGTCGAGGGTATTTTCAACGTCTGAGGAGTTGGTCCAACCGCCACGATTGGTGATGTTGGAGTATCAACTGCTTCCATCGGATCATGGGTTGAAGGGTGAGCGGAACGAACAGGTGATCTGAGCTAGGTGTGTGGAGCTGGGTGTATATCTGCCATCGTTTGAATCAGGATGGAGCCTAAGTCCATAGGGAAGGAGTCCATTGAAGATTCCCGGGGCTCGGCCGAGTCAGCTCCAGAGGCTGCCCGCTTATTGGTGGTCGATGACCCAGGTGAGCAATCCTTCCTCTTACCACTTGGCTTTGGGTCTCAGGGCCGGGTGGATGAACCTTCACTGGTCGAGGTTGAGGATTCTTTCAAATAGTGTCTGATGTCTTCAAGTGTCTCACCCTGAGCATCTCTCCCAGCTAGAGCTGCTGGAGAGAGGGGGGCTGCATATTCTGAATGTTTCCGACGCTACAAGTAGATGTAGGATGAAGTGCTTCAGGCTGGTCGGAACTCGCGCGTGAAAGTCGGTTTCGTCCAGTGTCACGTAAAACCTCAGAGAAGAGCCGGCCGAGTGGTGAGGTTTGTGCTCGAGCACGCTGGCGGGCCTCTCTTATATCTAGACGTACTGTTGTTTCCTAGAGTGAGTCCATGGGATTTCGAGTAATAGACATGATGGTTCAATGTCTCATTATTCTAATATTCTTTACCATCATTTTTTTTTTAAATCCATTTATTCCATAGCAACCTCGATATCTGTTCCTGAAGTTTGACATCTTTTATGCATACCTATTAAAGTAATTATGGAATGCACTAGCCAGCTATCGAAACATTCATCACTGGTTACTCAACTCGCAGTAGTAACCTCTATAATTCTTGTTCAATAGTCCCTCCCCCTTCTCTTTTCATGTCTATCACCACCTCTTTCATTCTTTGAACCTTAATCGCCCTTTAGAGAACCCACTGCTTCACGGGGCCAGGGGTACTGTCGCGGGAGTAAGCCGTCTTACTTGGAGGTAGCTCTCCGCCTTCAATGAGATGTTCCAAAGCTGTAAAAATGGCATAATGGTTGATGTGGCCACTCACACCACCAGAATCGAAGGTGATGATCTGAAATAACAGGACATCATATGTACAATCAATCATCTAATCATCATCAAAGTGTAGGTGATACATGGAATTAAGATACTACACTTACTCTCTAATTATATGCCTGATACTGACCCGGGCTCGGTCTTGACGTTTCTCCACTCAAAAGTTCCGATGTCATAGCAACCAGGACGCAAACGTGTTGTTAGGTCAGCGCCTCATCACCCCCTCCCTCCAACTATTGGGATTGAAGCCCGCCAGTCATACACAATTCTCCGAACTTGCTCAAGTGACTCCTCTTTCTCACACACACCAATGTATTATCTAATTTTACGCATGATCGTCCGAACCAATAAGAGAGGGAAGGTGTAATTTTAAACTATAATCCCGACTGACGACGCAAATACGATGCTTGGGTGAGACTTCTAGCAGTTACTCTTTATATGCTCTCTATTATATCAAATCCTTCAATTTACTAACGAGGTTACATGAAAGGTTGACCAATTTAGCTAGTAGATTCGATACAATGTCGGCACTCTTCCTTACCATATTAATGCCGAGACTGTGAATATGATGACTGACGATGCGACTCGTGTATAAAGTAGGCCACATCACCGACGGGTCATCGGGTAGGTTATCGCAGCGGTACAGGGTCACATTCTCGGATGGAATACCCAACACCTCACAACTCCGCCATAACTCCATCCCTCGTTGACGTCCTTTTTTGTAATAATCACCTATGGATGAAGTTTCATTCATTGGAAATGAGGACAACCAATATGTTGGGGCATGACCTAGACGAGGGAAAAATCCGCTTCTAACCATAAGTGACGTTACGTCATATTGGATATGGTTAGTCGTTGGATGGAAGCTTTGATTTGAAAAGGGTCGATTTTGTGGCAGCTACCATATGTTGTAGCGAGTCGTGGTTCGGATTCCACGTTAATATAGATCTTCAATGATAAGAAATCGGTTGTAGAAACTGCACCCAAAACACAAACGACAAATGGACTCAGAACACATGGTGATAATAGAACCAATTCACTTCAGTAACGCTGACGAAGTCAAGTTGCCCTTGTGGAAGAGAGGCTTACTCCTCTCCTTGACCTACGGGTGCGGGAGTTTCCCCCTCACCCACTTCTATGGACGAGTCCACAGGGGACTGGGAAGAGAGTAGATGGGCAGCCCAAAATATTCTCTTTCGGGAAAATTTCAAGTGATTGGATTAAATATTTCGTAAGTTATGAGGAAATAAACAAACTATCTTCCAAATTGCAGCGGCCAAAAGTTTAGGGTCATTTAGAAAAAACCGGTGCGCTAGGCATAGCGAGAGACGAAGTTCAATGACTGTTGGAGTCGACGCTCCAGAGTTGGCATCTGGGCAGCGCCAAAAGAGATCGAAAAGTCGTCCACGTAGAGCATAGCGAGGACATCTTCTGGCAGCACAGAGGTGATGCCGTTGATGCTCAAGGCAAAGATTGTGATTCTGAAGACAGTTAATTGGGCGAGAGAGGGCTTGCCCCCACCCGTACGCGGAGGCGACCCCTTGCCCCCATCGTGTGGAGAGTCTCCATGATACCGTATTGCCATGCGGAATCATATGCCTTCTCCAAATCGAAAAACACCGTGGCGTAGGGCTGTCTACGAAGGAAGGTCTCGCAGACGGCATTTTCTAGTCAGACAAGAGCATCCGACGTGAATTAGAACTTGCGGAAGCCGCACTGTGCAGAAGGCAGATGGCCTCCGCTGTCCAGATAAAAGGGGAATCTAACATTTACCAATTTCTCCACCAATTACACAAGCATGAAGTTAGAGAGATTGGGCGGAAACCGGCCGGGGTAGATCGATTTCTCCCTGGTTTGCTAAAAGCGAGCACAGTAGCAATTCGCCAGGAATCTGGGAGGATACCCTCTACCCAGATCCTGTTGAACAAATCTAACAGAAAGGCCATGCCTCGCTCACCCAGGTGTCGAAGCATGGCGTAAGGGACATCATCTGGATGATGGGCGGTGTCCGCGCACGAAGCGAAAGCGGAACGCAGCTCACTCAGAGTAAACCTGTCATTGAAGGGTTCTCCGCCTCTGTAGGTAAAGTTCAGTCGGCGCCCTTCCGTGACATCAAGACGCGAGGGAATGCTGGCAGAGCAACATCCCGGCTAGAGAATGCGGAGAAAGCGGTCGCGAAGGATTCCGCCACGGACGCGGGGTCCGAGATTGCGGTCCCATTCTCCTGGAGAACGGGAGGGGGGGCCTGCAAGAACTTTCCTCGAATCCTTTTGACTCACTTCCACACCTCTGCTAGAGGGGTCTTCCCGTTAAGTGAAGACACGTATGCCCGCCAAGAAGAGCGGCGGGCGTGCTTCGAAATATACCGGAACCTAGCCCTAGCTCGACGAAATTCACTGACTAAAATCGTTCGGGCGGCGCTAATAGCGCATGTAGACAGAACGCTTCCGTTTGACGGCCGTCTCACACTCCGCTGACCACCACAGGAATGTTCGGCGGGCAAAACGGCCAAAAGTTCTAGGAATAGTATTTAAGCCCACAGCGATGAGGTTGCCGGAGAACTCAATGGCTTCATCAACAGACCTAAACTCCTCGACTGAGATAGAGAAATCAGTCATTTCCTGAAATGCGGACCACTGCGCCCCCGCCAAGCACAACCGAGCGGGCTCTCGGGCGGCAGAGGCCCAGAAAATGATATTTGATTGGGAAAGTGATCACTACCATGGAGGTCATCGGCCACCCCCACCCAAAATCAGGCTGTGCATCCAGAGAGCACATAAATCAAGGCAGGAAAATGAAGCCGTTCTCGGGCAGTGATGCGTAAACTCATCCACATTTAGGACACCTATCTCTAGCTCGTCGATCAGGTCGGCAAGGACTTGACCCCGTGGATTAATCGAGTAGTCACCACAGAGGGTGTGTCTACCGTTTAGATCTCTGAACAAGAGAAAGGGTCTCGGCAACCGTGCCACGACGCGACGTAAGTCCACCGCGTCCTAGTTGGCTGACGCTGAAATGTACGCGGAATTAACAGTATACCTCGTATCTAGGTGCAGCTGCACAGCTAGTGCCTGAAAGGAGGTATCTAAAGAAAAAAGAAAAACGGAGACATCATGCCTGGTGTAAATCACGGATCCTCCTGCCCAGCACCCAACCCGTGATGGTGGGGTAGCAAAACCCTTATACCCCGGGAGGGTGGACAGGGGGCATGCGCCCAGTATGGTCTCCGCAACTCCTCCCAGTTGGCCTGGAGTCCACGGCTGAAGGAATATGCCCTCCAGGCCTAGCTCGGAGATACGGGGTCCCTCTTGGAAAAGAAGACATTTACGGGAATGGCAGAACTCCGGGCGCTGTTGGTCGGACAAAGCGGTTAAGGTGCTGTCGCCTTTGAGGGCTTATTGGGGGAGGTTGGGCTCGCCATGTGAGTCTTTTCCTTCCTTCGGTGGGTCTCCCTCTTTTGGAGGACCTACCATCTCCGAGCCACCCAGCACACCACTGGGTGTGGGCGAAAGAGCCGAAGCTCCTTTAGTGCTGTCCTCCTTTTGGGGTGCAACTTTAGGAACCCCGGAAGATGGCCTCACGACCAACTTCAGGGGTGTTGCCTCCTGTTAGTCTAGCGACTCGGTAGAGGCGTGAGGCCGTTTCGCCTTACGGGAACTGGTCACATTGGGGGAAGGAAGGGGAGCCCTGGTTTTAGCTGGGGCTGGGTGTGAACCCTTTGTGCCACCAGCTTTACCAGGGAAGCGGACAGGGTGGGGAGAACCCGCAGAAGGGTTCCGAATGGGCGGGGAAACGGCCATGCTCGTAGGCCTGGAGGGGCCAGGAGCCAAAGGTGTCTTTCTTAATATTGAGGCATAGGATGTACTAGGCAACGCCAGGACCAAGTCCTTAGCCTCAGGGTGGGTAGAACCCGCAGAAGGGTTCCGAATCGGCGCGGAAACGGCCATGCTCGTAGGCCTAGAGGGGTCAGAGATGATCCTGGGCCTGAACAGCCAGGATTTCTTTCTCAAGGAGATACGCACAACATTGTTTCAAAGTAGCAGGGTGCAGCTCTCCGCAATTGACACACTTGGCCACACACGATTTGGACATATGTGCGGCCTTGGAGCAACTTACACAGACTTCGGGTGATCCCGACTTTGCACGTCTACAAGAACGATTCGTATGGCCGAAGCGGTGACAGTAATAGCACCGCCGCGGCAGTTGCACGAATGCCGTCACACGGTAGCGATACCAACTGACACGAACCGATTTTGGGAGCTTGTCACAGTCAAACGTGACGAAGAGTGTAGGGATGGGTCTCGAGGCCCCTCCCTGTTTTCTCATCACACGCTCGACCTTGACCGCCCCATGGTCGGCCAGCTCTAAAGTTATGTCATCCATAGAATAGTCCAAATTTCCCTCACATAAACTATTCCTTTCACAAAGTTCATGGTAGAGTGCGGCGTCACACTCACCGGCGTGTAATCAAGTGTCTGATCATGGCCGCCTCGGAGGGATTCGACACATTCGCCAAAAGGCTCCCGTCCGAGAAACGGGTCACCTTCGGCTCTCTACAAATCACACTACCTAAAACTCTCCTTTGATGGATCATGTTGCCCTTAGCTAAAATGCTGCCATCAGTAAAGCGTATGACGAGGAAGCGTTTGAAGCCAGCGGGCTCGAAAACGACGGGTAGTCTCTGAATGAGTTGCCCCGACATAATCGATGCTCCGTTCTATACACTTGCACTTTTGGTCTTTGTCAGGAACTCACCACCAGGAAAAGGAACGGGGCCGGACGTGTCGATCTTGGTTTGGTCACTTAACCAAGTGGCAGCAGACCTATCAGTTCATGTGACTCCCATGGAAGGAGAGGAGCCCTGAGTCTGTTTGGTCCTTTTTCTATTTTTTTTTCTTTTTGGGAGAGGAGGGCGCGGAATGAACCATTTCTCCTTTCCACCAGCAGGAGCCCCCATGCCAGATGGACCGGCCTCAGAAAGATCCTTATCCAAGATGGAGAAGGTCTTGGTTGTCGGACTCGAGTTCGGCACTTGGAACCGAGCCCAGGTCCATCTCCATGGAAGGTCCTACCATCTGTGGCTGGGCTGCCTCAGGGACAATGTCCATCTTAGGGGGGGCGCACCATGTGGCCATCCCCCCAGGACATCACAGGTCCCATTGATCAGAATGTCTTTTGTCGGGTAAGAGAGGGGAAGCATGTACGGTGACCCCCTCTAAACTCAATATTCAAGCCTGCAGGTTTTTAGAGGGAAAGGGCCAATGGGCCCTGTCTTCCCTCCTCCCCCTGATGGGGTTGGCCCTATTGTGTCGCTTCCACTGGGAGCGATCAATTATGGGCCGCCTGCCTTTCTTGGCAGTCTCCTTAGAAAGTAAAAGGGGGACTGCCCCTGGAGAAAGGGAGTCACCCAAGGGCAGCTCCAGAGAAGGGGGTAAGGGGGGGGGAGTCCCCTACACCCATAGGCAAAGGAGAGGAGTAAGCCTTCTCTCCAGTTGAAGAGTTTTGGAGGGTCCCATGCAAGAGCTCAATGGGGGGATGGGGGGCATTTTTTTGGGTGGAGCTGCCCAAAGGCGGCTCCGTCGATGGTGAAGGGGAATTTAGATTCTCATCATTGGGCATGGGGACCTTATTAGTTATAGAGGAAGCAAATGCTAATCACCCGACACAGTAGCCTGCTCTGTGAGGGGTGAACACGTGGTCAGCAGAACCAGCTGTCGCCATTTATGACCATACATTTCCACCGAGTAGCCAAGCAGCCCTTCAGCATGGCCGCTCCAGCTTGGGCTGGGCGTAAAATCGATAGAGATTGAAAGAGGTATGTGAGAAAGGTGTGGGTGGGGATGAACCAGGTTGTTAAAAGCCCACTACCCGAAACCGGAACTCAGGGAAGAGGGGGCATTGTCCCCTCCCCCATCAGCACCAATCTGGCATAGTTGAGTGAGAGGAAACTGGTTGGCATCTACACTGTGAAATAAGAGGCTGACAAGAGAAAGTTGTGGGAGAAATTTGTCAGAAAGAAGAACAGGATAAGCTGGGGCTGGACACGGCATTGAGTCCTATCAGCATGGCAGCCAGGAAGGCAAATTTTCATGCCCTTACAAGGTAAAGCATATGGCAGGGGCAAGAGTGAATCCGACTCAGGACTTCATCCAGCAACTAAGTACCTGGTGTTTCAGCTATTAAAAAAGGCTGCTGACACCTTAGACTGTTTCAACTAAATTAGTGTGACTAACCTGAGGAAAGACAGAGAAGGTAAACAAATGCATCTTCTCTCTGCGTGAAGTGAAGAATTGTGGGTCCAAAAAACATACACTCGTCATCAGGGTGAGCAGTGATAATGAGTACTCTTCTTTTGTTAGCCATAAGGTCTAAAGAAAAAAAAAGTAAATCTCAAATCTTTTATAAAAATATGACCAAGTGAGGGAAGAAACAAGGCCACTTCTGATTTGGGAAAATGGAAAGCTAAAACCAGTAAAGGAAATAAAAATAAAATCTTTGTCATTTTAAATATTTGGATGACCAGAATTATTATTTATCAAATGAGATTTTTTTTTTCATTATTACCACCCATATGGTGACCGCCTTCAAGTGCATAAGATTTAGTAATTCAGATTTCAGCCTAGTAATACGCTACTTAAATATTCCTTAAACCAAACCAAACAAAGAGGCAAAAAGTAAGAAAGAACAAAAGCAAGAAGATTAAGCACTCTCATGCATCAGGCAGAGGCCCACTTCACTCTGGTGCAGGATCATGGGACTAACATGTGTGGTGATCACCCAGACTGGGGAAAAAGGCAGTCACTGTAGTAAGGTGCAGGGGAGCCAGGGTGGGCAAATAAAAAACCAAGCCCTAAAAAAATGGGTTTTATTCGCAGTTTTGTTTTTTTCAAAATTACTTTTTTTTCAAGAAATGAATGCTACTTATTATTTTATTCAAAATTCATATTTATGTTTATGTTTATAATCTAAACAAATATGTATCAAATTAAGGTTATTTCTCTGATACTGACTCATAATAATTCATCTCTCCTACAGGTTATGGCTATCATGGGTACCCACAATTCTCGATCAGTGATCTGTTACTGTGATTTGTTCTTACTATAATATAATGATTAAACTAAGTAATTATTAATATTATATAAAAATAGAGATAGCTATTCTTTTTCTATGTTATTCTAATGCTTGTAGCATTTGGTTTTTGAAAAAAACCCAGGTTTTTTAAAAACCTAGCTTTTTCAAAATTTGGGTTTTTTCACCAACCCTGAGGGCAGTGCATCCCATGAGTGTGGCCAATTTGAAGGTGACAGAAAGCATCCTGAAGACATCACAGTGCAAGGGCACACAACTTTAAGTTCCCCTTGGCCATCTTACATCTTTTTTGCCAAGCAGCCCTATTCATGCCATGTATTCCATGTGAGGAAGAGCGAAACCCTTGTCTGGTCTCCCAGTCCTGGCAGACTCTTTGGTGCATTCATTAACGTGCTCATTCCTTGCAATTCAGACATGTCCAAGATAATCTTGACATCTTCCCAGCTCACAGTAACTGTGGCATCACAGACACCATGAACCAGGGTGTGTGGAGATTCCAATGCACCAAGAGCACTCAGGGCGCTTTGTGAGCTACTAAAGATCACAATCCAGTCTATGAACTGGGTATTCTACATTATCTCCTCTTTAGAGAGGAGTGTTACAACAAGCTCAGCCATGAAGACAGATGCAGTGCGTGGTAGAGCCCCACTGACTTCAAATAGATTGGATACAGCATGCAAGCTGACCTGCCTCCTGGGACAATTTGTGTACACTAGCACAGATACAGTGTAAAAGGAAGTGTGCTCTCAAAAGGTCAAATACAATACTCCCAGCACTGTGTAAGCTTTGGCAGCAGTGGTCTAGCAACAAATTATCAAAGGTGGTACCCTCTAGAGTGGTGTCCTGGACAGGCAGAACCAGAGGCAACACCGAGCTCTCGAAGGAGTTTCTTGGCCTTAAACACAAACGGCTTAGGGTATGACTCTAGCCTCTCAGCAACATATGAAATTGTTGTTGTTGTTTAACCTCTGATGGCTCTTTGGGGAGGGTGTGGCTGTGGCCTGCCCCCCCCCCCCGGCCCAGTCGACGAGTCCACTTGGGATGGTGTGGGCTTATGTGGGCCTTTGAATGATGCCAGCATCTAGCAGAAACTGCATGACAGTGACAGGGCGGGTGCAGGTGTTTTCTATTCTGTATATTACCCCGTGTATTAGTGTGTGCAGGCAGTTTAGGAGGACATACGCTGTGTCTGCCAGTCCCAGATTGTATTTCCGACAGGCATCATCAGGAGCAAACCCAATCCTGTAATTGTATGCCGGGATGGATGTGTGGTGTCCACACCATAGGCACCCCAGCTGCACCCATTCCCACTGGGAGAGCTCATGCTCCTCATGTTACACCAGGGGAGGTTTGGTTCCCAATAGAGGGTTGGGGCCGAGAGAGGCCACTTCTCGCAAAGTGAATTCTGTGTGGATGTGAGGTGGATCGAATCACCCTTTTGTAATACACACTTGGCTGTGGATCATTAAAACTTACATCTGTTGTCAAGCTTTGAATGAACAACGGATCGGTGGAAAAGTAAGGCAGTAGCCCTATCAGCACCCTGAGTGTTGAAGTCACGGAATGAAGAATGTCGATGGCACGGGTAAAGAGACCTTAAGTCTGCGAAAATGTGCCTCCCAGGTGAGCCATTGGTGGAAAACAAGACCAAGGAAACAGTGCAAATCCACTATTTGCTGGCAAACTCTGTTTAGGAGCAAGTACAGGTCGGGGTAGAGCCGAGGAAGGCGGCAGAGTGTGCACCACCTTATTTTTTGCAAAGGTAAACTGAAACCTGTGCACTTTAGCAGAGCAAGAGAAGAAGAGATGAGGCTCAATGCCTGTTACAGTGGATGCTCCAGAGTTAGCCTTTGGGCCACACCAAAAGAGATTGAAAGGTCATCCCTGGAGAGCCTAGAGTGAACATCTTCCAGTAGCATCAAGTGTGACACTGAGGACACTTTCCTGCTCCTTTGGGCCGGAGAGGGCTACCCCCACCCGTACGTGGAATCGACGATCTCGCAAAAATTCAGATATAAACATTGGGAGGCGTCCCCTTGCCCCTATCATGTGGAGAGTCTCCATGATACCGTATCGCCATGCGGTATCATAGGCCTTCTCCAAATCGAAAAACACCGTGGCGTAGTGCTGTCTACGAAGGAAGGCCTAGTGTGCTTCCCTGCTGGATGCCCTCTTCCTGTCCCATTGGGTGAGATAGGGCTCCCCACAATCTTTGAGCCGAATCAAAGATCTCGCAAAAATTGAGAAATAAAGATTAGACAGTGTCCCCATCATGTGAAGAGTCTCGCCGATACCGTATTGCCATGTGGTATTATTGACCTTATCCAGACCCCCCCCCCAAAAAAAAAACGGCGTAGTGCTGTCTATGAAGGAAGGCCTCACAGACAGCATTTTTTAGTTGGAGCAGAGCATCTCAGATGGAGTGGAACTTGTGGAAGACACTGTAGGAAAGACAGGGGGGCTATTTCTCCATAAACTTGCACATGCAGTTTAGAGTGATGGGGCAGAAACTGGCTGGGATAGTGATATCTCTCCCTGCCTGGCAAAAAGTGATCACAGTAGCCCTTCTTACTTACTTGAATACTTGAAGAAGGTGCGCGGACCCCGCCTGGCCATCTCATTGTCGAGACTGCCATCCTCTTCTCGCTAATTCAGTCATAGAGTTGCTGTGGGACTGGGGGAGACCAGGTACTGGTGGCTCGTCGGGTAGAGAGAAGAGAAACTTGGTTAGCTGCATCTTGAATGCAGTGAGACTTCCAATCATGTCAGCTCTGGTGGCAGGGAGTTCCACAAACGTGGACCTACTACAGTAAAAGAGGAGTTGTACTTCGTTAGAAGTGCTGGGTTAGAGCCTCTTAGTGGGGAAATAACTGCTTGTATGCCCAGTCTTGATTGAGGATGGAATTCTATTTGGGGATCATGTAGTATCTTGTAAATATTAATTATAATAAAACGTTCCCTCTATCTTTGTAAGGACATTAAGCCCAATTTTTTCAGTATCTCCCAGTATGTAAAATTTTGATATCCACAAATATTTCTTGTGTATTCTCTTTGGACAGATTCAATATACTGAATAATCACCTACCCTGACTGGGTTCCAAGGAGGACAGGCGTATTCTAGGTGGGACCGGACCATGGACTTGTAAATTATTAACATAGAAAGGGAATCTCTAGACCCAAATACGCTAAGTGCCCAGGCAGCTGCATTTCTTGCTCTCAGACACATCATTCATATATGGGGAGTCCATGACCGGTCACTAGTTAGAATAATCACGAGGTCCCTCAATTTATCCACAGGGTACAACTAAAGATCTGTGTCTACCACGTAGGTTTGGAGATCTGTGAGAAAGGGCATCTCAGCTATCCACAGTTCACGTCGAGTTTCATGAATAATCAGGTCAGATTTTTGCTTATGCAACACCATATTATTGCTGTGCAACCACTCCATCACCCTCATTAGATCGTCTTGGAGGGAGGCCTTATCTGTACTGCTCGTTATCTTTTTGGATATTCTTGTGTCATCTGCAAAAAATCTGACTGTTGAGTTTTGGATGACAGATTCCATGTCATTGATAAATATCAAGACAATATGGAACCCAAAACTGTACCTTGGGGGACACCGCTGTTAACTGGAGCAGGCAAAGAGTGATGTCCATCAATGACAACAACCTGTGTCTGCTCACATAGAAATGATTCTACCCAGTTAATTATCTTTTCATGGAATTTATATATTTTCAGTTTTTCAATCAAGAGTCTGTGGTCTACTTTATCGAAAGCTTTTGCATAATCCAGGTAGATAGCACCAGTGTCAGCTCCATCGAGTAGACCACTTAAAACTTCGTCAACATGAGCTATCAGCTGTGTCAGCATGCTACGACCGGATCTGAAGCCATGTTGATTTTTCGTTATAATTTTGTTATTTTCCAGAAATTTCATGATTTTCCTGAGACAATGCTCAAAAATCTTGATAAAATGGGAGATCAGTGTAATGGGCCTATAATTTCCAGCAGTTATTTTGTTGCCTTTTTTGTGGATTGGAGATATATAAGCCATTTTGTAGAATTTGAGGACTATTCCATATTTAATAGATTCATTCCAGATAATGAACAGAGGTTTTACAATTGAACTCGCACAATTTTTTTATAAATTTTGCTGAGATACTGTCTGGTCCACTAGCGGAATTATTATTGATCTTGCTTCCAAGATCTCCGCTTCTGTTAGATTAATTTCATCATCTGTTGTGGGTTCTTCAATATTTGGGGATGGGGGCAAAGTTTGGTAATTTTAAGCCCTCAGCATCAGGGTTGCTGTAAACATCTGAAAAGTGTGATTGGAGTATATTTGCTATGTTGGTAGGGTTGCTAACAAGGTCTCCCACTTTACTTTTGATAAGGTGGACCCTACTCTTCATGCTTAATCTAGTCTTGGCGTATGAGTAAAAGCACTTGGGATTTTTTTTTATATTAGAAATTGCAATTTTTTAATCTTTTTCTAGTTGTTTTAGGTGACATTTGTTTATGTCAAATACACAAAGTGCCAACTCTCATTCTAATTAACTGATTCTATTGTCATTTAAAGCAGTCCTCTTTACTTTCTGTAGCTTGCTCTGGATTCTCTTCTTTTTTCTTCTTAAGGCGTGTGCTTTTTTGGGCTTTCCACTTCTTGGTCTCTTTCTGGGGATATATTCCATAGCCAACTGAAGTAGAATCATTGTGACTAGGATAGGAAACTCTTTGAAGTAACACATATTGTGAAATGCCTGCCAATCAGTTTCATAGATGGCAGTGTTGAGCTTTTCATAGTCACCACTGGAAAAATCAAGACCTCTGAAATCATCACAGGACCTGTCTGATGTATCTAGTCTACAATTTTCATACTGTGCTTGGATTTGTATTTTAACAAGGGACTGGTCAGATATCATTGTATCAACAGTCGCGGTGGATAAAACCAAGTTTGGATTATTAGTGCAAAAGATGTCAAGGACGTTATTACCTCTTGTTGGGATGTGAATGTATTGGTTCATCATCTTTTCAGAGAGTAATTGAAGCAAGGAACCACCCATCTCTTGATTTAGTGATGTAGTTCATGGTTTGAAGGATTCATCAGACCAGTCAATAAACGGAAGGTTTGTGTCACCAGCTAGATAAACTTGGTAAGATCAATAAATATTATCTTTGATCGACTGGGATATAAAGTTTAGCATATTTGAAAAACTAGTCATCTCATCTCCAGGAGGGCGATATATTACTACTAAACATGTTTTTATAGTGGAGAAAAATGTTGTGATACATCCATATGTGCCATCATCATACAAATTCATAGAAGAATGGGCAGGCTCTCATGGGAGTATAGGAGGACCCCTCCACCTCTACCATTACGGTCTCATCTCATGATGTTAAACTGGTTAATACATAACTGGGCATCAGTTATGTACTGATCCAGCCAGGACTCAGTTATGGCAATGAAGGGTACAAAGTTGCCATTTTCATTCTCATCACCAACTAGTGCTTCAATCTCCTTGATTTTGTATTTACATTGGCTGGAAGCACTAGGGTTGATGGATTTGGTATTTAGTAGTAGGAAGCAGGCTCAGTTGCTTTCATACTTTGCACACCAATCCTTCGCCCGTAGGTATTGGGTGGAATTTGATTGGTCATCTCTAGTGACTGGTTCAGGTGTGCAGCTTGCATTGGCAGTAAGGTCAAACCGAGCTGCCACCCTTGGTGCCCTACTTGGCAGTAATTGGGCATCAAATTCATCCATGTCTGGTACTGAAGAGACATGTCTAACTTTAGTTTTGCCATGTCTCTCTCTATGTCTTTCCAAAGACCAAGTATCATATCTTCCAACATTGTGGTCCAGCCATTTTTTTTACCGTTGTCGAGGTTCAGCTCTCTGAATTCTGGAGTCTGATGTACCATCTCTTTGGCCTATGTTGACATTTTCAAGGGCAATATCCTCTTCTCACCGTTTGGTTTCTTTAAGGTGTACATATATACACAGAGGAGTTGTACATAGAGGTTCTTTGTGGAGAATTTACATAGGATAGGATGGAAATATAAGCAGTTAGTGCCCTTCTTGAAACCTTTTTGCCCTTTTGAGCCAAAATTGCAGAAGTTGAAACACCTTTTTCTGTGTAGGAATTCACATTTTCTGCCATCAATATTCTTGTTACCATTGATACCATGGGGGCAGGCTCCTCTCTTGTATCTAGGGCATATCTCAGATCTTGTTGATGGGGGGATTTCTTGCATATTTTCATCTGTGTGCTCTTCACGCTGGACTGAGTTAGGTGGGCCTTTAGATTCCATGACTGGAGCGTTGGATACCTCATTTGTGGAGGATATTTCAGAGATATCGAGGCTGCAGACAGGGCACAACCAGACAAATCCTTTGGGGACTATGTCAGGCAAGGCAGCTTTAAAATTTTTCATAGTAACACAGGGGTACGATCCCCATTCGCATCTCGCACAGGAGAAAGGCGAGGATTCTTCTATTTTAAGGCAATAATCCTGATTGCAGAGCCAGTGTTTTCTTATTCAGTGTTTTCCCACTTCTCACCTCCCTGGTCTCAATTTTGAGGAATGAAGCAGCTTCTTCCAGCATTGGTTTATTGAACTTGTGGCTCATTTTCTCATTCACATCAATGCTGCTAGCAGTCATATTAGGAAATTATTTTCTTGGAATCACCAGATTTTTTTTTTTTTAAGGGGCTATCTGGCGACTGCCAACTAAGGCATAAGTCGCTGTAAACAAACAGCCTAGTTCTAGGCTACTTTAAAAAAATTTAAAAAGGAAACAACAATAGGAAGAAATAACAATAACAATAACAAAACAATAACAAAAACAAAAACAACAATTAAACCTGGTTAAATGAAAGGGAGAAGGCCGGCCTCCCCCCAAAAGTCAACAAGTCCACTAGTCAATGTGCACGCACTCATCCCGAGTACAAAGGACAGGCGGTGGCGACCCCACCCATTCCGGTACCGGGACAGGTAACGTGCGTGAAGATCACCCAGACTAGGACATTCGACAAGAATGTGCCGAACAGTCTGGGGGTCAATGCAGTCATCGCAATAGGGTGCAGGCGAGCGCTCCATCAAATAGCAATGCATCACACGAGCGTGTCCGATTCGGAGACGACAGAAAGCGACCTGCAGCCATTGCGGAATTGGGGGATAGGTCCATGGGAACAGTCGCGGAGCAATGGCAAGCAACTTTAAGTTCCCTTCGACCGTCTCCCATCTTCTTTGGCAAGCAGTCCGAAGAGCTGCCCGTATCCCTGCCATGTAGTCGGAGTGAGGAAGAGCGAAACGCTGGTCCGGTCGCAGAGTCCTCGCGGACTCTTTGGCGCGCTCATTCCCCGCAATTCCTACATGTCCAGGAACCCAGCAGAAGATAATCTCGACATCTGCCCGGCTCGCCACGGATATCGCGAACCAGGGGATACAGAGATTCCACTGCCCCGAGAGCACTCAGGGCACTTTGTGAGTCGCTATAGATCACAATCCGGTCTCCGAACCGGGCACGTCGCGTAATCTCCCGTACCGAGAAGTGTATTGCCACCAGCTCGGCCGTGAAGACAGACGCAGCGCCTGGTAGAGCCCCGCTGACTTCAAACAGAGGGGATACGGTGTAGAAGCCCACCCCCTCTTGGGACTTGGAGCCATCCGTATACATGGCACGGTTCCAGCGTAACACGATGTGTGCTCCAAAGAGGTCGAACGCAATACTCCCCGCGCCGTACAAGCTATGGGAGCATAGGCATGGCGACAAATAGCCAAATTTGGTAACCTCCAGGGTGGCGTCCTGGACCCGAGAGCTATATCTAGCTGTCGAAGGAGTTTCCTAGCCCTAAACCCAAAGGGCTTAGGGTATGACTGGCGTCTCACGGCGGCATAGGCACCATCGAGATCAGCTGCGGAAGCAGTGAGAGCTGTTGGCGACTGAGGGAGGCGCCTGGCCCACACATACAGGCGGGTGATGCACTGCACGCGGTGCAGAACGAGTGGCATCTCCCCAGCATCGACCAACAGGCCGTAAATGAGGGAAGTGCGGAAAACACCGGTCGCAAGGCGAAGGCCGGTGTGTTGGATCGAATCCACCTTCCGCAATAAACGCTCAGCTGCGGATGCATAAAACTCGCATCCGTAGTCGAGCTTCGAGCGAACAAAGGATCGATAAAAAAGTAAGGCAGTAGCCCTACCAGCGCCCCAAGCGCTGAACGTCACGGAACGGAGAATGTCCATGGCGCGGGTACAAGAGACCCTAAGGCTGCGAATATGAGCCTCGCAGGTGAAGCGTCGGTCGAATACAAGACCAAGGAAACGGTGCGACTCAACCACACCCAGGTGCACCCCATTAAGAAACAAATCTGGGACGGGGTGAAGCCGTGGATGGCGGCAGAAGTGCACCACCTTAGTCTTGGCCAAAGAAAACCGAAACCTGTGCGCTTCGGCATAGCGAGAGACGCGGTTCAATGCCTGTTGGAGTCGACGCTCCAGAGTTGGCATCTGGGCCGCGCCAAAAGAGATCGAAAGGTCGTCCATGTAGAGCGTAGCGAGAACATCTTCTGGCAGCACGGAGGTGATGCTGTTGATGCTCAGGGCAAAGAGTGTGACACTGAGGACACTTCGCTGCGGGACACCCTCTTCTTGCTCCTTTGGGCAGGAATCGACGATCTCGCAAAAATTCAGATATAAACATTGGGAGGCGTCCCCTCGCCCCCATCGTGTGGAGTCTCCATGATACCGTATCGCCATGCGGTATCATAGGCCTTCTCCAGATCGAAAAACACCGTGGCGTAGTGCTGTCTAAGAAGGAAAGCCTCGCAGACGGCATTTTCCAGTCGGAGCAGAGCATCCGACGTGAAGTGGAACTTGCGGAAGCTGCACTGTGTGGAAGACAGATGGCCTCCGCTGTCCAGGAAAAAGGCTAATCTAACATTTACCAATTTCTCCATCAACTTGCACATGCAAGAGGTTAGAGAGATTGGGCGGAAACCGGTCAGAGTAGAGTGATCTCTCCCCAGTTTGCGAAAGGCGAGCACAGTAGCGATTCGCCAGGAGTTTGGGGAGAAGACCTTCCACCCAGATCCTGTTGAGCAAATCTAACAGAAAGGCCATGCCTCGCTCACCCAGGTGTCGAAGCATGGCATACGGGACATCGTCCGGACCATGGGCGGTGTCCGCGCACGAAGCGAGAGCGGAACGCAACTCACTCACCGTAAACATGTCGTTGAAGGGTTCTTCGCCTCTGGAGGTAAAGTCCAGCCGGCAGCCTTCCGCGACATCACGACGTGCATTGAATGCTGGCGGAGCAGCATCACGGCTAAAGAATGCGGAAAAAGCGGTCGCTAAGGATTCCGCCACGGACGCGGGGTCCGAGATTGCGGTCCCATTCTCCTGGAGAACGCGAGGGGGGTCCTGCGAGAACTTGCCCTGAATCCTTTTGACTCGCTTCCACACCTCAGCTGAAGGGGTCTTCCCGTTAAGTGAAGACACGTATGCCCGCCAAGAAGAGCGGCGGGCGTGCTTCGAAATATACCGGAACCTAGCTCTAGCCCGACCAAATTCAGCGACAGTGAAATCGGTCGGGCGGCGCTTATAGCGCATGTAGGCATAACGCTTCTGTTTGAGGGCCGTCTCACACCCGGCCGACCACCATGGGAGTGGTCGGCGTGCAAAACGGCCAGACGTCTCACGAATAGTAGTCAGGCCCACGTCGATGAGGTTGCCGGAGAACTCAACGGCCTCATCTACCGACCTAAACTCCTCGACTGAGATAGAGAATTCAGTCATTTCCTGAAATGCAGGCTACCGCACCCACGCCAAGCACCACCGAGGTGGTCTCTCAGGCGGCAGTTGCCCTGAAAATGATATTTGAATGGGAAAGTGATCACTACCATGGAGGTCATCGACCACCCCCCAATCAAAATCAAGCTGTGCATCCGAAAAGCACAAAGATAGGTCATGGCAAGAAAATGAATCGGTTCTCGGACAGTGATGCGTAAACTCATCCACGTTTAGAACACCCATCTCAAGATCTTCGATCAGATCGACAAGGACTTGTCCCCTGCGATTTATGAAGTAATCTCCCCAGAGAGGATGCCTGTCATTCAGATCTCCAAGTAAGAGATAGGGCCTCGCCAAATGTGCCACGACGCGGCGGAAGTCCCCCGCGTCGAAGTCAGCTGACGGTGGAATGTAAGCAAAAATTATAGTATACCTCCTATCCAGGTGCAGCTGCACAACCACTGCCTGAAAGGAGCTATCTAAAGAGAAAAGGAAGAACGGAGATATCATGCCGGGTTTAAACCGCGCATCCCCCAGCCTGGCCATCCCGCGGTGGTGGGGTCGCAAGACCCTTATACCACGGGAGGGTAGGCAGGGGGCAAGCGCCTAGCATGGTCTCCTGCAGAAAAACAGCTAATGGGTAACGGGACGAGACGAGCAGTATTCCTCCTATCTGTGTAGCTTCACTGCTACTGCCTGAGAGGTTATTTAAAGTTAATAGAAGAATCGAGTCATCCTGAAATGATATAAATCGCACATCCTACTACATGGACCCCATTCTATAGTGGTGGAGTTTCAAAACCTTTATAGCCCAGGAGGGTGAGCAAGGGGCACGCGCCCAGCATGGTCTACTGCAAAAAGATATCTAATTGGAGATGAGCATATGTAGTCCCTCTATGTTGTCCCCGAATCTGCATTTATTCCATTGAAGAAATATGCCCTTCAGGCCTAATTTGGAGATGCAGGGGCCTTCTTTGAAGAGAAGACCCAAACAGGATTGGCCATACACTTCCTGGAGGCAGAACTCAGGGTGCTATTAACTGAACAAGGCAGTGTAATCTTTGAGGACTTATTGGGCTCACTATGCAAGTCTTTTCCTCCCTCCAACTCAAAACCTTTGGTCTGCAGGGCGGCTTCAGAGGCAGGGATACCTCCTTTGGAGGATCCAATGTCTCTGAGCACCCCAGTCTAGTATTGGGTGGGAGCGTACTAGCCGAAGCTCCATTGGTGCTGTCCTTCTTTCAAGGGGCAGATTTAGGAAGCATGGAAGATGGCATCACAACCACCTTCAAGGGTTTTGCCTGTTGAGGGAAATGGTCATGCAGAGGGTGGGGTGGGAAGCCCTGGTTTAAGCCAATGCTAGGTAGGATACTCATTGTGCCACCAGCTCTACCAGGTGAGTGCTTGAGTAAAGGGATGGGGTGTAGAACGTGCACAAGAGTTTCAAATAAGCTCATAGGGCTGGAGGGGCCAGGAGCTTTTAGGCTTTTTGAAAAATCCCCCCAAAACTTGGGATTTATTCATTTTTTTTCCGCTCTCAGATTTTTCAAAAAACAAACGGTATAAGCACTAGAATAACATAGAAAAAGAATAGCTATCTCTATTTTTATATAATATTAATAATTACTTAGTTTAATAATTATATTATAGTAAGAACAGATCACTGATTGAGAATTTTGGGTACCCATGATAGCCATAACCTGTTGAAGGAGAGAGGAATTATTATGAGTCAGTATCAGAGAAATAATCTTAATTTGATACATATTTGTTTAAACTATAAACATAAATATGAATTTTGAATAAAATAATGATAAGTAGCATTCATTTCTTAAAAAAAGTATAATTTTGAAAAACAAAACAAAACACAAACCCGTTTTTTTTTTTATTTGCCAACCCTGACCGTCAACAAGATCCTTCTCTGAAATGGAGATGTTATCTGGCAAAGGGGCACCAGTCAGGGAAGGAAGTCCCTCTTCTCCTTGTGAGTTCTAAGGGACCCAAGCCACCTAAGGAGGGCTGATTTCAGGTTCAATATTTGGCACCAAGTCTACTTCGACCCATGGAAGATCCTACCATTTGTTGCTGGGTCACCTCTGGTATCATATTCTGCTCAGGGGGACTTCTGTGTGGCCATCCCTCCAAAGCAATCACAAATTTCAATTGAGTACTCTGCCTGGTTGTGGTTTGTCTTTTTGGACGCCAAACAAACCTCCATTGGGATAGAGAGGGGGGGTGGGAGGCATACCAGTCCCCCGCAAACTCAAGATACATGACTGCATGACTCTGGGGGGCATGGACTGACAGGTCCTGCTATTCTTTGCCTCTCTAAGGGGGTTGATCCTTTTGAGCTGCTCCCACCAGGAGCAGTCTATTTTGAGCTGCCCACCTGCTCTCTTGGTAGTCCCTTGTGATAAGAAAAGGGGGACTGCCTCTGGCAGAGAGATGGAGTCACCCAACAACAGCTGGAAAGAAGAGAGTGAGGGGAAATCCATCTCACTGTTAGTTGTAGGAGAGGCAGCACAATGGGAGCCACCTTTTCTGAGGTAGAGCTGCCTGAGGGTGGCTCCAAAGATGGCATAGGGGATGCTCAACAATTTTGAGCTAAGGTAGCCCTTGACAACCCGCCCACCATTTAGGCGAAATTGTCATCAAGCTTTGACCATAAAGGATGGTGCCAACTTATATGTGTACCGGAAGGTGAATAGTCAACAGCACAACATACCCAGTACCTAATACTTGCCTTAGCCAGTGAGCTTTTGGGCCTCACAGCATCTAGGGACCTTACAGTATACACCGCCACTCAGTTAAGGACCCATAGGAGGATGAAAGTGTGCTGGGAAACCAAAACTTCTGTGGATAGAGGATTATGTAATAAAAAGAAGTAGATTTAGGTATTGATGTGTGTCTTTTACAACAAATGGGCAGGGAAGATAAAAGAAACAAGAAGTGGTACAAAGTTCTTCTTGACTGACATTTTGCTCTTCTAGAGCTTCCTAAGAGTAACAACAACTTAAGGTAAGAAATGAACAAAACCATTGGTTTATATGTGCTAAGGAGTAACCATTACTCTATCTTGACCTTGAGCTTGTCGCTGATTGGTTAGCTCATCACAAACTGACTAATCAGTAAAGAGATCAAACATTAGGATAGAGTAAGGTTTAGTTCTTCACACAAATAAGTGGGTGGTTCTGTTAATTTCTTGCCATAGTTTATTTACTCTGAGGAAGCTTCAGAGTAGGGAAACATTAGTAAAGAAGAACCTTATACTACTTATGATTTCTCTTATCTTCCCTCCCCAAGTAAAGATAGGTGGGTGATCATCTATTATTATCATAACCCAGAACTAGGTGATCCCAGGATGGCATGGGGTTCACCCGGGCACGGAGTCCAGTGGACCTAACTCTGTCCAGGTCAGAACAGTTCCTCTTAGTAAAAAATGCGGGTAAACAAAAAGTTGGGGGATAATCATAATAATAAAAGTTATAATAATTAAATAAAGATGAAGTAGTGCTAAGAGGAAGAAAGGGGAAAGCGCACCAACAACTTTCCCAGGGCCCATCAGAGAGCATGTCAACCCAGTGACAGGCTTTCCCTAATTTGCACTTAGGCCAGGGGGAGGTGTAACACCTCCCAGTAACAAGGCTAAGAGGCTACACAGTGTAATCCCCTGTGGGGGAAGAAGATGAGGTAGTATGATAAAGGGTCTATGAGTGCTTTGTTTGGCTTAATGATGGGTTTTTATGTGGGACAGATTTACATATGCTTGGAATAGAGCTGTGGCTGAAGGGCTGTGTGCAGATTCAAGTACTTTTAGGCCTTAGATTGTCATAACCAAAGCAGCTCTCAAATAGAAAATAAACTGAGCGAATATTTATTTTAACCATATATAAAAAGAGATAAAGGTTGTTTCCTGATTCACTTTTTTTTATTCTAGGGCACTAATGCATTTCTACACATAAAATTTATGCTAAGGAAATGACTACTTAGCTAAAAAAATATTGTCGGTGCTTTTTCTACTTAAATCTACTCCTGTCAATTCATGATCAAACCTTTTGCAGTGGATGATTTAGCCACATGTGGATAAATTTTGGAGTTGCCCATTGTTAAAAAAGAGAGAGTAAGTCCCAATCCAGCGAAGCAGCACACAAGAAACACTGGATCGCACAACAAGAAAAGTAAATCTGCAATTAAAAGATGAACTATGAATACAAGGTTTCTAAAAATATTTTTTCCCTTCAGGTCATGCACAATTTGTTATTATTAGATCAATTTACTTACTTCTTTGGCCACTTGGGTGGCATTAGAGACATCCTATCCCCCACCCAAGGAAAGCCACTACCAAGGTGGGATGGACTTGCAAGTGTCTGACTGCTAAATTTTATATTTGTTGGAGAGGTTTGAAGTTTGGGCCATGTGTTTTGTGTTTTCAGTGTTGTGGCTGCATTTTGGAGAGAGTTTATGTTGTTGAATGGGGGTATTAGGTGATTATGATACTGTAAGGATGAGTCGTGCCCAGACCTAAGCATAAATAAGGAGACTAGTGTGCCTGGATAGGTGTTTCTTATATTTGGCTGTGTAATGGATGTATTCATTGTATAGACTTGTTTGGGGGTCTTGTGTTGTGTGATAAATTGTGTGTGTATGATTCTGTTGGAGCAAGAATGGGGTTAAAGAAGAGAATTATAAAAAGGGTGCAGTCTTCTTGTGCATTGGTGGGGATTGAGGGTTTGTTCTGAGTGTGTGTGCAGAAGGAGAAGATAGGCTGGGTTGAGATGGGGGGATGAGTTCCCATCAGCAGGGCGGTCAGGAAAACAGCACCCTTCCCCTTATGGGGATATTTTTGTGACTAAAAACAAAAGTACTTCAAATTATCTTGTTAATTTCTGAATATTTAAGAATAATAAACCAGCAATTTTGTGATCTTTTTCCCTAGGAATAAGAAAGAAGCAATTGTGTGAGTGTATATATGTTTGAGTAAAGGAAGTAAAAATGAGAAAGGTATTTTATGAGCAACAGAATTAGTGGTATTAATAAAAGAGGGAAGTAATTGCACAAATAATCATTACATTAATGGGGACTTCACTTTAACTTTTGCTATCCAAAACCCTGATTATTGGCATAGAGTTAGTCTGCTATAAAACTGTAGGTCTATAATAGTTTAACAGGGTGTCTACTTATTTGGTGATTTTGAATTCAAGGACTTTTTAGAAAATAATCAAGGACAGATTTTAGCCATTGTTTGTTTTCTTTAAATTAAAAAAGTGCAATAAACAATATGGGACATTGATGGTGAGGTATTTAGGGGAAAAATGGGTTATAAGCAAATCATAACCAAAATCAACTCACCAGTGCAAAAAAAACAAGAACAAGGTATCCTAGCGACAGTCACAGAAGTATAGCGAGCATCCATCATCAAATACAATGCATCCAAAGCATACATATATTCACTCACATTAGTGAGTAGATTACTTAAGTTTTCCTAATAAAAAGTATATAAATAGTGAATTTAAAAAATTATTTGAACAATCATTCAATAATTTATTTTTTAAATTTTTAAATCATTCAATAATTTATTTTTTAAATTCAAGGACCATCTACCTTTTTCATCAAATTCAAGGACTTTTCAAGGATTTCAAGGACAACAAAAATAAATTCAAGGGTTTTTCAAGGACTTTAAGGGCAGTAGACACCCTGTTTAAAAGCCACTAATATTGAAAATACAAAAGTAACTTATTAAATCTAATATCAAAGTCAACAATTTTAAAATGCCAGTCAATCAAAACAGTGGATAGCTAAAAACTTATATTTGATTGTACCTACATAGAGATTTACTATATTTTAAAATATTAACTTACCTAAATTATGATCGAAGAGTGAAAAATATATTTCCATTATGTAATTCTCCAGTCAATTTCAATATATGTAAAGATCAAGCTTATATCTTTCATAAACTGTGAATATATAAAAGACTTCTCTTGCTGAATCATAACCAAAGGTAATCGACAAGAATGCCTTAACACTTTCTTAAAAATATATTTCTTTGCATTAAAAATAGCTAAATGGAAACAAGCAAGGGTCAAATAAATACAAAGCTATGGAGACTATATTAGCCAGAAGTAAACTGTAGAAAGCTGACAATTTTGGCCTAAATGTCAACAAGTAAAATTTGAGTATTTTTATTGCCAAATACTATCATATCTACTAAAAGAAATATTTTCAAATAAAATGATTATAGACACTTTCCATTTATATTTTTTAGCAATTGTAAATGAACAAAGAGAAAATAATAGATATTTTGCCCACAGGGTTAAGGTATCATGGCTAGCCTGTATACCTTAGGAAATCCAACACCAAGGTAGGACAGACACTCAGGTCCCTGACTGATGAAAAGTTGTGTTTATCAGGAGTTTAAAATTTGTAGTGTTCTATTAGTACAGCTGTGGTCAAAGGTTTTCTGATATTTTGAATTTTTCTTATTCCTTGGGTATATCTATGAATATGTTGGTGTAGGTTTGCTTATATAGGTGTCCAATACAATTGGAAAACAAAATAAAAGTACATCTTCCTTAACTTTTAAAATATCTAAAATGATTCTATTGAATTATATGAAATCCTGGTATCAGTATGCGTTATGTTAGTCAAAATGTATTTATATAACACATCATATTTGTTGATTAATGATATTCCATGTTGACAGGATCTGATAATGGCAAAAACATGTAACTATACAATGGAGGAAAAAAATCTGATAAGCATGCTGCACGAGGATGGTCTCAGCTGTCAACAAATTGCCCAGATGGTCAGCGGATCACATTTCAGTGTTGAAGAAGTGGGAACATCCAAGACTGACCTTGTACTAGATGACCCAGTGTCAGTATGCAATGCGATGATAGGTCTCTGCATTATGTAATCATTTAGGATCATAAGAAAACTGCAGTCAGGAATTAACATGAAATAAAAGCTTCCAGGTTAATGCATCAATCAGAACAGTCCATTGCACACTGTTTGCACAAGGCCTGAATTCATGCAAAGCCAGCCAGAAGCCACTAATCAACATTCAACTGAAGCAACATCGATTGGTTTAAGAACATACAGCATTTGAACCATGCATCAATGGTGACGTGTCTTATGATACAAGTCCACATTCCAGTTGTTCTCACCCTCAGGCAATGTTAGAGGCTGCAGGAGCAGTGGAATTGAGAGTGCATAGTGCCAACACTAAAACACAGTGGCAACTCTTTAATGGTATGGGGCTGTATGTCAAGTTCAGGGGTGGGTTATGTCAGGATTTGTGATAGCACCATGAATTCAGAGAAGTACCAAGCTGTCCTGAGAGATTACATGCTACCCTCAGACTGTGGCCTCTCCAGAAATGCCTGGAATACAATTTTCCAGCAGGACAATGTCACAAGTCTGTATCCACCATTCAGTGGTTTTGGGACAACAATATTACAGTGATGAACTAGCCACCTCAGTCTCTGGATACAAGTCCACTAGAAAACCTTTGCAAGTATCTGAAATAGTTTCGAAAACAACATCAGCCAGCTCCCAATGAGCAACTGAGGGCAGTGATCAGTGAAGAGTGGGACTGCATCACGCGCCCTCAGGGAGAGCATGCTTCAAAGAATAAAGGCTCACTTCACTGCCAAGTGGCTCTCAACACACTACTAAGCTTCCTGTATCAGTTCATTTTCACAGAGCTTCAGCTCCTTATCTGTTATATGTTGGTAATGTTAGAGCTTTTCGAGAATTTTGTATTTTATTAATTGTTGATTGTTTGTGGCATATAAGAACATAAGAAGAACATAAGAAAAGAAGGAGACTGCAAAAGACCATTCATGGCCTACACTTGGCAGCTCCTGTTCCAGTCAACACACAAAAGATTTCTTACCAGAGAAAAGTCATCAACATTGTCACCCTTTACAGGAGTTCGTCAGATCTAATCTACAATATACATAAAATGCATCCAGAGGATTATGTCCATTCATGCAACCGCAAAATAATCTCCCCACTCCTTAGAAAAATATATACATAAAAAAGTCAGTCCCATCTAGCAGCTTCATTCATATATTTATCTAATCTATTCTTAAAACTACCCAGAGAGGAGGCTTCTATCACATGTCTAGTGAGCCTATTCCATTCATCTACCACACGATTTGTAAACCAATTCCTCCCAATCTCCTTCCTAAACCTATACTTATCAAGCTTAAACCCATTGCTACGTGTCCTGTCATGTTCACTAAGTATAAGAACCTTACCCAGATCCCCTTTATTATATCCTTTTACCCATTTGAAGACTTCAATCAATTCCCCTCTGACTCTTCTCCTTTCCAATGTATGTAGATTTAGTTTTCTGAGCCTTTCACCATAAGGTAAGTTCCTTAGCCCACCAATCATCTTTGTCATCCTTCTCTGCACAGACTCAAGCAAATCAATATCCTTCCTATAATATGGCGACCAAAATTGTACTGCATAGTCTAGATGAGGCCTAACTAGCGCCAGATACAGTTTTAGAATGACTTCAGCACTCTTATTGCTTACACTCCTCCTAATGAATCCCAATATCCTATTAGCTTTATTCTTAGCATTTAGGCATTGCTTTCTAGGACGAAGGTCTGAACTTACCAAAATACCCAAGTCCCTCTCACAATCGGTCCTCCCTAAATTTCTCCCATTTAATTTATAACTATTCAGTGGATTATTTCTACCTATACTAAGTACACTACATTTGTCTATGTTAAACTTCATTTGCCATTTCTCAGCCCAATTGGACAGAATGGTCAATTCCTCCTGCATTACAACAGCATCAGAATCAGCCCTAATGGCCCTACCTAGCTTAGTATCATCAGCAAATTTACTCAGGTCACTACTTATACCTATGTCAAGATCATTAATATAAATTAAGAATAGCAAGGGACCCAAAACAGATCCTTGTGGAACTCCACTGCTAACACACCCCCACTCAGATTTAACTCCATCTATACTAACTCTTTGCTGTCTGTCACCAAGCCATGACTGAATCCACCTAAATATACTGCCATCGATCCCGTGTGCTTTAACTTTGCTCAGAAGCCGTAAGTGTGGCACTCGATCAAAAGCCTTACTAAAGTCCAAGTATAAAATATCATAGTTTTCATCATTATCTGCTGCTTCATACACCTTACTATAAAAAGACAGCAAATTAGTCAGGCAGGATTTACCCTTACTAAAGCAAGCTGTGATTCTTTTATCAACTTATGCTTATCCAAGTGATCCCTAATATTCCTTGCTATAATAGATTCCATCATTTTCCCTACCACTGATGTCAAACTTACTGGTCTGTAATTAGACATATTTGTTTTATCCCCTTTCTTAAATATAGGTATCACATTGGCTTTCTTCCATGCCACTGGCACAATGCCACTCTCCAATGATTTTCTAAAGATGCATGCTAGGGGCTCACTTAACACATCCTTACATTCTTTCAAAATTCTAGGAAAGACCTCATCAGGACCGGGTGCTTTACTACTTTTGATTTTATCAATTTCCTTTGTGATCAAGATATCCTTTAATTTCTCCTCATCATTACCCCGAAATATCATTGACACCTGGGGTATATTTAGAGTATCCTCCTGTGTAAATACTGAGAGAAAAAAGTCATTTAGCATTCCAGCCATTGAGTCCCTATCACTCACTAATTCTCCATTGGAATCTATAAGTGGGCCTATTTTATCTCTAACCTTAGTTTTGTATAATTGATAAAAACTTTTAGGATCTTCCTTTGCCCTATTTGCCACTTTAATTTCATAATTTCTCCTTGCTACTCTTATTAACTTTTTAACATCTCTTGCTAGTTCATTATATCTCTGCCTTAAGTGATCCTCTCCATTTTTTATTTTCCTATAAATGCCCTTTTTAATGCCAATATAATGCTTAATTTTATCTGTCATCCATTTTGGGTCATTATTTTTAGTCCTAATCTCCTTATAAGGAATGTTAATCATCTGACCTGTAATTAATTGCTCAATTATTCTTTCATACTTCTCTTCAATTGTAATCTCTTCCTCCTGGTGATTATTGTCTCCACTAACTGATATCATTGAATCTATTCCTGAATTGATTTCATTGCCTGGTTTCTGTACAACTGCCTCCAGGTAAGTCCTTAGCCCATTATAATTTGCTCTTCTAAAGTCAGGAATTTTAACATTGTTCATGCTACTATCAATACCATTCCATTTCATCTTGAATCTAATTTCACAATGGTCACTATTACCCAAATTTCCTCCAATCTCAGTATCCTTAATAACTTCTTCCCTATTTGTCAGAACTAAATCCAGTATATTATTACCTCTAGTGGGTTCGTTAATAATCTGCCTCAGAAAATTATCTTGGACAACATTCAAAAATTCCTCAGCCTCCTGATCACCCACAAGAGCTTCCCAGTCTATATTTCTGTAATTAAAATCGCCCATTATACACACATGCTTACTTCTACATGCCCGTTCAATCTCCTGCCACAGAAGATTTGAAGCTTCCTTACTAAGATTTGGTTGTCTGTATAATAATCCTATGACAAGCTTGTTTTTACCTTCCTTTACATTTAGCCATAATGACTCTGTGTTATAATCTAATTTAATTGTACTGTTTACACAACACTGGAGATTATCTTTAATATAAATAATAACCCCTCCTCCTCTCTTCCTATTCCTATCTGTATGGAACATGTTAAAGCCCTCAATCTCAACCTCAGGTTTAAAGTGATTTCCTGCCAAATCAAGCCATGACTCTGTTATTGCAATTATATCAAAATTCTCTTCACTCGCTAACGCTCTTAAGAGATCTATCTTATTCCTTATACTCCGACCATTTGTGTAGTATATTTTTAAGGTTTTTTTATTATTCCCATCTTCATTGCATCGTGCTTTTCTATTCCTAGTTATCTGCTCATTCACTTGTGCATTAGTCCCCCTATAACGCATCAGTATGCCCTCTCCCTTAGCTATTCCTCTATCTCTGCATCCCTTCCATTTCCTACACCTGCCCTCTATTCCTGTTATTCCCTTACCTCTAACAGCTTCTAGTTTCCCACCCGTAAGGACCTAATCACACTATCCAGCTCCCCCCATAGAACCTCAACACCTGCCCGACTAAGATGGAGCCCATCCATCGCATACAACCTCCTATTCCCGTAAAACCCTCCCCAGACATCTACAAACACCAATCCTAACTCCTCACACAGTCCTTTCACAAATTCATTCAAACCAATTGCACGCGACAACCATTCTACCCCCACATCCAATCTCGGAAGCACACCAGAAACAACACCTTTTACCCTGCTTTTACTCATCCTTTCAACTAACCTTTTATACTGCTCACGTAACTCACATGTACCCACCTTCTTTACATCATTCACTCCCACATGCGTAATCACAACTGCATCCCTGTCACACCCAGAAACCAGCCTATCATACCTCTCACAAACATCACTTACACCAGCACCCGGCAGACAAACTCTCATTCCCTTCCACTTGCTATCACTCAACTTCCTATCTAAATACCTAATCTGAGAGTCACCCATCACTAGCACCTCAGTCATTCTCCTATTCTGTCTTGGCCTAACATTACCCTCCCTCCTGCTCTCAGTCACCCTACCACCCATCCTGCTTTCATCCACAATCACACCAGGCAAATCACTTTCACACTCTTCCTCTCTCAGGACATTGAATCTGTTAGTCAACCTAACAGGTTCTATGTCCCTCTCATTCACACACCTAATCTGCCCTAACTTATCTATCCTATCCATTTTCACCCACCATTCATCATCACTCACAACTTCCACACTGTTCCCAGTCCTAGCCCTATCTTCCACCCTCTTAGCACTAATCTCACCCTTCAATCGCACACTTGCATCTCTTCTCACCTCAAACACCAAATCATTCAACCTCTTACATTCCCCACTCAACCTCCTAACCTCCCCTTCCAGAAAACACACACGGCATTCAGTTACATTCACTCTCCTTTCAACTCCACATGCATCACACACCACATACACACTACTTTCAAACGGCATGCTCTCACCATCTATACAAACAGCCATACTCTCAGAAATTTACAAAGGAAAAAGTTAACACTCACCAAAAAAAATTCTTGCTCAGGATTGCTGCCAGGAATCTTCCCCAAAAGTATTAATCACTAATGTATTTATTACACAGTGATTGATGTATTAAATAAATACAAGAAAAACTACACACCTAAATCAGTATTATATCCCAATCTTACAATGAGAATCAGGAGCTTCCTGTAAGACAACCTTCCAGAACAAAGCCAGACAGCCAACTGACAAAGCCAGACTAATGTACATAGTATAACCTTCTAGTTCAAATTCACTGACATTATCATTAAATATATTTTCACTAACCTATGATTCAACTATACATATTATATCTATATCTTCATGAATGATATAACTAAATAATTCATCCCTCTTATTTCTAAGACTATGAGCATTTGTAAAGCCTGACATAAGAGTTGTATAGTTTAAGGATGACCTCCTAACTCTTGTAGCTAACATTTCTTTTAATGTAACCTAGCACCCTATTTGCTCTATTTTTTGCCTCAATACACTGCTTTGAAAATTTCAGTGACCTATCTACTACTACTCCTAAGTCCTTCTCATCTTCAACTGAATTAATCCAATACCCATCCATCTCATAGCTAAATTCTCTATTATCTCTCCCCATGTTAATAACTTTGCATTTATTAAGGCTAAAAGTCATCTGCCACTTGTGAGCCCAAGCTAACAACTTATTTAAGTGACCCTGCACTTTAAAGCTACCCTCAACCTCTTTGACTACAGCTGCCAATTTAGTGTCATCAGCAAAAATTGATACTTGGCTATTTACACCTTGCCCAAGATCATTTACATAGATTATAAATAATAAAGGGCCTAAAACTGATCCCTGAGGTACGCCACTAATAACATTCCTCCACTCTGACCTCACTCCATTCAGTCTCACTCTCTGTTTCCTATTTTTCAGCCATTCAGTTATCCAATTTAAAACCATCCCACATATACCATGCAGCTCTAATTTATGAACTAGTCTTCTATGTGGAACCTTATCAAAAGCTGTATAAGCTCCCAATTATAAATAAGTGCAGCAAACCTTAATTACTACAAATATATATAGAAAGATTTAGTTAATGAAATATTAGTTATGCGGAGCTAATCAGATACGTCAACACCTGCTGAGGAAAACTTCTCAGCACCGCCCATGCACCCTTTACACACATCTTGATCTTGATTGTACAGGAGCCTCACTTGATGGGAGGCTGGCCTTTGTAGCGGCGGCACCTGTAAAGGGAAAAAAAAAAAAAGAAAAACAGAAAAAAAGGAAAAAAAAAAAGGTACATAGTACTCTCTCGTTATCAACTGAGCCACTTCCGTTTTCTATTGCTGTACTCTACTTCTGATACACCACATCTTCTCAAGGAATTCCTTCACCACCACAATCATGTTATCAGTCGTCTCTCTCCCCAAACCTAGAATTAGTATCATCCATTCTCTTCCTGTTTTTTCAACTCTGTCATTCCTTGTGCACCCCATTTCAACCAAGACCTTTTGCATCATTTCATGCCTCTCTCTGTGGTACTCTGCACACTCCAGCAATACATGCTCCACAGTCTCGTCCACACCCATATCACACCTCTGGCAGACCTTACTATGTGATTCAGACCACCTATAGTTCCTTGCATTTACATCCATGCATTGGGCCCTAGCTTGGAAGAGAAGATCCCCACCAAGGCTTCCATCATACCACTTGACATACATTGGGGTATCTTTCTCTCTGAACAACTCTAAGGTCTTCTTTTGTAACATGTCATTTTTCCATTTGTTCATTCCCATCCTTTTGACTACGCTCTCTATCTCATTTCTCCATTTCCTCCCATCCCACTCTGGCCCTTCTCCACTTCCATTCACCATAGCCCATTCATAGCCATCATGGGTTCCTTCCATAAACCGGCGAGTCAAACCGATACGTAGCCCAGTCCTGTTTACGATTGCCAGGCACCTTTTTTCCCATTTACTTGTTCCTACATTTGCTAAGTATACTTTTCGCGCTAGCCGTTCATCCTTCATTCTTTCCAGACGTATCTTGTACTTCAAAATCGCCTTCATATATCTCTCCTTGAAGGTGCTCCACCCCATGTCACCCCTCAAAGCCTCTATCGCAGCATACCTGGGCGCATTTAGAGCAACTCTCGCCACTCTGCTTTGGCACACTTCCAGCTTGTTCATTTCGGTCTCGTTCCATGCCATCACCTCCATACCATACATGATGCTAGGCACTGCTACACACTTCCATACCTCACGCAAGGCATCATACTTGCTGGCTCTCATTCTTGCGGCACTAGCTAGTCTACCCACCCACTGGCTAGCTATGCTTTGCTTTTCATTCTTCGTTCTTCCACACCCCTCTGGACTCACCCACACTCCGAGGTACTTATACTCTAATGTCTGCCTCACTTCTCTCTCTCCAAGCCTCCAAGTGGTATCCCTTTCCTCCTCTGATCCATTTACAACTATTATCTGCGTTTTTTCAGTGCTGAAAGTCACATCGAAGTCCCTTCCATACTCCTCTACAACATCCAGTGTCCTTTGCAGCTCATCACCTGATTCACTCATCACTACCACATCATCTGCATACAGCAGCATGCATATTTTGTCCTGACGTACTCTCACACCCACATTCATTCTCCTCACTCTTGTTGCTAATTCTTCAGTGTATATACTAAAGAGGGTAGGTGACAGGATGCATCCTTGTCTAACACCTCTTTCACTCTTCACCCAGTCCGTCTCTATGTTTCCTAGTGTGTACCTTGCCTTTGTGTCCTCATACATACTCTCTACAATCCTCACTATCTTCCTACTAAGCCCAATCTTTTCAAGTACAGTGCATAGCATCCTTCTGTTCACCCTATCATACGCTTTCTCAATATCCAAGAAGGCTAGGTACAGCTTGCCTCCACTCTTCTTCTTGCTTTCAATCAGTTCGCTCACAACAAAAATATTATCTTCTGCTCTTCTACCGATGCGAAAACCATTCTGTTCTTCACCTAAGACATTCACTCTTTCAATCCACCTACACAGTCTTTCATTCAAAACTGCACTGAAGACTTTTCCAATCGTATTCCCCAGGGAGATAGGTCGATAGTTCTTCAGCTCGTTTCTACTTTTGTGGCCTCCCTTGTGCAGCAATGAAACCCTGCACTCATTCCACTTTTTTGGCACTCTCTCTTCGTACCAAACACGGTTGAACAATTCAGTCAACGCTTCAATCACAGCCTCACCTCCATGTTTGAGCAGTTCATACGGTATGTCATCCGGGCCTGCGGCCTTTCCATTTTTCTGTTTACTTATGCACTTAGCCACCTCTCCTTGTGTGATCTCTTCACTAAGTTCATTCGCATCCTTTCTCTCCAAAGTCACACACTCTGGTCTCACATCAAACACTTCCCCCACACCGCCAATTTTTTCCCAAAATTCCTTGATTGCCCTTTTCATCTCATCTTTGTCCACCACACTTTCCCCATTCACTTTTAAACTCTCAACATTTTCCCTGTCTATCATTCGCTCACCTCCATGAATCTATACCACTCACGACCCCCTTCCAGGCCTTTTTCTTTTAGCAGATGAATCACACCCCTCTCACACTTCACTTTTGCATCTCTAATCTTGCGTTTGGTTGTTCGCTGTTGTTTCATATACATTTCCCAGGTCGCCTGATACTCTGCCTCTGCCTGGTCGCTTTCATGCCTCCTTTTCCTCAGCCTTCTGCACAACTTATTCAGCCTCTTCCTCTCTTTTCTTGCATCCCTGATATCATCACTCCACCACGGTTTGCCCATTTTTTTCCTCCTATTCTTTCTTACGTACCCTATATGCCTTTCTGCGGCACCTCTCAAGGTCTCAGTAAGTCTCTCATTTGTTTCATCCACACCAGACCCACTTCCAGCTCCCCAATCCCTGTCCCTAAGGTCTATCTGAAAATTGTCCCACTTGGCATCTCTCAGCCTCCATTTTCTCTTCCCGTTTTTCTCCTTTACTTCCATACAGCTTGCATTCTATCACCAGCATGTTGTGATCAGATACTACATCAATCACGCCTTCTTCATCAATCCACATACATGACACTATGTCGCGCATCTTCCCATTCACTAGCATATAGTTCTATTAATAAAATTTTATTCAAGGGTGATTGTTAAATGTCGTTAGGTCTCTAGTTTTTTTTACCGCGTTGCTTGATTTCAGACATAAACCTCCCAAGATGTCAGTCACTCTATTTTTTATCATAATTAGAAATATGCCTACAATAAGTCGTAAATATTAAGCATTTGCATATTTAAAAAAAATAGATATTTATAATAAAGCGCCCACAAAATTTGAAGGTAGGCATAATTCCTAAATTGATCATATATATATATATATATATATATATATATATATATATATATATATATATATATATATATATATATATATATATATATATATATATATTGTTGAAAACCATTGTGTATTTTGCCTTAATTAATTTCCTTTGGCAACTTTCTTTTCTTCTAACGATCTTTTTTATTCCATCTGTAGATGGTGGATTACTTGTCCAGTATTCATCTCTTTTTTTTAAATGAATGTGTTTGGTAAAAAACTAACTAAATTGCTAAGCTTTCGATCTTATTCGATCATCTTCGGAGCGTTATGTAATTTCTTGCCTCGTTTACCGATGTACTTACTTACTTACTTTTGATTAGTGGAGTGAGGATCTGGCAGAAATAGCAAACTGAAAGAAAACGATTTTTAAGGGGTATTTATTCTCCTTGGTTAAACGTAACATTAAAAGAAATAAGCCACTCTTGTGCGTGGAATTTTAAAATTAGTTTTAATGTACGATTCCAGCTTGTTGCTTGACTGTTGGTGGCCGGCTATCTTTATCCCGAAAGGGAACAAGCCCCCACACCAAGTGGCCAACTACCGCCCAATCTCTCTCTTAGAAGTACCCGGCAAGATCTTTGATAAGATAATAGCCAACGGGCTAAAAAATCAACTCGACGAGTTGGGAGCGCACAACATGGGTCTAGGCCAAAACGGGGCACTGAAACTGCCCTGGCGCTCCTAACAGAAAAGATCGCGCAATGCCGTGCGAAGGGTCACTATGTAGACATCGTGGAGGGACGTGCAGAAGGCCTTCGACAAGGTTTGGCTGAGTGGACTGCAATACAAGATCCTAAGTTTCCAGCTAAACTCAGTCCTGGAAAGAATTCTTTGTGACTTCATCATGGACAGAAGGGCGCGTATCATGATAGAAGATCACAAGGGTCCAGAATTCGAAATCAAGGCAGGCGTTCCCTAGGGGAGCTGCCTGAGTCCCTTGCTTTACCTAGTCTTCATCATCGCCCCTCCCTACTCCAATCCACGGGTACACGATGTATCTGCAATACGCAGATGACATCACTCAGATCGTCCCCTGTAGGGATAGGAAAGCAAGGAATCAGGCTATCAACACCATTGCAGAGATCTCGAACATCAACAACTTCAAGAAAAAGTGGAAAATCTGGACGAACAGGGAGAAGTTCACAATTCTCCCGCTGGGCCGTGAGTTGACGTGGCCCATTGTAATTGATTGGAGGAGATACGGTTACTCCGCCGTAGGCACCATCCTGGGCCTAAAAATCTCCAACTGTGGATACTCGAGTCTACATGGTGAGGCAGAATATGGCGAAGAGAGAAATCTCTAAGCTATATAGGTTCAGAGAACTTAGCTCAGCGAACATCAGGAAATTATACCTGTTGTTCATCCGGGCTAAGCTTATTTACCCTGCAGTAGTGACTAGAGCGGCCAGCAATACAGCTATGAAAAGGCTCCAACAAGTACAGAACTCTGCATCCCTCTTCATGAACAAATGCAGAAGAAGGGAACAACTTCTGCAGAGGGACCTGCACCGCAGGCAGAAGCTGGAGTCGATAAATGTCGCAACCCAGAAACTAGCCAAAAAAGTCTGGTCTACAATGGCCAATGATATCATACCAGAGTTAAGAAGAACTGGACGCAGGATAAACATCCCTGCCAGGCTGCACGGGCAGGTCAGACATAACCGGCGATTCCCAAGCACGAAAGATTTTTGGAGGAAAACATATGACCAATTTACACTTAAACACTAACAACACATAGTTATGACACAAAAACCTAAAACATAATAGGATAAACAAACAACAAAAATTCACACGAGGTACAAACTCATAAATGCAAGCTAACAAAGGCTTGAAAGCTCAACAACACAGTTACAAGAATACAGATTAAAGGAGAACAAATACACAGAGAAACAATAAGAAGAACACATACAGAGTAAAACATGAGACAACAGTAATATTTACACAAAGGAAAAATAATTATATAAAAATAAACATGCCAGCGATACCCCTAAAACAAGGGCAACCCTACGCCCATTTTACTATCTTTTATCTACTACTATCCAAATATTTCAAAGAGTGATTATACCATCAATATCTTCATTTACTAATATGTCTTAACATAACATAATTTCACGGATGACAAAAGCCACAAGGGCCTATCAAAGGTCATCATCTGAGACCACTCCATAGCTATGCCATATGGAGTGGTCTCAGATGATGCAGAAATAAGCGAGGTGTTTGCGGATTACTTCAGCAGTGTCTTCGTTGGAATTGATCCGCTGTCTCCAGCTGATCATCAGGTGTTTGAGGGAGTTATGGATCCCCTAACTATTTCATATGATTCTGTCAAGAGGTTGCTTTTGGAATTGGATGGGTCAAGTGCATCTGGACCTGATGGTGTTCATTCACAAGTCCTAAAGTCATGTGCTTCAGCATTGGATTACTCTTTGTGCATCATCTTCCGTCAATCTCTCATTTCCGCATCTCTTCCTAGGGATTGGAAACGATCTGCAATGGTTCCAATTTTTAGTTCTGGAATAAGGCGAATCACTAAAAGTTACCGTCCTGTAAGTCTTACTTCTGTCTGTTGCAAGACAATGGAGAGGATGGCTGGTTCCCATAGTGTGGAATACCTCAAAAGTAACGGGCTGCTATCTGTGAACCAGTTTGGATTCAGGTCTGGACGCAGTACAGAGGATCAGCTACTGATTTTCTATGGGAATATAGCGAAGTGGATGGACAGGGGATTTGTAGTAGATGTGGTGTTTATGGACTTCTCAAAGGCATTTGACCTCGTTTCACACACTTTGCTTATCAATAAACTTCGTCTCTTGGGTTTTGACAATGCTCTAGTTAATTGGATTGAAAGTTTTCTGGTTGGTCGCACTATGTCTGTGTCAGTGTCGGGCAAGTTGAGCTCTGAGAGAGATGTTACTAGTGGGGTTCCACAGGGTTCAGTCCTTGGTCCGATTTTGTTTCTCATTTATGCCAAATATATTACAAAGGATGTCAACTCAGATTGGAAGGCATTTGTGGATGACTTTAAGCTATGTGTTTGCTACCCAGTTGGATCATCTGTTAATGGTAATAATGCAGCACAAGCTCTTCAAAGAGACCTAGATTCTATAACAGTCTTCGACTGACCTTCGAACATGTAGCACGTGTTTCGTAGAGCTCTCAGAATATTTTGATTATTTGATATACTTTGGTGTGTGACATAAACATAAATATTAAGTTATAAGATCATATATTTGGTTAATATAACAAAGTTAAATTGTGGTTATTTTGTATAAATTGTGATTATTTTGTTTTGGTGAGAAAGTGACTTTTGTTTACTTCGGGGCCATCTTGATTAGCAGGTTTTGAACTTGCGCGCACAAATTGGGGTCAAATTCTTGTTGTTTGTAAGTTTTTGTTTCTATTATTGTTTTTGTTTAAGTATGGCTGACTGTTTGGATGTAGAGAGTATGCCTTTTGAAAGTAGTGTGTATGTAGTGTGCGATGTCTGTGGTGTAGAGAGGAGAGTGAATGTGTCTGAGTGCCGTGTATGTGCTTTGACTGAGGAGGTGAGTCGATTACGTGCGGAATGCTTGAGACTGAACGATTTAGTGTCTGAAGTGAGAAGAGATGCAAGTGTACGTTTGAAGAGTCAGATTGGGACCAGGAGGGAGGAAGTTAGGCCTAGAACAGGGACTGGAGAGAAAGCAGTAAGTGAAGTAAGTGATGATGAGTGGTGGGTGAAAGTGAACAGAATAGATAAGTTAGGACAGGTTAGGTGTGTGAATGAGAGGGACATGGAACCTGTTAGGCTAACTAACAGATTTGATGCCCTGAGAGAGAAAGAATTTGAAAGAGATTTGTCTGGTGTGGCCGTGCCTGAAAGTAGAATAGGAGGTCGAATGAGTGAGAGCAGGAGGGAGGGTAATACTAGGCCTAGAGAGAATAGGAGAATGACTGAGGTGATTGTGATGGGTGACTCTCAGATTAGGTATTTAGATAGGAAGTTGAATGAAAGTAAATGGAAGGGAGTGAGAGTTTGTCTGCCGGGTGCTGGTGTAAATGATGTGTGTGAGAGGTATGATAGGTTGGTGTCTGGGTGTGAGAGGGAAGCAGTTGTGATTACACATGTCGGAGTAAACGATGTAAAGAAGGTGGGTACTTGTGAGTTACGACAGCGGTATAAAAGGCTGATTGAAAGGATGTGTGAAAGTAGAGTAAAAGGCGTTGTTTCAGGTGTGCTTCCCAGAATGGATGTGGGGATGGAATGGTTGTCTCGTGCAATGGGGTTGAATGAATATGTGAAAGGTTTGTGCGAGGAGTCAGGATTGGTATTTGTAGATGTTTGGAGTGGGTTTTATGGGAATAAGGGTTTGTATGCGATGGATGGACTCCATCTGAGCCGAGATGGGGTTGAGGTTTTGTGGCGGGAATTAGATAGTGTTATTAGGTCTTTAGAGGCGGGAAACTAGGTTTTGATAGTGGTCAGGGAAATTTAATGGCTCAAAGTGAGGCAGGGAAAGGAAGCAAACACAGATTTGTAGAAGGTAGGCAGGCTAATGGAAGTGCTTTAGGGTTAAACTATTTGAGTAGTGATAGTGGTCAGGGAAATACAAGAGTACAGGGTCGGGGAAAGAGAGAAAGGAGATGCAGAGGAGATAGGCCCTCAGGTGCTTCAGGGATAGGTGGGCTGAGTTGTCTTTACACAAATGCTCGTAGTCTTAGAAATAAGAAGGATGAATTATTTAGTTATATCATTCATGAAGATATAGATATAATATGTATAGTTGAATCATGGGTTAATGAAAATATATTTAATGATAATGTCAGTGAATTTGAACTAGAGGGTTATACTATGTACATTAGTCAAAGGAGAGATAGGACTGGTGGTGGGTTGATTATTTATATCAGAAATAGCATTTCTTCAAATCTAAATAACTCTATAAAGCAAGGAGAAGGTGAATCATTATGGATAGATATTAAGGTTGGTAAAAATAGGAAAATACACTTGGGAGCTTTTTATAGACCACCAGGACAGACTGATTGTATCGATGAGTTAATGATTAGGGAAATAAGTAAAGGATGCAAAGAAGATACAGTTATTCTTGGTGACTTTAATTTAACTTCTGTAGACTGGGAAAATATGATAGGAAGAGATAGAGCAAGTTGTAAGTTTATGGAGTGTTTTGAGGATAACTTTTTGATCCAATTTGTTAATAAGCCAACAAGGGGTGCCAATATATTAGATCTAATTCTTTCAAATGATGATCACTTAGTTCAAGGATTGAGTGTAGGGGAATCATTGGGAAACAGTGATCATCAGATGGTTCGGTTTAATTTGCAAATAGTTAAGGGTAGAACAACGACAAACTCCACGAAAATTCCAAATTTTTATAGGGGAGATTACGATAAATTACGCAGCATGCTAAATCAGATTAGGTGGGATATAGAATTCCATGGAAAGAATACTTATGAGATGTGGGATATTTTTAAGACTATATTAAACATGGTTCAGGAACAGTGTATTCCGATAAAGTCTATTAGGAAGAAATGTAGGAAACCATTATGGTGGAACCAAGAAATAGCTAATAAAGTTTCAGAGAAAAAAAGGGCATACCAGAGATTACAAAGTGAGAGTAGTTTAGATAATTTAAACCATTATAGGTCAACCAGAAATGAACTAAATAAGATTATTAAGAAGACCAAAAGGACAGCAGAAATTAATTTAGCTAAAAATAATAATAAAGATCCTAAAAAATTCTTTAGCTATTATAGAATCAATAATCAATCTAACAGTGATAAAATAGGGCCTATTAAATATGAAGGGGTTTTGAAAGAATCTGATGAGGAAATAGTAGAGGTCCTTAATGATCATTTTGCTTCAGTATTCACAGAAGAGAAACCAGTTAGATTAATTGATGATAATTCTAGGTCAAGGGAAGTAGTGATAAATTCTATTAATATAGACAGAGAAGAAATTAAAGGGCTTATAATTCAGTTAAATACTAGTAAGGCATCTGGCCCTGACAACATTCATTCTAGGATACTCAAAGAAGGTGTAGAAAGTATTGCAGTAGCTCTCGAGAAGATATTTATTAGATCACTAGAGTCTGGAGAAATACCAAATGATTGGAAATTGGCAAATGTAGTGCCAATTTTTAAAAAGGGAAGCAAAGAGGACCCAAATAACTTTAGACCAGTAAGCTTAACTTCTATAGTCTGTAAAATTCTTGAGAAGATGGTTAAGAAGGGAATTTCTGATCATCTAGAGAGTAGCAGGTTAATTAATGATGCTCAGCATGGTTTTAGAAAAGATAGATCGTGTTTAACTAATTTACTGGATTTTATGGATTATGTAACTAAAGAATTAGATAGGGGTGAGAAAGTTGATATGATCTACTTAGATTTCAGCAAAGCTTTTGATAAGGTTCCACATAGAAGACTAGTTCATAAATTAAAGCTGCATGGGATATGTGGGAACGTTTTAAATTGGATAACTGAATGGCTGAAAAATAGGAAACAGAGAGTTGTACTGAATGGAGTGAGGTCAGAGTGGAGGAATGTTATTAGTGGCGTACCTCAGGGATCAGTTTTAGGCCCTTTATTATTTATAATCTATGTAAATGATCTTGGGCAAGGTGTAAATAGCAAAGTGTCAATTTTTGCTGATGACACTAAATTGGCAGCTGTAGTCAAAGAGGTTGAGGGTAGCTTTAAAGTGCAGGGTGACTTAGATAAGCTGTTAGCTTGGGCTCAGAAGTGGCAGATGACTTTTAACCTTAATAAATGCAAAGTTATTAACATGGGGAGAGATAATAGGGAATTTAGCTATGAGATGGATGGATATTGGCTTAATTCAGTTGAAGATGAGAAAGACTTAGGAGTGGTAGTAGATAGGTCACTGAAATTTTCAAAGCAGTGTATTGAGGCAAAAAATAGAGCAAATAGGGTGCTAGGTTACATTAAAAGAAATGTTAGCTACAAGAGTAAGGAGGTCATCCTTAAACTATACAACTCTTATGTCAGGCCACATTTAGAGTACTGTATACAGGCATGGTCACCACATTTTAGACATGATATAAACTTATTAGAGTCAGTACAAAGGAGGGCAACAAAAATAATACCATCCCTGAAGCACCTTCAATATGAAGATAGACTGAGGGTATTAAATATGTTTTCATTTGAAAGAAGGTGTGTGAGGGGAGATATGATTGAGCTTTTTAAAATCTTTTCTGGGATGGATACTTACTTACTTTCGGTATACTTTCGGTATACTTTCGGTGAATTCTGCCTGTTAATGGCAAGGCTGAAGTCGGCTTCCGCCTAACCCGCTTGATCCCACATTCTCCTCCCTTTCCAGAGTTTGAATTACTTCTGGCAAGGTGTTGTGGTGACGGCTGGGGTATCCTGGTGTTGGTGGATTGTCTTCTAGTCCTTGAAGCCACTTATCCAGATTATTTTTGAAGGCTTCAGGGCTAATTCCACCCAGGTCTCTTAGTTCTTGCGGGAGACAGTTGAATAAGCGGGGCCCATTGTACGTGAAGGAGTTGTGGGCCAGGTTTCTTACTCGCTGTACGGTGCCCTGTACTCCCTTGATGTAACTGAGTCTCCCTTTCCTTGGGTGTTGGTTGGTGACTATGGCCACATTTGGCACTCTGCCTTCCAATATCTTCCACATGTAGATTATTGTGTACCGATCCCGTCTCCTTTGTAATGAGTACAGTTTCAGTTCTCTGAGTCTGTCCCAATAGTTTAAGTGCTGTACCTCTTGGATTCGTGCCGTGTATGATCTTTGGATGCCTTCAAGGGTAGTTATTTCTTGTATTTTATGGGGGGACCAAAGCTGGCAACAGTACTCTAGCCTTGGGAGAACTAGAGACTTCCAGAGTGTTTTAAGGCACTGCCCTTCTCTGGAAGCAAAAGTCCTTAACACCCAACCACTCATGCTCTTTCCTGCTTCAGCTACCGTATTTATGTGGTGGGTAAAAGTAGCATCACTGCTCATGTGGACTCCCAGATCCTTGACATGCTCCTTATCTTCTATCTGCTGTTCATCATATTTGTAGTTGGTGGAGCTCTTGAGTATGTCGTTTCTCCCATATCTTACTAATTCAAATTTTTCTCCATTTAGGAGCATGTTGTTGGTTGATGCCCAGTCCAGTATTCTCTGCAGGTCTTCTTGTACTTTAGCTGCATCTTCTGGGCTTGTTATTTGCCTTTTTATCCTTGTGTCGTCTGCAAAGGAGGATGCTTCGACATGCTCCAGGTTGTTGTCTATATCTCCCACATGTATTATGAACAGGAGTGGACCTAGCACTGAGCCCTGCGGAACACCGCTCCGCACACTGCTAGGTAACGACAGTTCACCTTGCACAGATACCTGCTGGGTCCTCCCAGTTAGGAAACTGTGTAGCCATTTTCCAAGTGAGCCTTCTATTCCAAGGCTTCGTAATTTATGTAATAGGATCCTGTGATCCACTTTGTCGAAGGCCTTTGCAAAATCTAAATATATTACATCGGCATTTTGTCCATCCCGTATGGTTTCTAGAATTCTCTCATAGTGTTGGAGTAGTTGAGACAAACATGAGCGGCCCTGTCTGAAGCCGTGTTGTCCGTCATTGAAGGCTCTCTTTGATTCTATAAATTCAACCATCCTTTTTCTCACTATTCTTTCACAGATCTTGACAAGATGGGATGTCAGGGCTACTGGCCTGTACTTGCTAGCTTGGCCTCTGCTGCCTCCTTTATGAATGGGCGTAATGATAGCCGACTTGAGGGCTACTGGTACAGTACCATTCTGCAGTGAGAGAGACCAGAGCATCTGGAGGGGTTTGGCTAGTTCTTGACTGCAGTTTCTTAGCAGCTGAGAGTGGAAGCCATCTGGTCCAGCCGCTGCATCTGGGGCAATCAATTTAATTGCCTCTATTATGTCCTTCTCCCCAATGTTGATTGATGAGAGTGTGTGAGGAGTACTTGGTCGAGCAGTGAAAAAAGTTCCTGCATCTAATATCCTCTCTTCTTCCCTTGGGTTGCTGAAAACACCTTCATACTGGTTCTTCAGTATGTTAGCCATTTGTTTGGGGTCTGCTGTCGGCTCACCATCCGGTCCGTAGAGAGGTCCCACTGGTGATTTGGTTTTCAGTTTCTTCTTTGCATATGAGAAGAAGTACTTTGGGTTTTCCTTAATTCGGGTTATTGCTTCTCTTTCTTCCCTGCGTTGTTGTTCCTCATGCGACTGTCTTAGTTTTGTTTCAACCTCTTCAATCTGGGACCGTATTCTTCCTTGAAGGGGTGTGTAATTTGTCTTTCTAAGTTTGGTACAAAGTGAGTGTCTTCTTCTCATGAGGACTTTACGGTCTCTGGGGATTATATTTTTGATTCTCCTTCTGGTTTTTTGGGGTATGTGTTTGGAACAAATTTCCCTACATCTCGCCACAAATTTCTTGAGAAGGTTGTCTACGCTGGTGTCTGGTAGAATGTCCTCCCAGTTTGTATCCCTCAACTCTGCTCTAACTTGGTCCCAATTTATGCTAGGGTTGTAGAAGTTCAGGTTGCCTAAGTGGTCATCTGCTGCTGTTTCTCTACTGTGTAGGTGTTCTTTATGTAAGTCAGTGCATGTTGTTTTCACCTGAATGTAATTATGATCCGATAGTATGGTTTCACATATTTTGTATGAGTGGATCAGATTATGGCTGTTTGTAAGGATTAGGTCTAGTATATTGTTCCCTCTGGTAGCTTCCCTTATTTTCTGGGTGAGGAAATATTTTCCCATCAGAGTTATTAGGGCTTCAGCCTGTTGTTTTTCCTCTAGGCTGCCCCCAGTTGTCTTCATATCCCTCCAGCTAAAGTGTGGGAAGTTGAAATCAGCAAGTTATTTGAGTTAGAAGGTAGTAATAGAACTAGAGGCCACCACTTAAAGATTAAAAAACAGAGGTGCAGACTGGATGTTAGAAAATATTTTTTCACTAACACTGTGGTGGATTATTGGAATAGTTTGCCACCTGAGACTGTAGACAGCCCAAACTTGAATGTTTTCAAGCGCAGATTGGATGATTATATGGGGATGGAGGGTTAATTTCTTACTTTTTGGTATGTGGATACGTTTCTTGACTCATTCCTGTGGATGCAGTTTCTTTTTATTGTATATTTTGGAGGATTTTGATTTTGTTTTTGACAGACTCCTATGGAGGCTTTAAATTATATATTGTAGATGCATGGTTGGACATTCCTATGGATTGTTAAATTGTATATTGTAGCTGCATGATCTGACAAAATCCTATGGATGCATTATATGGGTGGGACTTGATGGATACGGATGACCTTTGATAGGCCCTTGTGGCTTTTGTCATCCGTTAAATTATGTTATGTTATGTTATGTTATGTTATATGTGAAGTCAGCAAATCATGGAATCTCAGATTGAATCCACTGAAGTGCTATGCAATGAGATTTGGCAGAGGTGCAAGTCATAATAATCCACCAATTCAATATTTTATTGATCAGCAAGCGCTTCAGTATGTTGAATCCTACAAGAATTTGGGTGTAATCGTGGACTCTTCCCTCAAATTCCATCAACATATACAACTAGCAACTGCTAAAGCTGGAGGACTGATGGGTGAATTGTTGAGATCCACAGTCTGTAGATCAAAGAAATTCATGCTATCTCTTTTTATCTATCTCTTTATTGCTCTTGTCTTTGGAATGTGGGATACCTTGGAGATATTAGAAAGCTAGAATCGTTACAACGAAGGTGGACTAAAGAGATAGCAGGTTTAGAAGCCCTCGATTATGTGGCTCGCTTAAAGAGTATTGGTCTCCATTCTATACAAGGACGTTTGTTACGTGCAGATATGATAAAGATCTGGAAGTCCTTTAATGCAAATGTAGATGTTGGAATAACATATGTTTGAAATGGTGCGAAATGTTGGAACCCGTGGTCACTCGCTCAAGATGTCTATCCCAATCTGCAGAAGTGAAGTATTGAGAAGGTCATTTGCAGTGCGGCGAGTTACATTGTGGAATTCGCTTCCGCCTAATGTTGTTGGGACCACTTCCATCAGTACATTCAAGAGACTTCTGGAAGGGTTTCTGGGTGATGGATTGTTTGAGATTTCATGATGAGGTTGTGTGGTGGAAGTTAGTAATTGAGGGTATGTCCTAATTAATTAGTCAATTTTTTAATTTTTTAGCTTTCTTTTTGGCCTAGTTTTTTGCTTTTCATTGTTTTTTATGTTTTTTTTGTTTTTACTTTGGATGTTTTTATGTTCTGTTGTGTGTCTTTTGCTTGTTTCTTCTTCCTATTGTTAGCAGTATGTCTTATTTAGAAGCAGTGTTCTTGGTCTTTGTATTTTGATTCTTTTTATTTTTAATGATAGTCTTAGTATTAAGAGGATGTCCTTATTTTGTTGTATGGGTGTTTTCTAGATGGGCTTAGTAGTTGTGTTATTTTCAGTTTGTTTATCTTGTTTAGATTGTATTATTATGATGTGTAATCTAGCTATTCCCTGCGCATCATTCCATTGTGTCATGTTTCTTTTTATTGTTGTTCTACCATGGCCAGTGGTCGAGTGGCACAGTGGCGCATGGGAGTGTAGTGCCTCTGAGTCCCTGATGCATAATTCCTATGCCTAAAGCAGTGTAGCTCAGGAGGCTTCACAGGTGAGAATCCGTATCCATCAAATCCCACCCACATAATGCATCCATAGGATTTTGTCAGATCATGCATCTACAATATACAATTTAACAAGAAACTACATCCACAGGAATGAGTCAAGAAACATATCCCCATACCAAAAAGTAAATTAACCCTCCATCCCCATATAATCATCCAATCTGCATTTGAAAACATTCAAGTTTGGGCTGTCTACAGTCTCAGGTTATAATTAATTGTGTTAGTCATTCCTTGGAATCACTAGAAAACTGTGCCTCTCCTCCCACTCATTGTATTCTTTCCAATATTGTTTCAGATCCATTAGACGGGATGAAATCTGAATGCACATTTGTTAAATGTGGATATATAAATATCAGATCAATTAGAAATAAAATGTCTTATGTCTGCGAAACTTTGTCTGAGCACTCTCTTGATCTCTTAATAATCTCTGAATCCTGGACCCATGATGCTGATAAAGATATTATCAATGCTTCATTACCATCAAATTACACTTTTGTCCATTCTCCTCGGTCAGAGAATCCTAAAGACCATGGTGGCGGTGTTGCAATTATTCTTCGTAACTGCTTTGTTAATCCCTCCAAAATTCCACATTTTTGCAATACTAACTCATATCAAATTTTAGTTTACGCACTTCAATCCCAAATCAAACCTTTTCACATAGCCGTAATGTACCGTTCTGACAACTTTGGAACTAATTTGGATTTCTTGGACCAGTTCAGTGATTGCTTGGGGGATTTGATCAACCTTCCTAACCTTATTTTATGTGGAGATTTCAATTACTGGGTGGATTATCCTGAAGGCAAACCATATTCCAACAAGTTTATTGAAATCCTAGACTCAAATAATTGCTCTAATGTTGTGAAAAGTCCTACTCATATTGGTGGTCATGTGCTGGATCTTGTAATACAGCATACTTCTAGTAAAATTTTAAATACTTCGGTGCATCCTATAAATTCACTTTTTACTGATCATGCTCTGATTACATTTTGTCTCTCTTTCCCTCCTAAGGTTAAATCAAAAGTAAAAAGCATTAAATTTAGATCATATAATTTTATTGATCTTAATCAACTACAGGAGGACCTCTCTCATATAGCCTTGCCTCAGCACTCTAACCATGGTGTTGATGACTTAGTTTCCGAGTTCAAAAAGTCTCTTTCAGACACATTTAATAAGTATTGCCCATTGGTCAGTAAAGTCATACGTGTAAAAGATGAGTGCCCCTGGTTTAATTCCTCAATTGCTCATCTAAGAAGAAGGCGTCGTCAAGCTAAACGTAAATAGCATAGATTAAAGACTCCAGAGGCTCGTTTGGACTATATCAATGCAAATAGTTATCTTATCCTAAAAATTAAGCAAGATAAAAAAGCATATTTCAAGAATAAAATATTATCTTGCAATTCCAATAAATCTAAACTTTGGCTAGTTTTAAATAGACTACTGGGTTATAATCAACCCCATACTCCTGATACCCACTCAGCCATAGTATTAATGAATTTTTCATACAAAAAATCCAAAATATTTGTGATGGAATTGATAACACACTCCCAACCAACAATTATTCTGATATTTACCTTAATCATATATCCAGCAACCCCAATTGTCTTGCTGAGATCAAAGAGTTCTCTGCAATCTCTATCTCAGAGACTAGTTCCATATTAAACTCTATTAATAAAACTTTCTGTGAAGTTGATATATTCAATTTCTCAAGGCTCCCATGTGCCATTGGGCATCTTGTACCCATTTTTGCTACAATAGTAAATAAATGTTTTTCTTCTGGCTATTTCCCACAGTCTGAAAAAATTGCTGTGGTCAAACCCATATTAAAAAAAGCATCATTAGATAAAGATGTATTAATAAATTATCGTCCAATATCACATTTATCATTTCTATCAAAAGTCATTGAAAAGGCAATTGTACTTGAGTTAACTCCACACTTGACTAAAAACAAATATATATCAATTTTTCAATCTGCTTATAGGCAGAATCACTCAACAGAAACTGCATTATGCCGTATTTATAATGATCTTCTGTATAGCTTTCAAAATCACAACTCATCTATGCTCGTTCTTCTCGATTTGAGTGCTGCATTTGATACCATCGATCATGCACTCCTCCTGATGAACCTGGCTAAAGCTGGAATCAAAGGAAAGGCATTCAGTCTATTCAAATCATATCTGGTGGGACGTTCACAAGTGGTCTCTCTAAACAACTCATTGTCTTTTCCACTGGAATTAAAATATGGTGTTCCACAAGGCTCAGTGTTGGGTCCGATACTTTTCTCCTTATATATATCTGGCCTTGTTGATATCATGAATGCACATAGAGTCAACTATCACCTTTATGCTGATGATGTATAAATCTATATTCCCATCACCAATCTTCCTTCTTGCTTATCAAAAGTGAATGCACTCCTAACTGACCTAAAATTGTGGATGCATGGTAGAAAACTGAAACTTAATGAAGGTAAAACTGAAATTATAATTTTTACAAAGGATAGAACTCAAGTTCCTCTCCCTGTTGAGATCAACTTAATACAGAGTAAGCTAACCTCATCACTCACACTCAAGTATCTTAGTATTATCTTTAATACCAAACTGTCTTTTACTGACCACTTTAATTCTATAATCAAGATCTGTAATTACCACCTTAGAAGGATCTCCTTGCTTACTAAATATCTAGATCGGAAAACTATTGTGATCCTGGTACATGACTTTGTGATCTTTCAAATTGACTATTGCAATTCCTTATTTGTTAATCTGCCTAAGAGAGAATTGGAAAGATTGCAATCACTACTAAATCGATCTGCTCGATTGGTATTCAATCTGCCTCCTGGTACCAGTACTTCTTCTTATCTGTTTGATTTGCATTGGTTACCTATAATAGCATGCATTAAGTTTAAAATTTGTTTGCTGACATTTAAGGCACTTAAATTTGGAGAGCCATACTATATTCGTGAGATGATTACTCACTATTCCTCGAACTGTAATGTTGCTCTTCGGACGTTGGACGACCCTACTCGTCTGACTGTACCATTTGTAGAGAGAGGGAACTCCTACTCTTGCAGAGCTTTTTCATATATTTCTCCTAAATATTACAACAAATTGCCAATGGATATAAAGTGTGCTTCATCAGTTGATATATTCAAGAAAAGGTTGAAAATGTACCCGTTTCTCTCAGCTTATGACCCTGATTCAAAGACTATGTCATTGGATTATAAGTTATAATATATGTGTGTGTATGCATGTATATATACATATATGTATGCATATGTGTATTTTTGGACACAGTGGGTTCCAATGAACTCTATTAATAGCCAAACTATATATGTATGTTTTAAACACACTAGCTTCTAATGAATGCTCCTAATTACTGACGGTGCTATGTATACCATAATTTATTTAATCGCTTAACCATAGATGTATGGTATTTCTAAACTGACATTGTGGTTTGCCCATAATTTCTGGGTTGAATCAGACTCTTTGTGCAGTCACTCAGACCTTAATGTACCATCCAGCGCCTTTGAAACTTGGCCAGATTGGCGAATAATGATAAACGCGCTATATAAATATTATTATTATTATTAATAATCCACCAATCTGTTAGTGAAAAATATTTTCTAAATCCAGTCTGCACCTTTGTTTTTTAATCTTTAAGTGGTGGCCTCTAGTTCTATTACTACTTTCTAACTCAAATAACTTGCTGAAATCCAATTTATCCATCCCAGAAAAGATTTTAAAAAGCTCTTCATATCTCCCCTCACACACCTTCTTTCAAATGAAAACATATTTAATACCCTCAGTCTATCTTCATATTTAAGGTGCTTCAGGGATGGTATTATTTTTGTTGCCCTCCTTTGTACTGACTAATAAGTTTATATCATGTCTAAAATGTGGTGACCATGCCTGTATACAGTACTCTAAATGTGGCCTGACATAAGAGTTGTATAGTTTAAGGATGACTTTGCTCTTGTAGCTAACATTTCTTTTAATGTAACCTAGCCCCCTATTTGCTCTATTTTTTGCCTCAATACACTGATTTGAAAATTTCAGTGACCTATCTACTACTACTCCTAAGTCCTTCTCATCTTCAACTGAATTAAGCCAATACCGATTCATCTCATAGCTAAATTCCCTATTATCTCTTCCCATGTTAATAACTTTGAATTTATTAAGGTTAAAAGTCATCTGCCACTTGTGAGCCCAACTAACAACTTATTTAAGTGACCCTGCACTTTAAAGCTACCCTAAACCTGTTAGACTACAGCTGCCAATTTAGTGTCATCACCCAAAATTGATACTTTGCTATTTACACCTTGCCCAAGATCATTTACATTAGATTATAAATAATAAAGGGCCTAAAACTTATCCCTGAGGTACGCCACTAATAACATTCCTCCACTCTGACCTCACTCCATTCAGTACAACTCTTTGTTTCCTATTTTTCAGCCATTCAGTTATCCAATTTAAAACGTTCCCACATATCCCATGCAGCTTTAATTTATGAACTAGTCTTCTATGTGGAACCTTATCAAAAGCTTTGCTGAAATCTAAGTAGATCTTATCAACTTTCTCACCCCTATCTAATTCTTTAGTTACATAATCCATAAAATCCAGTAAATTAGTTAAACACGATCTACCTTTTCTAAAACCATGCTGAGCATCATTAATTAACCTGCTACTTTCTAGATGATCAGAAATTCCCTTCTTAACCATTTTCTCAAGAATTTTACAGACTGTAGAAGTTAAGCTTACCGGTCTAAAGTTATTTGGGTCATCTTTGCTTCCCTTTTTAAAAATGGGCACTACATTTGCCAATTTCCAATCATTTGGTATTTCTCCAGACTCTAGTGATCTAATAAATATCTTCTCAAGAGCTACTGCAATACTTTCTACACCTTCTTTGAGTATCCTAGAATGAATGTTATCAGGGCCAGATGCCTATCTAGTATTTAACTGCATTATAAGCCCTTTAATTTCTTCTCTGTCTATATTAATAGTAGTTCTTAAGATGTTAAGCCTTGCTTTATTAACCCCTTTTCTTGTCACTGGGCATGGAATTGCCGATTGTCACGGCAGTTTTCCTGTCTTCCAGGCTGGTTTCAATTGGTGTTATCTCTGTGAGTTGCTGCCTGACTAGGTGTTTGTCTTTCCACAGCTTCACTGGCCTGTGTAGCCCAAATAGGGTCAGAAAACTTATCGAAGCTGCATTTTTTGCAGGTGAATTTGCAATGCGTGCAGGTGAAACACAGTAGTTAGTATAGTGGTAAATCGCTGCATAAATAATGGATCCATTTTTGGCATCCATCACACTATAGTAAAATGCATTTGATCTCCGAGTCCACAACTACTGCAGCAGGTTTGGGTTACAATTTGTGGATGCCACCATTTTGACAGTATCAGGTCTAAAGATAATGACCAGTATAGCCTTTGAATCGGCACTGGAATTAGAATTAATTGTTTTATGTCTGAGATATTAATATGGCCTGGTAAGATGCCTAGATGTGGTGGAATCACAAGATAGCTAAGAATTTTGCCTTCTGTGGCACAGCTAAGATGGGCCTACACTGTATGCAAGCAGCTCCGCTCTACTAACATAACATAACATAATTTCACAAATGACAAGGGGCTATCAAAGGTCATCAGCATCTGTCAAAACCCACCCACAAAATGCATCCATAGGATTGTGTCAGATCATGCATCTACAATATACAATTCAAACCATACACAGGAATGTGTCAAAAACAAAAATGATCATCATCAAGATTCATCAAAATCCAAATCAATTGTAAATTACAATAATAAAAAACTGCATCCACAGGAATGAGTCCAGAATACCCCCCAAAGTTAATCCTCCCTTCCCATATAATCATCTAATCCTCATTTAAATATATTCAAGTTTGGACTGTCTACCTTCTCAGATTGCAAACTATTCCAGTAATCTACCCCTCTATTGGCGAAAAAATATTTTCTAACATCCAACCTGCACCTTTGTTTTTTTAAATTTTTAAGTGGTGACCCCTAGTCCTATTACTACCTTCCAACTCAAATAACTTGCTAAAATCCAACTTATCCATCCCAGAAGAGATTTTAAAAAGCTCAATCATATCTTCTTTCAAATGAGAACATATTTAATACACTTAGTCTATCTTCATATTCAAGGTACTTCAGGAAAGGGATTATTTTTGTTGCCCTCCTTTGTACTGACTCTAGCAGGTTGATGTCATGTCTAAAATGTGGTGACCATGCTAGTATACAGTACTCTAAATGTGGCCTAACATACCAGTTTTAGAATTTAAGGATAACCTCTTTACTCTTGTAGCTAGCATTCATCTTAATGTATCCTATCACCCTATTTGCTCTACTTTTTGCCTCTTTGCTACCGGGTCAATTTTATCATCAATACAATTCACATAATCATTTTTACATATAAAGTACTCCAGAATTTCATCTTTGCTCTTCTCCTTTGAGACATTACATATTATGATTTTAGGTTGAATTTTCTTAACTTTATACATTTCAAGTTTACTCAAATTCTCAATTTTATTCACTGCTTCATTCATTTTAGACTCATCTTCAAAATTTAACACTATATTTCCTCCTAAGGAATGAGGAATAAATAAATAATTAAATAAATCAGTTATTCCCAAAATATAACTTTTCAGCCTAAAATATTGAAACAAAGTTATTAGGATTCCTTTAATTTTACTTATTTTAAATTCAAATTTAATTTTATCCCATATAAAGGAAAAATAACCTTGTATATATATTAATTACCTTTGGAAATAAACAGTTGGCAGCAAGGAAGTTATCTCTTTCATTACTTCCACACAGTGTGTGACCTTAAAATGAAACCCATTGCAACACTCCTTCACCGTCAAGCAGCAAGCAATACCACAAAAGAAAAGCTGAAAATACCTGGGAGTGACCATCTCACGTGACCTAAGTTGGAACACCCATTTAGATCAGATACGGGCGAAGGCAGCAAAATCCCTGGGCCTCGTCCGTAGGACACTTGGAGCCTGTAGCAGAGAGGTGAAGGAGGCAGCATACATGACCCTGGTCAGATCACAGCTGGAGTATGCTGCTTGTGCCTGGAACCCACACACCTCAAGAAACTCTGACATCATTGAGAGTGTGCAGCGGCAAGCAGTTCGTTTTGTCACCCACCAGTACGACCGGCAAGCAAGTGTGACCAGTATGCTGGATAACTTGAAATGGGACACCTTGCAGACCAGACGCACCCTACATCAGGCAGAGATGTTCTTCAAGGTGCATCGGGGATTGGTGAGCATCCATATGCCACAGGATATCACCAGGACAACAAGACCCCTAAACAGAAAATACAGCCAAGATGAACAGCCACCCAAACACAAGGGTGGACTGCTACTTTTACAGCATGTTCCCAAGAGCTGTACAAGTGTGGAACAGACTGCCACAAGAGGCAGTAACTGCAAGTAACGCACATCAATCGCGGAGAGCAGCACTCCCAGCCATCCGACAGATGCTGCCTCCACCCACCCTCAAGTGCCTGTGGAACCCGGGCACACCAAAGCTTGCATCCCTGGACAGCGGACACCACTTTTTGGCATTATAAGACTCAAGCATACAAAATCTTGACTTATCACCATAAACCTGCATTGATGTTCTCATACTATTAATTTAAGTGTTTGGGTCCTCTTTAAGTGCTGCTTGAGATTATTGAGGTTTGTCATGTGGCTCTTGATTAAGACAGTCCAGGGTATACATAGCAGCTGAAAAACAACTTATCTACTTTACTAGACTTGAACATGAAGTAGTCTTTTACGTGGGGTCAGTGGTCCTGATCTCCCTGCTCCAGTGGCACTATCAGTTTCAGCATCAATGATGTAAATGCACTCAAGTTCAACAGATGCCATAAGTAGTTGATTACTTAAAAAAATCTAAAATATGCTATTTATAAAACTTTTTACCACAAATACAAAAAATGTACTGAAACTTTTTATTATTATTATAATTTAAAACACACACACACTGCATTATATGTATTAGTGCAGTGACTAACAGGAGTGGTAGATGTGTGACTGGAAATTGAAGGAATTTCACTAGTAATAATATCATGTGAATGAGGTAAATTGGAATTTAGGTAGAATGGTTGGGAATATTGATCAATAAATGAGATGTTGGGAGTGTGATAAGATTTGACATTTTTTAGCTGAGTGTTGCCTGGTGGCAACAACCGGTTTTGGCTGTGGCCATTCATGTCAACTGATTAAGGATGGTCAGACTGATCCCTTATGGGAAGATGGTTAATTTTGCTCAAAATTTCATAGAGTGGAAGAGTGAATGAAAATGTGACATTATGCAAGAATGGGCGATAGATAGCCTAATGAATATATGTGAGAAGTATGGTGTGGGATTATCATTTGATAAGGTTGTGTCAGACTTCAAGGAAATAGGTGAATGTAAGTGGAAATAATGAGAAAACAAATCCTGTGACTGTTGGATAAAATGCAGAACAGGGAAACAGAAGTGAGAGGCTCCTTCTTGTGGAACCCTCTACTGTGCAAGTGTTGAGTGTGATGAATGTGAGAGTGGGATTCTCAAGATTTTGAGTGTATTCGGGTAAGAGAAAGAATGAATGTGTTATATAGTTTAATGTGGCCAGTGAAAGAAACCTGCCTTGATTGAAACTAGTTGTCAGGTGAATGTGGTATTTCAAGAAGAATTTGAAGGTATGAATGTTAATGGAATTTATAATATTGGCTATAGTTTACCTGGATTGGGAAAACATGAGATGCTAATTATCACAAGTAGTGTTAATTGGTACTGTTCCTATGAGATGAATTTTGTGTGGTAGATGGTCCAAATAAGTATATGTTATTAGGTATAAGTTTCTGAAAAACAATGCTATTATGATAGATCCAGAGCAGGGGGGATGATAGAATGCAAGAAGAATAGAAGTTTGAGGTCTCAATGGTATTTGAATCAAACTCGAAGGGTAAAAGTGAATTTGATGTTTACTATAAGAATATACCATTGAAAAAAGGTGGTGGTCCCAAGTGTGAAGGTTGGATGGAGTCTGGATGTAAAAATAGGGGAAGATGATTAGAATGTTTGTTTTGGTTGGTGGAAGTGTGGAATATCAGGTATGAGGGTTCTGCAAGTTTTTGATGGAGTAATTAATTTGAAGAACCTAAATTGTGTGTACAAGCGTTGCCTTATTTATGAAAGAAACACTTCAGAGAGATACATGCTTTTCATTGTGATGAAATTGATTTTGAGTGGTTTTCCAAGTAAGAATGTGCAAGTGTTTTGGGATGATGTGTTGTTAATAAGTGAGAGCATGAATGAATACATTTCTGTGGTGAAAGACATGCTGCAAAAATTTGAGTGAAAGTTAAGTTGCAGAAGTTTGGAAGTTTATGGAAGATTGTTCAAGTGTGATGAAACCATGTAGTGAATACACTGGAACATAGAATAGTACTGTATTTAAATGGAAATAGTCAATGAATAGCATATTTGAGAAATAAAAATCATTAGTAGTGAATTCTTTCCTCTATCATTCACTTGACTATAAGCGTCTAGTTTTAGACTAGTTTTGAAATGTTTTTTTTAATAGATTATTTTCTTTTTTCAGCATTGTTTAATTTTATCTCCCAACGATTAATGTAAAGACAAAATATAATGCTCTATTATTCCTGCAGATATTCTTGTCTATAAATCATTTATTCTGAGATGTCAGTCACTTCATCTGAATGTTTGAACCAATCAAGAAAGAAATTAGTCTGTGCCTTGGGTGACAAAAAGGATTTATATTTTCATCATATGAAGCAATGGTTTCGGATGAAAGTTAGTAATACAGTTTGTTTTTTCTCTAGGGTGCCCTTACAGGGGAGTTTGAAATTGTGGTTTTGAGTGTGCATTTTCCTTGTAAAAACATGAGTGTTCCTCAATGTTTATAATACTTATTCTTAATCCTTAGGCTATGACCTAGCCAAATTTGGTCTGATGTAATTTACTTAGATTTTAGCAAAGCTTTTGACAAGGTTCCACATAGGAGACTAGTTTACAAATTAAAAATACATGGAATATGTGGGAAAGTTTTGAATTGGATAGCTGAATGGCTGAAAGATAGGAAACAGAGAGTGGTACCGAATGGAGTGAGGTCAGAGTGGAGGGACATTATTAGTGGTATACCTCAGGGATCAGTTCTAGGCCTATTATTATTCATAGTTTATATAAATAATCTTTGGGAGGCTGTAAATAGCAAAGTGTCAATTTTGCTTATGACACTAAATTGGCAGCTGTAGTCAAAGAAGTTGAGGGTAGCTTTAAAGTGCAGAGTGACTTAAATAAGTTATTAGCTTGAGCTCAGAAGTGGCAGATGACTTTTAACCTTAAAAATGCAAAGTTATTAACATGGGAAAAGATAATAGAGAATTTAGCTATGAAATGGATGGGCATTGGCTGAATTCAGTTGAGGATGAGAAGGACTTAGGCATAGTATTATATACATAGGTCGTTGAAGTTTTAAAAGCTGTGTATTGAGGCAAAAAATAAAAAAAATAGGGGGTGCTAGGATACATTAAGAGGAATGTTAGTTACAAAAGCAAAGAGGTTATCCTTAAACTCTACAATTCATATGTCAGGCTATATTTAGAGTACTCTATACAAGCATGGTCACAACATTTTAGACATGATATCAACCTACTAGAGTCAGTACAAAGGAGGGCAACAAAAATAATACCTTCCCTGAAGCACCTTGAATATGGAGATAGACTGAGGGTACTCTCTGTAGACTTTCTTCCAAAAGGTTGTATCGCTCCACACTTTCCAAATCTTGTTTGATATAAGTGATAAATAGTTAGGCAGTTTAGTGAGAAGTTTGCTTAACCTAGGTTATCTCTTTATATCTACTGCCTTAGTAACCTAAGACCTTTTCCTTAACGAAAGTTGCCCGTGCTCTAGGGCACAGGGGCATTCTTCTCTTGAGATGTCTCAAAAGGACAAATCTCGAGTTAAACTAAAACAACCTAATTCTAATACTGATCTCGAATCACCTACCATTGATCCTACTCTAAAACAACTACATAAAGTGATCAAAGAGACTGACCAAGCTGTCTCACATTTCTCTTCACAGCCATCAAATTCTGGTTCAGAGAAATCAAACACCTACCTGAATTACTCTATGCTATATATCATAATCCAACACACAGTAATAAAACTCCCGTAACATCACAAAGTAAGACCAATGATACAGGTAGTATAAATGTGACTTTCATAAACAAAAATGACCTCAAATTGAATATTGATCCCATATTTGTTTCTTGGGTATATTTAAGCTCTCCAACAGTTAATTTGACAAAATTAAGTCCATTAACAATTAAAAAAGTTGTTGAATCCATTTGTCATGGCCCTGTCAGCGAGGTTAAATATTGCAGAACAGGATCCCTCTTAATACATACAAAATCCTTAGATCAGACAACAGCCCTCTTAAATACAAAAACCATTATCAATGGACAATATGATGTAGAGTGCTCAGTTGCACAAAATTTAAATACTATTCAAGGTATCATATATGCACCTGATCTACTATACTTTGATGAAGAATTATTACTTAATGAATTAAAAATTCAAAATGAGTCACTTATGAAAATTAGACGCCTCAATAAAGGCCCTTCCCATATCCCTACTCCCTTGTTAGTATTAACTTTTGCTGGAAATGTCTTGCCTTCTAAATTATATTATGGATACCTTATGTTCAGTATTGATAACCACTACCCTAATCCCTTGATGTGCTTTAATTGCTGGCATTTTGGACATGGAAGTAGGACCTGTACAAATAAATCTAGATGTCTTTATTGTAATGAGCAACATAATTCTCATGATTGTATCGCTCCAAGGGAAGCTCCTAAATGTATTCACTGCTCTTCTCCCAACCATTTAGGAAATTCTAAGGAATGTCTTGTGTGGATCAGGGATAAAAAAATTATTCATTTAAAAATTGATAAAAAATTATCCTTCTTGGAAGCTCGACAGGTATATTTAAAAAATCATCCTAAAAATGCAAGTGACATATATACAAATAACAAAAAAAAAATATAACTGAAAAAGCTACAAAAGAAACACAATGCAACTTAACCATTACTAGACCACGAACTCTACCTGCAAAAAGTATTAATAATGAAGATAAACAAAACTCTCATAATGCTAATGTCTCAAATGAATACCTATGGTCTATCCTTAAAGAATATAAGAAAATCATGGAAGCAAACATTGCGCCTAAACAGGCAGTTAACAAAATGGCTATAGTGTTTAATAAAATGGGCTTTACAAAAAAAAATTATTCAAGGGATGGTTACAGAATATTATTTGGTGATTAATAGTTTAAATTATATATAGATAATGAACTTTAGAATATGTCAGTGGAATATACGCAGTTATACAACAAGGTTACCATTCCTGCAGATAATCTTAAATGAGTATTCCCCATCAATTGTAATGTTACAAGAAACAAGGTTAGGAATAGAGCAAAACATTTCTTTAAAAGGATATTCCATCTTAAGAAAAGATAGAAGCCATAATGGATACGGAGTTCTACTTGCCATAGCCTCCTGGGTACCATTTGTAACTTTAAATATCACCTCAGATCTGGAAGCTATAACAGCTAGAATTAATTTACCATCTTTAAAATTCACAATTTGTTCAATCTATATACCTCCAAGATTTCCTTTAACTACACAAGACCTAATGAATCTTTCTAGCCAACTTCCTCCACCAGTATTTATATCTGGAGATTTGAATGGACATCACTACCTGTGGGGCTCATCAGAATGCTGTCAGAGAGGAAATAAAATAACAGATTTTATTGAAGAAGCAAATTTATACATCCTAAACTCAAAGGCCCCAACTTATTGCAAATGAATTTAGAGAACACTTTTCTCATATAGATATATCTCTATTCTCCCATTCTTTAAAACTAAACTTAGAGTGGAAAGTACTACCAGATCTTTATGATAGTGACCACTTCCCCATAATTATAGAAATGAAATGAAGTATAATACCAGGCCCAAATGGCTATATAAAGGTAATTTAAAAAATTTCATCAAGAGCTACAAATTCCAAAAGTCAATATTTCACTTTATGCAAATGATGCTTGCCTTCTAATAACCTCTGCTATCACCAAATGTGCCGCCGAAACCATACCAAAGTCATCATTAAGAATATTCCTTAAATATAACAATCCTTGGTGGAATGATAGTTGTGCCTATGCAATAAAAGTAAAAAAAAAAGCCTATAAACTATTTAAGAAGTACATGAATCCAGAGTCTTTACTGTTATATCATAAAGCTAAAGCTTTAGTCAAAAGAGTAATTAGATTATCGAAATGTCTCTCTTGGAGAAGGTTCGTGCAAACTATTAATCATAACACTCATACAGCAGAAGTTTGATATAAAATAGGGAGATTTACAAAAGGACATAAACCCCATCCACGCGTCACATTAAAATCTGGCAATAACTTTACTTCTGACCCATTTGTGACTGCCCAAATATTAGCTGGCCACTTTGCTACTATTAGCAGTATTCACTCCTACATAGAACCCTGTGTATACACTATGGTGGAGGCTGAATTTAATGAAATTTCATTTGGGATATCTAACAATGAGGAATATAACTGCCCAATTACATTATATGAATTAGAAAAAGCTATTCCCCAAAACAAGCCAAGCTCTCCTGGCATGGATGACATAATATATCCTTTCCTAGCAAATCTTATTAACCTAAATAAACATAATCTCTTAAATTTCTACAATTACCTATTTCTAAATAATACCTATCCAGATACATGGAAAGAGAGTTTACTCATCCCTATTTTAAAGCCAGGGAAACCAAGTCAGGAACCATCTTCTTACTGCTCTATAGCTTTGACAAGTTGCTTATGCAAGACATTAGAGAGAATATTGACCATTAGGTTACGGAAATACCTTAATGAAAAAAAGTACTTATCATACTACCAAAGTGGATTCAGAAAGCACTTCTCAACTATGGATAGTTTGGTATGCTTGGAATGCGACATAAGGGAACCATTCCTCTGCAATAAATATCTAATGGCAATCTTTCTGGACATTGAAAAAGCATATGATACCATTTGGCACCATGGTCTTTATAAAAAACTATACAAGATGGGTTTATGTGGCCATCTCCCCAACTTTATTAAAAATTTCATTTCCTCTAGAATTATAAGAGTTTCGATAGCTAATCTCCCTTCAGAAAAATTTGCTGCACAAATTGGCTTATCACAGGGCAGCGTTATAAGTCCACTCTTATTTTCGATCATGTTAAATGATTTATTAAAAAATTTAAACATAAACCATGCCTTGTACGCTGATGATATTGCAGTGTGGCTATCTGGTGAAAACTTGGATCAAATGCACAACCAGATGCAAAATATCATGGATTCTATATCTGACTGGCACCATGGTCTTTATAAAAAACTATACAAGATGGGTTTATGTGGCCATCTCCCCAACTTTATTAAAAATTTCATTTCCTCTAGAATTATAAGAGTTTCGATAGCTAATCTCCCTTCAGAAAAATTTGCTGCACAAATTGGCTTACCACAGGGCAGCATTATAAGTCCACTCTTATTTTCGATCATGTTAAATGATTTATTAAAAAATTTAAACATAAACCATGCCTTGTACGCTGATGATATTGCAGTGTGGCTATCTGGTGAAAACTTGGATCAAATGCACAACCAGATGCAAAATATCATGGATTCTATATCTGACTGGTCACAAAAATGGGGCACCACCTTTTCTCCTACTAAAACTAAGTGTATAATTTTTACAAAACGCCCTAGGAAACACAACTTGCCAGAGCTAATAATAATAAATTACCCTATTAAATACATGCAAACTCATAAATACTTGGGCATGGTATTAGATCAGGGACTAACTTGGGTAGCTCATATTACGTCATTAAGAAAGAAATGTAAATCTAGCATTTTGCTCCTAAAATATCTTGCAAATACAAACTGGGGGTCAAATAGAATGCATCTATTACATATATATATATAAATCCCTTATTAGAAGCAAAATAGACTATGGTCTTTCCTATACCATACATCATCAGAAAGCACCCTATTAAAACTTGACAAAATACAATTTAAGTGTATTAGACTAGCTATAGGTGCATTAAAATGTACCAGAGTTGATTTTTTAGAGGCAGAAGCTAATATAATGCTTCTTAACTTTCGTAGAATATTGCTAGGGCTAAGATATGGTATCAAAGTACTCAGTATTGCAAATCACCCCGCACGTATATGTATTTTACAATTCTTTTGGTATAATTTCTATGACCTTCAGCCTCACCCAAAACCTTTTTGCGGTTGGATTAAAAAAAATATATAATGAACTTAGGATATGACCCCATTGATTTAAACACCATAAAAATATCTAACTGCTATATAACACTAACTAAAGTTCACTTTAACCTCTCATTAACTGCATACCCTAAGAACAAAACTCCTTCATGTATTTATCAAACATTGTCCTTAGAATTAATTGAGTTGTATAAATCCTTAGGTTTTAATATAACCTTCACAGATGGTTCCAAAAGTAATGAAGGAGTTATATATGCTTTTAGCTGGAGAGAAACCATAAAGACCTTCAAACTGCCCCATCACTGTTCTATATTTACTGCTGAGTTATATGCAATATTGAGTTCACTCAAGTACATAAATCAAAAGCTAGACAACTGTAAACTACTCATAGTTTCAGACTCCCTATCAGGTTTGCTAGCTGTGAAAGAAGAAAAAAGTCACTACTTAATCCACCGTATAATTAACTATATACGTAAAATAAACCTGGAAGCTGTTTTTTTATGGGTTCCTAGTCATGCAGGTATAAAAGATAATGAAGTGGTTGATACAGCAGCTTAAGCAGCAATACACAATGGTAATATGACACACCTGGGGTTCTCAGTATCAGAAATGCTAGGCATGCTGCAGCCCTCAGTCTTCAACCTCTGGCAAAATGAATGGTCCCAAAATAATGGCATTCTTCCCCAAATCATTCCTAATTTAAACAATAACAGACCTTATAGAATGTTAAGTTGTGACAGTATCGTACTAACTAGACTAAGATTAGGGTGCAGTAGACTATCCCATGGCTACTTCTTTGATCCATCACTTTTCCACTTTTGTGGAAAATGCAATACACAACTTACCCCAGAACATGCTATAACTCAATGCCCTGAATATGCTTTAAGTCATAACCCCCTATTAAATTTCTGCTTGGAAAACAAATTAAGATTTTCATATGCTACTGTCCTAAATTCCTCAGTCCCATTTGAACTAGTACTAAAGTTTCTAAGAGATACATCATTATATAGACACATTTTTTTTTCCAGTTTGTATATCCATTTATGTACATATATAGATATGAGTATTTGTATACATAATTGTGTAACTGTTGGCACTGTCTAGTTTAGCTTATCTTCTCATACTAACAGACTCCACCTTTCTCTTTATTCTTGAGTGTCTAGGAGTGGAGTCCCTAGACTGAAGAGGTGATGGTGACTATCTTGACTGTAATTTCACGATGCCAATAATCCTTATAGGGTTTCAGCATCCATAAAACAGATTAAATCAATCAATCAGACTGAGGGTACTAAATATGTTCTCATTTGAAAAAAGGTGTATGAGGGGAGATATGATTTAGCTTATTAAAATCTGTTCTGGGATGGATAAGTTGGATTTTAGCAAGTTAGAAGGTAGTAATAAAACTAGAGGTCACCACTTGAAAATTTAAAAAAACAGTGGTGCAGGTTGGATGTTATAAAATATTTTTTCACTCTCAGAGTGGTAGATTACTTGAATAATTTGCCACCTGAGACAGTATATAGTCCAAACTTATATTTTTTCAAGTGCAGATTGGATGATTATATGGGGGGGGGGTGTTATTCTGGACTCATTTCTGTGGATGCAGTTTTTATTATTGTATATTATGGGTGATTTATAGATTTTGATGAGCCTTGATGGTGATGCTGTAGCGGGCCGAAAATCTAAACTAACCCCCAATCGATCCAACCCGCTTCCTACACTATCCGGACGTGAGAAATCGAAGGAGAATGAAACGGATTGTATATACAGTCCCTTTACTTACAAAAAAATTTACAAAATATCTACAATAGAGAGGGGGCGATTATATTGGAGATCTTACTTTTTGGCCAAAAATACAAAAAGAAAATCCTATATATATGAATACTATTTAATCTATCCTAATAAACATAAAAAATCAAACAACCCCCAAAAAATCCTGACTACAACAGTCAATATATACACAACAATCAAGGCCTCACTTTATACAAAGAGGATGGGAAGATGTCCAGCCACCTGCCACTCGAGCGAGCAAAATGCCTAGGACTTACAAGTGTGGCGCCTCTGCGCTTGATGGAAGATAATGACTTTAAAAAAAAGCTTACGTGGCTATTATAAGCCCTCCTTCATTAAGCTATACTAATGGCCTTTATTTATTAATGATAATATAGCTTTCCAGGATATAACGCTTTGTTTGTAATATAAGGATATACGAAACTAAGTCCTATCTTTCCAGAATATGAGGCCTGGAAAGAAAGAAAAAAAACATGGTAATCATTTTTATACATAAAATAAACAAAAAAACAAACCCATTCCCATTCACACACATTCTTACAGAGGGGGGGAGAGGGTACTGAGAAAAGGGGTGGGAGAATGGCCCTTTTACACACACTCACATTCGCCCCACCACACCCCTCCTTCCTTAAGCCATTCGACCAGCCACTCACTAAACCCTTTCAATCACTCTTCACGGTACTACTTGTGCTCAATCGCACCCTTCTGCACCCATTCACACTCGTCTACTGGTCCCTGGCTACGCGTAGCAATTAGTCGGGGTTGTTCGTCAGTCGTCCTGTCAGTCTCATCGTCACTATTTATCATCTCATCAACCATACTCTTAGCCCTCATTACCAGTTCTCCCATCTCACGACAGAATTCTTTCATACTCTTCCGTTCAGAACCCTCACTCTTCATACCCCCATTCATCAGCTCCTCACTCACAGCTCTCATCCAACTCAAGGTACATTCTTGCGAAACAGACAGGTCATTCACATCCCCTGTATTCTCAACAGGCATACCAGAAACCCCTTCGACTGGTTCCCACCAGAAACCTGAAAAATCAGCCACTTCATCATTCACTACATCAAACTCACCCCTACTATTACCATTCATAAAACCCGAAAAATCAGCCACACTAGGTTCATTCTGCCCAAACACACTATCATTCATACTGTTCCCAAAACCAGAAAAATCAGGCACAGGCAGCTCACTCACTCGTCTACTTATACCAGCCAAATCACTCACCTGTTTACGCAAAAACTCAATCTCCCTTTCAAGATCCCCCATACCAGAAACACTCTGCTCAGACTTACTTTCATTCGTACTTGCATTCTTCCTTTCACCCTTCTTTGTACGCTTTCTACTCCTCGAGACTAAGACTAGCTCTTTCCCAGACAGATCCATACTATCACATTCAATCTCATCATCATGCACTTTACCTCTCTCTCTACACAGTCCATACACTGGATGGCTCACCAGGTAGTCAGGAGGTTCTCTCCATCTCCTTAACTGACTCTGATGAGCCCGCACTCTCTCAGTCATGCCGTCATTCAAACTCTCCAAAACATACGTCACTCCATTTTCCCAAACCCTCACAACTCTATAAGGTCCATCAAATTTCTCACTCATCTTTGATACATTCAACCTACCCTTCACTTCTTTCACCTTCAATACTTTTGTACCTAATTCAAATGAACGGAACCTTTCATGCGCCTCACGCCATACACTCTGCTCACTTTCACTCAAACGAAACCTATCTTTCACTCGCCTTTCAAAATTCATCACAAACTGACATGGGGACATTCCAGTTGCACTATGCACAGTTGAATTATACGCCCACAACACTCTCCCCAGACACACATCCCAGTCATTCACTGTCGTACTCATCATTCTCAACATCTCACACAAGGTTCTTATAGTCCGTTCAGCCAATCCATTTGAAGACGGTACATACGGAGTTGTTCTCACATGCTCCACACCATTCTCTCTCAACATTTGCTCAAACACTTCCCCTACAAATTCAGGCCCATTATCACTCAGACATCTTCTAGGCTTCCATACACACATAGGAAAAAACAACTGCTCAACCACACACGCAACAGTCACACTCCTTTTATCTCTCACAGGCGCTGCATACACAAACTTACTTTTATGGTCAACCATCACAACCATACCAACATTCCCAGCACTCGTACTCGGCAAAGACACAATCAATCACTACCAATTCAAATGGTTCTTTCGCATCAACTTTCAACATCGGTGGTTTCACTTGCACACCTTGCACCTTTCGCTTCTGACACCTTTCACACGTAGTTGCAACATCATTCACAACAGTTCTCAGAAACGGGTGGAACACATGCTCCTTCATACACTCCCACAGCTTAAACTTACCCATATGCCCATAATTATCATGCACAACCTTCACCAGACCAATCATACCAACTAAGGACATCACAGGTACATACATATCATCACCACCCTTCACATGCCTCACAAAATATACAACATCCATACAAACAACAAAATCCTTAGCATACCTTTTAAAATCACTTAAACACTCTGGCCATTCATTCAAATCAACACGCATCATTACACACCTCTTCAACTCACTAACAAAAGGACACATCTCTTGCATCTCTAGAATATCATCATCACTTAAAATCTCATTCTCATCATCCATGACCAACTCAATCATACCGCAAAACTTGACAACATTCTTTGCACACTCATTCAACCTCATCACCTCACATTCACCTTTCATAAGACGATCCTTATCAGCATCCAAAGACAAATCATTCAATCTCATAAAGTCTACACCAAGCAAGAAACAACAAGGCATTTGCTCACCTTTCAGAATCACAAAGTCATGCTTCACATTCACACCATTACCCAAACTCACTTTCAGACTAACCTGTTCCCATGCCACTATCGTGCCATTCCCTAATCCACTTATCCGTAACTTCACAGGTTTATGCTCGCAACATCTAAACTCTTCATACTTACTCAGAATATTCTCATTCACTAAAGACACTTGCGCTCCAGTATCAATCAAACCACAGAACAACCTTTCACTAACTTTCACTCTCGCTTCCATCATATCAGGTCCACCATGTTCGCAATACACAGAAGGAACAAGCACACCAACATCAGCACTGATATCCACACTGTCATCAACTCCCATATCATCACTCAACACACACTCATCTTCATCCAGACAATCATTCTTCTCTCTTATATATGAACACTTTTCAATTACCCAATTGTAGTGCACACCGCTCAAACATTGCAGATGTACCACATTAGGATTCAAACCCTTCATCTTCTCATCCTTGTACACAATCGGCCTCTCACCACCAAAGTGCACATAAACAATCACTCCATACAAACGACTCACTACAATCAACACTTCCTGAAATGGCGGGACCCCTTGCATACACATCGCTCTCAATTCTTTCATGAAGTTCCGCACCTTTGCCATACCAATGCTTTCAGGCTTACTACACACTTCATTCATTACCTCCTTCCTTAAATCATCTACACTATCGGGCACTCTCACATCTACTCCATCACTCTTCAAATCTTGCAAACCATTCCATACACTCTCAAACAAGGAATCACCACCAACCTTACTCTCTTTTCCATTCATAATTCCTTTCGGCAAATACTCAGGATCACTCACTCCACACACATTTTCATCATTCGTACCAGGATACCTTGACATCAAATCAGCCACTCCATTCCGTTCACCAGGCACATACTCAATCACATAGTCAAAGTCACTCAAATCTTCCAAAGTCCTTGCAATCCTACTATCAGCCCACTTCATACGCTGCAGATACACAAGAGGTTGATGATCGGTTTTTATCACAAACCTCACACCATACAAAAATGGACGCAACACTTTCAAACAATATCTTATCGCAGCCAGCTCTCGTTCCACAGTCGAATACTTTCGTTCTGCAACATTCATAGCCTTGGATACATACCCAATTATTCGCCTGACATTCTCTCCATTCAAACGCTGCTCTTGCATCAGAAAACCTCCCATACAATACCCACTCGCATCTGTATACAATTCAAGCATTTTAGCATTTACACTATAATCTGGGTAAGCTAATTCAACATCTTCAGCCGCTGCCTCCTTCAGTCTCTCATATGCCTCATTCATCTTATCATTCCACTTGACAACCGTACTACCTTTCTTACCCATCCACTCAGTCAGAGGCTTACTCACACCAGAACAATCACGTATAAACTTTCGCTGGAACTCAATCAAACCCAAAAATGACTTCAGTTGCTTCACAGTCACCGGTTTAGGAAACATTCGCACCTTCTCAACATACTTCGATGATTTACGCAATCCATTCTCACTCACCATATGCCCAAGGAATTCCACTTCTTTCGCAAACCATTCACACTTCGCCACTTTCACCTTCACACCAACACTCTCCAACGTTCTCAACACATCATTCACCAATCTCATATGCTCCTCAAAAGTCTCAGTCATAATCAAAATATCATCTATAAACGCAATCACATTCTTACTCGCAAACTTACTCAACACAACATTCATTGCCCGCTGGAAGGCTCCAGGAGCATTAGCCAACCCAAAGCTGAGGTTCCGGAACTGGTAATGCCTCTTTGAGGAAGAGAAGGCAGTTACTGGCCGGCTCTCCTCAGCAATGGGCATCTGGTAATACCCCCGTACCAGATCCAGCTTCGTAAACCACTCCATCCCATGCATACTATATACACACTCAGATACCACACACATCGGAAACCTTTCTTTCACAGTCCTTTCATTCACCTTTCGATAATCCACACACAGACGCAATCTTCGATCCGGCTTACGTACAGGTACAATTGGACTATTCCATGCACTCTCACTCTCCTCAATCACCCCCAATTGCTCCAATTCCAAACACTGCTCCTCAATCTCTTCAGCAACCGGACGTGGGAAATGCCTCGGCCGCTGATAGATTGGGGAGTCCTCCTTCAGGACAATCTTGAATTCCGGGAGCTTTGCAACCCCGAAATCCAGATCACCCTTACTGAGGGCTCCCTTTCGCTCAAATATCATTCGATACACATCCTCCCTTTCATACTCAGTCAAACATCCATCCAATTTCACCATGTCCTTCACCTCATTATACATCCATTCACATGTCTTTTCATTCGCAACATTCACCCTGATATCCGTACTATCATCCATACCTACCTCATTGACAGTGGAGAGGTGGCCCAGTACATCTCCGACTTGGATTCCCCTCACCTGCCCTTTCACACTGGGGTCTGCCTGCACACATACAAAAGGATCATTCATTCTCATCAAGCCATCAAACACACAAGCAACACGCCTTACCTTATAACACGCATCCTTTCCATCCAATATCACAGTGTTCTCACTCACATTCAAACTAACATCCTTACTCCAACTCACTCTAACAGACACCCTTTCACCCTTCACAAGCCTTACACTCTCCATAGCAGTCACCTCAATACCAGTAAACACACTCCTCAAAACGCTACCATCTTTCCCTACATACAACTTATACACCCCATTTTTACCAATCTTTCTCTCAATCTGATCACTCGCAGGATGCACAACCATACGATTCATTTTCATAAAATCATAGCCCAAAATCACACCATACTCACTACTCACCTTATCAATCACAGAAAATTCACATTCATTCATCATCATACCATGCATTCGAACAGGTGACCTTATCATTCCAATCACAGGCACTCTCCTATTACCAATACCTACTAAACTACCCTTGCACTCAGACAGGAGGGCTTTCTCGCTAAACTTGTCATACACATCTTTATACACCAAGCTCGCCTTGCATCCAGAATCTATTAAAGCCAAACACTCAATTCCATTCAACTCCACCTTCACACTCAGACACTCATACTTCCTACCAGACAGCACTTTCACACTAGACAGACTTACCAACACATTACTCACACTCATGCACCCAGAGGATACTTCAGCAGGTACCCTCTTACCATTCAGTTTCCCGCTTCAGACTTTCCATTCACACCTTGCGCTCTCAGTCTAATCCAACACTTTTCACTTGAATGTCCTTCCATCGCACAATAGCTACATACATTCCTCTGGTCACGACACATCCTTGCATAATGACCAGCCTTTCCACAATTACCACATGCATATTTCATACTTTCCCCAGCAGTTGCTTCACCATTCAACCTCGGACAATCTTTCTTCAAATGGCCTATTTCTTTACACTCGAAGCACTCTTTCACACTTTCCTGGCAATCCTTTATCATATGCCCTTTCTTACCACACCCAAAACACGCACCAGATGTCCACCTACATTCTGCTAACATATGACCTTTCCTTCCACACCGACGACATTCCACAATCTTTCTCACACCATTCGGTCTCTCATTTGCTGGGACATACCTCGGTTTCTCTCTCATATATCCGTTCCCACACTTGAAATTCATCTGCCCCCTTCCATTCGACCACCCTCCATTTGCCCATCCATTCTGCCGGCCCAGGAAGTTTGACATCACTCCAGCTGGTGCAGCCTTCTGGGCATCCCTGTAGCTGACAAACTGCCGGGGTGGATGAAAGCTCCTGGGCTTCTTACCCCCAACATTCACACTGTACCATCCATCCTCTTCTAGATCGCTTTCATCATCAAATCGTCCATCTTCTAACAGTTCCAACACATCCTCCCACATCAACCGTTCACCTGTCAGTCTCACTCTCTCCTTTCTCTTTCCACCCAGCCATTCACTCACCTTTCATGGGATCGTGTCCAAAAACTTCCTCATGAGTGGTTTACATTCATTTACATCATCATCACCATACCTCGTTCTTGCCATACTCTCAAGCCTATGTGCATACATATTCACACTTTCACTCTTCCCCATTCGAGCCTTCTCAAATTCATTTACCCTTTTATACTTCACACTCTCTTTCATTCGTTTCACCTGTCCAATCATCCGCTTCTTCACCACATCGTACCTTGGTTCCCCCACACTTGTAATCACGCGGAAAAACTCCAATACTTTTCCCTCCAAACATTCCCCCAAAACATTCATCCAGTATCCCTTATTCTCCGGGTACTTGAGCTTACAATATCGCTCAAATTCCCCGAAGAATTCTTCCACACTTTTCCCACCAGGTAACCTAAATCTATCTATCTTTGGCACTTCCCTTATCAAAATACCCTTTCCCACATTCACTTCACTCTCACTTGAGCTGCCTTCACTCTCACTCATATCAATCATACCATCACTCTCTCCTTCATCCGAGTACAATGAGTCCACACTCTTGCCTCTTACCTTCCTATCCTTCCCCTTTGCACCACTCTTCCTTCTTCTCTTGCATTCAACTCTCTTCCATTCTCCGTCCTTCCTATCACTCATAATCACCCTATCCTCTCTAGACTCGCACACACTCCCATTGATCCCATTAGTCTTATTCCCTTCAGTCGGAGCAGGGGTCAAGGTCGAGGGTCCTAGGGCCGGTCCTGACCCCTTCATCATGTCATACAGGTCCTGCATCCGTCGGTCCGTCTGATCCTGTCGGTCTCCCATTTCCTTCTTCATCCTATCAGTCTTTTCATTCATCCCTTTTATTTTATTCTCCATTCCCTCCATCATTCCCCGTAACATTTCACACTCCTCTTCTTTCTTTCTCAACTCCAGTCTCAATCGCACTACTTCTTCATTCAACGTTTCCGCTACAGCCATTGTTCCCAAGTTAGTAAAAAAGATAGGAGAAGGGAAAAATCAATCAAACTACTTGTCACACTAATTGGGTATGGACTGCAATCCAATCCAGTCACGCTCCCAGTTTCGAAGTTTCAAGTCCCTATTCGGGCGCCAAATGTAGCGGGCCGAAAATCTAAACTAACCCCCAATCGATCCAACCCGCTTCCTACACTATCCGGACGTGAGAAATCGAAGGAGAATGAAACGGATTGTATATACAGTCCCTTTACTTACAAAAAATTTTACAAAATATCTACAATAGAGAGGGGGCGATTATATTGGAGATCTTACTTTTTGGCCAAAAATACAAAAAGAAAATCCTATATATATGAATACTATTTAATCTATCCTAATAAACATAAAAAATCAAACAACCCCCAAAAAATCCTGACTACAACAGTCAATATATACACAACAATCAAGGCCTCACTTTATACAAAGAGGATGGGAAGATGTCCAGCCACCTGCCACTCGAGCGAGCAAAATGCCTAGGACTTACAAGTGTGGCGCCTCTGCGCTTGATGGAAGATAATGACTTTAAAAAAAAAGCTTATGTGGCTATTATAAGCCCTCCTTCATTAAGCTATACTAATGGCCTTTATTTATTAATGATAATATAGCTTTCCAGGATATAACGCTTTGTTTGTAATATAAGGATATACGAAACTAAGTCCTATCTTTCCAGAATATGAGGCCTGGAAAGAAAGAAAAAAAACATGGTAATCATTTTTATACATAAAATAAACAAAAAAACAAACCCATTCCCATTCACACACATTCTTACAGAGGGGGGGAGAGGGTACTGAGAAAAGGGGTGGGAGAATGGCCCTTTTACACACACTCACATTCGCCCCACCACAATGCCTTTACTTTTGATGCATTCCTGTGGATGATTTAAATTGTATATTATAGATGCATGATCTGACACAATCTTATGGATGCAGTTTGTGGGAGGGTTTAGACAGATGCAGATGACCTTTGATAGGCCCTTGTGGCTTTTGTCATCTGTGAAATTATGTTAATTATGAATCACTATCAAACTGTGCCTAAAATATATCAAATTGGCAAGCTTGTCAAAAGTCCAAATTTATTACTTTTCATTCTCTTGAATCTATCCTTATTTTATTCCCTTTATTCATCACTGACTTGAAATGCCTTCATTGATTATACTAGTTTTCTTTACTTTGAGTATCAAAGTTATAGCTAGCATGTTATTTTTATTTGAAATACTTTTAATTTTAAATATTTTTAGGCTACCTAAAAATGAAAACCAATGAGGACATCTCTACCTAAGAGTTTTATTTATAAAATAACGATTTGTAAAGTAGACATTTAAATTAGAGGTGAAAATGTAAGAAAGATACATGACCAAATTAGACTAATTGGAGGGCTATGGACTGAGAGGACACAACTCTTCAGCCTGCTTGTATTTTCCAGAGAACCCAAACCCCTTACTGATAATTCATGAATTCCTTTAACAATCCTTTGTGATTGGTTTGAAAAATATTGTCACATTTGTGTAATTGATGGATTAATTGATTGGTTTCGAGTGGCAAATTCAGGAGTGTGATGAGGAGGGTTATCCAAATAAATCTCCAGTCTATTTTATAGTTGTTTCTGAAAGGTGGTTAGTAATATGTTGCTCTGACTATTAATATTCTTTGAGGAAGAATAACTTTTTCCATTGTCTTTTAGAAAATTAATTAATTTTGCATTATATCTGATTTCTATGGAGGAGTTGATGAGGATATGCAGCTATCCCAAACTCAGTAATGTGACTCAGTACTCAAATAAGTTAACTGACAATTCAGGGATGCTTTATCCATCCCAGACATTCACCTCATATTACCCATTCAGATGTATATTGAACAAGTGCAAGTTGTTGCTCAAAGTTAATTATAAGCAACAATTATCCAAATAGCTCTTAATTTTTTTAGGTTAAAATAGGAAAAAAAAACAATCTCACAATTCTGAGACACAAGTCACTTCATAATGAATGTGTAATTTACAATATTGATAAGTTGCTTTTATAAAAAAATTATTTTGCAGGTTACTAAAGAAGAGTTTGACTCAAGTGCACGAGCATTATTACCTAGTGAATCTGTTCATCTTCACAATGAATTTCTTTTGGCAATATTAACTAAGTGCCAACTGTTTATTTCTTCTTCCTCTTGTCCTCAAGTCGCTATTAAAACTGAAGAAGTACCAGAAAAGGTAAATGCAATAAATTATTTTCTTATCAAGTGATGCCTTCTCTTCTGAAGGTTAATTATGTGCATTTAAGGCAAGCTAATGGAGCACCTGAGTTTCTTTAAACCATTACTTCCTCTTTCAATCTCATACTTTTTCTTCACTATAAATTATTTTCCTCTGTCACTACTTTTCATTCTGTATATACCATATTTTAAGGACCCCTTGTGTTTACAAGTTTTTCATCTTTTATCAAGCCTGGTTCCCTTTTTAATGTCCATTTATATTATATATATATATATATATATATATATATGTAAACTTTTCAATAATTATATTATTAATTTATCTTTTCTCAAACTTATTTTTTTGTTTTGAACTCTTGGAGTTTATAAAAGTTTGTATTTTTCATTTATAGTTCTATTTTACTGTAAATATTTGTTCCCTCTAAACTCTGTTCTGTCATTTTTTTCTCATCTAGTACTAAGCAACCTTTAGAACACAACTCATGAAATATATCCATTGTCATACAATCAATGAAGGCCCTATACTATGGCTCAGATGACCATTTGTCACTGGTCACAGATACTAACATACTCATAGCATAATAAAGATCACAAATGTCCAGCAGAGGTCATCAATTGACAAACAAAACACTAAACCTTTGCCCAAAAGGCAATATCATATATATGCAGAATCCAATACCCTTACCAAAAGTTCTATTCACAGTACTCACTGACTGTCAAAAATAATTCAAAGCAATACAAATCACAACCGCCTCCAAAACCATTAAGGTTCTTGTGTATAATGTTTGCTGACTGTATCACTAATATATATATACATCTATGTACAAATCTAATCATTTCTCATATGTGATATCAAGTACATTCCCATTACAGACCATCATGGTTCATAAATTTATCCAGCATCCCCTTGAACATACTCAGACTTCTGTTATTAACCATCTTCTTGGGCATTCTGTGCCCAGATCCACTAATCTATGAGTGAAGAACTTGTGTAGTCTAACTTATAACTTTGCTTCTTAATTTTCATATTATGACCGTTGTCCTATTCTCTCTCAACTAAAAAACAACAACATTTATCCATACAAGTTACCACTTTAAATAATATTATCATGTCTTCCCTTCCATAGGGTATTTTCCTTCAAATGGGAAATACACATTTCAATTTTAGCCTAATTTCATAGTTTCTTTATATTCTTCTTTTTATATATTTACTTTGCTTGTGAGTAATTTCACATACTAGTTGCTGACCAGCTTTTGTCCATTTATCCTTTTCTGGGGCCCCGAGCAATTCACCTCTCCCTCTTTGCTCTAGTTGTTGTTGTTGCTTTAACTGGCCTGCATTCTTCCCACCATTTTATTCTATACTGCCCTTCTTCCCATCTTTCTTTTCCTTATCTATTATGCAGCCACAATAGCTGCACGAGGATCTACGGCTTTGTCTTCCACACTTTTTCACTTTTAGCTTCACGACTTTCTTAACATCTCTTTTTGTGGGTATTTTACTTTAAATTCAAGGGAGGCAAAATCAAATGGGAGCATATAAAGTGTCTTTAGCTTATTTCTATACTAAAGATATCTCAAAGGTGTCATTCCATTTGCTCTACTCTGAACTGGCTCTAGCTTGTCAATGTCCTGTTGATAATGGAGATATGATGCCTAACTACAGTATTCTATAATTTCTGAATACAGTCAGGAATTGAACAAATAAAGATAACTGTTTTTATAGTTAGTATTTCTATTGATAAACCCAACTACTTTATTTGTCCTATTCCTGGCTAGCAAACAGTTTGGAAAACTTTAATAAAAAGCTGTTAGATTTCTTTTAAGTCTTTTCTTTTTATACTGTTTCCAGATCTTGTCCCTCCATTTCATAATTACATTCCCTATTATCTTTTCCACTGTATAAACCTTGCATTTATAGATATCAAAAGCTATTTGACGCATACTTTTTCAAGCAAAATAATAGAATGATTTTCTTTTATTAAAATATTTTTTTAAATATGATGAGTAGATAAATGAAATTTCCATGATACATAAAGGCATGCATTTAATATAGTTTATGAAGATTTTTTATGATACAATCATATAGTCAAGAAATTATACTCAATTAACAAAATAAAATATTGACATATGCAAAATAAGAGAATGATTATTCGCAAAATTGCTTCACAAGCATAAATTAGTATTTTGCTTTTTGCTCCAATCCCATAGCCATTAATATTTGAGCAAAGACAGTAATGGCTCCAAAACAACCCTGCAGAACTCCACTGCCTACATTAGGAACATTTTGGACTGATGACTACATACAATCATATGTACACATCAAATATACATGAAAGGAAACTGTGAGCTTTGGAGCTTGGAGCTTTCTTGCATAGGAGAAGTGAAGTTAGATATGCATCCTACCCAGGATTCCCCACAGGCAGTCACAGTTTGAACTTGGGCCAGCACCTCCACTGAATATAATGACTGATCTACAATTCTCCCCTCAGAACACCTCAGCTCACTCAGACTTCTTATTTAATAACTGCTGACTATTTCATCTCACTCTCACATAATAAAATATTGTTCATAACCTGTAAATCTTGTTAATGAATAGAGCAAAATTACAACCTCTTTTTGCATCCTTGGACTCGACTTGAACTATTTCCTGATCTGTTTCTCTGATACTCCCCTCATATTCAAGACGACCATCATCCTATCCTGATTTCTTTGATCATTTACCTTATAATAAAAAAAAACCCATATTATTACTATTCTGAACAAATTATTTCTGAAAGAATTTTACCTTTTTAATAGGGTTCATAATTCATTCCTAGTAACTATAATAGCTAGTAAGGTCATCTTGGTTATTTCCTTGTTAAAATTTTTTAAATGCTTTCTTCTTATGAGTTTTTTTCTGGATATATCATAGCTCCACCATAAAGGTTTCTTTACTTTTATAAGTAGTTTTTCCTTTCAAACTACTAATTTTACTTTTAGAAATATCCTGTAAAGCATTTTGAACTCAAGCCTTTTCCTTCCAGTTAATTAGATCTAATACGCTATGTATGTAATCTGTCATAATTCCCCTTGTAAAAAATTTAGAATCTTTGTATTATTCCCATTAAACTTATCTTATTATCCTAACTAGTAGTAGTGGTTTGCCAACCCCCTGACTGGATAATGAAATAGACGTAAAGGTCAGTATGACAATCGCTGGTGAGCCCGAGGGCACCAGGGGCCAGTCCTTCTGGGGGAGAGGTGCCAGGAAGTATTATGTTTTGACACCAAACAGTGTTCAGGTGGAACCTTCATTGCCCCAGGGCAAAAGGACCTGTTCCGCATCAGAGGTGTGTGGATATAGATACCCATCAGCAGGATTCCTTGGAGCAAAGAGTGTGTGTGTTGTGCTTGGAACAAAGAATGTATGTGTTGTGCTGCGAAGATGGGAGAGGAAAGAAAATAAGTGTTGTAATTGGTTATGTGTGTGCTGAGAAGTGTAAGATCTAGCACAGCGCATCCATCAATTGGTAGCCAGATCTCTATGTGCGCTGACATTTGTGTCTATTCATCCTGATACCGCGACATTGGGAGAGCAACGCCATATCCACTCGACTAGCCAGAGCTCTATTACCCAAAGTAAAATGGCTTATCTGAAGATCACTACTTCCTAGAGTTTCACTAACTGTTAGTTCCATGCTGAAGAAATTATGGTTGGTCAAGACCCAGTACCAGTACATTGGAACCTAAAGTTGGATGATTTAGCCACTGTTTAAGAGAACTTGAAATCCTTCAATAAATATTTGACTACCTATATCTCTACTGATGATATTTTCTTAATTAGGTGATAATAACTTAAAATCCACAAGAATAACTTTCACAATTCCATCTTTGGTTTATTTCCTATATCATAACCTTATCAATCTCAAGAAATTGGTTTAGTGGTCTATAAAAAGCTCCAATATGTTCTTCCTTAGTTTTATTAACCTTAATACCTACTCATAACAATTTCCCCCTTTGGTCATCCTTTGTTTTATTTCCTTTGATTGGATGCTACTTTTTACTTAATTCATCCTCACCAATCCTATCAATCTGCCTGCTGATATACAGATAACCATTCATGTTCATTTCTCTTTTAACGCAGCATCCTTGGGGGGGTTGAGGTGTTGGCTTTATGGCCTAAATTTGCCAAATTTATACTTTTTCTTTTACAATTGCTTTATAGTTTACATGTATATTTTTATTTTTCTAAAAAATTTATTCATATACCTTTCATTATAGGTTAGCAATAAATAATGAGTCAACTTTTTTTAATTATTAATTTTAACAACTGAAAAGTATTTTTTATTTCACAGAGAGCTGATTCACATTCTAGTTCAATCCTGGGTGCTCAGAATTCTTTCACACAAACCATACCTCACAATGTAAATAGTACCACTGAGCGTAAGAAAATAAAACCAAAGAAGAAGGAAAAAATTCCAAATCCCTCCTTCTCTGTAAGTGCCAAGATATTTTCATAATTAATTTTTTTGGTAGAGGTTTCATCTTGGAGGAACCTGGCTAATAATATTAAAGGCTAATTGCCAACCAGCTTTCATCCATTCACACCTGGTCGGGGTTTGGACGGGCTTCACCCCCTCCCCCGCTTGACTGTTTTAACATCTCAGCATCTTCCCAACCCCTTTCCTTCCACTGCTCCTATTTTTCTCATCTTTATCCTTCCACAAATCCAAAAGGGGATTTCATGTGACCTCTGGAGGCTTATGTGCCCTCCCTACTCCAATATCCGTAGGTTTCCCTCCAGGCCTCAATGCCTGCAGGAAGATCTATGACTTACTTTCAATCCCTCCATCTTCACCACTCCTTTTGCAGATCTTTCTTTACGCACTTTCTGTCTCATATGACCTTGTTTGCATTACGCTTTAAATTTGAGACCTTTCCCCCCCAATGCTGATTGGTTTGTGGTGCCTTCATCCTGGCAAGTGATTGTCATTCTGATCTTTGTGTAAATTTCATTATGCAGTCAGGGAACCTTATCCACAATTGAAAGGGTCAAGTGGCACATTTGACTAAAAAATTATTTCAGTAAATCAACATCATTAATGTATCATCCTTTCCTATCCTTTGTTGAGGGTCCCATAACCAGATAATAAAACCAACATAATAACCAGGATGAGTGTTTCCCCACCAACCAGAGGGTGTTGGAACTTTTGGGGCCTAAAGGAGATTTACCCATTTCACACTAGAAAGTGTTGATGGGAAACTCCCTTCAGTGGGTTCAGTAGATGCAAGTGGTGTGTATCCGAAATGAGACACCAATGTTATGATTGTGTCTGCATGTGTATATGTTTGTGTGTGATGCTCTAGATAGAACTGCCTGCACACATGCATCAGACTCGGTGCCCTGTCAATTGACAGTGAGTTTCCTATGAGTGCCAAAATATTTTGTCCACCTCTTTGCAAATTGAACTGGAGTACCCAGGCATGAAAGACCCATGCCTTATACACTAGACCAGTGAGAGCTCCGTGTGTTCAGTAGCTTACTAAATAATAAAAGTAGGACCATATGGATGCATTCACACTTAGACCATTACCATGGTAAGAAATGGTTTTACTTGATTACTGGACGGAGATCTAAAAAAACATTCAAAATTAATGCAAAAATTTAAAATGAGCATTTTACCATAATATTAAATGTCTCAAAATGCCTGAGACCATTTTGATTTTGATCCTTTTCTCTATTTTTTGCCTCGACTTCAATTGCAGAGCAGCTTCGAGCCTGTCAGTCTGCAGGACATTTCGCCCACCTCAAATTTGAGAGAACCAACAGTTATTTTGGAAGCGAATGCTGGTTACCACTCACGCTGTCTACATATGTTGGATACAGGGCCCCTCAAAGGAAGGCTTCTGCTGGCTGCATGGGACCATGGCCTCACTGGGGTTAGCGAAACTGTTGCCCTACTTCTCCATGAAGCTTCCAGGGTATGAGTTATCATTTTAGTTTAACTGTTGTCTTCCCATCCGATTTTAAAAAGTCTCAATTCATAAGAGTTAATCCATGGGTTAATTTGATTGTTGTGGGACTTCATGTTCATAATAATGGTTCCAGCCCTTATAGTTGAGTGGGTTCTTAAAATTTCAAAATTCTCTAACGCAGCTTAGTGTTTCATTCTCTTGAGCTTTGGGATTTTTTTCTCCTTAGAACCTTGAAATGGTCTATCAGGACTCAACTTCTAGGGATAATCGTTGTATTTTGTCATCCTAAATCTTTATTTCAATGTTTTCTCTGTTCGATCTATTTCTTTTCATTTGCATTCCAATTTTACTTTCCCCATTGTAGTTCTGTTGACTTTGCCCCAACTTTCGGTTTACCTCCTTCAAAAGTTCATATTTTGTTTAATTTTCTTGAAATTATGTACAAATTGGCTCACAAGAGGGTTCAAGTTAGTTGTTTTTTTACTACTTGCGCCCATGTGAACCCTTGAGTGAGACCACATCAGATTCACAATCGGTGGCAATTTGGGAATCTGTTGTTTGAACATTTCATATTTCAGCAATGCTTGAAAAATATCTTGACTGCAACCATCAGTCGCCGGAAGGGGTATCGCCTCCGGGAGGGCAAGTTTCTTCACTCACTGGGGACACTGCCCCCGAACCCATGGCTCAGGAGCTCAGCCTCCCTCGTTGACTGGACTTCAGAAAGGTGTGTTCCTGGCTTACCTATTTTCTCTTGAATGATGTTTTTCTGAAGATGTTTTAGCCGCATATATTCGAATCCTTAGGCGGTGTTATGTGCTTACTTTGCTCCTCGAGGGTTATTTACCTCCACACTCCTTCACATTTCACTCAGGTAGGATAATGCAGTGTGCCTGCTCCTAGCGCCCTCCCACAGGATATTGTGTCTCAGGAGATCACAGAGGGGATTTTTGACACCTTGAAGATGGATGTCTTGATAGAAGCACCCTCCGGAGTGGAGGGTGACCCCAAAACATAGTAGGGTCAAGGCGATCTCGCCCCAGGAAGCAGAGTCCTTGCAAGGAGGGGATCATTGCTGAATGGGCACGCCCCCACAGGGAGATACCCTGCGTAGCTTGGTACCTGGAGGAGCAGCACATCCTCCCGGACCGAATACGGATAAGGGAGGCCATTTTTTTTACCATTATCCCCTCAACCCTTTCGCTGCCCTCAGGAAATTGAATGGTCATTCAAATGAAACCTGAATGCCCGCACGTCCTTCCAGTCCGAGTGCCTGTAGGGAGCGGCTGGGGGAAGGGGGTACCCTGTCTAGACGGTTACACCCGGTATGAAGTAGAAATGCACCCCCCCAAGTGAAAGAAAATAGGGAAGGCCATAATCACTGGGTTGACTTGAACTCTGATTGTGACTGAGGAGCTGGTTCATTTCCCACTTTTCTCTACAACTATCCCCTCTATATTCAACTTGGCCACACAAGGGGGTGCCATGTGTAGCCTGTTATACTTGTTCCCTGGAGGAGTTGCACATCCTCCCAGCCTGAGCGCAAATTAGGGAAGCCACGTCACTGGGTTGATGTGAATTCTCTGATGGGCCCTGGGAAAGTTATTAGTGCGCTTTCTCCTCGCACCTTTATATTTTTTTTACACTGACTATCCAATCCACCTTATGTCTACCTACACTTGGTACCAGGAGGAACTGTCCTCACCCGGACAGAGAACAAATCAGGGACGCCTTGTAACTGGGTTAAATTGAATTCTTTGACCAGGCTTGGGGAGGTTGTTGGCGCTCTTCCTCCTCTCTCCCTCTTAGCATTCCTGTTTCTTTACAAATATCACCTCAATCCTCTGTCTAGTCTTAAGGAATTGACCACCTACCTCAAGATGAGAGGCTTTGGAACTTCTATAAACAAGGCCCTTTAAGACCTGCAGGTCCCAAGAGACCAGGCCTTGAGGAGACCTGGGCGTTGGGGCACAAAGATCGGTTTTTGCCCAATAACCCCTTTCCCTGCGTGCGATATGCTGACCCCCCTGGGGCCGTTCTCGGGTCGGCTTTACTGCCTTGTTGACTGCCAGGACAACTAAAAGTCTCGGTGTCCCGTCTCTGGTTCTGCCACAACAGATCTTAAGATCCTGGCTGTCCTGTCGAGGATTAGTACGTCATGTTAAGGAAATCCACCGTGTCGCAATGCTTCTGGCTGCCCAGTTTGGAGCTGCAAACTTTGGGGAAGGACCGATCACTAGGCAACTTCTGGTCGGTGTGTGTTGCGAACACCATTCTTTTACGCACCCAGGTCGGACACCTGAAAGCCATAAAACCTGAGACGGAATAGGCAGGAGCACTTGGACACGGGTTATAGCCCACCAATCCCTTTTTTCATCAGTGATCACAAACATAAGAAAATTTTGTGTGTTGGCCGGCTTTCAAAAGCTTACAACAGCTTCGTCTAAATTTCAAACTAGGCTTCTCTCTCTCGATCCTTTCCCAATCTTGGTGTTGAGGCAAAAGAGGAGCTAAAATACAACACCACTTTGGTAGGAGGAGGGGCTCGCCTCTATTTGCTCATTACCGCCAAGTGGTTTTCCCTTTGCCCTCTTCAGACAGAGGTGCTCTCCTTTTTTGACCGGTTCAGGGGTATCCCCCTTACCCCCTTTTGTAGAGTTGCCTCTAGGCGACTGTCCACTTGCGGCGGGTCCCTCTTTGCTTTATCAGGGACTAGGCAAAACAGTGGAACCTTCTTCGCCCCGTGCCAGAGGGAGCTGTTCCGCGTCAGAGGTATTTGGATATAGATACCCATTAGCAAGATTCCTTGAAATAGAAAGTGTGTGTGTGTGTTGTGCTGCGAAGATGGGAGAGGAAAGAAAGCAGTGTTGGAATTGGCTGTGTGTGTGTGTGTGAATGATGAGAAATGTAAGATATACCCATCCCAGTACAGCGCGTCCACCAATTGGTAGCCAGATCTCTGCGTGCGCTGAGGTTTGTTTCCACTCATACCGGTATCGCGACGTTGGCAGACCAACCCCGTATCCTTTCGGCTAGCAAGAGCTCTTAGATTTACTGGTGGAGAACCGAAGTTGATCCATTTCTCGAACGGAGCCTTCTGGCGAATGCGCACACCCTTCCTAGGTGGGCATCATTAGTGCCCTTTGAGCACTTCGAGGGCTCGCCGCTGCCTGTTACGCCGCACACGACGATGAACTTAGTGAAAGTTCTGGTTTATGGGAGGGAATTCGTAGACTACTGATTAGACCACCGAAAAGTTAGCTGTCCAAGGAGCAGTCAAAGTCGAGTGTGTGATGAAAATAACGGGGAGAGGCTTCGAGACCCACCACTAATACTTCATCACGTTCAACCACCATGACAGGCTCCTTGAGTCGGTGCCTGCCGGTTGGTATCACTACCGCGTGAAGTCATTTGTGTCAACTCTTCGGCCATGAGAATTGCTCATGTATACGCGCAAAGTCGGTTTTACCCGGTCTGTGTAAGTTGTTCCAAGGCCGCAAATGATAACTCCTTTTCGTGTATGACCAAGTGTGTTAATTTCGGAGAACTGCACACTGCTTCTTCGAAGCAATGTGGTGCGTATCTCCTGGAGAAAGAAATCATTGCCATTCAAGCTACTGATCATCTCCTTTCGCGCCCAGTGCTACCTGGGACGTCTTTTACGCCTCGATATTAAAAAAAGTCCCCCTACGCCTTTCTCCTCCAGGCCCACGAGCACGATCGTTTCCCTCTCTTCGGAACCCTGCAGGTTCTACCCACTCCGAGGGCTCCCATGGTAGAGCTGGCTTTTCCAACATCCGACCTAGCGTGGTAGCTCCCCCCCAACCCCGTAACGTGTTTCCTTCTTGTTTTTTAGTTCTTTGAGGGTTTTTTTTTGCGACTTTTAGAATAGCCTAGTACTAGGTTAGAATTTTAATTACGTCATAGAAGTTAGTCGCCAGATGGGTGAATTTATTAAAAAACTCCCCGGGCGACTGGTAGGTAAAAGGGGGTCGAGCCCTGCTCCGGTGAATACCTGGATCTCCCCTCCACCCCGCGAGCCCCCTTCGCAAAATACGACGCAACCACGCTCCTCCGAGTAGGCTCTTGACTTAGAGGAGGCAAAGCTCAAGCCGGTGGCTTTGGATCCATCCTTGGGCAATTCAAGACCTACCCTTCAAGGAAGATGCCAATAAAAAGCTTAGGCAACCTCGCCCCTGCCCGAAGCTGGACAGGGCGCAGTGAAAGATCGGTCCACTCCAAAAGGCGATGGAGCACTGCCCCCAAGGACTCGAAGCTGGAGAAAGAGAAGCCTCGCGTGTCGAGGCATCTTTTCCATTATGGCCTCGAAAGGGGCACCAACACCAGCGGCCGATACACCTCGGATGTCTCTGTCCGAGCGGCCTACGGCCATTCTACTGAGCTAACTGGGAGGAGCTGTGGAGGCTCGTCTTCTTCAGGAAACTAAGTTTGGTACCTCTTCCCTACTCACCTCTGGGCGGTACAGGGTTTTTACGACCCCCTACCACGGAATTGAAGCTGGTCTGGTGGTGGTGGGCATTTCAACTCTACCTGGATAAAAGGTACCGGGTTTACTCAGAGCGAGAGCAGACACAAAACTTAAAAGTTCATAATTTGCAAAGGCTGACCGCCATTAGCTGTGCTTACCTCCTCCTTGGGTGTAGGTAGCTCCTACACACGGAATCAAGCACACAGCCAATCACATCGCCGCTATTTTCCCTTCCCATCTTCCCACCACAACATATCCACTTTCTCCTCCTCCTGGATCCCCTAACGCGGAATGGGCACCCCCTTCCCCACCTACCTCGGATCACAAAGGGTTCTTTGATTGCTGGTTGGTATCAACCCACAATACTACCCCCACCCACCCCCTTCATGCAAAGACCGTCTCCTAGTGCCTTCTTACTTTCGATTGTCATTCTGATCATTATGCAAATTTCATTTTCCGGTCGGGGGATCTCGTCCACGAGTGGAGGGTGGGAGGCCAAAGTTGGGGGAACTTGACGCATAGCCACCCCTTGGGGGAACCTGTCCCTATGGAAGTCTGAGACTGTGCAGAAGCAAATGATATTAGGTTAATCTCTATTCTTCCCCTCGGAGGATCCTTGAGATTAACGGAGCCAGCGTTCAACCCAAACTAAGGCACAGGTAAAAATAAGATAAATGAGGGAAATTGCTTTCCTTTTCTGTGTTGGGAGAAAACGAAATTGGACCAGAAGTTCTTCCTGATCGCACTGCATATGTGTGCAAGTCAGTGTGGCGCAAGGAAACAACGCCTCCACAAACCGGATTTGGTAGGAAGGTATCGCCCCAGATTCCTGCCCTGCAAGGGGGGGGGGGGGTTTACCCTGTGCACCCCTTACACTTGGTACCCGGAGGGGCTGCACATCCCCCCGGCCTGAGTGCAAATTAGGGAAGCCCCGTCACTGGGTTGTCTTGATCTCTGTTGCCTGGGAAAGTTGGTGTGCTTTCCCCTCACTCTCTCTCAGCACTACTTTACCTTTTTATTATTAATATTAGTTATTATCATTCTTATTATTTAGTATGATTTTTATATGATTTATTAGTAGTAGTATAAGTTATTATTCAATAATATAAATCATTATTTAATATTTATTATTATCATTTTCTACCTGCACTTTCTACCACTTTGACCCTCGTTTCTTGTGATGGCCAAATGTGCAGGTTTCGGTTCCCTTTAGCTAAAATCCAGGTGGTGCACTTTTGCTGCCATACCTGTTCATAAATGGGGCTCGCCTGTGCGTAGTGGACTGGCACTGATCCTTTCGTCTTGTATTCGACTGCTGTTGCACATGAGAGACGCATATTATCTGCTTTAGTTTCCTGCATCCGCACCCTACAAATTCTCAGTTTTATGGCCTACTAATAGGGCTCCCTTACTTCATTTTAACCCCTCCTTTATTCACTCGAAACTTGTCTACGGGTACTAGATTAGTTCTTCACTTCCAAACGTCTATTGTGGCTTCAACCTCCCCACCATACTGGTCTCTGACTGTTGCCTTCTGCACGTCACCTTTGAAAGCCTTCCCGACACAGAGGATATGCCATCCGCTTTTTGTTTTGCAGTCTTGGCAACATCTCCCGTTACGCCTGGGCTATGGCCTAAGCGAATGGCAACACCGCTTTCAATTACAGCGTTTTTAAGCCACACTATGTGTGGTAAGTCACAGAATATAGTTCCCATTCAGGGCATCTTCTTGGTGGTTGCTATACATTAGATACCCGTGGTTCTGATCCCGGTTTGTTCATTAGGTCCCCACTCAAAGAAAAGGCTTCCTAATGAATACAGATTAATGGTAAAAACCCCTACCAATTTCTTTTGTCTTTCTCATTTCACCCCCGACCTATCTCGACTGTTTCTAAGACGACGAGAAACGCCAATCATGCCATAAACCTTTCGCTTTCATAGCTAAGGAACTCCTTCGAGAGTTCGCTGTAACTCTGCCCGGTGGCACCGATATTTCTTCCCAATACCACCTTTGAAAGTTGGTCATCAATGTTCTGTTTGCACAGCCCCAGGAATATAGAGTTTATTTTTCTTGTAGCATACATTGTATTATACTGGAAGTATGCCGGTGTACACCGTGTGTGCATTTACGAAAGGACAATTGACTTTCTCCCCCCCCACCTGTTTAAAACCTGTGGCGTGCGTTCTTCCTGGCGCTGCCTGTCTTCATGGCAAAATGTTTTTCAATATATCGCTCGGTACGGAAAATGACCCGTTGTGGCGGCTTTGGAAACTATTTTGTAATTATTATCGATGATTCACAGAGCGCACTTAGTGCCCTTGTGGCATTGGAATTTCCACCTCCCCTTGTTTTACAGTATCCCTGAAGCCATGGCTACTGCCCATCGGAAGGCTTTCGAGATTGCCTTGTGCTGAGTTTCTGGATAGGTAGTGGTTACTGGGAACGAGCCTGCTAATGAGGGCCCTGGCTTTATGCACAGACTAAGTAACTGGACTGGCCTTTCGTTCTTTCCCACACTGACTGACTACATAGCAAGGCTCATGTCAGCCCTTCGGTTGCATGGCTAAGAATTTGGGAGACAGTGTAAAGGAATTTAAAGCTGTGTGCCATTGCACCCGACCTATTCTTGTGGACCTTTGCCCCGACCGTATCAAGTTATTTTCTGTCGTCTCTGAATCGGACATTCGTGACGCACACCGACATCGAATGTAGCGCTTGTTACTTACTGGGGGAGCATTATCAATGGTATGTCTCCTAGTACTATGACGAGTGGCGTGGCTACTTCTTTTCCCTGAGCTTTGGTCCGGCTCTTATGCGCTGTTATGCAACTAACTATAGAAATTCGAACTATCTCACGTTTGTTTCCCCTCCAGTTGCCGGCCTCACCCAGGGATTCTAAGCATGCTTTTCAATTGTTGTTTTTCTTTTTGTATGTTTCTGTATAATTTATTTTAAAATTAGTTTATTAACTTTTCATTGTTTTTTGGCGGCTCTACCCTCATCGGTGGCTGCCAGATGAGCACAGTAATATTAAAAAAATATATAAAATGCAGCCTCGGAATGCCTCTCGGGGAAGGGGACACCTGTCGACGCCCTGCCTGGCCCACCGTCGATGCTGCCGAGCAGAATGCCGCCCAGTTGGCCTCCTGCGCTCCTCCTTACGACCCTCCTCTGCAGCCGCTCTCAGCCTTCAATTTGTTTTCCACCCTCCAGGTGAGTTTCGATAAAGGGAACTTATAACCAATAAGAGCCGGGCAAAAGTGGAGAGAAACACAAAAGGAAGGTGGATAAAACAAAGGGTGCAAACGTTCTTTCCTTTGTCCTTGATGTGAAATGCAAATGCTGCTTAAACCCCCTTGTCTATCATCCATGGATCTGAGATCCGATTTTTTCGTTCATCTACTCTGGGAAGCATTCTGAATATGTACTGCTGTACTTTTTCAGGAGTTTTTTTTATGCAACTTGCCTAGTCTATAGATTGCGTGTCTCATTGGTCCCCAGCCATAAGTAGGCTACATTACCACTTTCACCTTTTCTCACATCATCACTACAAACCTCTGTAAAAACGTTCTCACCCAGATGCCCACATTAGCTCTCGTATTATAATTTTAAGCATCTTTTGGCATCCATAGAAATTATGTTTGTTTAATTGTTTGTTTTTACTAGTTTTTTACCTTTGTTTTCCATACCAAGTAATTATATATATATATATATATATATATATATATATATATATATATATATATATATATATATATATATATATATATATATATATATTAATATTAATTTGAAATAGAAAAATTAGGAGAAGCGAAGAGTGACAGAAAAAAATGAAGATAAATACAAACTAAGATCATTAAATCAGGTAAATCCAAAAGAATAAAGGTTGACAAGAGGATTAAAATACTACCTAAGCAGTTAGGGAGGGAGAAAATCTGAGCGAGAGATTAACATCAGAGGTCAGGATTGAAAAACCAAGGTAGAATAAGTACAAGTGTTCTAAAGACTTGACTCAAACGAAAATAAATAGACAGACATAAACATAAGGCTACATAGATGCACAAAAAGAAAAAAATTAAATAGTTTATGAAGATTAATATAAATATTTAGTCTCAAATTAAAAGTTTCAGCAGTGCATTGTGAATATAATTTTAAAAATAACCATCGAGTTTATTATATAAGCTAGGACTAAAATTAAAATTTGGGAATTTACTAATAAAGGTCAATTCAATGATATTTCGTGAAATTCTATCGTTATTTTCTATATGTATATATATATATATATATATATATATATATATATATATATATATATATATATATATATATATATATATATATATATATACACACTCAAAGGTGTTATATATTGTATAATGACAAAGATCGCAAGTAATCCGTAGTGTAGTCTATCCTGTAAATACAATGGGGAGAATGTTGACATCATGGATGATGACGCCAGTTTGGGCGGGAAACTTGTGGGGCGCTACGTGTAGGTTGCGTTTTTAGTAGGCTTTGGAAGTTCACAGCACTAGGTTGTCTGGTCAGATATTTGGAGTGGATAATCGCTGATGTGAATAGAGCTAAATGTACTAGGCAGAATATATATATGTATATATATAATAATAAAAAACTCACAAAGTGGCACATGAGGAAAGCAATAATAGGAAAATTAACCCACAGGAAAATGATAATACAAGGAAAAAAGGTGGAGTATATTCTATAGAATGTTCTATTTGCAATTTACCTTACTTCAGGCAAACTGGTAAATCTTTATCTATTAGAATTTACCAACATAAGTATAATATTAGAATAGGTGAACTAAACAGAGCTTTATTTTTACATTTATCCGAAAATAACCACCCCATTGACTACTGCAACTCTGCAAAATTCTTTTATCATTCCGCTGATTTCACAAAAAGAAATATTGTCGAGTGTTCATTAATTGGCATCTTGCCTAATATAAATATATCCCCTGGCTTATTTAAACTCCACCCTGTTTTTAAAAAACTTGTACTAAAGGAAATAACTTCATAATGTAGCCTGTTGTCACTCTTTATTAGTGTAATATCATTTGCATTGCCCCCCCCCCCCCACCACGTGTCTCTGCTAGGATCGTGGATTAACTCTTAGCCCTAAATGTTTTCGTTCTAATGATAATCCTTTAAAATGGGTTGTTTTTTTTTTCACCCACCATTTCCATTCATATACACGGCGTTGTTTTGGGGACGCATATGTCCGTTATTAGTTGCCTAATGATCTTTTTATTGGTATTTCTCTGTCTTGTTATTGTGTTTTTCCATTGGTTTGTACTATGTGATGGGCGTTTCCTTCGTATCTTTGTACCCTATATAAGGCTGTCTTCTCCATTTTCATGCTATTCCTTGAAAATGAACTTGCTAATATAGTTCGAAAGTGCTTGGGTTCATCTTTTCATTTTCCTGTGGGTTAATTTTCATATATATATATATATATATATATATATATTGTGGTAGGGGTATTTCTTTGTTCTTCGTTTGTGGGTTGTGGGATATTGAGCCTTAGTAAGTATTGGTCAGAGTCTAGTTATCTTTCGCTCGGTGATCAATTCGCTGTGGAAGAATCCTAAAGCTTGTACAGACTGACTACAGATAAGGTAACTATAGTTGTCCATATTTAGTGTATAGCGTGGACAGGTAAAATAATATTAACAGTGCCCGGTTCGGAGACCGGATTGTGATCTTTAGCGATTTAAAGCGCCCTGATTACTCTCGGGGCATGGAATCTCTTCACCCCCAGGTTCGCGATATCCGTGACGCCATTGGTGCTGCGAGCCGGGTGGATGTCAAGATTATCTTCTGCTAGGTTCCTGTACACTTTGGAATTGCGGAGAATGAGCGTGCCAAAGAGCCCACAAAGACTGGGCGACCAGTCATACCGACTACATGGCAGAAGTCAGGGCTAAGATAATGGGAGACGGCCGAAGGGAACTTAAAATTGCATGCCATTGTGCCGCGACTGTTCCCATGGACCTCCCCCCCAACGCCGCGACGGCTTCAGGTCGCTTTCTGTCGTCTTCGAATTGGGCACCGCCATTTGATGGAGTGCTCGCTTGCACTTTATTGTGACGACTGCGTTGCTCCCCAGACTGTTCGGCACATTTATGTTGAATGTCCCAGATTTGGTGATCTCTGTGCTCGGTAACTGTCCCGTAATCGGGACGAGCGCGGTCGCTTACGTTTGTTCCTTGTACTCGAGATGGGTTTGTGAACTAGCTGACTTTTTGTAGGAGGTTGGCCTCCATTTTATTTTATTTTTCTTTTCTTTGTGTCAGGTCACAGGTTTCGGTTTTCTTTCGCCAAGACTAATGTGGTGCTCTTCTGCCGCGAACCACACTTTTACCCCGACCTGGGACTTCTCTGGATGTGGTAGAATCGCACCATTTCTCCGGTCTAGTTTTTAACCGACTCCTCACCTGGAAGGCGCACGTTCGCAGCCCTAGGGTCTCTTGTAGACGCGCTATGTATATTCTTACCCCTGTGGCGTTCATCACATGGGGTACGGATAGGGCTATTTTTCTACCGCTCCTTTATTCGTTCTAAGCTAGACTACGGATGCGAGTTCTATCTACCCGCAGCCCGCGGCGTGACTTGCTTGGCTGAAGGTGAACTCGATCCACCACACTGGTTTCTGTTGGTGACCGGTACCTTCCGCATGTACCCCGTAGTGAGGCTCTTTGTCGATGTTGGGGAGATGCCCGTCGCTTTCCGACTTACACAGTGCATAATGTGTTTGCGCGCGCGGGTCCATCGTCTCCCTCGGTCACAACGGCTCTCATTTCTTCTGCCGCCGATCTGACGTTGCCTCTGTTGACTTGAGACGCCAACTACTACTATTATTATACAGGTCATCATACAGCTAATCACAATACCGCAATTTTTACTCTCCCGTCTTTGCAGCACAATACACACACTTCTCTTCCAAGGAATCCTGTCGATAGTTAGTTCTATCCACATGCCTTTGACGCAGAACGGGCCTCCCTTCCCCCACTTTGACTTTGGTTTCCTCTCTACCTGATCGCTGGTTGGTGTAAAAAAAAGCCTGCACTTCCCGACACCTGGTGCATCTGGTTCACCAGTAATTATCATGCTGATCTATATGTTGATTTCATTCTGTTTGAGGGATCTCGTCGACGAGCGAAAGATGGATGGGGCTGTTCCCAGCGCTGTGTCACGGCAAAGCTTATTTATAGCGACTCACAGAGCGCAGTAGTACCTTGAGCCATTGGAATTTCCGCACCCCCTGGTTCGAGGCCTCCGTAACGCTATGGCTGCTGCGAACCGGGAGAATGTCGAGATTGGCTTCTGCTGGGTTCTTGGACATGTAGATATTGCGGGCTACCGAACAATCGTCCGGTATAGGTAATGGGAAATCAGACAGTCCTTGAGCCTACTTAGCAAAGAAGATGGGTGACGGCGGACAGAAATCTAAAGTTGCGTACCATTGCCCTGCTACTTTACCTGTCGACCTACCCCACAATGCCTCGTGCCTTCAGATCGTTATTTGTCGACTGCGAATCGGGCACACTCCCGAGACGTACCGTCATTTGATGGATCGCTTCCCTGCACCTTACCTTTACGACTGCATAGTCCCCCAGACTGTTCGGCACATTCTTATTCAATGTCCTAGTCTGGAGGAGCTTCGCGCCTGTTACCTGTCCTTGTACCTGGACGAGCGGGGGTCGCTACCGCTTGTCCATTGTCCTCCGGACGGCTTTATCCACGCCCACTTGTGGCATTATCCAGTTTCTTCATGAGGCGGGTCTCCCTAATATTTAAATTTTGTGCGTTGGTTGCATGTTCGGGCTCCTCAGAGATACGAGCCTTTTATCTTACTGCTGTTGTAATGCAGGATGAATTGACCATTCTGTCCAATTGGGCCGAGAAATGGCAAAAGAAGTTTAACATAGACAAATGTAGTGTACTTAGTATAGGTAGAAATAATCCATTGAATAGTTATAAATTAAATGGGAGAATTTTAGGGAGGACCGATTGTGATAGGGACTTGGGTATTTTGGTAAGTTCAGACCTTCGTCCTAGAAAGCAATGCCTAAATGCTAAGAATAAAGCTAATAGGATATTGGGATTCATTAGGAGGAGTGTAAGCAATAAGAGTGCTGAAGTCATTCTAAAACTGTATCTGACGCTAGTTAGGCCTCATCTAGACTATGCAGTACAATTTTGGTCACCATATTATAGGAAGGATATTGATTTGCTTGAGTCTGTGCAGAGAAGGATGACAAAGATGATTGGTGGGCTAAGGAACTTACCTTATGGTGAAAGGCTCAGAAAACTAAATCTACATACATTGGAAAGGAGAAGAGTCAGAGTGGAATTGATTGAAGTCTTCAAATGGGTAAAAGGATATAATAAAGGGGATCTGGGTAAGGTTCTTATACTTAGTGAACATGACAGGACACGTAGCAATGGGTTTAAGCTTGATAAGTATAGGTTTAGGAAGGAAATTGGGAGGAATTGGTTTACAAATCGTGTGGTAGATGAATGGAATAGGCTCACTAGACATGTGATAGAAGCCTCCTCTCTGGGTAGTTTTAAGAATAGATTAGATAAATATATGGATGAAGCTGCTAGATGGTACTGACTTTTTTTTTCTTCTTTTTTTTATGTACATATGTATATATTTTTCTAAGGAGTGGGGAGATTGAATGGACATAATCCTCTAGATGCATTTTATGTATATTGTAGATTAGATCTGGCGAACTCCTGTAAAGGGTGACAATGTTGATGACTTTTCTCTGGTAAGAAATCTTTTGTCGTTGACTGGAACAGGAGCTGCCAAGTGTAGGCCATGAATGGTCTTTTGCAGTCTCCTTATTTTCTTATGTTCTTATGTTTATCTTTTTCGTTTCATTTTTATATAACTTTTAATATAGCTTAATTATACGCTAACCAGTAATATTGGCGTCTATGCCCAGGCTGGTAGTCACTAGTCGAGACCCGCATTTAAAAAAAAAACAAGATGTATAATATACCGCCTCGGTACGGGAAATTACGCACCGTGCCCGACGTGTTGACCATTTTCTATCATTAATAGCGGCTCTGGAGCGCGCTAAATGCCCTTGAGCTATTTGAATCTCCGCTTTCCCTGAGTGAAGTAGTGATGCCATGGCTATTGAAGTCGAAGTGATGTCGGGGTTGTCTTGTGCTGTGTCCAAGATCTTGTAGTGATTGCTGACAAGAAGCACGCCGATGAGAGGCCCAAGCTGCCCGCACAGACTGAGCTACCGGACCAACGTTTCGCTCAACCCTGCCAAGGATCAGGACAACCCTTCGAGTTGTATGACAAAAAAAGATGAGAGAGGGAACCCTCTAATTTAAAGTTGCTTATCATCGACTATTCCCCTTTACCTATCTCCAACACCTCACAGGAGCGCTCCCTTGAACCCTCATCTGAGGACTGTTTGCTATCTCACTGTACTTCACGTTTTAGTTGAATGTCCTAGTCTTAGTTCGCTACCATCTCTACCTGGTGCTCTTAGCGAGGTTCTTGCGTTCCATGTTATCTTATGTAGTTTAACTGATTAATAGCTAGGTGTTGCAGTTATTCTGCCTTTTTTGGAGGGGGAGGGATATTAAAAATTATAATAATTCCTTGTGCCCTTAAAATTTGGGGGCTGGTGTGTTCAGTCATATAATTGAGTTATATGGGGGTTTTTTTAGATCGAGAAGAGTGCAATTCCTTGTCATTCGGTTTACGCCCTGAATATGGAAAGGATCTCTTCCCATCTGTGGCATCCCGGCTGGGCTGATTTAGAGCAAGAAGCCATCGCTCTCAAAGAATTAGCTATTAAAGAGACCTTGAGGGAACAGCGCCTGGCAGCAAATCCAACCGCATAATTTACCTTCGTCCTGATGGTACCTGGTGAATCACTCCGGAACTGTCCAAAGAAGTCTTTCGTCTTTCCTTCAAACAGGATTTGTCAGAGGTCCTATTTGTGATCAAAAGATCTTTTCTGAGTTTCGTTACTGGAATACAATTTCTAGACTTAAGCAAACTTCTTGAAGACTTTTACAGTCACAAAGAATGATTGTTCAGTGATACATTGTACCTGAAAATAAGGTGAGGAGCTTGTAATGAAAGTGGAGTACTTTGTCGCCCCCTGGGTTTTCTTGGCAATTTCATATTTATTTATTACTCTTTGAGGATTGGAATAATATTTTACCCTTCTCTCGTCGTTTTTTTCTCAATTTGTATTGGGGGAAAGACATTGAAAACTGGTGTAATCAAAAGATTCCATTTTTCCTCGTCGGAGAAATTAGGAATTGAAGAAACAAAGAAATTGGAAAAGCAGACGACACCTTAAACCCACACTACTGAGACCGGAAGAACGGCCAAGTCCCCAGAACCCGCTGTTCTTTTGTGTTGGCCCCAGGCCAATATTTTATCCCAACCATGGAGGGTCGCCTCAAAGTGAAAATTCACTGGAAGCTTCTTAGAAATAAACAATATCATTTTGTGTTTTTAAAATCCTTATCATCGGTAACTATTTTTCACAGACTTTGGTCGGGGTGCATCAATGCCACTAAAAATGACCCATCTATGTCGACTGCATAGTCCTCCCTCATTTGAGACCGGAGGAGCAACAGCAGTCTCAAACTAGATTGAGATTAACTGGACTTTATTCCGTTTATTTGAATTTCACAAAAACAGATTAGACCCCGCTGCAACCCTAAAACACTGGCCATCTCAACCTATCCTGTTCCCCTCTTGACTAGCTCAGACCCTCTTTCGATATAACCTCCCTAGGGAACTTCTGGAGAAGACCACACGCCGTGGGATCCTTCACGAGCCCTGCCGGGTTTGATTGAAGAGAACCCACGGGGGGGACAAAGTAAGTCCCACTTCCTTTACAAGCTGTATTTATTGGAAGGCTAGTCGCCGAGTGGGCAGGGGGTGCTCTTGGCTCCGGTGCCATGTGTAGACTTTGATTTAGTACCCGAAAGATCAACACCCGATTCACACGGCATGGCCCCAATGGAAACGCCCGTTGTCATTTACACCCCTTTAAATCTTCAACTATTTTTTATTCTTTCTACACCACCTACCTCCCCCCCCCCTCCCCGTGGAGTGGAGGAACCTATACCCTTCCCGCCGCAATGCCTGCAGGATGACCTGCGGCTATATGTCTCGCTTTGTCTACCTTGGATACTTTCGAAAAAAATAAACCCTCTTCCCTTTTTGGGTGGTGGTTTTAAACTTGTCTGCACTCATCCCTCACTTTTCCTCTTCTGCCCTCATCCCACTTCCATTCTTTCTTTTCCTTATCCATCCTTTTAGTCCCAAGTCCCGGTAGCGCGCAATTAGCAGAGCCTTTGGACACCAGCCGAGAAAATTGGTCTTAAATGGTGTCAAGCAGATGGAAGCGGCACAAGGCCAGGCGTTTGCGTCCCGAATTAAAAATGTGTTTCAATACTCGGTAATGAGGATTAAAATATAATTAAATATCACTCCTGTCGCCCCCGTTCCCGCAGCGAGGTATCACTCTCGATGGCCTTTCGTACAGCCAAATGTTTGATAACTTTAGGTCTGCCTGAACGAGGTCGATCTTTGAGGTCTTCCCAGTTCTTATAGCTCAATCCAACTTGAATTTTTTCATACTCCCCCCCCTCCTCTCCTTTAATATTATTACAATCTCATTCGTCATCCTCACTGCCATAACTAAGAGAGCCGCACCAACCCCTGATAGTGCTCTAGTTCATTCCTCCACCCTAGTCACTGCTAGGATTTACCAGCCTGTCAGCGTCTCTGGTTGGTTAAGTGGCAGACGTTGAGGCGTTTGGCAATGTCAGACTTGTAGTGGCCTACGCGCATGAGAGCAGAAATCTTTATTCTTTTCACTTCCATCGACACCCCCCACACTGGAGAGGAGGACCTTTCCTTTTATTAAGAATTGCATTGTGCAAGGCACTAGCCTTACACTCACAGGAAAAAGGGAAACAATGTGTAGGTCGTGGACCTATTCTAACAAACGGAGTTGTACTTTTGTTGGTACGCAGGGGAAACAGAGCAAAGGGAGGGTGGGGTAGGCCGACGAAGTAGTCGGCACGAGCGCAAAACAACGAATGGCGCTCCGCGGTTCGGTCTCCGCCTTAAATAGTCCCAAAAGGCGAGGAGATCCGGTGGCTAAATTATATTCCTGCGAAGGTCCGCGATGCGCCATCCGCCAGATTACGACAGCTCTGTACATATGTTATGTGGCGTGAACTGATCCTGAAGGCCACGACGGTGTCCGCTGAGATGAGGTCGATGATTCCCGAGTAGATCTTTCTTCGGTAGGTGTTCAGGATTGCGGGGATATTATCTGAGTAGATCTGCCCATTTGGAAACAGCATCATGCCTATGATAAGAACCATGGGTTCCAGTCGCGACAGTTCCATGCTAGTTGTGCTGATCCCGCGACCAGACCTATGCCCCATGGGAAGGCGTCCACTGCGAGCCGAAGAAGGAAAGGACGTGGTAATTTCCATCTGAACCATTTGCGGTTGATAAAAGGGATGAGACGCCTAAAGATCTCTGGGGAAGGAGTGGTAAGTTGTCTGAAACACAGTTGCATCTATACGAAGGGGACATGTACAACTGGTGCGACGAAGCCAGCATTTTCTAGGAACTGGGTGGTAGGCGACGTAGTCCAGGGCGTTGGTTGTCTTGGTTCTAAGTTCAGCGGTGAGACGGGTTTTGTATGTCCGGAAATCCACCTAGATTTCCAGGTACGTAAGCCGGGTGGCCGGGGCAAAGACGCATTTGGCCAGGTTGAAACGTATGCTGCTTGCGTTTGCCAGGGTGTGAAATTTCTTCAGTGCAGCTTTGGTACCCACTGCCATTACGTCGTCGAGGTATGTGTGCGCTACCACGCCCGCCTCACAGGCCCAGTGGTTAGCCACGGTGGACAATGTCATTTGCATGACGTATGGGGCCTCGAAAAAGCCCATCGGGAGGCGGCGGGACCGGTATCGTCTTCCGTTGACCCCTACCCGAAACTCTACCTGACCGAGGGGTGGAGGCGGACGTGGTAGAAGCCGTCCTTGAGATTTAGCTTAATGGCGAAATATCCTTCGAGGGCTTGGGGGAGCACGGAGGGGAGGGAGGGTCGTATGCGTCTGTTGCGGCAGACATGTCATAGACGATCCTGGCCGATCCATTTGGCTTTAGTACCCCAAAGATCCGATGGGCTCTGTAAATGAAGCTTTCTTCTACGATGTCGTTCTCTAGTAGATGTTGGACCAGGGGTTCTACACGTGATGATGAAGTTTGCCAGTGACGGTAGTTCCTTCGGAGGAAGATCGGAGTCGAAGGAGCCCGGGGGCATCACGTCTAGACGCGCGTCCGGGAGTTGTTCCAATGGGTCTATGCCGGGACTAATCCAGTCCTGTTGTTCCTCGCCTTCTCCTTCGTTTCCGTTAGCGCCGCGGTTGTCATCTTGGTTGTTGTCGTTGTTACGGTCGGCTCCTCCGCCAATGATGTCGAGAGGGCCGCTTATTACGTCCCGAAGGATGTCACCGTATTCTGAAGGATGTGACGAAGCATTTGATACCTCAGAGTCAAGGGAGGGCGGGAAGAAGCTCAGGAGCGTGGGAACAGCAAGGCCTGGCAATGGTACGACTTCTATCGTGATGTCAGGGTCTGGGTTGTGAACAGGATCCGCGATTTCATAGGCACCGAGTTTCCTGGCGGCGCTGTTGAAGAAGTCGCGAACGGTGTTATCTTCTCTTACCGAAAGATTTCCGAGGAGGGCGGAGGCCTCGTCGAAGTATTCCCGTATGTCCGGTGGCTGTACCGGCAGATCCGAGGGGCAGTCCACGATGGTAATTTCGTCATCGCTCGACAGTTGTATGACCTGTGAGGAGGGAGGTGAACAGATAGTTTCGTGTTACCTGAGGGAGTCTCCTGACGCACTGTCCGATATTGTAACGGAATGTGATGAGGATCCAAAGCCAAACAGGTTGTCTCGTGGAGCTGGGGAGAACACTTCGTCCTCTGAGTCACTTGCCGAAATGTTGAAGATTGAGGCTGAGGAGTCTAGGGAGAACGACGGGGTGGGGAAGTATGGTGGGCTGGCTAGGGAGAGGGACCAAAACTCCTCCGGTGTGGGCGGTCATCAAGCCTGATGCGCCAGGCGGGGTTCCCATCTCCAGTCCAGGCTGTTACGAATGTCTTGGAGGAACTCTTGCGCCCTGGCGAGCCCGGTTTGCCGGGCGTCCCCCACCACCTCTTCTAGTCATTGGTTGTGACTACGATCCATACCCCGGGGGCGGGTGGCCTGGTGCTGCCAAAGATCTCTCGGATACATCAATTCCGCTTTCCAGGTCGGATTGTGTACGGGCGTCGTTTAGGGCCGTTGCCCACCCGTGTTGCCACACAATGTGATGTAGTCGTTGGTGCAGGCGATGAAAATCCTGAGGCTGACGTTGTTCCGAAAGGGAAAGAGTGCTAACAGCAGCTGGTTCTCCTCCCTGTCTCGCGTTTTAAAGCAAGTGGCCTGTAAATTAGATCTCAAGTTATTGGTTACCACGTCCCACCTGGTAGTGTTGTAGGAAGCGAGGTCGATTCACGTTGGTAGGTTCCCTGGCGTGGGATCCGCTGCAGCAGCGGCGGACGTCCTCGAAAGAGACCTAAGGGTTTCTGGAACGAGAGGGTAGGCAAGAGGTAGTCCACCCGTTACGTTTCGAGTGGTGAATTGAACCTGGTGGAAACCAGGCACGGGCGCGTCTACCGATGTTCCCCCATCACGGGTAAAAGGTGCCTCCTCCTATGTTGAAGCCGTGGGGGTCCGAGGATAGCAATGCCCTCTGGGCATTCCTATAATAAAATCCTCATGAGAAACTTAAATATATAATATCATCATTTATTATGTATAAAATTCAATTCTTTTGTCCTTTAAATAATTCATGCAAATTTATGTACAACTTAATAATTCATTCATTTATTTTACTTAACTTGTCTTTTCAATTAATTTATCCATAACTTTTTGCAATTTAAATATCCTATGACTAAAAACTGAATTTATTTACGTACTACTGTTTCAAACATCATCTCTTAAAATTTCACACACAAACAAACAAACACACGCTTTCAGCTCGACCAAATGGAACATTATTCTTCCCCATTCGACTCTCGCCATTCTCCGCATAAAGTTTCCCTAATTCACAGTCCATCATATTTATTTCACGTACTTCATTTCTCTTCACTTCTTGTTACTGTAAATCATATTTTACATTGTATCCCTAATCCAACTTATCTCATTGTACATTCGTTGTTTCTATGAATATATTTATATTTGTTCAATTGTCTTTCTTAAAACCTAATTCATTATTTCAATATTTATTTCGCTTTCGTCTTAGGCCTAAAAACTAGCAGACGAACTTAATCAAACAAATTTATGGTAATGGTTTTCGAAACGCTATTTCGGCTGATTTATTAACCAAAAATAAATCTCATTAATAACCATATACTATATGGGTGACACGGAAGTCTGCGAGGAAAAATACCTAGAAACTGATGGGGCCGTGTTGTCTTCTTGATTCCCTTTTGCGGCTTCGAGTGAGTCTTGTGTGCGGGCTTGCCTGTCGTCGCGTATGGTGGTAGCACCCTCGTTGCTCTCACGCACATGGTCGATTTCTTGATCATATTCTGGGTTGGCCGGGATGGGCCGAAGTCTCGTGCTGATCTGCTTGGTGGGGAGACTCATTCCCGGTGATCCCGAGGGATGCCGGGCAAGTTGAGACGGAAGGAATAATGAGTCTAGGTCCGGGGGCAGAAGAACCGACTAAGTAGTCAGTACGTAAAACTCTCGATAAATAAAAGAGGTTTGCTAACCAAAAGTCGCGTGCTCTCACTTATTCTGATTTATGACCTTACGACCTTCAAAACTTTCAATAATTACCTAAATAGCCTTGAGAGGACTTTGACAATTATATCTTTCAAAGTGTTTCAAATTTCGTTAGAATCGGCCGAATAGTTATGATGTTATTGCCAAAATAAAATAATTCCCGGGCTAATTTTGGGAGGACCTTGACAATTATATCATTCCAAATAATAGTTTATGGCAGCGGGTGTTTCCGAGATAAATTTCGAGATGTTGAAAGCCTCTGGAGATATCGGTGTGCAGTTTGTCACGGACCTTATGAATGTGCTGTACCAGAGGACTGGCTGAAGAGTGAATGTGTATATGGGTAAAGGGGTAGCTACAGAGGCATAAAGCTCCTCGATCATGTTACGAAAGTTATGGAGCGTGTTCTAGAAGAAATGATTAGGGACCGGATAAACTGCGACATACAGTTTTGGTTCATGCCTGGAAAAGAAGCCACTGATGCTATATTTATAGTTAGACAGCTCCAGGAGAAGTACATAGCTAGGAAAAGAGCGTTGTATTATACTTTTGTTGACCTGTAAAAGGCTTTTGATAGGGTACCAAGAGATGTGGTGAGGTGGACAATGAGAAAATTAAGGATCGAGGAGTGGTTGGTTAGGGTGGTCATGGCTATGTACGAAGGTTCGACAACCCAGGTGAGGATAATAGATAATTGAGTGATGACTTCTCTGTGAAGGTTGGTGTATATCAGGGATCCGTTGACGGCCTAGTTCTGATTGCTGAGGATGAGAGGACGGTACTTGAGAAGTTCAGGTTGTGGAGGGAAGGGATGAGTTCCATGGGGCTGAGAGTGAATTTGGATAAAACAAAGATGTTGATTTCAAGAGTGGGTGGTAGTAATGACATCATTGAGGATATGTGGCCATGTGCAGTCTGTCACAGAGGGGTAAGGAATAACTCTATCCCGTGTAATGGATGTGGTTTGTGAGTGCATAAAAGATGTAGTGGTATCAGGGGGTAGGCTGCAGAATGATTGAGAGTTTCAGTGCACTGTGTGTAGAGGAGAGGGTTGTATTTGATGGTGTGTCGCTTGAATGCGTGAAGGAGTTCTGCTATCTGGAAGATATGATCAGTGCAGGGGGCTGTGCTGGGCCAAGTTCCGTAGCAAGGGTTAGAAGTGGTTGGAAAAGGTTCAGAGAGCTGATTCCTCTCCTGATGCTGAGGGGTTTTCCCTCCGAGCTAAGGGACTCCTGTACACTGCATGCGTACGAAGTGCAATGTTGTACGGCAGCGAAACTTGGGCTGTAAAGGAAGAGGACATCCAGAGGCTCAAGCGTGGTGAGATGGATGTACGGTGTATCTCTGAATTTGAACCCTGGAGGTGACAGAGTTGCGAATTTTGGGATATAATGCATTGGTGTTGCAGTGAAAAGAGGCAGATTGAGGTGGTTCGGTCAGGTAGCAAGGATGCAGGATAATAATTGAGTGTTGGGGGGTGTAGCTGCCAGAGAGAGACCAAGGAAGTCGTGGAATGATGTCATACAGAGGGACCTCAGATATATGAGTTTGAATACTGCCAGAGATCGAGCAGCATGGACAGCCGCCATTAGTTAAATAAAGCCGACACATGCAATCATGTATGGATCCTTCAAAGATGATGATGACAGCGAATGTAAAATAACATAAGGTTTTCAAATTTCGTTAGAATCGGCCGAATAGTTACAATGTTATTACCAAAACAAAAAAAAGATAATAGAGACCGACCGCTATATGATATATAAGAGTTGCATGCAGCTAAAAACGAGTGTAACAGAACTACAAAACCTGGTATCCTTATCTTCCTTGTGGCTGAGGTTAAATGGAAATGCATCCCAAAAAGCTGCGGGGCGGATAGCAGATTTCGAAAAGCCTGTTGTAGCGGCGTAAGAGATTCTGGAAAGAGCGGTGACGCGGCGTATTTCTGATGGATCCGAGGAACCGGCAGAGGCTCTTCTGTAAAGGGCGCCCAGCCCGGCGTAAACGGAAGGTCGAGGATAAACTTTTGGTCAGTAGACTGGGTATTATGGGCCGAGGACACTTAGATGTTGGAATATCTTGGGCTTACATCGGATCATGTATCGAAGGATGAGTAAGCGAAGCAGGCGTCCACGCCAAAGTACCATGCCTGATGGCTTCCTACAACAGTTTGGACCGGTAAAGGGCCTATGTACTTTGAAGAAGTGCGAGAGGTGCTTGGGGACAAGAGAAGAGACCAGATGCAGCCCGGTTATTGATTGCCGACGACCCAGGTGAGGAATCCTTTTTACCACGGGGCCGGGTAGAAGAACCATCACTAATCGATACAAAAGATTTCGGATAAAGTCGAATGTCGCCAAGAGTCTCACTGAGCGGCGGTCCCGGGGATAAAAAGGCAACGCTAGGTATCTCTACGTGAGAGCGATGCTTCGAAGATATATTGAGTACACTACTGACGTTAGCGGTAGAAGATGGGCGATGAGATACTCCAAGCGTGTCGGAACTTGAACGTGATGGTCACTATAGAGTATGGTTATCAATGTGATTTATCTTCGGTTAATAAATCACTCTAGGTAGCGTTTCGAAAACCATAACTATAAATTTCGTTAGATCGAAGATGTCTGCCGTTAGCTTTAGGCCTAACGTGACAACGAAGTTAATTTTGGAATAAAGACTTTGCTTTAAGAAAGACAATTACACAAGTAAATATATTTATAAAATTCAAGGAATCTACAGAGATAAGTATGTTAAGTAAATATGGTGAATAATATGGTGAAACAATATAGAGTGAATGATAGAGTAAATAATAATATAGTAATATAGAGTATAATAGAGTATCTTTGATATAGTAAATATATTGAGTTGTAAGAAATATAGTGTAGTAATTTAGAGTATTTCAAAGTATCTATAATGGACTGTGAATTGAGGACTGCAATGAGAAACAATTATAATTAGGACTTACTCTCCTATTGTCGTTTGCACAGAATGTGAGAGTGGAATTAACTCAGTATGATTTATTTGAAGGTAAATGAATAATTGTAGAAAGAATGGTTACAGACCTTTAGACGACGAGATCGGCGAGTGAAGTGGGAAAATTCGCGTGCTTATTTAGTCGAGCTGGGAACGTGTGTTTGTTCGTTTGTGTGTGAAATGTAAGAGATGTTGTTTGGAACAGTATTCGTTAAGTGAACGGCAAGAAAATAAGTGAATTAATTAATTATTAAGTTTAACATAATGATTTGATGTACAAAAGTTGAAGTAATTTAACTTGGAAGAATAAATAGACAAAGTTAAGTAAAATGATTAAATTAACAGTTAAAGTAAAATAATTATATGATTAAATCGACAAGTTAAAGTAATGCATAATGAATTTTACATAATAATGGATGATTATACATATTTAAGTTTCCCAGTAGGTTTTTATTATTTTATTATAGGAATGCCCAGAGGCATTGCTATAACACCCCCCATCCCTTTTCTACTTTTTTTTTAGATTATGAGTTTGAGTACCGACGAGGCCTCCTGACGACGCGACCGGAGCGTGTGACAGTGCCATTGGTTTGGCTGCGAGCCCGAGGACACAGATTTTCTGTGACAGTGGCAGTGCCATTAACGTTAAACGAGGCACTGGCACAAGAGAAGGTCGATGGAGCGAAGGTGATCCGCTTGCTGGTTCCTTGCGAGATAGCGTCAAGCGGGATGTGGGAGTCTTAGGTCCCGTTGTCCGCTGAGGGAGTGACCAGTGGGGGAGAGATTTGCTCCTGACTAACTACTTCTCCCGACGAGGGTTCCTGCAACAAAGGGGGAGGAAGCAGCAAAACGGAAAGTGGAGTTGGAGAGGCAGTAGTTAAAAAGGTGGGGTTTAGGTTGTTTGGGGGGATTACTGGACCATAAAGGGGTATAGTAGGAGGAGAATGAGGTGATTGGAGTTCAAGACGAACATTTTCGGTATAAGTGGGTTTTAGGCGGTCGATAAAGACAGTATCTTGCCTGGTGTTTGCCTGTCTTCATCTTGTTCCTGGGCAAGCGCTATTGTTGCATGATCGATGGGCGCAATGTAGGAGAGTTGCGTGCCCGAAATCGATGAAATGCGAGAGAGCGCGTCCGTTACGACGTTTGAAGAACCAGGAACGTAGCGAATATCCTTCGTCATCTGCAGGATGAAGTCAAGATGACGAGCGTCAACTGCAGTGCCCGAAATCGATGAAATGCGAGAGAGCGCGTCCGGTACGGCGTTTAAAGATCCAGGAACGTTGTGAATATCGTTTATCATCTGCAGGATGAAGTCAAGGTGACTAGTGTCAACTGCAGTGTGTACTGACGAAGTACTACGAGACGAACATGCACCGACCAAGGGCTTATGGTCTATAAAAAAATGGTAAATTCACGCCCTTCCATATGATGGCGGAAGTGGCGGACAGTGAGATATATTCCGAGGAGTTCTCGAGAGAACGTTGAATATCTCCTTTGAGAGTTTGTAAGGGCGTGAGAGAAGAAAGCAAGAGATTGCCATTAGTCACCAACTTTCTGCTGCAAGGTTGCACTTACTTGGGTTGAGGATGCATCTGAGGCGACGCTGGTGGGGGCTCCTGGAGAGGGATGAGCCAATTCCACAGCGCGGGCAATAGCCTCTTTTGCTCGAGAGAATGAATCGCATGCCTCAGCAGACCATTCAAGAGGAGATTCCTTTTTGGTCTTGGTGATTGGTGAGCATAGAGTTGAGAGGTTGCATGAGCTGGGCACATTTAGGGATGAATCTGTGGTAGAAAATGACCATGCCACAGAAACTCCTGAGTTGTTTGCGTGATGTAGGACGAGAAAAGTTTCGCATCGTGGTAACTTTATCTTCGAGTGAGCTAATCCCTGCACTCGAGACATGGTGTCCCAAGAATGAGAGTTGCCTGACACCAAAGAGGTACTTGGAGGTGTTGAGTACGATACCATACTCCTGAAGGCGAGAAAAAACTTGGCGAAGGTGAGAAAGGTGTTCCTCCAGCGAGGAAGATGATATTAGGAGGTCATTGATGTAGCAAAATACAAAAGGAAGATTCCTAAGGACTTAATCCATTAAGCGCTGGAAAGTTTGACCAGAGTTACGCAATCCATATGGTATCTTGACCATTTCAAAAGCACCAAACGGAGTGGTGATGTTAGTCTTTGCGACATCATCCGGGTGAATAGGGATCTGGTTGAAAGCACAAACCAGATCCAAGCAAGAAAAAATCGTACATCCATGGAGAGAAGAGGTGAAATCGGCTAAGTACGGCAAAGAATAACGATAAGAAATTGTTAGAGCGTTAAGAGCTCTGTAATCCCCCAACTGCTCTGAATTCCCCCGGCGTGGATTTGGGCACGATGTGAAGTGGAGAGGCCCATGGCGAAGAGGAAGGCCTACAAATGCCTGAATCAATTATGAATTGGAATTCATCACGCATAGCTAGACGGCGTGGCCGTGAGAATACAGGACCTCCTGTTGACTCGATCCGATGCACCGCACTATGCTTAATGGGCCTGTCCTTCGAAGGTGGAAGGGTGAGCCCAGGAAACTCCTGAAGAAGGCGCTGTAAAGGTGGCTCGGTTGATGGGAGACGAATAGAGAGGAGGGAACTCTGAGGAGGTGAGTACGAACCTGAGACAGTGAGGAGAGTTTTGCGGTCTACGAGCTTGCGTTGACGAGAATCGACCAAGAGGTCGTGAGCCGAAAGAAAGTCGAGGCCGAATTTTGGGCAATCTACCTCGGCCATGATGAAAGTCTATCGAAAAACCCGACGGAGACCGAGTGAGACTTGAAGATTACGCCTTCCATAGGCCCTAATATTGGTCGAATTGGCTGCCTTGAGAACTAAATCTGAAGGGGCAGAAGCTTTGTCGGCCTTAGAAATTGGTATGACACTGCATTCAGCACCAGTGTCCACCAGGAATGAAAATTCAGAAAGTGGGTCAAAAATACGAAATGGAGGAGCTACTTGAGGAAATGAGTTGTACGCAGGGGATGTAGACCCTTTTGTCTCATGTCTTTCTAGTTTAAAGTTTGTGATTGAGAGGCTGGAGTGAGAGGAATACAAGAATTTGAAGTTTGGGGATTTGGAGAAAGTGGTTGAGTTGGGTGAAGTGAGAAAACTGGAGGGTTGAGATTTGAAGAAGGTACTGGGTCCAAATATGTGCACGGTTGCAAGCATTTTAGAGCTTGTGCACCATATTTGTTGTGGTACCAGCACCATTGAGTTGAATGAGAGGAAAAGGAAACTTTATGTTTCGGGAGACTATTTAGCGCAGTATGTGAAGAAACATAACTGTGGCTACAAGGCTGTGTACAGTCTACAGCGTTGTGCCGTACCTTTGATGATACCAGCATAAGCCTTGATGGTGTGGAAGATGGAGAGAATAGTTGGAAGAATTAGGTTGAAAATTTTGAGGTCTCTCACCTCTTGCATCGGGATGCCCTCGTTGGTTTCTCTTTCGTGAACCAGAGCGGGACCTGCGCCTTCGATCGTCAAACCTGTGTCCGTGCTCGCTCTGTGATTCCAGCTGCAGCTTTAACCGCTGGATGTGTGCTTGCATCCTCCGTATTGAAGCCTCAAGTGCCCTCGATAGAGAAGATGAAACCCTTGATTGAACGCTCGACCCGGTCGTCAGAGGAGCTCGATGTGCCTCGAACCTGAGAAATTGAAGGATTGTTAAATGGGACGTGAGTTTGGCCGTTGCCCCAATTCACGTAAGGACTTTTATACAATTTGTCTGCGGCTGCAGCAACCTCCTCAATGCTCGTGGGGTTCGAGCTTAGGATTTGTGGCCTGATTCCCTCTGGGACTCGTCTCATAAAAATCTCAGTAAGGAGAGGGCTAAAAAGTTCGATTTTTAGCACCTTTTACCCTGATAAGGTCCTTCTGATGAGTTAAAAAAGAAGTAGGACTCTTATCTCCCATTTCCTGAGTATTTTAGAAATCTCTCAGGTCGTCTATTTGTGACCTACAGTATTTATTGAGGAAAGCATTCTTCAGGAGGTCTATAACACCAGCCTGTTGCCCGTTAATTAACACTTCCCTGAATTGAATAAAGGTACTTATGGGCAACCGCTGATTTATTTTTGCTACTTCCTCTTCCTCGGTGGTGTTCTGAGGTTTAAGGAGGAGGGGCGAGACTTCCAATCATGCAATTGGGTTTGCAGCATCATAAACGGGAAGCGAGAGGTACGCATGCGGTTGCCTGTGCGCGGACTGTGGGTTCGAGGCAGACGGTTGGTCATGATGATCGGGTTGGCTGCTAACAGATGTCCTTATTTGGTGTGTTTGGTCCATCATAGTCACTGTTTTATGTGTACTTGTGCTGGTTGAATGAATGTGTTGACGTGAGTGAAGTAGCTGTTGCTGTGTGCACGCGTGTGTGTATGTGTGTGTGGAAATTATTCACGAGCACAGGAATGTGAAGAAATGAAAAATAATTATGAGAAATAAAGGAAATTGTCCACTCGTTGTATATAGGGGATAGTATTAAATTAAAATGACATGAATTATGACAATTGGAAGAAGGATGTTAAAGATAACACGCGATATAAAAAAATAAACTCCGGAATCAAAAATGCTCTTTTAACGCTGATGGCAGAGAAATGACGCGCGTGGAGTTCAAGAATTATTTTAACGTTTAAACTTATTTATTAATTGATGGGAGATTATTAAACTTTGGGTACCACTTTATAGAATAAGGTTATTAATGGATTTATTTTTGGTTAATAAATCAGCCTAAATAGCGTTTCGAAAACCATTACCATAAATTTGTCTGATAAAAGTAGTCTGTTAATGTTTAGGCCTACGACCAAAGCGAAATCAATTTTGAATTTCTGAACTAGATTTTAAGAAAAACAATTAAACAAATATAAATATATTCATAGAATCAACGAATGCACAATGAGATATATTGGATTAGGTATACAATGTAATATATGGTAAAATATGATTTAAAGTAACAAGATATAATTTAAGATGTAAAGTGAAATAAAAATGAAATAAAAGATGACTACGATGGACTGTGAATTGTGGTCTTTATGCGGAGAATGTCAAGAGTCGAATGGGCTATCTAGTGTTCAATTTAGTTGAGCTGAAAGCGTGTGTTTGTTCGTGTGGTGTGAAATTTTAAGAGATGTTGTTTGAACCAGCAGTACGTTAAATGAAATAAATTTTTCGTCACAGGATATTTGAATTATTAAATGTTACATAATATAATTGAATTGCAAAAAGTTATGGATAAATTAATTGAATTGACAAGTTAGATAAAATAAATGAATGAATTAATTAATTATTAGGTTGTACATAATTTGCATAAATGTTTTAATTTACAAAAGTTAAGTAAAATAATTAAACGATTTAATTGACAAAGTTAAGTAAAAGAATTGCATGATAGGAATTTTATGCATAATAAATTATGATATATATATATTTAAGTTTCCAAGGTTTTTATTATAGGAATGCCCAGAGGGCATTTCTATACCAGGAACAAGATGAAGACACGCAAACACTGCGTCACTCTTCTCAGCTTGTCATTCGCGAAATCGACTTGCCGGACAGTCCCTCCAGGCGTATCCTGGTTGACACAATGCCTGGCTGACCTGTCCTCTCATTCCTCTCGTTTACCGTCGGCACATTTTTTACCAGACTCACGATCTCTCTAACCCTAGCATTCGAGCAACTCGCAAGCTCATCGTATAACGTTATGTGTGGCCAGGTGTGAACGCCGACGTAGCCAAATGGATCCGCGCATGTCTGCCTTGTCAACGTGCAAAGCTTCAACGCCACACAAAGTCCCCTCTGGCTGCTTTTCCACTTCCATCGGCACGTTTTGACGCCGTTCACATCGATCTGGTTGGTCATCTGTCCTTTTCGCGTGGTTGCACTTACCTTCTCACCATGATCGATCGTTTTACCCTTTTGGCCAGAGGCAGTTCCTATCCCCGACATCAGAGCTTCCACTGTGACTCGAGCCTTCGTCTCAGCATGGGTTGCTCGTTTTGATGTCCCATCAACGATCATGACTGATCGAGGTAGCCAATTTGAATTCCACCAATGGGATGCACTCATGTCAGTGCTCGGCTGCTTTCATCTTCGTACCACTATTTACCATTCCCAGAGTAACTCTAAGGTGGAACGTTTACACAGGACTCTCAAAGGAAGCTTACGCTCCACTGACCCCAACATCACTTGAGTGAATAAGCTACCCTTAATTCTCCTGAGAATTCATGCCTCATTGAAAGAGGATTTGAATTGCTCTGCTGCGAAACTCGTCTATGATCCTCAACTTCGTCTTCCAGTCAATTGTTTTCTTCCGCTGACTATCCTTTTCCTTCCGACATACATCCTGCTGCAAACGTACACAATTTAGTACGGGCGATGTCTGAGGTAAAGCCGACCGCCACAAGAGTGCCTGCTAATCAGAAACCTTTCGTGCCAAAAGGAGATGGCAACTTGCTCTCATGTGTTTGTCCGTCGCGAGTCCACTCGCACATCCTTGCAACCTGTCTATGATGGACCCTTTCTCGTCGTCTCCAGGAAGCCGAAATTTTTTGTACTGCAGCTTGGCATCAAGCAGGATACGGTTTCCATCGATTGGATTAAACCCACTTTCATAGTGGCCGTTCATCTGGAACAGCCACTACTTTTCTCTTCCGCACCCACTTATTCCTTGAACACTTTCTAACCAACTAACTCCACTTCCGAACCCTTCTTCGGCTCTTTCATATCAAACCGCAACTTTTCCTCCCACCTCTTTACTCGCAAACCCCCCGCCAGCCATCTCTACACCCCTCAATTCTTCTTCCCAACTGCTGCCGCCTCCCTTTTTGTTGCAGGGCCACTCGACAGCAGCTGGAGAACACCAAGCGACCAACGCGCAACTCCCGACAGTCGATTTTTCGGGATGTCCAGAACAATCGTCACCCGACGCTCCGGTCTCGCTCGCGACAATCTCCCGCCTCAATCGAGTGGCACTACTAATCGCCACCTGACTCGCAATCCGAGTCAACAAATTGGCACTATAACCCGTTCTGGACGCGTTGTAAGGAGGCATTTTCGTACACCTGCAATAAAGCGTGACACGGTTGAAAGCACATAAAATATATAACTCAACATAACTTTGTATGTATCTTGTCAATACGATTGAAATGTTAACTGCGTAGGTACCTACCTAAGATATTTCAGTGGACCAAGTTTCACGTTTGTACAAAGTTTAATATTCAAATTATCAGCCAAATATTTGACCTGCAATACAGCGTGACAGTTCCTCGCCTCAATTAATTGTCATTGCCAGCAATTTGTGTCCCCTTGAGATATTACTAAGTTTGATGAATTGGTTTTTATTATCTGGCAAATGGATGGTATCACCATACAAATTCGCAAGTTTATTTTCAATACGGCGTCTGCACTGTAAAAGATGCCGGTCAGATAATATGTCGGTTAGGGTTTCATTTAATGCTGCACGTGTATCCTTACAACTAATAGTTTCTTTTAAAAATTGAAGGTTTATCTGCGTTTTTTCTGGGGGATCTGAAAGAAGGTCTTCTTTTCCTGCTAATTCTTCACGAAAAAACATTGTGCTCTTTTTCGGAGTGATTCTTCTGCTATTGGCCTTGCGACAGAAAGTATAACGTGGTAATAGGCCATCAGAGGCGGATCCAAGGGGGAAATTCCACACAGTGTGCCTGGCTTGTATCGCTTGTCGAGTCGGCACCTCGTGTCTTGTTTCAGGCGGACACAGCGCGTTCACTTGACTCGATGACGAGTCGAATCGCGCATCCTGCCTCACACGCCTGGCCCTTCCACTCTTTATCAGCTGTCCTGAGCTGGGCATGTGCTCGCTGGCATCTTTCTTTTCTGACCTTCGCTTTCTCATTTGGCTGGTCGGGGCGGAGTTAGTTTTGGCTCACACACTAGAGCCGAAGGGGACCCTACAGAAGAAGGACGGTGACTTGGCATCTGCATACGCACTGATTCGTGAGTTCGAGACTGTTTTCGTCAAGTTCAGAAAGAATGCCGAGGAGCACTTCCACATTGTATTTGCAAAAGCCAAGGATCCCCTGATCGAAGTGAACTAAGCTCACGATGACATCCCTGTTCCCCGAGTCTGTGCACGACAAACACAGCGCGCGAATATCCCGGCCAGGACTGTTGAGGAGTACTATCCGATGCTCGGTCTATATTGCGTTCGTTGACCAAGTGATCGCCGAGCAAAAGAAGATTTGATGACGATACCGTGCTAGTTGCTCTACGGTTGAAGGAAATTCTCAAGGGCTCAAAAGCAGACGTGAGTGCCGTCTTTAATACCACTAAGCTCTACGAGAGCGATGTTGAGTCACTAGTGCTTGTGCAGGCAGACGGAGGCACAACGGTGGACAAATTCCGCTCCGGCCTTCAGGACTGTCAAGAATGCGAAGGAGTACGCCGAGACTCGTATGTTTCCGAACATTGCGAAGCTCATGACCATCTTACTGACTCTGCCGGTCGCAAATGCAGAGGCCGAACGCTCATTCTCAGCCTTGAAACGGCTAAATACGTACATGAGGAGCACCATTAGCCAGTATCGCCTCAAGGGCCTCACACTACTCGCCGTCCACAATGACATTCAAGTTTCCAATGATCAAGTGATTGACAAGTTTGCGGAGAAAAACAGGCGTCTCTTCTTCGCTTAGGCAAATGGAGGGGGACATTGGGCATGGGCCTACGATTTTGAGAAAGCCTACTCCCTGAAAATATAAATACTTTTTCTATTATGTGTCTTGTTACTTAAGTGGGCGAAATGACTTGCAAGCCTACATCATTATAGTCTACACTACATGTACATATTCATCACTTATGCCTATAACTTATTCGTATGTATTCAACACTGATTATTTGCACGATCATGCATCTATTACCCGTGAAAATATGTACCATAATAAGCAGCTTTAGCAAATTTCCACTCATAAAAATCCTTGCCCCCGTCCCCCTCGCTTTTTCTGGATCCGCCACTGTAGGCCATGTTGTATGCATGATTTGTTAAAGTCTACAGCGATGGCTGCTTGATAAAGTTTACGCTGCAGCTTTTTAACCTTTTCAATGTTCACCTTGTCATCTGCTGGGGCTATATTGCATGGTAGAGGCCGTAACAATGTGGAAACAAAACCCTCTTATTAATATCCAGCTCTAGCCAGAAACTAGTATTAGCATTTTGCCAAGAGGACACGACGCATAAGGCATGCAGACTTTTATTGCTGGCTGAGTGTAGGCGGGAATTAAGTTGTGATAAATGTTGAATATTGAATAAAACATTCATTGTTCTCCTAATAATTCCAGACTTAAATAAGACCCGGTCATAACTATTGAAATACGACCCAGTGCCCTGATTGCTTGCAGTGTCCTTATGAGTGTCTCGTTTGTCTCTCCTTATAGCTTCTTTTTCTGTGCCTCCCATACTCCAAGAGCCCGAAGACAAAAAAAAAAGAAAAAAAAATTATCGATCTAAGCTTCCTAGAGAAGGGAGAAACTGCTACACTGCCATATTCGAGCCCAGATTCACTTCGGCAAAATACGCCCTCGATCCCTACTTTCGAGGTTGGCAGTGGTTACTGGAAGACAGGTTGTATCTCCCGTCATAACTTCGAACAGGCCGAGTACTAATCCGCCCTAATTGCAAACCCGAGCCGTGTTGTTGAAAAGTAATCGAGCTCGACGCTCATATCCCTGCTCCTCTCGATCAGCAAAATCTTTGGGTGGTAGATCCACCCGTAATTGGAGCCCCCTTTGTCGGTCGCATGCTCACACTTGTGTATACTCACGGCTCCCACCTGGAGCCATTATAAACCTATTCGCCCAGTTATTTCTTTGCATTTAATTTCCATGTCCATTATTTTATTTTTGTTTGTGCAGTACTAAAAATTATTTTGTTTACCCCAGTTTGATATCCAGAACCTGCTAGATAGTTGATTTAATTCTGCCACGTGTAGTTGTTGTCATAAGGGAACTGGTCACTCTTACTAGATTTATTGCAACCCATAGTTAAATTGCATCATTCGAGGCAAGGCCCAATTGCAGAGATGCCCTGCGTGCTATCCGCTATCCTTTCCGAGACACGAAAAGCAAACGGAGGTCAGGAGATCTAACCTGACCTACGACAGTGATTTACTATTATTTTATCATATATATATATATATATATATATATATATATATATATATATATATATATATATATATATATATATATATACAAAGAAGGAGCAACTACAGGATCTGCGGGTGATAATACAACCACCACAGGGCTATGCCATTTTTATTTTCTGTCTTTCAAATAAATTTGAAGACAGAAAGAAAGATGCAGAAACCTTGTATTGCTGACTATAAATACATATAGTACAAGAGGAATAAGAATTGGACGCGAATAAGCAAATGAGACAAGAAACCGGAGTTTTTTAAAGGCAAGAGAGAGGGACATTAGGAGAACCCAGAATCAAAGGGAGCAGATGGCAGCACAGTGAAGGCGATCATTTACCAAGAAGACAGATATAACACCAGGGGAAAAAAGTTTTGAATTCCTGGCCGGGACTCGAACCCGAGTCTGCTGATTGCCGTCAGATGCTTTACCGCTAAGCTACCAGGCACAGTAACTATATTTCGCCCAAAGCGTTACCCCATCAAACCCAGTATCTCTCTAAGCTAGGAACCTCCAAGGAATGTTTATACCACATCCTCTTGCCCGTTCACAATTTAAAGGCTCACTGTCCATGTCACATACAAAGAAGGAGCAACTACAGGATCTGCGGGTGATTATACAACCACCACAGGGCTATGCCATTTTTATTTTCTGTCTTTCAAATAAATTTGAAGAAATATAGTTACTGTGCCTGGTAGCTTAGCAGTAAAGCATCTGACCGGCAATCAGCAGACCCGGGTTCGAGCCACGGCCAGGAATTCAAAACTTTTTTCCCCTGGTGTTATATCTGTCTTCTTGGTAAATGATCGCCTTCACTGTGCTGCCATCTGCTCCCTTTGATTCTGGGTTCTTCTAATGTCCCTCTCTCTTGCCTTTAAAAAAACTCCGGTTTCTTGTCTCATTTGCTCATTCGCGTCCAATTCTTATTCCTCTTGTATTATATATATATATATATATATATATATATATATATATATATATATATATATATATATATATATATGTTTCAGGATTTTGTACCCCCTAATTAAGGTTCAGATGTGGTAGTCTAATCCTTCCTTCCACTATTCTATTTAAGGCAATGTATGTCCAGCCTCCTGTTCATTCCTTGAAAAGGTCTTTACGAATATAGACGAAAGCGCTCGGAATCGTTTTTTACTTTTCCTTTGTGGGTGTATCTGGATATATATATATATATATATATATATATATATATATATATATATATATATATATATATATATATATATATATATATATATATATATATATATATATATATATATATATGGGCTAGACAAAATAATTGGAATACGTGTTAAATTCAATGAATATTTATTTAATACGGAGTTGGTCCTCCTTTTGCTTTCTGAACAGCGTCGATGCGTCTTGGAATTGATTCATACAGTTTCCTGACTTTATTGAGAGGAATATTGAGCCATTTCTTCTTGCAATACCTGCTCCAACTGTTTCAAACACGACGGTGGAGGGTAACGACTTCTAACATGTTGCTCCAAGATACACCATAAATGCTCAATAATATTAAGATCTGGAGATTGTGAGGGCCACTCCATGTATTGTAGCTCACTCTAATGCTCTTCATACCAATTCTTAACCACATGAGTGGTGTGTATTTGGGGCCTTGTCATCTTTGAAAAAAACAATCACCGTCGGGGAATAATGTCTGGGCCATGGGATGGACTTGATCTTCCAAAATATTCATATATACGTTGCTGTTGATCCTCCCATGCTGGCAAACGATTGGACCAAGAGAATTCCAAGATATGGTTGTCCAAACGATCAATGACCTTCTTCCGTTCTTCACTGTAGGAAGGAGGCAGTCAGGATTAAAAGCTTCCTGCCCCTCCCATCCACTATAACTCGCCGCCCTGCAGTGGGGAAAAGAGAAAAACTGGACTGGTGGGAGAATATTACTTGTTTCCATTGGTCTGTCGTCCAGCCGTTGTAATATGTACACCAGTTTAGCCTTTTCTGAATGTTTTGATGATAAAGCAGCAGAGGTTTCTTAAAGGCGGCTCTTCCATGATATCCGGCTTTACTGGGGTCACGGTGAACAGTTTTGGTCGAAACTGGGCTAGTGAGATGTTGATTTAACTGTGCAGTCACTTTAGGAGCAGTTGTCTGGAGTTTTTCATCACAATGCGTTTCAACACTCGTCGATCTCTTTCACCCCCCTGTAAAGTCCTGCCGGAATTACTCCTCTTGCTTGAGGTTTTGCCCTGCTTCTTGAATTCTCTCTTGATTCTTGATATGGTAGCTCTGGAAAAACCAAGGAGTTTAGTTTCTTCTGATGACGAAATCTCCTGCAATTCGAGCTCTAACAATTTTTTCGAACTCAGTGAGGACATGCATCTTAGCATCTATACCCTGATCTGAAAAGGAAATACAACTAATCATTAAAGTTGATAAATAAAACTATGTATACTTGCTGATTACAATGGTCAACAATAAAAAAAAATTCTCAGGATTGTGGATCAAAATAGTCTGATTCTATGTGCTGAATTCAATAATGACATTTGTATAGCTGAATCGGGCTCAGTTTTCCAGAACCAGCATATCTATCTATTTGGTGCACCATGTTATTCATACACGAATTTATATGTTCATTGGTTCCACTTATGCAATATTTTTTTCTAATTTGTGAATTTTTGTTTGTTTCAGATTGCTGGTTCATTCTAGTGCATATCTACAGCTGCCTAATTTCTAATTACTCTGAACTTAACAAAACATGGAACGTGGCAAGTGCGTGAACGATGCTGATCGTTTTTGTTACATATGTGGCGCCTTAACTACTGGTAGCCTTCAAGAAACCAATCACAAAAGCTGTTCGACTGAAGTACGAAAAGTCGATGGAAATCCTGAATAACTAAATTTGTCTTCGAGAGGACGAATTCCGTCAAAAGAAATGGAGTGTCCAATAAAGGAGAGTTGCGAGACAATAAAAAGACATTTAGAAGTGTTGAGTATGATAGCATACTCTTACAAGTAGACACGTGGCAAAGGTGAGATAAATATTCACCTAATGATGAAGATGCTATCAAGAGGTCGTCTATATAGTTAACAAGAGGGAAAGTTCATCCAATGACCTGCGGCGTTTAATGAAAAGATGATAAATGGTTATTGCATTGATGGTTTCCCATGGTTCAAATCACTTACAAGTGCCTTTGAATGGCTAAATGAAGCTTCTGCCACTATATGGCGCCATCCAGCGCCAAATCTTATGGCAGATTTGAATTCTCCAGGGTGAATAACCCTATGTCCCATGGTCATATAGGTCATTTCATCTCTCTAAATGGGTACAATTGAACTTTATTTATCTTGAAAAAAAAGCGATGCCTAAACCTGGCGCTTCCCTGCAGGTAAAAACGAAACAAAAAAATATCAGAATTTGATTCAGGAAGCTTTGGAAGGTCTGACCACTGTTACCTAAACTATAGGGCATATAAAGCATCTTAAATGACCCCAAAGGTGTGGTGATAGCTGTCTTTGGTATATTATCTAGGTGAATAGGGATCTCGTTGAAAGCACGGAAAAGATCAAGTCGAGAAAAGATATAACAACCAAAGAGAGCAGAGTTAATATACGGGAGTTAGAGTAATGGGTACCTGTTGGGTATAGTTTGTGTGTTCACACGTCTTTAATTACCCACAACACGAAATGCATTGGATGTAGAGTTCGGTGCAATGTGAAGCGGAGAAGTCCAAGGGGACGTTTAAGGATGAGCAATGTCAGCATCCATCAGGAAATTAAACTTCTGCTTCATTGTCGTAAGTCTATATGAATCTAATTGTCGCGGAGCGGGGAATACAGGTCCTACTGTCAGCTCTGTCCGATGCACCGCGTTTTGTTTAATATGCCTATCCTTCGAAAGTGGATCAGGAAACTCCTGCAGAAGGCACTGGAATTGAGGCTCGGTGGGGGAGAGATGGACACAACGTAGAGAACTTTGTGAAGGGTAAAAAGAACCAGAAACAATTAAAGAGGTTGTGTGGTCTATAAACTTGCGATTGCGAGAGTCAGCCTAGAAGTCATGAGCGGGAAGGTGATCCAGACCCAATATTGAACAATAATTCTCCATTTAAAAAACACGTAGGAAGCTGAGAGATACTAGAAGGTTACGCCTACCATAGGTCCTTATATCGGAAGAATTTGCGGCTTTAAGGACTAAATGAGAGGGAAAGCAAGCTTTATCTGTGTCAGAGGCCGGATCACACTGTATTCAGCACCAGTGTCAACCAGATATGAAAGGCAGTGGCGTACCTAGTAAAAGTGCCGCTTGGGGCGGATGTTTATTTGGCTACCCCTTAAAAGTTCTAATAACACTTCAAAACGCCAAAAACGGAATCATACAGGTATATAAGTATGCAAAATAAGAAGAAAAACGGTAGAAACCCTTTATTTCACTCAAATTTACTTTTATAATGTTTATACATTAAAAATAATAGGAAAAATATGTTAAATAAAAGAAGATGAGTGAATTACAAAAACAAACGTTCACAAATTGATTTTACGTGCCTTCCTCTTCGCGAAATCTTGAATGACATCATCAAAATCAGTTATATCCGCAAGGTCACGCTCCATGGCTAGTATTGACAAATGAGTCAACCTTGTTTGACTCATTGTTGACCTGAGATAGTTCTTGATAAGCTTTAGTTTAGAAGGCACGACTTAGAAAGATTTTTAAAAGTATTACTATATTTGGCACTGAATCAATAAGATTATATTTCTGAATAAACAAAATTAATTAAATATTAATATGTTGGGTCACCACAAAATGCCAGCGCCAAAATTGTGCCGCTCGGGGCGGACCCCCACCCTCTTGGTACGCCACTGATGAAAGGCCAGGGAGTGTGTAACAAATATGGAGGGTGAGACCAACATGATGAAATGAAAGGAAAGCAGAGGAGGTACACTTTTGAACCACATGCGTGTTTTAGTTTAAATTAGTTGAAGGTGAAGAAATCGAAGGATTTGGAGCATTATAATGAGAATGAGAAATGTGAAGGTGAATTGAGTGTTGTAGAGACGAAAATGTTGGATTATGATTAAATGGAGGAGGTACTGGTTGTAAATATGTGCAGAGCTGCAAGTATTTATGACTTGTGCGCCATATTTGTTACGATACCAGCACCAAATTGTTGGTTGTAGGAAAGCATCGGTAGAATTAGCATGAAAATGAGAAGGACAAAATTGAGAAGAGCGAGCATTAGAGGGAGAATGGAAATTAAATGAGTGGTAATGTTGATAAGGCTGTGTACAATGCAAAGTGTCACTACCATATTCCTCATGGCACCAGCACATACCGTTTGATTTATAGGCGGAAGAAGGTTGAGAAAAGGAATGTTGAACTTCAACTTTTGTGCTGAAATTGCCACGTTAGTTTCTTCTTCGGGAAGATGAAGTGCGGTCATCGACTGAGCCACCATCCTCTGATCTCGTAAAGGGCACGACGATATGTCTTTCTGACCGCCGCGCTCACGGGCCTCAATGCCCCATCCGGCCCCAGCTTGCCCTGCCTCTTCTTCTTCCGATAACTCCTACGTCGTCCTCTATGCCAATTCTCTTTTACCCTCCATCGTCTTTTGATTTACCCTTTTTACTCAGTTTCTTTCTCTACCCTTTCATCGGCCCCTTCTTCAACTGCCCGTGGACCCTTTGATCACGACCAGGTGTACCTAAAGACCTGCATAAGATCATTCCTACGACCCGATGTTAGGTATGGTGACCCTAACCGCCCCTCGTACCAGTCTTCAAGCCGGATCCGTCATCCTGACCTACCTACCACGCTGCGTGTAGGATTTGGTCCTGGCTTTCCCAAGGGGTGGCCGAGAAAGCGTATCTCACCCCACCTCGTGATAGCGGCCGAGGCCAATTAAAAGACGCCCGGTAGTGCCGTTACCTTGTTGGGGGTCAGTGTTGGAGGTCACGGGCAGGGGTGGTGAATGAATAATTTTGGCCATGGATTCCCCTATAAACAAGGTCAACAGACCTAAGTCGCGTGCACTCAATTATTCTGACTTATAACCTTATAACCCTATGACCTTACGACCTTCAAATTTTTTCAATAAGTGGGGCAATTCGACACATAGTTAGCTTTCTTTTAATATTTCCCGAACTAAACGAAAAAGGACCTTGGCAATTATATCATTTGAAAGAGAATGTAAAACAACATAAATGGTTTCAAATTTCGTTAGATCGGCTGAATAGTTACGAACTCTTTGCCGAATAAACTTATTAAAAAGTAAAATGGTTACCATCCCACCCACCGACATACAGACCGACAAAGTAACTTATAGAATCGAGTGCGCGCGGCTAAAAACAAAAACGCTCAATCAACGAATCAACAAAATAAAACAAATCTTTAACAACCTAAGACAAATATTCGGGCCAGCCTGCTGGTCTCGACACATAAGTATTAAAACCTTAGCTAAGAACCCATTTTCTGCATTAGAGTTCCGGGAGTGTCAGCAAGCAGTCACTGGAGAAGCACAGCCAGAATTCTCTATTAATCCGTTCCAAACTGAGGCCACAGTGAAAGCAAAATCAGAATCAATATCCAAAAAATGACTAGCCCTCACCGCCTCGGGTGTGCAAGAAATTATCTCCACTGACAAAAACGGACATAATACTAGAGTTTTCAGCACTCTACTCAGTAGGTTTATGCCTGGATCAAATAGCACAGAGTCCTTTATATGTAAAGGCATAATAAAGCCTTTGGAAGATGACGGCCACCAAATAGATCTTCGAAAAGAAATCACCCAATCGCCCCATCCCAGTAAAAGTAGTTAAGATCATATTTAAACAACAAACGATCATAAACTCAATTATATTTTCTGGAACAATTATACGAATACAATAAGTGTTGCCCTCCCCAATCCAGTGTAGATTGTGCCTTAAGTTTGGTAGTCCGTCCAAATACTGCACGTCGGATCCACAACTATGCTTTAAATGTTCCCAGTCGGTCCACAGCAGTGAACAATGCAGCAGAGAACACTGTATATCAGAGCTGGGCATTGCGGCAACGAATTGTGACTTTGCGAGTTTGACGCACTATGAATTTCGAAGTCACAAAGTCGAAAGTCGTAAACGTTTTTACAAAGTCGGACTAAGCAAAGTCGCACCGCCAATTTTCCGCGACTTTGAACAGGAACAAAGATTACTTTTTTTAAAAAGAAATTGCTATTCAGCATGGCCGGGGACGTCCTCAGGGCCAAGAGTTCCGTCCTGGATGAGGTCAACTTTGAGGAGCTTGTGTTTCTCAAAAGGAACATGAACCTCCTGGAGAAGATGGGCCAGGAGGACATGGAGGAGGAGGATAACCTCTAGAGGAGGGTAACCTGTAGATATTAGTTTAGGATGTGTTTTAAATAAAAAATGAACAGAATTAATAAATATATGTTTTCTGCATTATAAAATCATGTTTCTGTTCTCGCGCTAAAGTTTACTTTGTAATTTAGCGGAGTCGCACCTGAAAAAAAAGTCGCAGCCGCAAGTCGCAATGGGGGCGAAGGGCAAAAATAGAGTCGCAAATCGCACTGGGGGGATGGCGGCAAAAATAAAGTCGCAAAGTCAAAGTAGCGCCCAGCTATGCTGTATATACTATGAAGAAAACCATGATGCATCCAGAAGAATATCTAAACGCTTCCTCTTTCATCAAGAAGTGCGAATTACGATGGTCCGTTACTACCTGGGGGGCCAGGCCCCAATATTACAGTCCACCTGACACGGACTGATGTAAAAGGTTATGGGGCATGATTGGATTCCTTAGAGCCTCAGCTATCGCCTCCAGGTTCAGAACCTCACGAACCGGCTGCTCAATTCCGGCTATTAAAGATGGCGTCCAAGATGGCCTCCGTTCCTTGAAATCTCCGTATCTTGGTCAATATTGATCGGATGTGAAAATGTAATAGGGTTATTATATGGTTTGTAGGGTCGTAGAATTCATTGAAATTCAGTTAGATATTGTATAGGCAACCTTTTATAATATATTAGCCATAATGGTTATTTTTAGGCTAAATTATTGCAAGAAACAAATATTTTAATTGTCTATTTATTTTTTACAATAAAAGATATATAACCAGTGGCGTATTTAGAGGTGGGGGGGATCGGGCCATAGCCCCCCCCCCCCTCCTCAGGGAATGGAATCCAACCCCTTACAAAATTAAAAATTAGCACAGGAGGCCTAGCTAGTGCAGAAAAGTTCTTTTTTATTCTTACTTGTATCTTTGCCACATCTGTAAGCACATTCAAGTCATTTTCGATTTTCTGTGAGTTATCATCAAGGTTATCGCTGTCTCCATGGTAAACAAATATGGCGTCGTATCTGAGGATTTAAAATCATTTATTTCTTTGACTTTAAATCATTTAGGAGCAATTTTTTGACTTGCCAAATTACAAAATTTGGTGCTTGAAATGAATAGTTCGAGGAGCGGTCAATAAGTTTTACAATTCGTTTATAAGGAAACGAGAAAAGTGTTTTGTTATTTTTCAATATAACTACCCTCGACTTGAATGCACTTGCGCCACTTGTCCCTGAGGCTTCGAATTCCCGACAACCAGAAATCTCCCGACTGCTGTTCAATCCACTCCTGGACGGCGAGCCGGACATCTTCATCGTCTCCAAACCGGCGTCCACGCAGTGCAGCCTTGAGCTGGCGGAATAAAAAGTAGTCGCTAGGGGCCAGATCTGGACTGTAGGGGGGGGATGGTCGAGCTCCTCGAATCCGCATTCGCGCAGGGCAGCTTGTGCAACTCTGGCCTTGTGGATTTTGACGATGATGAAGTCAATCATGGGGCGTGAGGTTTCTAGGGACCCAACGGACAGAGACCTTGGTCATGGCCAAATTGTCGTGGATGATGCTGATAACACTTCCATGTGATATTATAAGTTCTCGCTCGATTTCTTCGACCTTCACCCGTCGATTTTCGAGGATCATCCTCTCACACGGGCCACATTGTCCTCGTTGGTCACGTCTGACAAGCGTCCTGGACGGGGGTCATCTTCAAGGGACTCACGACCATGGTGGAACTCCTTTTCCAGCGAGCAAGGTTGCATAGGAAGGGGCGGTGTCGGTTAACACTACAACCATGCGTTCATGGATCTCTTTTGCATTCTTGCCTTCCTTGGTAAAAAATTTGATCACTGCGCGGTGCTCAACCTTCTCCATTGTTGAAAAATTTGTGACTGACGATCTGCGATCAGCTACTGCTTCTTAAATAGACGAGACAGGAGCGTGCAGCTGCAGGTCCTGACTTGTCATAACTTTTCCTAACGCCCCCACAAACAGCCATCTCCCTTCCTCTGTTTTGCCCTACCGATTCGCAAAACTTATTGACCGCCCCTAGTATCTATTTATTTCAACAACCAAATTTTTTAATTCAATGCCTATTCAGAATAGACATTAGATTGATAAGTTTAAGCAGGGTGTATGGACTTGGAGCTGACAAACTGTTGGTTATGAGGGTATAGAGTTTGCTGTCACTGTATTTACATTCAATAATGACTGGTATATAGTAAGAAATCAGTAAATCAATTAAGACCCACAAAGAACAATAAGATTAACAAAAATGTGTAAAATCTAAAGTATGTAGAACTACATATAGAGCTAATTTGGCATGCATGTTCTACTGTTGATTTCAAATTCAGCTTGTGTATGTATTGGTCATGTCTGAAATTAAGCCCTTTCAAATGATATATGACTCAATGTGTTCCAATGATTTTGAAATTTTCAATTCCGCTAACACTGATCTGACTGAAAAGTATCACGAGACCACTCACATTTAATGCCAGATATCTCAGCAACCACTTTGTTTTTTTCTCGAAATTCTTTTTGTATTAAACTCAGTATTGTAATCCATTTGAAATGATATATGACTCAATGTGTTCCAATAATGTTGAAAGTTTGGTGAACATTGCTACTATAAAGGACCGGGGAAAAAAGTCGTGTTGAAGAAGGCATACGCTGAGCATTTCCCTATCAAAGCAGCAGCAAAATATTCTGAACTACAAATTTTAAAACAGTCTTGCTCATACGAAAGCCAAAAGTTCTTTGACAATTTGCTTATCATTGATAGAGATGATGATAACAATGATGCTGAAAATGCTTTAAGGTTAGACATAACCCATTTGTTAACGTTTTTTTCAAATTTTGTCAATGTTCTGTTTTTGTCAACAAATGTATCGTTAATTATTCATCTTCAATATCCCTAAATAATTTTCACGTTTAGTACCTCAAAATGCACAAAAAATAACTTTTAATCGACAGCTGTCAACTCCTGTCTTCTTAGCTAATTAGCTGGCAATATCTGGCAGATTTGGTATCAAAATGATCAGTGTTTAATCAGCTTTAACGCTATTTTGAAAGGTCAATTTCATGAAATAACACCAGTTGATTGATTGAAATATCGCCTCGATTTTGAATTCGAGCTCTCTGAGCCAATCACAGGTTGTATTTCTGATTTGCTTCGACTCTCGTCAACTTCCTGTTTCATAAGTCGCCGATTGCTGCAAATTTTCGTAGTTTTTCTGCTCAAGTAGTGCTAGTCCTATTTTAGGGCTATTGAATGCAAAGTAATGCCTTTTGGACTTGGTAGAAAATAGAAATGCAAAATCCAGAACAGGGTTATGTCTAACCTTAAAGGACTAAATACCGCGTCTACTTTTGTAATCGTTTTCTTTTAGTTCTAACTTAGATAAGAGTCCTACATATGGACCCTGATTACTGCATTGTGTGTATATATCTATATGCATAATCTGTATTTTGATTTATTGCTGTTTTACAGCTTAAATAAACATGATTCTGTCTGAATTTTATTGAACTGATGAGCCCGTACAACTCTCCCTTTCAAGCTGGTAACAGCTACATACATATAGGGTTCTTTTTTTATAATATTCTACAGTCATCGCTTGTTTTTGATTTATCTTATTTTCTTTCATTTCAGCTCAGATCCAGGAAGTCGAGATGAAGAGAAGTATCGTCGATTACTTCACGCGCTGTGAGCCTGCGACTGCAGTTAAACGAAATGCAGAGAAACTGCGCGTACTCACTACACCTTAGGCTGCGTCATTGGATTTTCAGTAGCCTTACAGCGAGCGCTAAGATGGAGGCAGAACCAGACGTAAATATCGTGGACCACAACATCTAATAAGGCAGTATAGCGTCTTCTCCTATTCTTTGTCGAAACGTGAACTATTCTGTTGCCCTTGCAGCGTTTTCGCTCCTGAAGCAATCTGAGGAAACCAATTAGATCGCCTTGTCAGAACACCCCTAGAGAAGTTCGCTCACCTAACCGGCAAAGATGGCTATTTGTCAGCACATCTAGCGACCAAATTCCTTGTAGACAGTGTCACGCGCGCAGAAGCGTTAAAAATGACGATGAAGACTGGAGAGATATAGCAGCAGCTGAAACCCGCAGAGGCCTAGCAGCGTGACAAAAACCGAGCTGCCCTGCAGCAGATACTCTTTTCTATAGAGTTTTGGGGTAGATTAGGTCTACCGCTTCGGACTCATCGCGATTCCGGAACCCTTTTGCTCCCTCCCGCATGAACCGGCGCCGATATAGATTACGGACAAGGCAATCTGAGAGCGACTCTATAGCTGATGGCGGTTTCCAACGATAAAGTGTTACGGGAACATTTAACGACCACGAGTAGGAATGCCACATACATTTGCCCCACAAGCCCAGAATGAACTGCTATCAGCCATTAGAACAGTGATTCAAAAATCAATCATTGAAAAAACAAAAGAAGCTACAGATGTCTCGAGAAAGGAACAGTTAACAGCATGTTTACGGTACCTCCAAGGCGGCCAAATATGTGAGCGGTTTTTCAGTTTTGCTGAGGTCCCTGATCTGACTGGTGCAGGGTTGGCTAAATAACTGCTGCAGATTCTGAAAGATTTTGGAGTTGACATTAGAAATATGGTTGGACAGGGGTACGACGAAGCTGCGGCTATGTCGGGGAGCAAAAATGGTGTTCAAAACTACGTGCGTAAAAAATGCCCGTCAACCAACTACACGCATTGTGTGTCCCATCCGCTCAATCTATGTTTGCTGAAGGCAGGCGAGGTACCAGATATTAGAAAGGCAGTGATGTTGATGCACGAGATTGCGCTTTTTTTCAGTGGCTCAAATAAAAGATTGCTCAAACTTGAAGAAACTATCAAGGAAGAGTGTAATGAAGCTGCCCATTCGCTTCTGAAACTCCACTGCACCACTAGATGGGTGGAACGCCAGGAAGCAGTTCGCATATTCAAAGAACTACTAACTGCCATTAAAGTGTCGCTACACAAAATTAGCCTATGGCCACGCGCAGATTGCGCCGATAAGGTCCTACTATTCTCTTCCGCCATAGAGAATGGTAGATTCCTGGTTGCCCTAGAGGTACTTACATCGGTTCTGGAGATCACCAAGAGACTTTCCGTTAAGCTTCAGGCCGAAGCCCAGGACATCCATAACGCGGTGGATAGTGTCCAGGACTGTGAGAAGGTCCTGAGACAAATGCGATTAGACGAACAAGTCTTCAGGGGCCTTTTCATGCGCACTCAAGAATTGTTTGGTGAAGAAATCCGCATGCCAAGAACGACTGACAGGCAGACCAGACACAGAGGTCCAATCATCCGGCCGAGTCACCAGAAGTTTACTACAGAAGTTCTATTTTCCTCCCGTACATCGACGTCTGTTTTAAGCCAACTAGATGAGCGATTTGAATCGAACAGTGCGAAAGCGTATGTGTTCAGTAAGCTACTACCGCCATACTGTCAGGATTCCGACGATTCTACTGCCCTCATGGAAGCTGCCAAGTTGTACCACCAATTTCTTCCACGACAACCAGAGTGTCTAAACGCTGAATGTTATATAATAGTTTCAAATATTAAGATTTTAGACTTTAGTTGATGATATAGCTTAACATCCACGAGATCAACCTGCTTTGACCTTCTCAAACTGCATGAACTTGGCCACCCGGCTAGTATAGTGGTTAGCGAGCTTGCCTGGCAATCGCTGGGTCGGCAGTTCAAATCTCCGTCCGGATTCTTTTTAAAATGACATTATTTACTAAGGGAGGTTACCGCCGTGACCAGGCATCACGGTGGGGAGTTGGGACTTGCCCTGGCTGACGTCCGCTTAAGAAGCTACATAGCTTGATATGAGGACTAAAACCAGCAAACTATAACTTTTTAATGTTTAAATGCATGTTGATTAATGATTCAATAAGATATATATTGGCCCGGGTATACCTTTAAAATTAAAATATAGTGCTTATCTATATTATTATTATTATTGCGTATTGCACAACAAATATTACAAACATTATATTGCTACTATTGTCTGCAGGCTGGCTACGGTCTCCTGCACTTATTCACTTTTCTACTCCGATGTTTTTTAGGTCCAAATTCATTTAATAAACCTCTGTCCATATATAGTTAATTTAAGTTCTTATAAATAAATAACTAAAACGGAAACCATTACAAAACCTATCACTTAATCTTTCACAGACACTTGTGTGATTTTGAATTTTCTATTATTTTCATAATTTCAATTCAGACACTAGTGTGATTTGAATTTTATAAGTCATCATGGTATCTCAAGAACTTGAATCTGCTAAGTCAACAGATGTTGAATCTATTGATGTTAACAGTGTTGACATCGTCGAAATTGAAACTGCCAGTACCCAGAACCTTTGGATCCACCTGGAAGACTACGTCAGGGAAAGAGACAAGTTGATTTTCGACTGCAAGCTGTGTCTGCCAGGACTGTGCCAATCAACGGGCATATGACAAGCCTCAACAACCTCAAGCAGCACATCAAGAGGACCCACCCAGCCAAGTTCATGCCGTTTGAGGACAAGATCAAAGCAGGTTCATCTCGTGGAAAAGCCAAAATGTTTTCTTCTGGTTCCAACAGCGGCAGCAGCACTTCGGAATTATCGAGTCTGTTTGCACCTCCTTCTGGCAAGAAAGCACGCCAACAAACCATTGCCGAGTTCTTTGGCATCGCTTCTACTGGTAGTGGCATACCCCAGGCTGCTGTGGATTAAAGGACTGTGGACCTGTTCGTAACCCACATGATGCCACTCCACGTTGTAGAGTCTGACACTTTCGAGAGGCTGATCAAGACGCTGAACCCCAGCAAGAGCTCCATGTCGAGGAGGACACTGGGCAGGCGAATCGTTGATTTGCATACTGACTTGAAGCTGTACTTGATCAGGTAATTAATTAATTGACATAATTTTATCTCTTTATACTTGACTTAATTTATATTCCCAATATTTAAATTTTAACTTAAAAACCTAAAATTTAAAACTTTTATTTTTCAAATTTCAGAGTTGTTGGCGATGTTAAGTAGGTGGCCACCAGAACTGACTGCTGGTCTGCCCACAAGAAAGGCTACCTGGGCATAACTGTCCACTGGTTGGACCCCACTACTAGGCAGAGGCATAAAACAGTGTTCACGTACATCAGGCTGAGAGGCCATCATACCTATGATGTGCTTGCAGTCCATGGTTAACTTCCACTTTGAATTCCACATTGAGAAAAAAGTCACCAAGTTAGATAGATGATAGTATATTAATAATACTTATTAGTCTATTAGTTCTATTAACAATTTGTATCAGAAAGATTTTTCACATAAATTGTAGATTATTTTTATTTATAAACTCAATTCAATTGTAATATTTAAACACTGAAATTTTATAAAAAAAAACTTAGACTGTCTTTCTATTCCAGGACTACCACAGGCAATGTTAGCAACTTTGTAAAGGCCTTTGTCTAGGCTGGAACAAAGGATGACACACTGCCAGACCTGCCAGTGGTTCGGAATGTAGATACCCACCCTGATGCTGCTGCTGAGGCTACCCTGTTGGTTGGATCCGTGGACGAGCAGGAGTTGTAGCATGTCTCCCTGGAAGACTCCCTGGCTGTGCCTGACGATATCGACGCTGTCGTTGGCGATCTCATCAACCTGCCAGCCCACATGAGGTGTGCTGCCCACACCTTCAACCTAGTGGCCAGCGAGGATGCAGATGCTGTACTGCAGAGTACAGTGTTCAAGAGTAACTACAGGGCTGCCATTGCCAAGGCACGTGCACTCTGAAACGACTAAGATCACAGCACTGTGGCAGCAGACAGCATCTACGCTGAAGTGGGGAGAAGGCTGCTTGTCCCCAACCTGACGAGATAGAACTCCACCTATGAGTCTGTGGTGGTACTCAACACCATCCTGGAGACTAATAGGCCTGCTCTCCACAGAGTCATGACCTAGTCGAAAGTCAACAGCTTCAAAGAACAGGATGTCAACTTAATAAAAGTGTATGCTAAGGTAATAAATAAATAATAAAATAATATTATATATTATTATAATATGTATATTATTATTTTTGGAAATCCTAAAATTTACTAATTCTACATTGTTTTATCTCCAGGTCATGTCACCCGTGGCCAAAGCGCTCGAAAAGATCCAGGGGGAGGAACAAGCCTATCTTAGGACTCTGCTGCATACAGTTGCTGCGACAATTTTCAGGCTCAAGGCTTTGAAGTCCAAGGCCATAGTCGACTGCAGCCCATTGGTCGACGCATTTTTGGCAGGCATCAACAAAAGGTTTAGGACCCTCCTGGAGGATGGGGAATGCCAGCTGGCTGCTGCTTTGCACCCCAGGTTTCGCATCATCTGGTTGAATAAGTCTGACAAAACCAAGGTCGTCAAGATTAGGAAAAGCATTAGGGTGTAGCGGTCTATAGCCCTACAAAGGAAATATTTATTCCTAACTGTATATATATATATATATATATATATATATATATATATATATATATATATATATATATATATATATATATATATTTATATATATATATATATATATATATATATATATATATATATATATATATATATATATATATATATATATATATATATATATATATATTCAAGGAGGGTTGGTATCCATGACTTAAATCGAGATTGGTACACCCACTCTCCTAAGCGTCTTAAAATTAACCCATGAGCTTCATTCGTTGTCCTCGCATCGGTGAATCAGGTCTGTAATATTTGAATTATAATTGTTTAGCTAAATATTTCCCAAAAGAATCCCGATGTAATGCGTGATTCTTTTCATTTACAGACCCTTGCAACTCTGTTATAATATACTTATCAATCCATTTAACTATTTATCCAATTTAACCATATAATATGTTTACACATTTAACTATTTATCAATTTGATCCATATATCTATTTATCCAATTTAATCCATATATCCAATTTAACTATTTATCATACCATTTAACTAGTATCATACCATTTAACTATTTACCTATTTAACTATAATCCAATTTATCATCCAATTACATATAAAACATTTAACAATTTATAATCTATTTAATATTTAATATGTATCAATTGTAAATCCATTTTCGTTAACTCATGCAAACTTAATTCACACGCGTAATTCAATCCAATCATAAACTGTTACTGTATAAATTCACTCTTCAATAATAACTGTTTATTCAATAATATATATTTTCTTAACTCTTTGTTTTTATAAACGTTTTTCCAACGTTCATCAACTTTATGACTAAAGAATTTCGTCTGCAAAAATTTAGATTTCGCGTTAGCATTTAACTTCATTCTCTTGAATAACGAAATATAAGGTTTTATGTTTACCGTGATCAGAGCTATCTAGGATATTGACGCAATATTCATCCCAAAACCTATAAATGGTGCCCAGAATAGTTAAATTATATCCCATCCTTTCATTCATTCGTAAAATTAATTTTCACCGTCACGTGTGTTATATTTTCGGACGCTCATTCCGCCGCCTCACTCGGTTACATTGTTTTCTCGCGTGGACTTATATTTTTCACGAGTGACTTTTCGAAACGTGCTCGTTTTCTATCCTAAGTTTACCTTAAATTCCTGAAGCGATTCCTTAACAATTACGTAAAATTAATTATAATATACAGTAATAAATACAAAGAGTGACCAATTTTCAATAATTTGTTTTTCAAATTTTTACGTTCGAGTGCGTGAATTGAATTTGTGCATACACACACGCAGAAATCAAACTTTTATTTTTCTATAAATGGATTATAACGGAGCCCCAACTTTGAGCCCAGTACAACCACCCAAGCATCCTCCCTCGCAACATCAACAATGTATTCATCTACCTTCTCCCCCCTCCCCACGCAAGCATAATTCCCCATTCGCCTCTCACTCAGCAACGCCCTTTCCCCACTCCATCTTCGGTTCAGCTTCCGCCATTCGACCCACAAAATCCGATCGGCTGGTGGGAAATGGTGGAGATTATCCTCCTGCACCAGGCAGTTCCTGAGGACCATAGAACAATCGTCGTAGCCCAGAACTTACCTCTAAGTATTTGTTCCACTTTTAAGAGTATTCTGCTTGATGAGGTAATTTCTGGTTCTTGGGGAAGGTTCAAAAGGGCGTTCATGGTGGAATTTGGGAGATCGCAAATTGAGGACCTGCAGATCCTTCTTAATACGCAGGAGATGGGGAACAGACGCCCTGCGCATTTTCTGGAACATCTAAAGGCCCTGGCAGATGCCAGGGCCCGACCAACCCGAGCTACTCATAACTGAGATATTCATGCGTGGGATGCCGGATCAGATTAAACCCCTTATATTAATGTCCTCCCCAGCGAACGTGGAGAAGATGGTAGAGGCGGCTGACGCTCTGTATAATAATCCATTCGTCAGCTGGGGAAATGCGGGCACCAAGTCGTTTAGCGATTAAAATAGGAGGCGTAGCACATCATTCAACTCTAATGTTAAACACCAGTCACATGTATCCATTTTACAGGTTAGGTCACCAGTCGAAGCTCCTTACAACCGATCAGGACTCCCTCAGGATGAATCCTCCCAGGTTTCGGGTCTTTTATCCGTTCTAGAGAGGATTGAAATGGATATTCGTGCCCTAAAGGTGCGAACGGGTCTTCACCGAGAGCAACATCGTCAGCAGGACGGGGGAGTCAGCGTCGTTCCTTTTTCCGAAGAAGGCGAAACCAACGAGGGCACTCAAGCACAACAGGTGAGGCAAGGCAGGTTCATTTTCAACCTTCTTCTAATTCCCTCTATCCTAACAACTCTCAGGGTAGCTGCTGGTACCACTCTAATTATGGGAGCAACGCTGTCCGCTGTGTACAGCCTTGCAATTTTTACCATGCATCAATTCATGTCACCAACTTTAATCCTCATACTGCTCGTGCTCCTCATACTACTATATTTTAACCTTCAGGCTTTTGCTGGTACCACCTCAAATTTGGTGCAAGAGGAGAAAAATGCTCAAAGCCATGCTCGTACCATCAAAATCCCCAATCTCAATATACTCTGACTTAACAACCTCAAATGCTACAAACCTCTACGGGTTCCCTTACCCATATTTCACCTTCAGCACAGCGAGCTTTAAACTGAATTCGCAAGTGATACGTGGGTATGTCACCTCTGCAACCTCATCCTTTCATCAGGTCGACCTTGCCTTTAGCGTTCATGACCCATTTTCTGGTTTATCCTTCCTGGTTGACACTGGCGTTCAATGCAGTGTCATTCCAGCCTCTTAAGTCAAGAAAACTTGCACCCCTTCTGATCTGGTTCTTAAAGCTGACAATTCATCGGACATAATGACTTATGGGAGGTGTATCCTCGATTCAGAGATGTAGGTGACTACAGGCTGCACAATTCCGGATAGGTATCCCCTGCCTTTTTTATCAATTTTAACTCCGCTCTCTTTGGTTGCTACCTTCCTTCTCGGCCTGATTTGGTTCACGCTTTCAACCAAATCTCGATCACCCTGATGATTTTCCTAAGACGGCTATCACCACTCCATTCGGTTCCTTCGTCATGAACGGAATGCCATACGGGCTTTGTAACACTAGTTAAACTTTCCAACGCTTCATGGATCAGGTTCTGAGAGGTCTTTCCTTCGTATTTTGTTATATAGACGACCTCCCGATAGCATCTTCATCTTTAGAGGAGCATTTTTCTCACCTTCGCCAGATTTTTGCACGTTTAGATGAGTATGGTATCGTACTCAGCACTTCTAAGTGTATCTTTGGTGTCACACATCTCTCCTTTTTGGGACACCACATTTCTCCTGAGGCTATTCGTCCTCTCGAGGACAAAGTTAACGTTATTCGGGCTTTTCCCCGACCTTCTTCGCTAAAGCAACTTCGTAGATTCTGTGGGATTGTAAACTTTTGCCACAGGTTTATTTCGAACATCTCCCAAATTATGCAACCTCTCTACGAATTGCTTTCCAAGTCCAAGAAGAACTTTCCTCTTTCCTAGTCCCCCGAAGATTGCGTCCCTTTCTCTGGCCCCTAAGAGGCTTTAGTTTCCGCTATCGCTTTGGCCCCTACTTGCCTAGGAGCTCCCATAAGCGTTGCTTCGGACGCGTCCGCTACTCATGTCGGTGCGACACTACAACAGAAGGTCGGTGACTCTTGGCAAACCCTCGCCTTCTTCTCTAAAGCTCTTCTTCCTTCCCAACAGAGGTACAGTGCGTTTCCCCGCGAATTACTGAGCATATACCTTGCCCTCCGTAACTTCCAACAATACTTAGAAGGGCGTGAATTAACTGCCTTCACCTACCACAAATCATTGGTTGGTGCGCTCGCCTCTAGTAGCACCTGCTCTGTGCACTCTGCAGTTGATACTTGACACCTTGACTTCATCTTGAAGATGACAAACGATATTTGCTACGCTCCTGGTTCTTCAAACGTCGTACCAGATGCACTCTCTCGCATTTCATCGATTTCAGACACGCAAGTCTCCCAAACTGCGCCCATTGATCACGCGACAATAGCGCTTACCTAGGAAAAAGATAAAGACACGCAAACACTGCGTCACTCTTCTCAACTCGTCGTTCACGAGATCGACTTGCCGGACAGTCCTTCCAGGCTCCTCCTGGTTGACTGTTCAATTCCTGACTGTCTTCGTTCTCTCATTCCTCTCGCTTACCGTCGGTACATTATTTACCCAACTCACGGGCTTCTTATCCTGGCATTCAAGCAACTCGCAAGCTCATCACACAACGTTATGTGTGGCCAAGTGTGAACGCTGACGTGGCCAAATGGACCTGCGCATGTCTGCCTTGTCAACGTGCAAAGGTTCCAATTCTATCGGCACATTTTGACGCTGTTCACATCGATCTGGTTGGTCTTCTGCCCTTTTGGCGTGGTTGCACTTACCTTCTCACTATGATCGAGCGTTTTACCTCTTGGACAGAGGCAGTTCCTATCTCCGACATCAGAGCTTCCAATGTAACTCGAGCTTTCGTCTCAGCATAGGTTGCTCGTTTTGGTGTCCCATCAACGATCATGACTGATCGAGGTAGCCAATTTGAATCCCACCAATGGGATGCACTCATGTCAATGCTTGGCTCCTTTCGTCTCCATGCCACTAGCTACCATTCCCAGAGTAACTCTAAGGTGGAACGTTTTCACAGGACTCTCAAGGGAAGCTTACGCTCCACTGGGTCCATCATCACTTGGGTGGACAAGCTACCCTTAATTCTCCTGAGAATTCGTGCCTCTTTGGAAGAGGATTTGAATTGATCTGCTGCGGACCTCGTCTATGGTACACGACTTCGATATTTTAGTCAATTGTTTTCTTCCGCTGACTATCCTCTTCCTTCCGACATACATCCTGCTGCATACGTACACAATTTAGTACGGGCGATGTCTGAGGTTAAGCCGACCACCACAAGAATTCCTGCTAATCAGAAACCTTTCGTGCCAAAGGAGATGGCAACTTGCTCTCGTGTGTTTGTACGTCGAGATTCCATTAGCACATCTTTGCAACCTGTTTATGACTGACCTTTTCTTGTCGTCTCCAGGAAGCCGAAATTCTTTGTACTGCATCTTGGCACCAAGCAGGATACGATTTCCATCGATCGGCTTAAACCCGCTTTTATAGAGGCCGTTCATCTGGAACAGGCACTACCTTTCCCTCCCACAAATATAGGTCCAGTGGTCATTCCAGCATACCTTCCGCACACAACTATTCCTTCAACACTTTCCAACCAAGTAACTCCACTTCCGAACCCTTCTTCGGCTCTTTCAAATCAAACTGCAACTTTTCCTCTTACCCTTTTGCTCACAAACCCTCCGCCAACCATCTCTACACCCCTTAATTCTTCTTCCCAATTGCCTCCACCTCCCTTTTTTTGTTGTAGGACCACTTGACAGCAACTGGAGAACACCAAGCGACCAACGCGCAACTCCCGACAGTCGCCTTTTCGAGAGGTCCAGAACAATCGTCACCCGACGCTCCGGTCCTCGCTCTTGACAATATCCCGCATCAATTGAGTGACACTACTAATCGCCACCTGACCCACAATCCGAGTCATCTAATTTGAACCATAACCCGTTCTGGACGCGTTGTAACGAGGGCTCTCCGTTATATAGACTAAAATTTATGTAAATATTTTGTGTTGTGCGAGCTTTTCCCGCGGTGAGGCAGTATTGTAGCGGTGTATGCCCCTACAAATGAACTATTTATTCCTAACTATATATATATATATATAAATTTATATAGTAAACCATCGATATAACTAACTATATCAAGTTTAACGAACCGAAGTTCGTTAAATCCGATGTACTCCCCTTAACTTTATTAGCAATATTAGTAATTACATACGTATTACATATCCATGCAGTACAGTCTTTATTTACATATTTACGTATACAGAACAACGAACGAACCATCGTTATTTCCATGGCTTTTAACGATCATCGGGTTTAACGAATTTTCGGCATTAACGAACGAATCCCCGCCTCATATAGTTCGTTATATCGAGGGTTTACTATATATATATATTCAGGAAAGGTTGGTAACCCTGACTTAAATCGAGATTGGTACACCCGCTCTCCCAAGCGTCTCAAAATTAACCCATGAGCTTCATTCGTTGTCCTCGCATCGGTGAATCAGGTCTGTAATATTTGAATCGTAATTGTTTAGCTAAATATTTCCCCAAAGAATCCCGATTTAATGCGTGATTCTTTTCTCATTTACAGACCCTTCCAACTCCGTTATCATCTATTTATCAATCTATTTAATTATTTATCCAATTTAACCATATAATCTGTTTACACATTTAACTATTTATCATACCATTTAAATATTTCTCAATTTCATCCATATATCCATTTATTCAATTTATCCATATATCTATTTATCCAATTAATTATTTATCCAGTTTAATCCATATATCCAATTTAGCTATTTATCAATTTAATCCATATATCCAATTTTCCAAAATTTAACTATTTATTATTCCATTTAACTATTTACCCATTTAACTTTAATCCAATTTATCATCCAATTACTAATAAAACTTTTACCGATTTATAATCTATCTAATATTTATCAATTGTAAATCCATTCTCGTTAACTCATGCAAATTTAATTCACACGCGTAATTCAATCCAATCATAAACTGTCTCTGTTTAATTTCACTTTTCAATAATTACAGTTTATTCAATAATATATAGTTTTCTTAACTCTTTGTTTTTAATACACGTTTTTCCAACGTCCCTCAAATTTAGGCCTCAGGAAATTTCGTCTTCAAAAATTTAGATTTCGCGTTAGCATTTAATTTCATTGCCTTGGATAATGAAATATAGGTTTTAATGTTTTTTTTGTGATCAGAGCTATCTAGGATATTGACGCAATATTTATCCAAAAACCTATATGGGGTAAGATCGATTAGGCCATGAGGCAGCAGTCTTACGAAGTGAGCAGCAACAGTTAAGGCAGCAAACACGAAGAGGAGGAGGATAACTTCTTCTGGGGTGTAACCGAGCGAAAAGAGAGCAGCATGAGCCACATATCAGTCAAGAACAAGGCCCAGAACGAGGTCAAGATCTGGTTGTTGACCAACTCCAAGGACTAGCTGACAGATGCTGCCTTGTTGGGTAAGCAAATATTGCTGGACTTGTTTATCAAGTTCAACACAGCCATGCCCTCCAGTGCTGCAGTGGAGCGTTTGTTCTGTATGGGCAAGAACATCTTGAGGGCCAAGAGATCATTTCTGTCTGATGAAAACTTTGACATGCTAATTTTCACGAAGGGCAACATGCATCTCATGAACAAAATGGAGAACGAGAAGAAGAGGAAAAATTATATTATGTATATATCGTGTATTTCTTTTCATTTTTACTTACGGCCACTTTATCAATATTTTTTGTTAGTTTATTATTAATATTGTGTTTCATTTAAGTTTTTTTACCCTTTTCTGGCTCTAAAAACCTTTAAAAATTTTTAAAAAGTCTAAAACTATCTAAAGCAAAAAAAAAACTATAGTTTTGGGATTCTAAAGCACTTAAAAAGGCAAAAAAAGGGGGCTGATTTTATAGTTTAAGCACCTTTAAAAAGTGTTTTTAGGTTGTTTTAGAGCAAGAACTGATTTTGTTTGTTTTTACCTATAATAAAAATTAACGTTAACGATTTATAGAAAACTTCCGTAACATTTTTAAAGAATTAACTGATTAACGCTTATCGAAGTTAATTTTTTGGTTAACGGATTTACGGTTAACGAAGTTAGCTTTTTGCTTAACGGTGCCCACCTGGGTTAACTTAATAAGATGTAAGTAATATAAGATGTAGGTGAAATAAATCTGTATAGTATAGCTAAATAGGATATAATTAAATATAGAAACTTCAATGTATAGAAATTGTACTGTGGGACACAGAACAGTCTATAGCTATTCCTGGCTATGACCTATTTACTAGCCATTTTTCAGTTAAACAAACTATCTAGAGGTACAGGAATCTACTTGTAGAACAAGCTTTGTCCAAAACAGGTCCAACCTAATGTCATTAACTGACAGCAAATGGATACGAATTTCAGGAAGCAGCAACATCAGTCTTTTAATAGGTGTAATATACCTCAAAGGGACACCAGCACTGGCTATACCCATAGATAGTTTATGGGGCGGTTGTTGTAGGTCCCCTGTTTATAAGGGAAGGTGTGACTGGCTGATGTATATTATTATTGACCATCACCCGGATTAATAGCGGGCAGGGAATTAATGTCACGGATATTTTGGAGCGGTCCCTCAATTCCCGCGAGTGAGGTGATAGGTGGCGTTAATCTCGTATCTGACCCCAAACCTACTCAAATAATATTCCGACATTGTTCGGCTTACCGAAGGCTTTATTATCGAGAAAGGATTGAGAGAAATCATGTAAACAAAAATAAATGTTTAATTCCAACAAACGAAACAAGCAAAGTAAAATGGAGGCTCGCTTTTACACCATACGGTCAAGGAGTATTTCATTACTGGTCAGGAAAACGAGTGTTACGGGAACAAGACTTAGGCAAGTACAACGGTGGCTTCGCGACGCTAAACGAACCGTAAGTAGTTATTTACTATCGATCTTACGGTGTCTCTCCATCTATCCGACTTAACTGTCCACTCGAGTGTCGAGTTCTCCATTTGTCTTCTATAAATAACAGGAGACGTGGCCTCTTTTCGCCTCTGGGATCACAATGTTTTTAGCTCCGTCCGAGACAGCTGTCTCAGACATATTCGATTTCCAGATGCGGAATGTTCGTTTTTATTCCCTTGTCGCCAAATTTTACTGATATCTGAATTCTCGCATTCCCGCTTATATATATATATATATATATATATATATATATATATATATATATATATATATATATATATATATATATATATATATATATATATATATATATATATATATATATATATATATATATATATATACATATATATACGCGTGGACATTTCTGACAATTCTTCCTCTTCCTGCCTGCGAGGCACTTTGCTGGTGAAATTTTAGTGTCAGGGCAATGTTCTCCACAACTTCACTTCATGAAACTACAGCCACATTCTTATAACTGGTGATTTTAATCACATAGATAACCCTATGCCAAATGTACCATTATGTACCAACCATGAGAGCTTCCCTTACTTAATTGTGGAAGTTATCAGGGATACTTATATAGGTTGTCAAGTGGTTATTACGCCAATACACTAGACAGCTCTGGTCACAATAAAACCAAAAACCTATATTTTTGTTATACAAGGGGAAAGAAGTTAATCACTAACGGGAAGTCCGAATTTGCAGACGAAATTCCCTTAGGCCTAAGTCGGCAACGTCGTGGGAATACTGTATTAAAACAAAGAGATACGAAAAATATATATTATGGAATGAACAGTTATGATCAAAAAGTGAAATTATAGTGTATGATTGGATTGAATTTTATGCGGTTGAATTAACTTTGCAGGAGTTAATGAGAATTAGAGTACACATATGATGATTGACAAATATTAATGAGATTATAGTTGAATGTTAAATGAGGAAATATTATAAATGTATGATAAATATTTATATGGATTGATAAAGAGATTATTTGAGCAAATAGATTATATAGTTAGATGGATTGGGTAAATATTAATATAGATTGATATGTATAAATAGATTGTATAGATTAAATTGTATACATGAATGGATTAAATAGATGGAATAAAAAGATTATATAAATAGATAATATAAATAGATTACAATGGAGTTGGGAGGGTTTGCAAATGAGAGAAAGAATCACGAATTAAAAACGAGATTCTTTGGGGACATATTTAGCTAAATATTACAATTTTAATATTACAGACCTGATTCCGATGAGCCGAACAAAGTGAATGAATGAACATGTGATTTTATTTGAAAACGCTCGAGAGATCGGGGGTACCAATCACACGATTTAAGTTATGGTTACCAGCCGTTGTTGAAATAATATATATATATATATATATATATATATATATATATATATATATATATATATATATATATATATATATATATATATATATATACGAGAGGAGGTCAATAAGTTTTGCCATTCGGATATAAGGAAACGAGATATTAGGAAAAGTGTTTTATTATTTTTCAATATAACTACCCTCGACTTCAATGCACTTGTGCCACTTGTCCCTGAGGCTTCGAATTCACGACAACCAGAAATCTCCCGACTGCTGTTCAATCAACACTTAGACGGCGAGTTGGACATCTTCATCGGCGTCCACGTAGTGCAGTCTTGAGCTGGCGGAATAAAAAGTAGTCGCTAGGGGCCAGATCTGGACTGTAGGGGATGTGGTTGAGCTCCTCGAATCCGCACTCACGCAGGGCAGCTTGTGCAACTCTGGCCTTGTGGACTTTGACGACGTTGGAGTCGATCATGGGGCGTGAAGTTTCTAGGGACCCAACGGGCAGAGACTTTGGTCATGGCTAAATTGTCGTGGATGATGTTGAAAACACTTCCATGCGATATTCCAAGTTCTCGTTCGATTTCTTCGACCTTCACCCGTCGATTTTCGAGGATCATCCTCTCCACACAGGCCACATTGTCCTCATTGATCACGTCTTACGGGCGTCCTGGACGGGGGTCAGCTTCAAGGGACTCACGACCATGTCGGAACTCCCTATTCCAGTGAACAATGGTTGCATAGACAGGGGCGGTGTCGGTGTGCACTACAACCATGCGTTCATGGATCTCTTTTGCATTCTTGCCTTCCTTGGTAAAAAATTTGATCACTGCGCGGTGCTCAACCTTCTCCATTGCTGAAAAATTTGTGACTGACGATCTGCGATCAGCTACTGCTTCCTAAGTAGACGAGGCAGGAGCGTGCGGCTGCAGGTCCTGACTTGTCATAACTTGTCCTAACACACCCACAAAATGCCATCCCCCTTCCTCTGTTTTGCCCTACCGATTCGCAAAACTTATTGACCCCCACCTCGTATATACAGTTATGATTGAATATTTCCGCTTGTAGGTGTGTAGACCGCTACAATACTACCCCTACCGAGGGAAAAGCTCGCATAAGGTGTTTCCCTAAAATCTTAGAATATATAGCGGCCAGACTTCCTTACAACGCGTCCAGAACGAGTTATAGTGCCAATTGGATGACTCGGATTGCGGGTCGGGTGGCACTTAGAAGTGCCACTCTATTGATGCGGGAGATTGTCGCAAGCGAGGACCGGAGCGTCGGGTGATGATTGCTTTGGACCTCTCGAAAAGGCGACCGTCGGGAGTTGCACGTTGGTCGCTTGATGTTCTCCAGCTGCTGTCGAGTGGTCCTGCAACAAAAAGGGAGGCGGCAGCAGTTGGGAAGAAGAATTGGAGGGTGTAGAGATGGTTGGCGAAGGGTTTGCGAGTAAAGAGGTAGGAGGAAAAGTTGCAGTTTGATTTGAAAGAGCCGAAGAAGTGTTGGGAAGTGTTGAGGGTAGTGACGGTTTCAGGTGAACGGCCTCTATAAAAGCTGGTTTCAGGCGAATAATGGAAAGTTGCAAGGATGTGCGAGTGGAATCGCACCTTTTTGTGCTTAATAGGTCTGTCCTTAGAAGGAGGCAGACAGAGTCTTGGGAACTCCCGCAAAAGTTGCTGGAAGTGGGAGGGGGGGCAGTTACAGAGAGACGAACAGAAATGAGAGAGATGGTGAAAGGAAAGAAGGAACCACCAACTGTTAGTGTCCTGCTTCTGTCGATAAGCTTGCGGTGACGAGAATCGACGAGAATCTCGTGTGAGGAAAGTAAATCGAGGCCCAAAATTGGAGTGTCGACGTCGGCTAGGATGAATGTCCATGGGAAAACACGACGTAACCCGAGAGAGAGATCGAGGATACACCTCCCATAAGTCCTTATGTCCGATGAATTAGCAGCTTTAAGAACCAGATCAGAAGGGGTGCAAGCTTTCTTGACTGAAGAGGCTGGAATGACACTGCATTGAGCGCCAGTGTCAACCAGGAAGGATAAACCAGAGAATAGGTCATGAACGCTAAAGGGAAGGTCGACCTGATGAAGGGATGAGGTTGCAGAGGTAACAGACCCACGTATCACTTGCGAATTCAGTTTAAAGTTCCCTGTGCTGAAGGTGAAATATGGGTAAGGGAACCCGTAGAGTTTTGTAGCATCTGAGGTTTTTAAGTCAGAGTATGTTGAGATTAGGGATTTTGATGGTACGAGCATGGCTTTGAGCATTTTTCTCTTCTTGCACCAAATTTGAGGTGGTACCAGCAAAAGACTGAAGGTTAAAATACAGTAGTATGAGAAGCACGAGCAGTATGAGGATTAAAGTTGGTGACATGAATTGATGCATGGTAAAAATTGCAAGGCTGTACACAGCGGACAGCGTTGCTCCCATAATTAGAGTGGTACTAGCAGCTACCCTGAGAGTTGTTAGGATAGGGGGAATTAGAAGATGGTTGAAAATGAACCTGCCTTGCCTCACCTGTTGTGCTTGAGTGCCCTCGTTGGTTTTGCCTTCTTCGGAAGAAGGAACGACGTCTGACTCCTCCGTCCTGCTGACGATGTTGCTCTCGGTGAAGACCCGTTCGCACCTTTAGGGCACGAATATCCATTTCAATCCTCTCTAGAACGGATAAAAGACCCGAAACTTGGGAGGATTCATCCTGAGGGAGTCCTGACCGGTTGTAAGGAGCTCCGGCCGGTGACTTAACCTAAAAAATGGATACATGTGAGTGTTTATTTACATCGCTAAACGACCCATGGCCTGCATTTCCCTAGTTGATGAAAGTATTATTATAGAGGCCGTAAGCCACCTCTGCCATTTTTTCCACTTTCGATGGGGAGGACATTAAAAGAAGAGCCTTAATTTGATCTGGCATTCCACGCATGAATATCTCAGTTATGAGTGACTCGAGTTGGTCAACCTGTGCTCCTCTGGCATGTGCAAGAGCTTTGAGATGGTTCAAAAAATGCGTGAGGTGCCTGTCCTCCATTTCCTGCGTATCGAGAAGGATCCGCAGGTCCTCTATTTGCTATCTCCCAAATTGTTCCTTCAACGCCCCCTTGAACCTAACCCAAGAATCAGCAATAAACCTCATCCAGCAAAATATTCTTAAAAACGAAAAAGATACTCAGAAGTAATTTCTGGGCTACGGCGATCGTTCTATGCTCCCCAGGAACTTTCTGGTGTTGAAGGATGATCTTCGCCATTTCCCACCAGCCAATGGGATTTTGTGAGTCGAATTGTGGCAGCGAACCATATAGGAAGTGGGAGGCGAATGCGAGAGAATGCTTGCTTGAAGGGGCGTTGTTACTGGGAAAGATGCTTGCGTGGTTGTAATTGTCCCCGATGTGGGGGCATAACTTTGGGCTCCGTCGTTATCCATTTATAAAATAATAAAAGTGTTTGTGTTTGTGTGTGTGAGTGAGTGATCGTGTATGTGTGAGTATGTGAACAAATCCAATTCACCCGCTTGAAGGTAAAAAAAATTAAAGAAAATTATCGAATTTTGATCACTCTTTGATAAGTAATTCTATGAATTTGGTAAGGGAGAAACTTAAGGATGTTAAGGCAAATTTTGGATTGAGCAACGAGCACGTGTCAAAATTGAAAGTCCACGCGAGAAAAATGGAATGAGTCAGGCGGGCTGAGTCGACCGAAAAAATTCAACACGTGACGGTAACATAACATAACATAATTTCACGGATGACAAAAGCCACAAGGGCCTATCAAAGGTCATCCACATCCGTCAAAACCCACCCACATAGGACTATATCAGATCATTCAACTACTTTATAAACAATCCATAGGATTGTGTCAGATCATGCGCACACAATATACAATTTAAACCAGCCACACGAGCGGATCAAAAACAAAAAGCACCATCGCCAGGGAATCACAAAATCAAAGCCCCCCACAATATAATATAACAGATGACAAAAGCCACAAGGGCCTATCATAGGTCATCTGAGTCAAACGGCCTCTTTTTTTAAGGCACCCAAACTCCCAAGAAAACTACATCCAGAGGATTGCGTCCAGAAACAAGGGTATCACCAATCAAGGCTTGTCAAGAACTAAATCATGCAGCTATAGATATATACAAACAATATTAATATATACAAAATTTAGGAACCACCAGAATCTTCCCTCCCCATAAACTCATCGAACCTACTCTTAAATACATTTAAATTTGGACTACCTACTACCCTCCACGGCAATTTGTTCCAGAACTCCACCACTCTATTGGTGAAAAAATATTTTCTTAAATCCAACCTACACCCTTGCTTTTTAATTTTCAAGTGGTGACCTCAAGTCCGATTTCCATCATCTAACTCAAAAAACTTGCTAACATCCATTTATCTATCCCCGAGAATTTTTTAAAGAGCTCAATCATATCCCCTCTCACACACCTCCTTTGGAACGAGAACATATTTAATACCCTCAGTCTATCTATATATTCAAGGTGCCTCACGAAAGGAATAATCTTTGTTGCCCTCCGTTGCACTGACTCGAGAAGGTTAATATCGTGTCTAAAATGTGGGGACCATGCCTGTATACAGTACTCTAGATGTGGCCTAACATAAGAGTTATAGAGTTTAAGAATAACCTCCTTACTTTTGTAACTGACATTTATCTCAATGAAACCCAGCCTTCTATTTGCCCTATTTCTTGCTTCAATCACTGCTTAGAAAACCTTAATGACTTATCTATTACTACTCCTAGATCTTTTTCATCCTCTACTGAGCTCAGCTAATACCCATCCATTTCATAGTTAAATTCTCTATTATGTTTTCCCATATTAATAACTTTGCACTTATCAAGGTTGAAAGTCATTTGCCACTTATGTGCCCAGGATAACAATTTATTTAAATCCCCCTGCACTTTAAAATTATCATCAATATCTTTAACTACAGCTGCTAATTTGGTATCATCCGCAAAAATTGACACATTATTATAACTGCCTCCCCAAGATCGTTTATATAGGTGACAAATAATAATGGAACGAGAACTGATCTCTGAGGAATCCCACTGATAACATCCCTCTACTCTGACTTTACACCATTTAGCATTACCCTTTGCTTCCTATCTTTCCGCCACTCAGCTATCCAATTTGAAACACCCCCACATATCCCAATCATTTTTAATTTATGAACTAGTGGAAATTAATTTATTATTACGAATGAATGAATTGATGAGAGATAATTAAACTAGTCTGGGCACCATTTATATAGTTTTGGATGATTATTGAGGCGATATGTTAAATAGCTCTGGTCACAATTATAGTATATGGTTATTGATGGGATTTATTTCCCGTTAATAAATCAGCCTAAATAGCGCTTCGAAAACCATAAACATAAATTTGTTTGATCGAAGTTTTCGCCTCATAGTTTTAGGCCTAAGACGAAAGCGAAATAAATTTTGAGATAATGAACTGGGTTTTAAGAAAAACAATTAAACAAATATAAATATATTCATAGAATCAACGAATCGACAGTGAGATAAGTTGGATTAGGTATACACTGTAAGATATGGTAAAATATGATTTACAGTAACAAGATGCGAAGAGAATTGAAGTACGTGAAATAAATATGAAATATGGACTGTGAATTAGGGGCTGCAATATGAGAAGTAAATATAATTAAGACCTACTCTCCTATGGTCGTTTGCAAAGAATTGTGAGATAAAGTGGAATTAACTAACTATGATTTGTTTGGAGGTAAATGACTAATTGTAGAAGGAATGATTACCGACCTTTATACGAAGAATGGTAAGAGTCGAATGGCAAAAAATATTGTTCTAGAAGGTCGAGCTAAGAGCGTGTGTTTGTTTGTTTTTGTGTGAAATTTTAAGATATGTTGTTTGAAACAGTAGTACGTTAAATGAATTGACAAGTAAAATAAATAAATTAATTAATTATTAAGATGTCCATAAAATATGGTTTAATTTACAAAAGTTAAGTAAAGTATTTGAACGATTAACTTGACCAAGTTAAAGGATTGCATGATATGAATTTTACATAATAATTGATATATATATATATATATATATATATATATATATATATATATATATATATATATATATATATATATATATATTGCTATACAATAAACCCCCAAACCTATATTTTTGTTATAAAGGGAAATGAAGTTAATCGCTAACTGGAAGTCCGAATTTGCAGACGAAATTTCCTTAGGTCCTAAGTCGGCAACGTCGTGGGAATACTGTATTAAAACAAAGAAATACGAAAAATATATATTATGGAATGAACAGTTATGATCAAAAAGTGAAATTATAGTGTATGATTGGATTGAATTTTATGCGGTTGAATTAACTTTGCAGGAGTTAATGAGAATTAGAGTACACATATGATGATTGACAAATATTAATTAGATTATAGTTGAATGTTAAATGAGTAAATATTAATATTTATATATTGATATGTATAAATATATTGTATGGATTAAATTGGATACATAAATAGATTGTAATTTGGAAATATAAATGGATTAAATTGATTGAATAAATAGATTATATAAGATAGGTAATATAAATAGATTACAGCGGATTTGGGAGAGTCTGTAAATGAGAGAAAGAATCACGTATTAAAAACGAGATTCTTTTGGGACATATTTAGCTAAATATTACAATTTCAATATTACAGACCTGATTCCGATGAGCCGAACAAAGTGAATGAATGAACATGTGTTTTTATTTGGAAACGCTCGAGAGATTGGGCGTACCAATCACACGATTTAAGTTATGGTTACCAACCCTTATTGAAATAATATATATATATATATATATATATATATATATATATATATATATATAGTTATGATTAAATATTTCCACTTGTAGGGCTGTAGCCGCTACACTTATATGTACCAGCATGTCATAGAGCCCATCAGATACCGGAAAGGTCAGACCCTCTACGTGTGATAACCTTATATTTACCAATGACCAGGAAATGATTCAACGGCTACACTACTTGTATCCCTTGGGGTCGAGTGACCATATTGGAGTGAACTTTACAATTATATTTGGTGGTGGTAGGACTTTTCCGTAAACGCTATATATAACTATAACAAGGCTAATTTCAGTGGCATGAGGAAGGTGCTTAACATCAACTTTGACAAGGAAGTGGAGAGCATGTCGGAGTAGGATATGACCAATACAATCGAGGAAGCCATCTAGTCGGCCATAGAGACATATGTATCAACTTTTCAAATGGAGAATGACGTAGGGAGGAGAAAACTAATCTGGATGACCAAGATTAGTCTAAGCATAGTGAGGAAGAAGCACCATTTATGAGTAAGTTATATAAACAACAAGGGTGGTGCTGACCACCAGGATTACGTTTGAGCCAGAAACGCAGCACCACTTGCCACGAGGAAAAAAAAAATTGAGAACAAATTGGCAGGGGAGATAAAAACCAGCCATAATACCTTTTGGAAGTATGTAAACAACAGAAGGAAACAAGAGTTTGAGTACCAGATGTTCAAGATGAAAGAGGAAATTTTGTGTCACACGACAAAGGGAAAGCAGATATACTAAACAGACAATATACTAGAGTATTCACCCAAGAAAACCTCTCATCAGTGCCCGTCATTGAGCCCAAAGTGCTTATCTCACCCCTTAATATTACAATTACCTATGCAAGAGTCCTCAAGAAGCTGCGTTCACTTAAAGTGGACAAATCACCAGGTCCAGGCCAGATGCATCCCAGGATCCTTTAGGAACTTGCAGACCTTATCGCCTCTCCTCTTACTATTTTGTTCCCTAAAAGTCTCTCTACGGGACAAGTTACAACCCAATGGAATACCGCTACAGTAACACCTATATTCAAGATGGGTGGCCTATCAGACCCTTCCAACTATAGACCAGTGTCCTTGACAGCCATCACATGTAAGATCTTAGAAAACATAACATCAGAAGATATACTAGAAAATTTGGAGTCCAACGAGCTGATCTGCAATCAACAACACGGGTTTATCAAATGGAGGTCTACTGTCACCAACCTACCCAAAGCACTGGATGTGTGTACAGAGGCACTGAACCACAATGTGCCAGTGGAGATTGTGTTCCTGGACTATGCTAAGGCGTTTGACACCGTGCCATATAAGCGTCTATTAGCCCAGTAGCACTCACTAGGGATACAAGACCGCACCCATGACTGGATCAGAAACTTCCTAATGGGTCGACGCCAGATAGTCATGTTGAATGGGGAGTTGCCGGAATGGGTGGAGCGGATGTCACGAGCAATGTACTGGTCTCTCTCTTGTTCTCTATGTTTGTATGCGACATACAAACCATTTTAGACAACATGATATCTATGTTTGCAGACGATACCAAGGTTTACGAAATTATAAAATACTTGGATACTACACACTGTGACCTGCAAGTGGACATCAACCAACTGCAGGAATGGGCTTCGCAGATGCAAATGCTTTTCCATCAAATGAAATGCAAGAGAATGTACCTAAGTCGGCAAAATCCTCAAAGATGATATACAATGAAGACTAATGATGGCGAAACTCACACCCTGGCTTTTGGCGAAGAGGAAAATGACTTAGGGGTTGATTATCGGCAGGGACTTGAAATTCTCAAAGCACACTCAGTCACAGGTCAACAAGGCAAACCAGATCCTAGAGACCCTTAAATACACATTTGGACTGATGGACAGAGCAATATTCTGTCCCTTGTATAAGAGTTTGGTTCGTTAACATTTCGAATACGCTGTAGTGGTATGGCCCCCAAGGCTCAGAAGCGACAGGGTTGCTCTGGAACAGGTACAATACCGTGCCACAATGCCTGTCATCTGTCGTATCCAGTTCTGGTTTAACCTAGTAGCACATGTAGCACTACGGGAACCGTGCTTCAGTGGGCCCAGCGGGGATGTAAAAAAAATAGTAATAATTAACTTTTGGCCCTTAGGCACAGAAGGCCGAGACAAAAAATTATTAATTTTCCTGACTTTTTATATTATATATATATATATATATATATATATATATATATATATATATATATATATATATATATATCCATTAAACCATATTGAAAGAGAAAACGGAATAATTTTTCCTTGCAGTAATATTTTTATTACCTTTTTTAGAAAAAATCCGTGCAGGAAAGCGATTCGAACCAGGCACACTGAGGCAGCGACATCGCATTGATCACAGTTAAAAGTATGCCGCTAGTACACTATGCTACGTGTAGCATAGTGTACTAACGCCAAACTTTTAACTGTGATCAAAGCGGTGCTCGCTGCCCCAGTGTGCCTGCTTTGAATCGCTTCCCTATAAGCCCCCGGACGCAATGCGTTTTGGGAATTAGCAACTTTCCAGATTGTTTCCGGGTCAATTTCATTTTGTTTAGGATGTGTCTTACCTTATATATATATATATATATATATATATATATATATATATATATATATATATATATATATATATATATATATATATATATCCTGTGCTCCTTGCCTAGCTTCTTCATTATTAGTTGAAAATGGCACGTTGCCGAAACTAGTCCGATAGTTATAAATAAAATCTTGATACAAATTTTGTGGTTTACCATTATCTTCCACTGATATACATCTCGTCAATGTGATATTCCTCATCTTTTCTTGCGATATTGCATTAATTTTCATCATATATATATATATATATATATATATATATATATATATATATATATATATATATATATATATATATACATATATGACCTGCCAACATTGGAGTTTAAGCGACAGATGGCTGACTTGCGTCAGACCTACAAAATTATGCCCCACCATGACCAAATAAACTACTAAAGAGAATATGGGTCCTGCGGCAACACTATGTTTAAGCCCTCCTTGAGCTCAACCACTAGAGGTCACAGCTGGAAGCTCATAATGCAACATCAAAAAGGAGCACGCAAATCGTTTTGTGCCTTTAGAGTGACCCATATCCGGAATAAGCTAAGGCCGGAGACGCTCGATGCCCCAATTCTCCTATCCTTCAAGACGCAACCGGCCAGGGAGTGGCAGCACTACCCAGACAAATTCCACCTCACATTCCCCTATTGATGCACCTTAGCCTTGGTATAGGTCTAAACACCGTCGAGGGTAACTAATGATCTGACTGAAGGTGAAGATAAATATGATTGGATGACTTTTATAGTAATTACAACTAGGGAAGTAGAATGAGAAAGGAAAATTAAGTAACACTTACATTTTGGAAGAAACACTATAATAAATAAGCAATACCCAGTTATTTATTTGAACCTCCCTATTCGAATGGAAGTCGAAGATACATGGAGGTTCGTTGGAAGGAAGAGGTTCCCAGAAAAACAAACAAACAAACAGTCTAGGACAGTGTTGTGTAACTATTCCCATATGAGTTTACGCACATTAAACTGAAAAACAACGAGCAGTGTAGGGATATGCGGATGTTGGGAAGACGAGCTAAATGTAATTTGATTATGTGAATGAGATTCGGCTATCATGATGGAATTTTGTCCCCAAATATTTTTCCTAACTCTAGGGTAATCTCTTTAAATCTCGGGTATTTTTGTTGGTTCCTCTTGCTGTCTCGTTTAAACTTGAAAATAATTGGGCATGCGGTAAAACTCTGATCTAAGGCATGAAGAAAATTCCGTTCAAGCATGCGCATGTTCTTACAGGTACCCTCGGTTGATCCTCCCAGAGTTGGCCTTCGTATCGGCACCCCTTGTAAATGCCAAAAATAAAGAAAAAAACCCAGTTAATCCACTTTGCTTTTTTCATGCCACACTTTTTCCAGGAATTCTTTAACAGCCTTAATCATCTCATCTGTTGTCGTATATTCCTAGTAGCCAGGCCATCCATTCCTTTCCCTTTTTTTCAATCACCATGTATTTCACAGCCACATTCAGTCAGGATAACATGCATCATCTCCATTCTGTCTCATACTTCTCACATTCCAGTGCTACATGTTCCACAGTCTCATCCTCATCCAATTCACACATCTGACACCTTATCTTGAGTTGCAGACTATCTATAGTTTCTTGCCTTCCCATCCATACATTGGGCCCTCGCTCGTAAGAGTAGGTCACCACCCAGGCTTCCATCATACCACCTCACATACTCTGGGGATTTCTTCTTGTACCATTCCAGGGTTTGCTTTTGTTCCATTTCATTCTTCCACTTTCTAAGTCCCATGTCCTTCACTTCTTTATCAATCTCAACCTTCCACTTTCTTGCATCCCACTCTAACCCTTCTCTATTCCTGCTCATCATTCTCCATTTATGCTCATTTTCTCTACCTACCATACCATTCGTATACGCCATATTTTTATATTTGTTCCCCCATTTACTGTGTTTCATTCCACAGATATACATTCCTTGCCAGTCTTACATCCATTCGCTCCAGTCTTATTTTGTACATTTACTTACTTGATGTGGTCCAGATGTTCATCCTTCACAGTCGTAGTTGGCTACCTCTGATCCCAGCCCTGGTCTCCCTACTCTGAAGGTTCACAATGTCAGGTATGGAGTTTGAGGCTGCCCGGCAGATAGCTGTATATCCTGGGACGGGCGGTTTATCTGGTAGGATTTTTAGGGGTAAATATGTAGATTATCGGTGCGAACGATGGGACGTACTATTTCATCCGTGTTCCAAAATGTTTCACGTTTTTGGAGTACATTTAAGTTGACGGCTCGTGTGGGGGTAAACACAATGGGGGGACTACACTACGATGATCCTGAGTTTCATTAAATGGGGGGGGGTCTGAGGGGCACAGCCCCCCAGTATATAATGCTAATTGTTTATAGAATAATAATTCAAAAAGGACTCAAACGCGCATGAATATTCCGACACGAGTGAACGATAATATTTACACCCAAATTTTTTTTCTGCCGGGCCGCTAATCTACATATTTACCTTTCCAGAAACTTGTCAAGCTCAGCCTTGAACTTTTCTACTTGGTAGCTTGTGGTATTTCGGACTCGCCTTAGAAGGAAATTGAAGATCTTAGGCCCCTTGTGCCCCAGTCTTACTGCAACTAGTGTTTTGATGCGTATTGGAGCTTTGGAGGGGTGTGTTCTTCTGGCACTTACGTCCAGTGTAGTCATTATGGCAGGCTTGAAGAGCAGAGGCAGTAGGGTCAGGCACCATGTTTTCTAGGACCTTCCATATATAAATGCCCCAATAGCGCTCCCGTCTTTGTTGGGAGTACAGCCCAAGTTCCTTGAGGCAGTCCCAATAACTGTGGTCCTGCATTCTCCTAATCTGTCGGGTAAAAACTCTTTTCACTGCTTCCAACCGCTGGATATCCCCTTTTTTTTGTGGTGACTTCAACTGGCTGCAATAGTCCAGCGCTGGTTGCACCATTGCCTTCCAGAGTGTCAGCATAACTTCCTTCTCCCTAGAAGCAAATGTCCTCAGTACCCAGCCTGCCATCCCTTTTGCCCTCTTTATTGATTCTGTGATGTGGTGGTGGAAGCTGGCATCATGACACTTAACATAGGGCTTAGGGGTTATGTCTTGTCCTTCAGTGTGAAGTGTGGTCTTCTCCTTAATGGCTGTGTTTGGGCCGTACCTCAACACTTTGAATTGCCCTCATTGAACTGCATATTGTTATCTGCAAACCAAGAGTACACTGTCTTGTTCATTTGTGATGGTGCGGCTGATGTTCATGTCATCTGCAAATGAGGCTAGGTGGGAAGAAGTCACATTGCTGTCTATGTCACCAAGGTGTATCAGGAAGAGAAGGGGACCCAGGACAGATCTCTGTAGCACACCGCTTATAACGAGTCTCGGCTGACTTTACACCATCTACTGCAACTGACTGGGATCTTCCTATGAGAAAACTGTGGAGCCACATTCCCAATTTACCCTTAATTCCTAGGGCTTTTATCTTGTGGAGTAGTATGCCATGGTCGACCTTGTCAAAGGCCTTGGCAAAGTCAAGGAATACAACATCCACATTATTTCCCTTGGCCCGGTTTTGCAAGAGTCAGTCATAGTGGGCCAGGAGCTTTGAGAGACAGGATCTTCCCCTCCTAAATCCATGTTGGCTGGAGTTAAGAAGCCTTTTTTCTTCTATGAAAGCAATCATGTGGTCCCTCGCACATTTTTCAAATATTTTGATGATGTGTGATGTTAGTGCAACAGACCTATAATTCTTAGGAAAGTTCTTGTCGCCACCCTTGTGTATGGGGCTTATCGTTGCATGTTTCAATAGTGTGGGGATAATTCCTTTCTTGAGTGAATTGCATCACAATATACTGATGGGTTTTGCTAGAGTTTTCTTGCCACCTACTCTTAAGTGGCAAGAAAACTCTAGCAAAAGCTGAGTTTGTTCTTAACTCTCCTATAGCCCTTTTGATGTCTTCTTGTGTGACCTCCATATCGGTAAGTTGGGTTTTTTGGGGCGTGTCTACTGAAAAGAAAAGTTTAGGATTTTCCACAACTTCTTATGTTCTAGGTTTGCTCCATCCCATATCACCTCTCAGAGCTGCTGTTGCTACATACCTTGGTACATTTAGTGCCATTCTAGCCACCCAGTTTTGCCCACCTTCCAACTTTTCTATCTCACTCTCCTTCCATACGACCACATCCATACCATACATAATGCTTGGCACAGCTACGCTCTTCCATAATTCTCATCATATCATACCTACTCATTCTCAATCTTGCTGCACTTCCCAGTCTGTCTGCCACCCACTGGTTAGTCACATTAATCTTTTCATTCTTCATCTTATCACATCCCTTTGGGCTTAGCCACACCCCTAGATATTTGTAAGCATCTGTCTGTGTCACCACATCCATTCTCAGTCTCCGTGTCCTGTTCCTCTCATTCTCTGTCCTATTCACAATCATTACTGCTCTTTTCATTGCTAAGCTTCACTCCCAAATCCTCTGTATACACCAACGATGTCTAGTATACTCTGGAGTTCCTCCGCGGTTTCACTCATAATTATTACATCATCTACATACAGCACTATGCATATCTTGTCATCCCCAACCCTCACTCCAGCATTCATCCGTCTGACTCTCCCAGCTAATTCTTCTGTGTATAAGCTAAATAGGATTGGAGATAGAATACATCCTTGCCTGACTTCTTTCTCACTTTTGACCCACTCATTTTCTAGGTCTCCTAGTCTATAAATTGCTCTTGTATCCTCATACATACTTCTAATAATATTGTCTAATTTATAGCTAAGGACTTTACATAACATTTTTCTGTCAACCCTGTCATATGCTTTTTCTCTATCTAAGTTATAATTTACTTCCTTCCTTCTTTCCATTATTTCATTTACTAAAACATATTGTCTGCCACTCTCCTATCTGCACAAAACTCATTTTGTTCCTCACCCAGTACTCTAGCTCTTTCAATCCATCTGCGAAGTCTCATTCAGTAGTAGTAGTAGTGATAGTATTCTACCAGAGATATGCCTTTTCTACGGCTCTCTGTAAAAAGAAAATGGCACAGTTATTATGCGCTTCCAAATCTGTCAATCTTTTTTATGTTATATAACCATTGTTTTTTGCTATCTTGCCTCTTATGTTCTACAATTCCAGAATATATCGTTTGATATTCTCAGCATTTTGATTATTGCATTCTTTAAGTAATAAAATTGACCTTAGTGTTTCTTCTCTGTTCATTTCTCCCTGATTTGTTATATTGAATTTATTTCTAATATTTTTTAATTTTTCACATTCTAGAAGGAAATGTTGGAGCATTTCATCATGCTTTTAGCATAGATTGCAGGTCATTTCTTTTTGCATAAATTTGTTTCTCCAATTTAATTGTATTGAATTTGTTCTACATTGATACATTAATGTTGATGCAAAGTCATTTTTAGAATTTTTTTCTTCTATTTCCATTTTGTATTTCTGGTATAGTGTTAAATGACAAGATGAAGAAGCTTGAAGAAAAGCAGAAAGAGATAGAAGAAGAACATGTAGCACTTGTAAAATCAGTTGAGGAAGTAAAGGATTATGTAGGAAAAAAATGCTGATAAACTGGAAGAATTTGAAGATAGGCAAGATGTTGAGCATGGAGGAAGAGATGAACACACAAGTAAGTGACAAAACTACAGAGACGATACAAGCAATGGAAAGAAAACTCAATCTTATTACTGCATCAACACCTTTTCCAGTACCTGACACCAGACAATTAAGGCAAGGCCTCACTGAACTTGATATAAAGAGGAGACAACTGAATCTCATTATTACCAATCTACCAGAACCAACCCAGGATACTCAGCAAACAGACATTATGCTGGTAGAAGAGCTACTTAAAGAAGAGTTCAATATGGTAGTGAAAATCGCGAGTGCAACCAGGCTAGGCAACCAGGACAACCGTAACCCTGTTAAACCCCGGCTACTGAAAATATCTCTTGAAACTCTCAGTATCAAGAAACAGATACTAGCTAAAGCAAAGGAACTCAGAACAAGTGGAAATAACATATACAAAGAAGTATTCATTAGACCTGACTTAACAAAAAACCAAATGGCAGAATCATAAAACTTACAAGCTCAACTCAAGACCTGCAGGGAACAGGAACCAAGCAAGCAGTGGGTGATAAAAAGAGGACAGGTCATGGAAATACAAAAGGAATAAACAATCATGCAAACAGCAACGAAAAACTGGGCCCAAACAAGACAGGCAACATGAAAATATATTACTCAAATGTAGATAACTCGCTGATGAGCAAATATGATGCACTACTAAAATTGCTTAGTACTGAAGAATATGACATTATAGCCTTGCCCGAAATCAAACCAAAAATTGGCTGTATACCAGACCTTCAAACCATGGCAATACCAAGCTATGAATTGTTCATTATTGACTTGTCTGCTCCAAGCACCAGAGGAACATGCATATATGTTAAATCAACCCATAAGGCGAGGCAGATTTTTCCCAAGTGCTTGGACCCATACAAGGACAGCACATGGGCAACAATAATAGATTCAAGTGGCTCCAAACTTCTCATGGGATGCATATACCGCAGTGGCAGCCTCGCAGTTGTAGAAACCTATGATGCCAACCTTTACAACGCCCTCCACTGGGCAACTTTTAATAACTATACGCATATAGTTCTGATGGGTGACTTCAATCACCCAACTATAACATGGACTCCATACCCAGTACTACCTAATAGCATGAGAACCGAGAACCACCATTCAAGATTTATTGAGATCTATTACATTTATGGCATAGAGTAAGCTTGGTATCACAAGGTTTTTCCAATATGTTTACCCAATTTCTATTTTATTGTAGCTTTTTGCAATTATTGCGTATGCCATATTTGCCATTGTTTGCATCTTCTTATGTCTGATGTGGTCTTTGAAACACTTTTTTTGTTGTTAATGGTAACTCCTAGGTACTTTATACTATTGCCTACTTCCATACCTTCTATTTCTGCTGGTTGCTCTTTCATGTTAAATATAATAAATTTTCTTTTTGTTTTGTTAATTTCTTTGCCATTTTTTCTTGCTAATTGTGTTAGAAGCTTTATGTTCTTTACAGACTCTTCTATAGATTGTGACAATTGGAGTCCATCATCTGCAAAGAATAGATAGAGTATTAATCTTGACATTTTCATCCTTGAACCCCATTCCACTTCTCTGTAGTTCTTCTATTATTTGATAAGTAGTTAATTTAAATAGGGTAACAGAGATGGTGCACCCCTGCTCTATTCCACTTGTGACCTCTATGATTTGCTCTTTTTCTGCACTTAGTTGTATTTTTGTTTTGTCATTGTTATATATTTTTGCTATTATGTCTATTATCTGTGGGTGTACTTTATATTTCATTAGGTGCTCAATCATGTTTTCTCTTCTGATGGATTCAAGAGCCTGCTTGCAGTTCTGAGTCTTTATCTATATTTTTTATATGGTCTAATTTGTTTTTTACTAGTGGCATAAATAATTTATAGTCTATGTTTGTTAATGCTATTGGTCTGAGTCTTTAGTTTCTGGTCTTGTATTTTTTGGTATCATTTTTGTTTTGGAAATTTTCCAATTATCTGGTATTTTGCCAGTTTCTATTATTTTATTGAAACAGTCAGTAATATTTCTTATGCATTTATAATTTTTTTTCCATTGCTTTAAATAGTTCTGGTATTAATTCATTTGGTCTTGCAGCCTTCCTTTTCCTAACATCTTTATCTATGCTTGTACTTCTTCCGTTATTTTTATTTTGTTCTGTGCTGTTATTTCTTCTTTGATTTCAAATGCCATATCCATGTGTTCTTTGATTATCTGGGGTATCTCTGCTTCTTTTACTATTTCACCATTTCCTGTTTTGAATTTGTAATCCAAATGTTCTATTATGTGTTCAGGGGCTTTTATTTTATATCCAATCTTTGTTTTTTTTCTCATTACTGTTCCTAATTTCTTCTATATATGATTTCTTAATGTGTTCATTCCATATATTATCTATTTGTTTCGCATACTTTTGATAGATTTTCCTACAATATTCTGTTACCTCAGCCTTAGTTTCTTCAGTACTTAGTTTTTTGTTATCTTTGTACAATTCAATAACTTTATTACTTTTACTGTTATTTCCTTTTAACTTGTTAATGTGATGCACTTTTTATTTCCATCAGTATCTTTTCTTCATATATTGTTATTTCTTGTTTTATCAAGTTTTTTACTTTCTGCTTTTGTTTCAGATATTTCTTATTTGCTTCTTCATATTCTCCCCCCTCTCTTATATCTTTTATTTCTGTTCAGATAGTCATTTTTTTATTTCATCTTTTATTTTCCTATTCATCCATAATTTTTCTTTTTTGTCATCTTTATCTCTTCTAGATGTATAATATGTTTTTGTTAGTGTTACTTTGCTTATTAATCCCATCTTCTCTATTAGACTGTCTATGTTGCTTATCTCCTCCTTTTCTATTGTGTTATCACAACTTCTTGGTTTCTGTCTTTGAGGAACTCATGTATCCAAAGTCCCAGTTTTCCTGTGATGCCAGTCATTTTCAGTTTGTGTGCTAGCATCTGGGATCGACTTTGTCCAGGTACACTACATCCACATTTTTACACCTCTCAGATCATCCAGTATTCCCTGGTAGAGAGTGGTTTAGTAGCTGGGAGAGGGATGACCTTCCTTTGCGGAAACCATGTTGCCCTAGATTGAATTTTCCCGTCTTCTCCATAAAGCTCACTATATGCTTTCTCAGAACTCTCTCAAACACTTTTGAGAGGTGTGATGTAAGAAGAACATAAGAAAAGAAGGAGACTGCAAAAGACCATTCATGGCCTACACTTGGCAGCTCCTGTTCCAGTCAACACACAAAAGATTTCTTACCAGAGAAAAGTCATCAACATTGTCACCCTTTACAGGAGTTCTTCAGATCTAATCTACAATATACATAAAATGCATCCAGAGGATTATGTCCATTCATGCAACCGCAAAATATAATCTCCCCACTCCTTAGAAAAATATATACACATGTACATAAAAAAAGAGAAGAAAAAAAAGTCAGTCCCATCTAGCAGCTTCATCCATATATTTATCTAATCTATTCTTAAAACTACCCAGAGAGGAGGCTTCTATCACATGTCTAGTGAGCCTATTCCATTCATCTACCACACAATTTGTAAACCAATTCCTCCCAATCTCCTTCCTAAACCCATACTTATCAAGCTTAAACCCATTGCTACGTGTCCTGTCATGTTCACTAAGTATAAGAACCTTACCCAGATCCCCTTTATTATATCCTTTTACCCATTTGAAGACTTCAATCAATTCCCCTCTGACTCTTCTCCTTTCCAATGTATGTAGATTTAGTTTTCTGAGCCTTTCACCATAAGGTAAGTTCCTTAGCCCACCAATCATCTTTGTCATCCTTCTCTGCACAGACTCAAGCAAATCAATATCCTTCCTATAATATGGTGACCAAAATTGTACTGCATAGTCTAGATGAGGCCTAACTAGCTCCAGATACAGTTTTAGAATGACTTGACCACTCTTATTGCTTACACTCCTCCTAATGAATCCCAATATCCTATTAGCTTTATTCTTAGCATTTAGGCATTGCTTTCTAGGACGAAGGTCTGAACTTACCAAAATACCCAAGTCCCTCTCACAATCGGTCCTCCCTAAAATTCTTCCATTTAATTTATAACTATTCAATGGATTATTTCTACCTATACTAAGTACACTACATTTGTCTATGTTAAACTTCATTTGCCATTTCTCAGGCCAATTGGACAGAATGGTCAATTCCTCTTGCATTACAACAGCATCAGAATCAGCCCTAATGGCCCTACCTAGCTTAGTATCATCAGCAAATTTACTCAGGTCACTACTTATACCTATGTCAAGATCATTAATATAAATTAAGAATAGCAAAGGACCCAAAACAGATCCTTGCGGAACTCCACTGCTAACACACCCCAAAGAACTGACTGGCCTGTAGTTTGCGGCAATGCCTTGTGAGCCACTTTTAAATATTGGAGTGATCAATCCCTCCTTCAAGTTTGTTCGTATGTTCCCATTGTCCAGATATTTTCTCCATATTAGGCTGATACGGGTAGATAGTGCATATTGACACTTTTTCAGGAGTATTGCTGGTAAGTTGTCTGGTCCAGCTGATGAATTTGTTTTAATTTCGCTGATCGCTTCTACAATATCTTTAGGTATAAAATTTATATCACTGAGAGTGTGTTCAGTTTCTTCTTGGCTTACCGTGTATAGTAATGGCTTACTGTGTATAGTAAAATTAGAGGCAGGGAGCCGATGCTCATAAGTGCCCCTTTAAATAGTTATCAAGAGCTCTCCCCAAACCACCTATAGACTGGCAATTCACCACATTCGCTGGCAAATTATTCCAGTCTTGTTGAATTTGTATGTCAAAGAAACCTTTCCTCAGTTCTTTATTAGGTTGTTTAAATTCATCCACATGTTGATGGAGGAAATTATCTTTACATCATAAAATTTATTCTCTAAACTATCACTAATATTTAAAGAACCATAGTCAACCAGGTGATTAATCCAATCCATCTTTGGAAAATTAAAGTCCCCACATATTAAATATTGATTCAAAACACTTGTTTCCTCGCTTTTCATACAACCTCTCCCACAACTTTCTCTGGTCAGCCTCTAATTTCACTGGGTAGATGCTGACCTTCCTCTCAGCCAACCGTACTGCATCGGGGCTGAGGGGGGAAGGGAAAATGTTCCCTAACCCTTGAGCTCTGGTCTGGGGTGGCTGGTCCCCCATAAAGGGCGCGGCGATTTGCCATGCTGACGGGATCCAGCGCTCCGTCCGGCCCCAGCTTAGCCTCTCTTCCTTCCTTCAGATAGCCCGATTTCTCCCCTACCTCGTCGCTTTTCATACAACCTCTCCCACAACTTTCTCTGGTCAGCCTCTAATTTCACAGAGTAGAAGCTGACCTTCTTCTCAAGCCAACCACCCCGGATCGGGGCTGATGGGGGAGGGGACATTGTTCCCTAACCCCTGAGCTCCGGTTCAGGATGGGTTTTTTTTAACAACTTGCTTCATCCCCACCCATACCTTCCTCACATCCCTTTCCCTCTCCTCTTCACATTCTATCAATTTTAAGCCGTGTCCAAGGTGGAGCCGCCATGCCGATGGACTGCCAGCCCACCAGGTGGGAGGGGTGGTCCTGAATGGCGGCGCCTGGCTCTGCCGGGCTTGTAAGCACCTCTCGCAGTGCGGGCAACTGCGAGAGGTGATGAGCTATTGCATCCCATGGCACAAATAGGGTCACCATGCCCAATGATGAGAAAATAAAAAATCTCCCACTAATTCCCCCTTGCTCATCGATGGGCCCGCCCTCGTGCAGCTCCACCAAAAAAATGGAGGTCTCCCCCTCCTGTGCCTGTGCAGGGGACCCTCCATATTTCTCCAACCGGAGAGGAGGCTTACTCCTCTCCTTCGCCTACGGGTGCAGGGGACTCCCCCTCACCCCCTTCTCTGGAGGTGCTTTTGGGCACCTCCCTTTTCCCAGCGGCAGTCCTTAGCCAGCTGCTCCCCATCGAAGAGGCTCAGTAGGGCAAACCCCCTTAGGGGGGAGAGGGAAGCCAGGCCCCTTCGGTCGCTTCCCTCAAAAGACCTGCTGGCAAGAATTTTAAACCTTGCCGGGGTCAAGGCCTGTGCCTTCCCACACAAGACTGGCGACACTGCCAAGGGGACCTCGATGTCCTGGGAGGGGATGGCCAACTGGAGGCCCCTCCTGTGATAGACATGGTCCTTGAGGAGACCCAGCCTCAGACGGTAGCACCGAACCCGAACCTGAATCCGCCCCTATGCAAGGTCCCCCTCAAATGGCCAAGGCCTCCGAGGCAGTAAAAGGAGGGGAGGGATCTCTCCGACAGGTGCCCCTACGACTACCAGGACCTTCTCCATTTCGGAGAGGGACCTGGCTGAGGCCGGCCCATCTGGCATGGGGGCTTCTGCCGGCGGAGGTGACAAGCGGGTTCATTCCCCGCCCTCCTCTCCAAGAAAGTAAAAGACTAAAAAGACAAAGAAGACTCGGGCCTCCTCTCCATCCACGGGGGCTGCGGGGACGGATGGGTCTGCTGCCACTCTGGCAAGCGACCAAGCCAAGATCGGCACATCCGCCCCCTCTGCCCCCCCAGTTGCGGAGCCCCTGACTAAAACTAATACCAAGAGTGCACAGGGCGTAGCCTCGATGACATCGGGGCCCCTCATTCAGAGGTTACCTGGCATTTTCGAGCCTGCTGGCTTCAAACGCTTCCTCATTATTCGCTCCACTGATGGCACCATGTTGTCCAAGGGCAACATGATCCATCAGAGGAGAGGATTAGCTAGTGCAATTGGTAGAGAGCCGAAGGTGACCCGTTTCTCGGACGGGAGCCTTCTGGTGAATGCGGCGAATCCCGCCGAGGCGGCCAAGATAAGTGTTCTTCGGACACTTCATGGCCCCCCGGTGAGTGTGACGCCACACTCTACCATGAACTTTGTGCAAGGAGTAGTTTATGCGAGGGAACTCGTTGACTACTCCATTGGGGACATCACCCTAGAGCTGGCCGACCATGGGGAGGTCAAGGTCGAACGTGTGATGAGAAAACAGGGAGGGGCCTCGAGATCCACCCCTACACTCTTCATCACGTTCGACTGTGACAAGCTTCCTGAGTCGGTGCGTGCCGGTTGGTACCGCAACCGCGTGAAGGCATTCATGCCACTGCCGCGGCGGTGCTATTACTGTCACCACTTCGGCCATACGAATCGCTCATGTAGACGTGCAAAGTCGGGGTCACCCGAAGTCTGTGTAAATGGCTCCAAGGTCGCACACAATAAGTCCAAATCGTGTGTGGCCAAGTGTGTCATTTGCGGAGAGCCGCACCCCGCTTCTTCGAAGCAATGTGGTGCATATCTCCTTGAGAAAGAAATCCTGGACATTCAGGCCCAGGATAGACTCTCATTCTGCGAGGCTAAGGACTTGGTCCTGGCGTGCCCGGCTCTGCCTGGTTCGTCATATGCCTGAGTAGTTAGAAAGGCACCCTCTGCTCCTGGCCCATCCAGGCCAAAAGGCACGGTTGTTTCCGCGGCCATTCAGAGCCCTTCTGCCGGCTCTACCCAACCCGGGCGCTCCCCTGGTAAAGCTGGCGGCAAAACGGGTTCATACCCAGCCCCGGCTAAAACCAGGGCTCCCCCCTCTCCCCCCAGCGTGACCGCTTCCCGCAAGGCGAAACGGCCACGCGCCTTCAATGATTCGTTAGACTCACAGGAGGCAACACCCCTGAAGATGGTCGCTAGGCCATCTTCGGGGGTTCCTAAAGCTGTCCCCCGAAAGGAGGACAGCAACAAAGGAGCTTCGGCTCCTTCGCCCACGCCCCGAGGTGGAGCGAGTGGCTCGAAGACAGTGGTTCCTCAAAAAGAGGCCCCCCCCCCCGCCTCCGAAGCCGCAACGTCCGCCTAAGGTTTCGAGGCCGAGGGAGGAAAAGACTCGCATGGCGAGCCCAACCTCCCCCAATAAGTCCTCGAAGGCGACAGTGCCTTCAGCGCTTTGTCTGGCTAACAGCCACCGGGGTTCTGCCCCCGGGAAGCGTACGGCCATTCCCGTGAGGGTCTTCAGTTCGAGGAGGGCCTCCGCGTCTCCTCCGAGCTAGGCCTGGAGGGCATATTCCTTCAATAGAATTGCCGTGGACTCCGGGCCAACTGGGAGGAGCTGCGGAGGCTCGTCTCGTCCCATTCCCCGTTAGCTATCTTTTTGCAGGAGACCATGCTAGGCGTGTGCCCCCTGCCTGCCCTCCCGGGGTATAAGGGTCTTGCAACCCCACCACCGCGGGATGGCCGGGCTGGGGGATGCGCGGTTTACACCCGGCATGATGTCTCCGTTCTTCCTTTCTCTTTAGATACCTCCTTTCAGGCAGTGGCTGTGCAGCTGCACCTGGATAGCAGGTATACTCTGATTTCTGCGTACATTCCACCGTCAGCTGACTTCGACGCGGGGGACTTCTGCCGCGTCGTGGCACGGTTGCCGAGGCCCTATCTCTTGCTTGGAGATCTGAAAGGCAGGCATCCTCTCTGGGGAGATTACTCCATAAATCCCAGAGGACAAGTCCTTGCTGATCTGATCGAAAAGCTTGAGATGGGTTTCCTAAACGTGGATGAGTTTACGCATCACTGTCCGAGAACCGCTTCGTTTTCTTGCCTCGACCTATCTTTCCTCTTCGGATGCACAGCCTGATTTTGATTTGGAGGTGTTCAATGACCTCCATGGTAGTGATCACTTTCCCATTCAAATATCATTTTCAGGGCAACTGCCGCCTGAAAGACCTCCTCGGTGGGGCTTGGCGCAGGCGTGGTGGCCTGCATTTCAGGAAATGACTGGATTCTCTATCTCAGTCGAGGAGTTTAGGTCGGTAGATGAGGCCGTTGAGTTCTCCGGCAACCTCATCGACGTGGGCCTGACTACTATTCCTAGGACGTCTGGCGGTTTTGCACGCCGACCACTCCCATGGTGGTCGGCCGAGTGTGAGACGGCCCTCAAACAGAAGCGTTATGCCTACATGCGCTATAAGCGCCGCCCGAACGATTTCACTGTCGCTGAATTTCGTCGGGCTAGGGCTAGGTTCCGGTAAATTTCGAAGCACGCCCGCCGCTCTTCTCTGCGGGCATACGTGTCTTCACTTAACGGAAAGACCCCTTTAGCTGAGGTGTGGAAGCGAGTCAAAAGGATTCTGGGCAAGTTCTCGCAGGACCCCCCTCCCGTTCTCCAGGAGAATGGGACCGCAATCTCGGACCCCGCGTCCGTGGCGGAATGCTTAGCGACCGCTTTTTCCGCATTCTCTAGCCGTGATGCTGCTCCGCCAGCATTCCATGCACGTCGTCATGTCGCGGAAGGCCGCCGGCTGGACTTTACCTCCAGAGACGGAGAACCCTTCAATGACAAGTTTACTGTGAGTGAGTTGCGTTCCGCTCTCGCTTCGTGCGCGGACACCGCCCATGGTCCGGACGATGTCCCGTACGCCATGCTTCGACACCTGGGTGAGTGAGGCATGGCCTTTCTGTTAGATTTGTTCAACAGGATCTGGGTGGAAGGTCTTCTCCCAGACTCCTAGCGAATCGCTACTGTGCTCGCCTTTCACAAACCGGGGAGAGATCACTCTACTCCGACCGGTTTCCGCCTAATCTCTCTAACCTCTTGCGTGTGCAAGTTGATGGAGAAATTGGTAAATGTTAGACTAGCCTTTTTCCTGGACAGCGGAGGCCATCTGTCTTCCGCACAGTGCGGCTTCCGCAAGTTCCACTCCACGTCGGATGCTCTGCTCCGACTGGAAAATGCCGTCTGCGAGGCTTTCATTCGTAGACAGCACTACGCCACGGTCTTTTTCGATCTGGAGAAGGCCTATGATACCGCATGGCGATACGGTATCATGGAGACTCTGCACACGATGGGGGCGAGGGGACTCCTACCAATGTTTATATCTGAATTTTTGCGAGATCGTCGATTCCGCGTACGGGTGGGGGGGAGCCCTCTCCAGCCAAAAGGAGCAGGGAAGTGTCCTCAGTGTCACACTCTTTGCCCTGAGCATCAACGGCATCACCTCGGTGCTGCCGGAAGATGTTCTCGCTACGCTCTACGTGGACTACCTTTCGATCTCTTTTGGCGCGGCCCAGATGCCAACTCTGGAGCGTCGACTCCAACAGGCATTGAACCGCGTCTCTCGCTATGCCGAAGCGCACAGGTTTCGCTTTTCTTTGGCCAAGACTAAGGTGGTGCACTTCTGCCGCCATCCACGGCTTCACCCCGACCCAGATTTGTTTCTTAATGGGGTGCACCTGGATGTGGTTGAGTCGCACCGTTTCCTTGGTCTTGTATTCGACCGACGCCTCACCTGGGAGGCTTATATTCGCAGCCTTAGGGTCTCCTGTACCCGCGCCATGGACATTCTCCGTTCCGTGACGTTCAGCGCTTGGGTCGCTGATTGGACTACTGCCCTACTTTTTTATCGATCCTTTGTTCTATCGAAGCTCGACTACGGATGCGAGTTTTATGCATCCGCAGCCGAGCGTTTATTGCGGAAGGTGGATTCAATCAACCACACCGGCCTTCGCCTTGCGACCGGTGCCTTCCGCACTTCCCCCATTGAGAGCCTGTTGGTCGATGCTGGGGAGATGCCACTCGCTCTGCGCCGCGTGAAGTGCATCACCCGCCTGTACGCGCGAGCCCGGCGCCTCCCTCAGTCGCCAACAGCTCTCACTGCTTCCGCAGCTGATCTCGATGGTGCCTATGCCGCCGAGAGACGCCAGTCATACCCTAAGCCCTTTGGGTTTAGGGCCAGGAAACTCCTTTGAGAGGTAGATATAGCTCTCGGGCCGGTGACGCCCCTGGTTCTGCCCAGGACGTCACCCTGGAGGGTACCACATTTGGCTATTTGTCGCCACGCCTCTGCTCCTAAAGCTTGTACGGCGCCGGGAGTATTGCGTTCAACCTTTTTGGAGCACACCTTGTGTCACGCTGGAACTGTGCCAGTGTATACGGATGGCTCCAAGTCCCAAGAGGGGGTCGGCTTCTACGCCGTATCCCCTCTGTTTGAAGTCAGCGGGGCTCTACCAGGCGCTGCGTCTGTCTTCACGGCTGAGCTGATGGCAATACACCACTCAGTACGGGAGATTACGCGTGCCCGGTTCGGAGACCGGATTGTGATCTATAGCGACTCACAAAGCGCCCTGAGTGCTCTCGGGGCATTGGAATCTCCGCATCCCCTGGTTCGCGATATCCTTGACGCCACGGTTTTGGCGAGCCGGGTGGATGTTGAGATTTTCTTCTGCTGGGTTCCTGGACATGTAGGAATTGCGGGGAATGAGGGCGGTAAAGAGTCCGCGAAGACTCTGCGACCGGACCAGCGTTTCGCTCTTCCTCACACCGACTACATGGCAGGAATACGGGCAGCTCTTCGGACTGCTTGGCAAAGAAGATGGGAGGCGGTCGAAGGGAACTTAAAGTTGCGTGCCATTGCGCCGCGACTGTTCCCATGCACCTATCCCCCAATGCCGCGGCGGCTTCAGGTTGCTTTCTGTTGTCTCCAAATCGGACACACTCGTGTGACGCATCGCTATTTGATGGAGCGCTTGCCTGCGGCCTATTACAACGACTGCGTCGTCCCCCAATGTCCCAGTCGGGGTGATCTTCGCGCACGATACCTGTCCCGGTACCGGGATGGGCGGGGGCGCTACCGCCTGTCCCTTGTACTCGGGACATATTCGTGCACATTGACTTGTGGACTTGTTGACTTTTGGGGGGAGGCCGGGCTTCTCCCCTTTATTCAAGGTTCTTTTTTTGTTATTGTTTTGTTTGTAGGTTGCCCTCTCCTGCACGGGGGTGAGGGGGACCTCCCCCCGCTGCCTGAGATTGCTTCCTGATTGTTAAGTTTTTCCAATTTATATCGATTGTTAAGTTTTCATATTTTTATTTTAAAGTAGCCTAGTTCTAGGCTATCGTGTTTTTCAGTGACTTATGCCCACCCGGGTAGTTGCCAGATGGGCTCTATAAAATTTAAAAAAAAAAAATCCTGCACCGGGGTGAGGGTGACCTTCCCATGCTCCAGAGATTGCTTCCTGATTGTTAAGTTTTTCCAATTTATATAATTGTTAGGTTTTCATATTTTTATTTTAAAGTAGCCTAGTTCTAGGCTGTCGTGTTTTTTGGCCACTTATGCCCAAGTGGGCAGTTGCCAGATGGGCTCTATAGAATAAAAAAAAAAATCTGCCTTGAGGCAGGTCATGGTTTTCTTCAAGAGTTCAAGCATCGAGTTGGCACTTGCTGCCTCCTTTGTTACCTGTTGTGCTGGTTTTATATTGTTAGTAATGATGATCCTCAGATCCTTTTCTTCATCAGTTTCCTCCAGTGCTGTTGCTCCTAGATAATATTCATAACCAGGGTTACTTCTGCCAATATGCATGACCTTGCATTTATCTTCTTTAAATTTGAGTAACCAATTCTGGCTCCACTCTGCCAATTTGTTCAAGTCCTGTTGTAGGACCACACCATCTTCTGCACCCCTGATCCTCTGATAAATTTTAGCATCATCCGCAAACAGTTTTCCCTCAGACTGAGTAGTTTCCAGCAAGTCATTCACAAAAATTAGGAAAAGAACTGGGCCAAGAACACTACCCTTTACTCCTAGAGCTTTCAGTTTTGCCAGTAGTCGGTTGTGGGGAACTGTATCGAAGGCCTTCCGACAGTCGAGGTACACTACATAAACACTGATTCCATCATCCATCGCATTTTCCAATTCCTCAAGGTACTCCAGCAGCTGAATGAGGCAGGATCTCCTAATCCTAAAACCATGTTGATAGTCTTGAGCAGGTGATTATCCTCCAGATGACCTACTATGACCCCTCTCAAGAGCTTTTCCATGACTTTACATGGCACCGAAGTGAGGCTCACCGGTCGATAATTAAGTGGATTTGTTCTGTCTCCTTATTATAAAATGGGGCAGACATTGGCTTTAGTCCAGTCACCAGGCAGTTTCCCTGTGTTTAGTGAATCCCAGTAAATCATCCAGAGGGGGTATGCCAGGTCATCTACACACACTTTCAGCACTGTGGGATGTACTCCATCAGGATGGACCAGGTGCTGATTCTGTCTTGAGACTTTTGATCATGGTCTTGACATCTTCTATGGAAAATTCACACCCCTCTAGACCCTCTCCCTGATACACATTGTCGTAGAATGCCCCCCCTTTTTGTTCTAAGAGTGCTAATATATTGATATTTGAATATCTTAAAGAATAGAGCCGTTGGAAACACGTAAGGATATAGAGAAACGCTCAATAATTCCCCAAATAAACTTATATTTTAACTTTAACCATTGAATACACAACATTTAAACATTAACTACAGCAATACTCTGAATATTATTATAAACAAGAATTAATTAAATTAGTTTGACCCTCAAAAATTGGTTAATTTCTCTACACACAACAATAATATAAGATTTAGGCTTACGGACTCTACTGGAATTTAAATGCCTCAGAAATGTTATTGACTCACGACGCATGCTGCCTGGCCAGATGTAGATGAGCGAGATCACGGATGTCCTTTTGGCGAAGGTAGCAGCTGGGGGGTCCACACGGTATTCCGGGGCGGGGGGGTTCTTCACGGATGAGAACAATTACGGTGCTTTATGCGGCACCAAGGTAGTCGTGGTCTCTCTGGAGAGAGTGAGTCGAACTTGGTTCTTAAATCAAGTTAACTTGGAGTGCGGTGTGACCACCAAGTAACGAGCTCGAGGGGGAGCTTTTCTCCTTTGTTACTTAATTCCTCATGGACGAGGACTGAACTCGGGGGAGGGGGGGTCTTCTTCAAGGGCGAGGATCGATGAGGGGGGTTTCTCTGATGAGAATAAGTTGCTTAAAGTTCGGTTTGGTAACCAGGAACTAGCTCAAGGATGAGCTTCTTCTTAGTTCCAGTCTTCCTCAAGGGCGAGTATAACGGAGGGGGGGTTTCTCTGACGAGAATAAGTTGAACTTGGTTCCTCACCAAGTTGACATGAGTTCGGTGTGGCCACCGAGTAACGGGCTCGCGGGGGAGCCTTTTCCTTCTTCTTTTCTTGATTCCTCAAGGACGAGGAATACCCCTGGTGTTTAAGATGCACCAGGATATGAGGAGTCTCTCTGGTGAGAGTAAGTTTAACTTAACAAAGTTAACGTTTGGTTTGACAACCAGGGACTAGCTCGAGGATGAGCTGCTTCTTAGCCCCTTAAGGTAGGTAGCCCTGCCTCTCTTGCAGGGTACTTCTTGGTCTGGCGAGCCAAGTACACTACCAATCCAGTCTAGGTAGCTCGGTTTTAATCGAGGACTTCGTCACCTGGAGTCTGACGTATACTACCCCTGATTTTCCTCACTGTTCCTCATTTATACCTTGTCACCCCACTGGGGGAGTGGTAAGGGGGGGAGGGGCTTAAGGACAGCCCCAGGAGGGTTCTTTGCCCAACAGTTTTTCCCACCAAGTCTTACATCGGCTCCTCGTTAGCTTTCGAGCTTGGGAGAAACACATCTCCAATTTCTTATTTGACGTGAAATTGAATCTCACTCTCCTGGGGGAGATCTTACATTTTGACCTTTAGGGTCTTTCATGGCGCCAAGTGGTGCGATGCTGCGGTTAAGCGCTTGACCCGCCGATGCCTTCAGCCGGATGTCTTTGCGGTAACCGCCTTGTGACTCCGCCACGAGTGAACGGGGGGGGGGGGAGTGACGATTCCCCTACACACATTGTTTATTATTGGTACAGGCACATTACTTTCACTTTCCTTGGTGAATACTTTCTGGAACTCTTTGTTGAGGACTGAACTTGCTTCCTTTGTATTTAAAGTTAAGGAGCAATCTGGATGTTTAAGTTGAAGTACTTCCTCCTTGATTTTGGCTTTACTTTGTGCATATGCAAAAAATGCTCTGGGGTTTTGTTTCACCTCTTCTGATAGTCTCTTCTCAAAGTTTTACTTCGCCTCTCTGACTGCACGGGTTACATCGTTTCTCTTCTTGCAGTATCGAGCATATTTGACCCTAGATCTTCTCTCCCTATATTTGATCCAGGCTTCCTCCTTTGCCTGAATTTTACTAAATACTCTTGGGATCATCCACTTAGGTGTAGAGATCCTTTGATATGGTACACATATGTCTATTACAGTATTGTAATGCTGTAGGAAAACATTCCATTTGTCATCAATGCATTTTTCCTTGAATTCTTCTTCCCAGTTGACAGCTCTAAACAGTCTTCTCGCAGTTGTGTAGTCTTCCTTATGGAAACACCTTTTAGAATTCAGTTGGTCTTCATTTGGCCTTCCATCCACCAGATAGTTGAAAGCTATCACACTGTGGTCACTATTTCCTATCGGGGCATTGTATTGAATGTTCTCTACCTCTAATTCTTCTTTGGTAAAAATGAGATCAAGTAATGAAGGTGTGTCACTTCCTCTTGCTCGAGTGAACTAACTCTCTGACATGTTGATAAAGAAAAGCATCTTGTGTAGCATCATGAAATTTTGCTTGTTCACTTTCCTCACTTCCCTCCACAAAGTGATCCTCCCAGTTTATTTCCTTAAAATTAAAGTCCCCACATAATAACACTTTATGTACTTGCATATTTCCTATTTCTATTAGTGTCTACCTGATGCTTCCATTGTACTCATGTGTTGCATTCGGCAGTCTGTAGCTCCATCCCAATAGAATTTTGTTTTGCCCAATTTCTGCAACACAAGTAACAGTTTTTGTATTATTCCATGCCTCATTTGTGCACTTTGATGATGGAATATCTTTCCTTATGAGTATAGCTACACCACCACTGTGGCCATTATCTCTATCCTTTCTGAATACTGTATACGAGTCACAATCAGAAATAAAAATATGAGGTCTCACCTTATCAACAATTAAAGCTAGTTGATCACTTTTACGGGCAATGTTGATGCTGTCCGCATTAGTGTAAATGCATTTAAGAGCATCAAGTATTACTGCATGTTCATCGTTTTCCCAATCTGACTGGTTTATTGGGCCTCCGGTTTGGCTCTGTTCTACTCGATCTGTCAACACTACGCTTGCTTCTTGGTGGTTCATGTTTCTCTGTGGGGTGGATTGGTGTCCTGGTCCTCTCTGATGTTGTTTTATTTTCCCCTACTCTGACGTTATTTGCTTCAGTCTTCCTCATTATTACCCACTTTTTTCCCTTGTTTTCAGTCACCTCAATGTTCTTTTTTCTTTTATCACGTACGTTATTTGGCTAAAATTGCATACTCTTGCCTCTCCTTGAAAGAATGATCTGGCATTATTTGAAGTCCATCCTTAGCAGATGCTGCATTTCCACTAACTTCCTTGTGTTTTTTCAGTCCTTTCCATTTCAATTCTTCACTTCCAAGAACTACTTTGAGAAATCTTGGTTTGTTACGTCGTACATCCTGTGGTTTCCAACTCTGTGGTGGGTTTAGGCGGGTTGTTGACCTAATTTCAACTGGATCATCAATACCCAGGTTCTTTATTACCTCTCTTACTCTGAGTATCTTCAGCTTTCTTATCCATAGGTTCAGTAGCCCGTGCCTCATCCATTCCCTTGATTATGAGATTTGACTTTCTGTAGGCTTTCTCTTCTTCATCTGATTTGAACTCATTTATCTGCTTCCACACAGCCTCTTTAAACTCTTCATTTACTTTATAGTCAGCTTTTTTTTCCTGTACTTCCACTCTAGTATTCACAGCTTCCTTTTGTTTTTCCATTCTGTCCATTTTATCACCTAGACCCTTCAAAAAATCCTTAGCTTTAAATAGGCTTGGCACATCTCCTGAACGTGGAATGCATAAGAAAGACTTATTTTGGCATTGAAAATAGGCTAGTACTTCTTTGGTCATGTCTACACATTCACAATGAAACCATTCAACACATCCATTGCATTTAATCCAGTCGCATATTTCTGAATGTTCATCTGGTTGATATATGCACCCTCTGACTCTCCCTGGACATTGATCATCTCCAAAAGTATTGTGACTGTGGTTATCATCATCATCCTGCTGGCCTACTTTCTTGACAGACTTGTCCTGAGGCTGAGTCTGACTCATTTCTGTTGCTGCTGTTTGTTTGACATCACATTTTCTCTTGGACTATTGTTGTTTAAATTGCTGTGTTGGGGAGTAATACCCTCTCCCACCTTGTTTATTTAATGTAGTTATTTTGTTAGTGGCTCTACTGCTTGATTTCTTCTGATGTGATTGTGGGCTAAACACTCTCTCAACCTGCATATGTATTGTACTAATCCCTCTAGAAGAGCACCTTGTTGTCATATATCTCTGAGTAATTTTAGGTATTCTCCGCCTCAAATACTTCAGTAAGCATAAAAAAAATCTTCTCGGAACTGCAAGCTCACCATTAACACGTCTGATCACCATTGAATGTGGAAAACCTGCTCTAATATTATGAGCTTGTTCATTCATCCTCCTTTCTAAATCATCTAGTCTCTTATTTACAGCCTGGTTCTGGTCTTCTATAAACTTCTTTGCTTCATCCTTTGATTCAAATAATGATTTAGCTTTTATGACTTCCACAGTATTAGATGTCATCAAAACGTCCACTAAGATTAGCTAAATTTGTCTTGACTTGACTTATTCTTGTTGTAAGAAGTCCAATTTCTGCTCGCATTCCTTTTACCTCATTTTCAATATTCCCTAACTTACCATCAGTACTAGCCAATTTTCTATTAATGTCTAAACAAAGACCCTTAATTTCCTTCATCTGAGCATCCATACTGCTAATATTTGAATTAGATTTCGGAGTAGTTTTAGGTGTGACACTAGCTATTCTTCTTCTACAATTAATACAAGAGTATTTTTTTTTATTATCACGTATATATTCTTTATATTGGGCAAAGGATATCTTTTCACAGTTATAGTAATACCATTGACTACACTTTGTACACTCGAGGTACCTTTCAATCTTACCAGTAGTCTTATTACAGGGACATTTATCAATTTTGGGCTTTGGGGATTCACCAGAAGCTTGAGTTAGAATGTTTCTTGGCTCAATTTTATTACCTTTCATAACTGGAGTTGATGTGGGTGAACGTGTGGGTGCAAGCCGAGATGCTACACCTGCACCATCATAGCCTTGAGATTGACTCAAAATTTTATCACTTGTTTTTAATCTATCGGTCATACTACAGTGGTTTTAAGTGTGTCTCAATAACATTAAAAGTCATGCACATTTCAATTATACCTCAACAATTACTAAACACAGTACTCAGCCACTAAAATCTTCAAATATTATAGGTGTGATGTTAGAGTGTCTCTTGACAACACGCTTCTGTTTTAAAGAAAGCACTGGAATTTTTTATTACTTTTTCTTGTATCGGCTCACTGTATAGAGTCTTGTATTGTTCTTCTAGAATGTTTGCTATATTTTGAGAGTCCTCTACTAGTTTCCCATCTTTTCCTTCCAGTGGTCCAACCTTTACTTGCATTTTCAGTTTCTTCTGAGCATAGGAGTGAAGGTATTTGGGATTTTCCTTTATGGCTAGTAGGGCTTTATTTTCTTTGTGCTATCTTTCTCTCTCGTATGATTCCCTCAGTTTGAGTTCTATTTCCTTTACTTTTGTTTCTATATTTTCTCTTTCCCTGTCTGTTTTTTGTTTTGTTAGTAGTTTCTTCAGTAGTTTAGTTCTGTTTCTCATGAAAATTTTCCTATCTCTAGGTATTCTGTTTCTGTGTTTGATTGTTCTTTTTGGAGGGATATATTTTGCACACAGTTCTTCACATATTGTCATGAGGGTCCTTAGCATTTCCTCCACCGATTGAGATTGGTTTAACTCAGCCCAATCTACCTTTGCTAGTTCCTTATTTATGGATTCTCAGTTTGCATCGTCACTAAAAAGGTTTAAGTTCTTCAAACAGTATTCTGTGATCCTAGTATTCACAGCATTTTTTTGTTTTGGCTTTATCACATTTGTGCTTATTTCCACTATATTGTGATCAGTTATGATGGTTTTGATCACCTTTGTACTGTGTATTAGCTCAGTATCATTTGTAAAGAGTAAATCTAGGATGTTTTCCTGGCGTGTTGGCTCTGTGATAATCTGTTCTAAAAAAATGATTATCTGCAAGTCTGCTAAGATCACTATCTTATCTTTGTTCACTCACTGTTCCACCATTTATAATTCCAGAGGGCCAGCTTATTTTTGGTAAATTGAAATCTCTAAGCACTATTATTTTTATGTCACTTTCCTCTAGGTTTTCAGATATTTTAGTTAGAATATTGGAGAACTTATCTGGTTCAGTGTTATTAGGTGGGCGATTCACTGTTGCCACTATGAGATTCAGTTTGGGCACTTTTATCACCAGTAATTCATTTGATCCGTCCGAGAAAGAATATAACACTTTTGCACTTGAGGCCATATCATCTCGGAGGTAAAGCAATACTCCACCGAGGGTTCTCCCTTTTCTGTCTGTGCGGTACAGGGTGTAAGTATCAATTTTTACTTCTGCATCTTTTATGTCCTCCCTTAGATGAGATTCTGTTAGACTCATAAAAAGATAGTTGTTTTCCTTGGCCAACTCATTTAGGTAACTCACTTTCGTTTGTTTTTTGATGGGATACAGACCCTGTATGTTGCATATCATTATTTTTTCAATTACACCTCATGTTTCCTAGGTTTGGGCTTGAGCTTGAGCTGCTCAGTGTCGGTTCGGATACCATTGTTGTGGCACTACATTCATCACTGGTTGCTGAGGTGCAAATCTGCCTTGGTTCTGTAAGAGATGTAGAATTTGACCCATCTGCATCTGTAGTGCAGGAATTTATTTCTGGGTTTCTAACATGTACCCTGTTTGCTTTTCTTCTAAAAAATGCCCTGTTTGTTTTTCTTCATGAGACATATCCTGTTTCTGGTTTTCTGTGTTTTGATGTTTCCATCCTCCTTGTCTTTGGATTTCCATCTTGATTTCCTGTTAGTTTTTTGGTTCCTTTAAGGTGGGTGAAGGTGCACCCAAATCTACTACATTCACCTTTCCTTAGTGACTCATGATAGAGCTTGGGGTGGTAATACTCACACCTAAACCTGAGTGTGCAGCATTTCCTCTTGTCAGTACCATTGCTAAGCAGCTTTGGACAAGCCTTGGGATGGTCATAATTACACCCCCTTCCACTAATATGGAACTTGCAGTTGTTTCTCAAGTAGTATTTACAGATTTTTGTTCTTTTGGTAGTTTTGTTGGCCAGTTGAGTGCACCTAGTTTCCTCAGAGTTTATCGTATTAATATCTTCATTTGTAGAGATTACTGAGCCTGAGGAGCCTCTAAATGGTAAACTAAGATCTATGTCCTCTGAAGTGTCCCCTAGACCTTAATCTGTAGTCGCATTTGGTTTTCTACCTTTGCTTTTCTCCCCTTTTTCTGGTGTTGATATTGATATTGAAGTATTTTTGTTTTTAGTGGAGTGCCAGTAGGCCTAGTCCTAGTTTGTTCCTGGCCTTCAATCTGACTCGCACTGTTGGTCATGAGCCTGTTTCCCGGATTAGGATTGGGTGCAGTCCTGGCTACCTGTGGATTCTCAGGAGATCCAGCAGGACTGAGGTTCCGGTCTCTAGTCAGACCAGCTGATATGAATTGGTCATTTATTTCGATGCTCCCTAGGCTTGTGCTTCTTTCAGGAGGCCACCTGTTATTGAATTTAGCCTCTGACGTTTTACTGATGCTTCCCGTTTCCTTTAGTGTTTTTCTATGTATGTTGGATAATCGCTGCTTTGGCCTCATGCATCCAAGTTATGTCTTCCCAATATTTGTTCATGGAGCAAATTTCTCACATAAACTTCCTTTTCATTTTATAAAGGCACAATAGATAGTACATGATAAGACTACTGCAATAATAGTGGACCCAGTTTTTGCAATCGTTGCACTGAAATGTATGTTCTAGGTCCGCTTTAATTTTGCAGAAAGAGCACTCATTCACTTTGTTTTGGTTTGCTTTGTTTACACTCGCGGCCATGCTACGTCACTTGTATTCTGTTTCACAATCAATCAAAGATAATTATTATAATTCAATGAAGGTACTTGCCACACTTTCAAAACAAGCAAGGATAGTTAAGGTGAGTTAAAAGTGCAAGCTTAAGACTTTATGAAGACCATCTCTTCTGGAAAGGTGTCTAAATAGGTAAGCTGGACATTTATTTTCTAATGCCAAATGAATTAAACAACATAACTTGTATTTGACTCGTGCTTTGAGTGGTAGCCAATGTAGATTTATCAGGCTAGGTGTGACTGTCTTAAGCTGGTATTTGTTACAAGTCTTGCAGCTTTATTCATCACAACTTGTAATCGTTTCAGGAGCTTGTTTGGTAGGTAATACTAAAGGCTGTTGCAGTAATCTAACCTAGTGAGGATGTGGTTTGCTGTCAATATCTTAAGGCAGTTTCTGTTTCAGAACTTTATGAAATAAATATTTCTCAGATGGTAATTTGTCGCCTTGACTACCCCATTTATTTGACCTCTAAAAGTCAGATTTTCATCAAAGAGAACACCAAGATTCTTAACCATGGATTCAACTTTTACTTGGTGAGAATTGATCACAATGTGTTCCAGGCTATATTCTCTTCTAAGACGAGTCAGGTTCTTTTTCGATCCCACAAACATCAATTTGGTCTTATCCTCACTTAACTTTTGAAATTTCTTCTTTAGCCAGCATTTGATGATCATAATAAGGTCAACAACTTGGGCAATGCTCAGGTTAACCACATTGATGATAGATTGTCTATCATCTGCAAAGAGTTGGTGTTCAATGCTGAACCTTTGGAATATATTTCTCAGCTGTTTCATGTATATAAGGTACATGATAGGGTCAATCACTGATCCCTGAGGCCCACCCCTAATAAGTGACCTCAACTCAGATAATTTATCATTGATTTGAACTCTATATGTTCTGTCCTTCAGATAACTGGAAAACCATTCATATACCTTGCCCCCGACTCCAATATTCCTTAAATCATTCAAGAGTAGATCATGAGCAACAGTATCAAAAGCAGCAGACAAGTACAAAAGAAACATTAAAGAGATTTTACATTCATCCAAGGATGTAAGTAGCTCATCAAGCACTGCAAGCAGAGTCATTTCCATTGAGTGATTTGAGCGGTAAGCTGACTGGCATTAAGGAAGAACATTGTTCAATGAAAGATAATCATTGAATTCCTGTAGGACACATTTTTCAATAATCTTTGATAAAAATGATAAGTTTGAGACAGGCCTATAGTATTTGTACTCATTTGCATTGCCTTCTCCTTTATAGAGCGGATGTATCACTGCAGCCTTCTCAGACAGTGGAAATTTTTCAGACTTGAGACTAAGATTAACAATATTAATGAAAATAATGACCAATTTATGATAATTTCCCTAGCCAATAACAAGAGAGATAGGGAATGGATCATTGTAATTGTGGGTCTTCTTTAGGTTGCTTATGATATCAGTCACAAGCTTTGAGTTAACCTCATCAAAATTGGTAAGTCCTTCTGCTGGTACAGGTGGATGTGGTAACACAAGTTCATATACCTGACCTACATCATCAGGTATGTTTAGCTCATCAACAATTGTGTTAATTTTCTCTTCAAAATATTTTGCAAATTTGTTGGCTAAATCCTCTTCATTATTATTCACTGGCAGAGTCTTGTCCTTTGATTTTCTAGTGACTTAATCAAAGAACGTGTAGAGCTTTTTGGAGTCCTTGGCATGTTTAGTAACTTTATTTCTATAGTAGTTTTGTTTGTGTTTTGTCATTAATTTGTATACTTCATATCTGGCTGTAACAAATTCTCTTCTGGTATCATCATTTTTATTTTTTCTCCACTTCGCTTCTTTCAATCTCCTCATCTTTCTCGCTTTATAATTTCATTGTTGATCCATGGTTGATCATCAGTTCTTCTAGCCTTTTTTTTATTCTTTATTAAAAATTCTATTGTAGGATCCTGTCATACAGTCCACACAGGCTCTTTTCAGAATTCCTGGAATGATTCCACAAGTACAGTCACTGTTACTATTAGTCTCCTGTAAAGAGTTGCAAGTATCAAGGTAAGTATCCGGGTTAAAATCTCTGATGGTTCTGAAAGTTAAGGAATCAGGTGATGTCCTTCTATTTTCCATATTTATGTCCAATGTAACCAGGTGATGAAGATTTGACAAGAACGGCTCAACTTGAATATTCAACAACAAGGCACTGTGAGTATCTGTAATAAAAATATCTAATTGATGATTGGTTTTCGTGGTAATAGGTGAGTCCCAGACTTTCATATTGTTCATGTCTAATATTTCCCAGAATTTTTTATTCTTCAAATCATCTGGTACATCAACCCATAAGTTTAGATCACCACATATAATGGTAGAGAATATGTCCTCATCCAGACTGTTGAGGTAGGTAGAAAACTCCTCCAAAAATGAGTCAAATCTGCATTCATCTCTATAGATGCAAATAAGTTTAAACTTTCTGTTACTCACAGAGATTGCAACATTGAGAGAATCAAAGGTTTTGAGTACAATGGCAGGCTGATTCACAACAACATTTTTAAAGCACTTATTTATAATCATACCAACTCCACCGCCACCTTTAATAACTCGTGGATGATGAACAAATTTATGTGTTGTTGGTAGCAAGGATTTGATGGTACTGTTATCACCTGTATTCCCCTTCAACCAAGTTTCTGTTATTATGAGAATATCAAATGACTTATCATGGATGAGCTCTCTAATTTCATAAGTCGTGTTTCTAACTGACTAGGCATTAATCATTCCACAGTTGATGCTCTTTCTGGACCTAGAATCCATGATCAGTGCAATTTGCAATTCTCACTTTTTCCGCTTCAACTCTTGGACATTTAATTGAATTTGCCCAGTGATCAGCCTGGAGCCCTTCTTTGTCGCAATTGTAGCACTTCACCTTGTTGGTACAGTTGGCCAGTTTATGCTCACCTGCACACTTGACACAGATTTACTCCTTTACCTGACAGTTTTTGGCTAAGTGGCCAAAACCCTGACACCTGAAGCATTGCAACACGTGATATCTGTCAAAAGCTGGACAATTAGAATATAAGGTAAATAAATGATTTCCTTGCAGATGAAGCTTTCTTCTAATTTCCCGGCTGTACCTAAATGCAAATTTTTGATTATAGTCATTTTTTCCACTTAGATCAGCAACTCGCGAGAATTCATTACCGGCCGAAATCTGTTCGCTTAACCAGTCAGTTTTAGCCTTGATGTTGTCTAGAATATTATCTTTGCTCTCTAAATTTGAAACATTGGTAATGATGATTTTAGGATTCAATTTACCTTTAACATCAGCAGTGATATTTAACTCTATTCCTTTCTTGTTCAAAACCTCAGCTGCTTGCTTCAACTGCGCTTCACTAGCTAATTCAACCAAAATGTGGCCTCCTTTTGTCACCTTTGTCTTTTCAATGGGAAACTCACTTAGGGACCTAGCTACTTCACCTACTTTATCTGCTGCTTTACATGATGCAGTATTAGACTTAATGACTAAGGCATTTTTCTTGGACTTGGTAATATCAGCATAAGTATTAGGGGTGGAATTTTTATTATTTCTCTGATTTGACACTGCAAGCATAATTAATCTCATAACTTGTCTTCTTACTTATTTCCTTCAGCTGAATTACATCATTTTGAAGTTCTTCCATTTTTGTAGTTACATCAACTAGAGAATCAATTTTACTATTCATTTCTGAAATTAATAACTTAAGCCCCTTATTTTCCTCAACCAACCTTTTTACGTGCTACAACACTACTATCAAATCTGAACTGTTACTCTGATCAGTTGATCTTGATTGTTTACATTTGAAACAACGGGTGAAAAGATATTCCTCAGTTCCAAAGAGTCTAAAGATTTTATCACTAATATTTAAACATTTCACATGGAACCAGACCTCACAAATATCACAAGTGATCCAATTTTCTTCCACACTTGCCATTTTATTACATTTTCCACATTCAGTAATATCATCAATACTCTTATCCGTTGTATCCTTCACTTTCCTCTTGTTTTTCGCATCAACATCCGCCATGACCAAAGCATACACACCAAACAAGTTGCCTGAGAGCCTGTGAAAATCTTAACTGTCAGGAGCTCTGTCGTACATGTCGGATCGTACACCTCCTCCTCACTTCCTCATACTGCTGTCCTGCAGGCAGCCTCATCACTCCAACCACTGCCATTTTTACTCTATTCCCTTCCACCACCTTCACTGTTTTATCCTCTCCCACTTCCTTCAGGCTATTACCACCACCCTGGATAACCAGCATGCTATTCTTGAATGTACCTGCCTCCTGTTCAACTTTCTCCCTTATGTTTTTGATTTGTGCCCCACTCAAGTTAGTGCATCCACTTCCCTCCATCCTGAGCTTTACTTGTGCACCCACTCTTTTTACCATGCTGTCTCCAATTATTCTCACTGATAGCCTCTTTTTCACCATTCTCTTTTGCCTGGGTACCACTGGACTTCTACTAGTTAGGGGCTGTTCACTCTGGGTGCCTCTCTCTGTTCTGGCCTACCTGAGTGGCTTTATCTTCCAGGTCTTCTTTCACCATCTGTGCATACTTCTTTTGTACTTCTACCTCCTTCACCCACTCACTTCTTGATTGATCTAGGCATGGATCGCATAGGTATATTAAATTGCTGAGGTCGAGCATAACATAACATAACATAATTTCACGGATCACAAAAACCACAAGGGCCTATCAAAGGTCATCCGCATCTGTCAAAACCCGCCCACAAATATCACATTGTAGTGCTTCATCCCTTGTGTTAACATAATTAGTTTTTGTAGATGTTTGGAATGGGTTTTATGGGAATAAGGCATTGTATGCATTGGATGAACTCAATCTAAGTCAGTCTGGAGTTACATAGTGTTGTTGGGTCTTTGCAGGCAGGAAACTAGTTAGTGATAGTGGTCAGGGAAATATAAGAGTACAGGGTGTGGCAGGGAAAGGAAAAAGATGCAAAGGACAGAGTGGAAGGTATACATTCTAAAGGAGGTGCTTCAGCGATAGGAGGGCTGATTTGTCTTTATACAAATGCTCGTAGTCTTAGAAATAAGAAAAATGAGTTATTTAGTTATTATTGATGAAGATATAGATATGTGTAATAGAATCATGGGTTAATGAAAATAAATTTAATGACAACGTGAGTGAATTTGAACTACAGGGTTATGATATGTACATTAGTCAAAGGAGAGAGAGATATGACGGGTGGCGGGTTGATTATTTATATTAGAAATAGCATTTCTTTGAATCTAAATAATTTATAAAGCAAGAAGTTGAGTCACTGTGGATAGATATTAGGGTCAGTAAAAATAGGATAATACACTTGGGAGCCTTTTACATACCACCTGGACAGACTGACTTTGCTGAGCTAATGATCAGGAAAATAAGGAAAGTATGTGAAGTAGATACAGTTATTCTTGGTGACTTTAATTTAAATTCTATGGACTGGGAAAATATGATAGGAAGGGATAGAGCAAGTTGTAAGTTTATAGAATGCTTTGAGGATAATTTTTTGATTCAATTTGTTAATAAGTCAACAAGGGGTGCCAATATCTTAGATCTGGTTCTTTCAAATGATGATCACTTGGTTCAGGAATTAACTGTTGGGAAAGCATTGGGGAAATAGTGATCATCAGATGGTTTGTTTTAACTTGGGAATAGTGAAAGGTAGAACACCAACAAACTCCAGAAAAACTCCAAATTTTTATAGGCGAGATTGTGATAAATTACGAAACTTGCTAAATCAGATTAGGTGTGATATTATAGAATTCAGGGGAAAGAATACTTATAAGATGTAGAACACTTTTAAGATTATACTAAACATAGTCCAGGAGCTGTGTATTCCAATTTAGGTTATTAGGAAGAACTGTAGGAAACCATTGTGGTGGAATCAGGAGATAGATAGGAAAATTTCTGAGAAGAAAAGGGCATACCAGAGATTACAGAGAGAAAGTACTTTTGAGAATTTAAATCATTATAGGCCAACCAGAAATGAGCTAAATAAGATTATTAAGAAGAGCAAAAGGGTGGCTGAAATTAATTTAGCTCAAAATCATAATAAAGATTCAAGAAAATTCTTTAGCTATTATAGAATTAATAACATCTAACAGTGATAAAATAGTGCCTATTCGATATGAAGGGGTTTTGAGAAGAATCTGATGAGGAAATAGTAGAGGTTCTTAATGATAATTTTTCTTCAGTATTTACAGAAGAGAATCCAGATCTATTAATTGATGTTAATTCTAGGTCAAGGGAAGTAGTGTTGAATATTTTTAATGTGAACAGGGAAATAATTAAAGGGCTTATATGGGAGTTAAATACTAGTAATTCATCTGGCCCAGACAACATTCATTCTAGGTTACTCAAAGAAGGTGTAGATAGTATTGCAGTAGCTCTTGAGAAGTTATATACTTTACCTTGATGAGGGTCTTGTCCCTCATCAGTCTCTGCTGCATCTTCCAAACAGGATAACAGAATGGATTACAAGTAATTTAACCATAGGTTGGCTAATTTCAGATGCAGATAGACCACTAATAACAAGATGGAACTAACAAAACTCAGAAAGTAATGGACCCAGAAAAGTTTTAAGTTTGCGCTTAAAAATATGCACAGAATTCGCAGAAACAACCTCTTCAGGCAAAGAGTTCCATAAATTGATAGTTCTAAGTGAGAAGCATCAAGCTCTGACATCAGTATTGTGAGGAGGGACAAAGATTTTTTTACTGTGACCTCTAGTTTGATTATGACCTCTGCAATTGAATAGGTCAGCCAATTGGGTGCAATGACCATTTAGAATCTTCTAAACCATTAAACCATTATTAAGTCAGCATGAATAAGACAGCCTTTGATTGAGAATAAACCCAATCTTGATAATCTTTCAGCATATGGGAGATCCTCCAGACCACTAACTTTTTTAGTCCACTTTCTTTGAACTTATTTAAGAAGGTGCAGATCACCAATATAACCGGTATTCCATACAACACAGCTAAAGTCAATAATTGGATGAATATGCATAATGAACACCTGACACATAAACAATTGATCTACAAACCGTACTTCAGAGAATATTATTAGCAACACCATTAGCTTTATCAAAGACCTCTCTAACATGAAGATGGAATTTTAGAGTTGCATCTACCAAAATGCCAAGATTCTTAAAGGAAGATTTAGATGGAATAGGGCCATCACCCAAGTAGTACACCCATATAGGGACAGCAGGTGAATGACAAAAGCGGATGTGGGCACATTTATTTACAGAAAAGGAAAGACCCCAGGATTTACTTTTATTGTAAATTAGAGAAATGTCATTTTGTAGAGAAACACAAGCACCATTATTATTAAACTTGCTCAGATCAACATGTGGAAGAGCCAAATACAATTTCAAATCATCTGAAAACAAGATGATTTTACTGCTGAGACCAGCAAAAATGTAATTTATATAAATTAAAAAAAGAACAGGATCCACTACAGAACCCTGTGGAATCCAACTAGTAACATAAACTGAGTAGCTGGAAGAACCCTGCACTACAACCTTCAAACTTCTGTCTGTTAAGAAATCGCTGAACTATCCAAGCATTGGGTTACAAATACCAAGTTGAGAAAGTTTGATGATAAGCAATCTATGATTAACAACATCAAAGGTTTTACTATAATCAAAATAAAGTACATAACTAATGCTCCAAGATCCACATTTTGCTAATCAAGCATGGAAGCGAAAGTAAACAGTTTGACTCAAGATAATTAAACATTTTTGAAACAATGACTTTCCAATGCTTTACAAAAAATATACGTCATACTAAAAGGCCTATAATTGGATGGATTGGAGTGAATGCCACTCTTGAATAAAAGAAGCACATCATCAACCTCCCACAGTCAAGGAACAGTCATTGAAGAGAGGCTTTTACTAAAGAGAAGAAATAAGGAAGAGTATAAAACAGTAGTACAGTTTTTCCGAACAATGGGAGGAATATTGTCAGGGGCACAGCTTAGAGAATTTTTTAATATTTTTGATGCATTTAGCGCATCAATTATTGTAGATCTTCAAACATCAACTTTGAAATAGAAAACTGGTGAGGAAAGAGATCTAAGGGCGCTTTCTTCACAAAAACTGATGAAAAATAGTCAGCCAAATGGTTGGCCACTGAACAGTTATCATACACCCAGGAACCATTAGTGATCAAAGGTCCCACAGCAGGCTTGTCAGTCTTTTTATTCCTCAAATAGCAATGGAGTCTCTTAGAATCATTATGTTGGGCTAGAGATTCTTCATAACTTGTAACTGTGCTGATAACATCATGTTTAAAGCGAATGTTAATTTCACAGAAGTTTAGCCAGGCTGGACAGTTAAAGGAGAATTTTGCCCTAAACGCATCCGTAGGATCTTATACCTATGCCAGGCATTAGACTTTTGTTTAGAAATGTCCAATGACAACTTCCTAGTCCAAGGAGGCTTGAATCCCTTTACCTGTTTACAGGGTACAAAATAGGAAATAGTTGGGGACAAAATGGACGAAAAATTAGTATAACTGTTTGATATTACAATCATGAAATACCTCATCCCAGTTGAAAGTAGAGAGATAGTCTTTCATTAAGGAAAACAGTCTGAAACCAGTCAAGGTGTTTACATAGTGTCAAAAAATTAACTAAAAATGACACCTACATGATCACAACCAGGAACACGGTCCAAGCATGACAACTCAGAGATTTTATCATTACAAGAAGTGAACACCAGGTCAAGAATGTTATTAGAACGAATGAAAGTGGGAAAATTCATCCATTGAGTAAGAGCGGGAAAAGAGTGAGTGTGCAACAGGGACCCAGCCAGACCAGTCAATTTCAGGCAGGTTGAAGTCACCCATTAGGATTAAATCTTTACCAGAACAGAAAAATTAAAAAAATGAAAGCAACATAGCATTATCAAACATTGAATAGCTAGGAGGTCTATATACCACCATGACCTTAACTTTAAACTCACCTGGTTGGCTACCCTACTCCAGCACATTTTAGAAGCCTGTAGGAGGAGGTACTAAAAGGTATATAAGGGCAGCACGAGACTGAAGGTAGGCCAGTCAACTATTAAGTAGTACAGAAACAGATCAAGCAAGGGAAAATAGTGACTGAGTTGTGTACCTTTTTATACATAGAGAAGAATCAATGAGTATTAATGTTAGTGAATTCATGGGTCATTAATTCTAGGTAAGAAAAAGTAATAATGAATTAGAGTTAATTGGTAAAGAAGTGGGCCCAGAATTTGATGCAAGGCTGACCTGAATGGGCTGATGGATTCCAGTGCCACAACTTCATCTAGTAGGGAGTTCCATATGCTAACAGATCATAGTGAGAAGAATCTCCTTCTGGCCTTTATTGTTCTGTGGGTGTGGAGGATTTTGAACCTGTGCCCTCTTGTGCCCAGAGAAGGTGTCAGAGTGAATATTTCCTCTGGCGAGATCCCTCACTCGTGAAATGTGAACATTTTTCCAGTACTTCAGGAGGTCAGTATGCAGCAGATGCCCCTGAACAGAGTACATGTCTAAGCTCCTGAGTTGCTCTCCATACAGTACTCAGATAATCCTTCGACATAGCGTGTCCAGGTTCTTTGTACTGATTTGAGCAGGCGAAGATCTCCTGAAAAACCTGTGTTCCACACACAGGAGGCATATTCTAATAGTGGTTGTATATGAGTTGTGTAAAGGGTAAGCATGAAGTCATGGGATCTGCAAAGGGTACTTCTGAGAAGATTTGCGGACATCCCTGAGGCCTTATTGATGGCAGACCTAATGTGGTGGTGGAATCTGAGGGAGGTGTCAACCAGGACCTGGAGATCCTTGTGTTGGTTTACCATGGTGATGGTGTGTCCTTGGAGGAAGTAATCAGACAATATGCCAAGGCACTGCATCACATTGAAGTCTTAAGAGAACACACTTGTCCTTATTTAGGTTGAGGCACTAAGAGTTAGTGACCTTGCAGATGTTGTCAATGTCATTTTGGCACTTTGAAGTTCCAAGGGCCAATGATAAGGGTGTAGATGGGCAGTACTTTAAGTAGATCTTCAGGTTATCCACATATATTTTGCTATTGTTCAGTATAGTTGATGGCAGGTAGTTAACATACAGCAGGAATAGTAAGGGTCCTAGTACTGAGTCCTGAGGCAAACCACTCTTTACACCACTGGAGCTGCTTTCAACACCTGCAACAGAAACATGCATAGTTCTGCCAAGTAGGAATGAGCTGATCCATTTCAGCAGAGTACTGGTAAATCCAATGTTACAGAGTTTCTGGAGCATTGCTGTGTGGTTTACCACATCAAAAGCTTTCGAGAAGTCGAATAAGATAATGTCCACTACTTTACCAGTGTCAAGTCCAGATGAGGTGAAGTCATAGGTTAGCAACAGTTGGTCATCAGCTGTTCTACCATGCCGAAAGCCAAACTGGTCAGTGGAGAGTATGGTGTTCTGTTCAAGGTATGCATAGATATGTTCCACCACAATCCTCTCTAAGGTCTTGCCACAAACTGAAGTTAGGCTTATTGGCCTGTAATTTAGGGGGGCAGAGCAGGATCCTTTTTTGAAGATAGGTATTACATCAGAGACCTTCCACAAGGCGGGGAGAGTGCCTTCTGTTAGGCTTGTAGAAAAGATTACAAATAAAGGGTAGGCCAGGAATGGGCAAGATCTAAGGAGTCTGGGGTGTAGGTTGTCTGGCCACATGCTTGAGTAGGGGTCGAGAAATGAGAGGTATTTAGACAAGGCAGGGTAAGTAATATTCACATTGTCAAGTGTGCCCTGGAAGGTCTGATGGGGAGAAGGATTTGGACAACTATATTTAAATACAGAAGAAAAACTGCTCACAAAAATTTCAGCCATAGCACCACAGTCTTTGACCAAAGACCCATCAGGATGCGATAAGGGCCCTACAGAGGGAGCTCCTACTTTTTGTTCTGAATGCATTGGTGAAAGGCTTTTGGGTTGTCTTTGAGCTTGTCAATAAGGGTCCTTTCATATGATATCTGAGAATAGATGTAGTTCTTATATCTGTGGTTGATAAGGTTGTAGTTGGCCAAGGCTTGAACACATTCTTGAGAATGGCACCCAAAGAATCTTCTAGTAGTCTTGAAGAGCTGCCAGGCTTTTGTTCTGTTTTTCTTTAGAGCAGTGGGAGGACCAAGTGGTGAGTTGGGACTGGACTGTTTGTAAAAAGGAATGCAAGATTCCATCAAAGGTATAAGGATCTCCAATAGTCTGGTGAACATTGCATCTACTGAGAGATAACAGAACTCATAGTCCCAGTCGACCTTTGAAATGTGGTCATCTATGATTTTGTATTTGGCTCTGGCCCAGGCTCTCTTTTTTGTGCTATTGCTGTCCCCCGGAGAAGAGTCAAACACGGTTCCTGGCTACCAACTCTTCCACAAAGATAGGCCAGACAGAGAGGGTGGCGGTGTAATGTTGTATGTCAAGGATACAATCAAATCTACGAACTCCAACGTTATATCCGACCACGAGCTCCTAGGCGTTGACCTAGAGATCGGTCCTGTGAGATACAGGACCCTGCTGCTTTACAGACCCCCTTCCCAACCCGTTGAGAAGGACAGGGAACTGTACCAGCTGCTGGGTGAGCTGGTTCAAGGCAGAGTGTGCATCGTTATGGGCGATTTCAACAGCCAAGTTGACTGGGAAACCAGAGCAGCCTGTGGCGAGAGCGCGCTACTCCTGGAGTTCGCCAACAACGAGTTCCTCACAAAATGGGTCAGAGAACCGACGAGAGGAGACAATATCCTCGACTTGGTCTTCACCTCTGAGGATGATATCGTTGAGGATATCTCTGTAGGCGAAGAGCTCAGTGGCAGTGATCACCAGCTAGTTAGATTTAGCGTCAAGATCCCGAAGGTAAGGTCTGTTGCCAGTCAATCAAAGAAACTTGACTTGAGAAGAGCAGACTTTGCAAACCTTCGAGCTGGACTGACTGACGTGAGGCTAGAAGTGTGCGATGCCATCGAAGACTCGTGGAATAGTTTCAAAACCACATTCATGAGTCTTCAATCGCGTTTCATCCCTCTGAAATACCCCCGTCTGTCTTCTGTTCAACCTAAGTGGTTTAATCGAGAAATCGGCCAACTGCTTAGGGAGAAGAGAAATGTGTACCGGCAATCGAAGATCTCGGGTGACTTTGACGAATACCGGAGGCTAGCCAGGAGAGTGAAGTCCATCATAAGGGCGGCTAAGCGGTCTGAGGAACTCCGAGTGGCGAGACTCTGTAAAGAGAATCCCAAGGAGTTTTTTGGATATGTGAACAGCCGTAAACCAATCCGTCGAACGATTGGCCCTTTGAGGAATGAGGAGGGGACATTAAAGCATTCAGATGCAGAAAATGCTAACCTCCTCAACGACTACTTCTCTTCAGTGTTTACTAAAGAGTGTGGTCCCATTCCCCAGCCGACGGATTCCTACTCGGGGAAAAAGCTGGAGGCAATGGACTTCAACGAAGGAGAAATAAAGAAAAAGATCGCTGACCTAAAGACGAATAAGTCCCCTGGACCGGACGGGTTTCTACCTAAAGTGTTGAAGGAAGTGTGCGATGAAGTATCACGACATCTGTGCGCTATCTTTAACATGTCAATCCGGACCAAATGCGTTCCTAGAGACTGGCGTGAGGCGGAGGTGACTCCTATCTTCAAGAAAGGAGACCGTAACCAACCGTCGAACTACTGACCTATCAGTCTGACTTCGATAGTCGGTAAACTCATGGAAAGCATCATGGTGGACAAAGTGACGTCGTATTTAGAGTCAAACCTGCTACTGAGGAGTTTTATCACAGCTTCCGAAGACAACGGTCATGCCTGACGAACCTTGTGGAATTCTTCCACTTCGTTTTCAGTGAGCACGATCGGGACAAGGCGGTGGATGTGGTGTACCTAGACTTTCAGAAAGCCTTTGATAAGGTACCACACCGCCGCCTTCTCCGGAAAGTGCGAGCGCTTGGCATAGATGGAAAGGTAGCCGGCTGGATCGAGAACTGGCTAAGTGGCAGACGGCAACGGGTGGTGGTAAATGGACAGTCTTCTGAGTGGGTGCCCGTTACTAGCGGGGTGCCTCAAGGTTCTGTCCTGGGACCACTACTATTCATCATCTACATCAACGACATGGACGGTGACATGGTTGCCAAGATTTCCAAATTTGCCGATGATACCAAGCTTGGTATGAACGTTGCAAAGGATGGAAATACTGCCCGCCTGCAGGAAGATCTTGGGAAGATTGGGGAGTGGTCGGACACGTGGCAAATGCCTTTTAACGTGGGCAAATGCAAAGTGATGCATATCGGCCACAGAAACCCCCCAATCTCAGTATATCCTTAAGGGCACTGCTATTGAATCCACCGACACTGAGAAGGACTTGGGTGTAACAATCACTAGTGACCTCAAGTTCTTGAAACAGTGCATTGAGGCGGAGAAAAAGGCCCAAAGGATGCTAGGCTATATTAAGCGCCAGTTTGGTTATCGGAACCAGGAGATTGTACTGTGCCTGTCCAACTCACTTGTCCCACCGCACATGGAGTATGCCGTACAATTTTGGAGTCCTTCATTGCGAAAGGACATCGCGAGATTGGAACGCGTACAAGCCAGGGCAACCAAGCTGATTCCCTCTATCCGACATAAAAGTTATGAGGATAGACTAAGGGAATTAGATCTGTTCTCGCTGGAAACCCGTAGACTGCGTGGCTGCTTATCGAAGTTTTCAAAATACTTTGAGGGTTCGACAATGTTGACTACCGGGATATTTTCACACTGAGTGAGAACAGAACGTGCAATCACGGCTTCAAACTTGAACTGAAGCGTTACAACTGCAATCTGTGTGGAAATTTTTTCACCTACAGTATCTGCGGTAAGTGGAACGCACTTCCAGGGGAAGTTGTCAACAGTGAATCTGTTGACCAGTTCAAGTCAAGACTAGACAAGGTCTTGAAAAGTGGCCGTTTAGGGACGCAAAACAATTGAGCAGCCTTGTGCCCGCTCGATTGCAAGTCCAATGGTACCCTCTTTGAATGGACTGTAAGGTTTCCTAGGGTACCTTCTTTCCTTGTTGTTACAAAATGTACTTGGCTCTGGCCCAGGCTCTCTTTTTTGTGCTATTGCTGTCCCCCGGAGAAGAGTCAAACACAAAATGATAATTAAACTTTATTGGGACATGTCCACATCCAGGAAGAGGACTCAGGGACTCGACATTCCCTATTCTGTCAATTTCCTTGGACAGAATCAATTTAAGGGTGTTGCCAGAGGGTGTAAAGGTAGGAAAATCAACCCACTGATGGATACCAATAGTGTTGAAGCAGTTTGTAAAGATTAGAGTCAAGGGGGTCATAATCGAGGAAAATGGCATTGTCTTTTGACCAATCGGTAGCTGGTAAGTTAAAATCACCTAGGATCAAAACTTCTTTGCCCATACAAAACTGTTCCAAGAGGTTTATCAATGCTGTGTTGTCATCTTGTGTATTTGAGGGTGGATGGTATACAACAACTATGTAACAACTGATGGAAACTAAGTGCACTATGTGAACATTGTGACAGTTACTATCTAGAGAGGTGAAGGGTATGTTTTCCTTAATATATAGACATATACTTTGTTTTTGGACATTCTAGCAACATCAGTATGGGCTAATGGATGATAGCCTTGAATAAAGACAAAAGTGTCTTGAATGCTTGGAAGAAGCCAGGACTCTGTTATTGCCATAATATCTATATCACAGTCATGCATGAGATCAGTTACTTCATTAACCTTATTGACTAAAATATTTACATTGCACACACCTATTCCAAGCGTAAGGAAATTTTTTCTAGCAGGTTGCAGGCTTGTTAGTCTCACTGAGTTTAAAAAAAAATTGGAGTGTTCACTAGGTTAACCCTGTGACTCAGGGTCCTGTCACGTGCACCTTCGGCAGCGGGACGTATCAGTGCAATAGTCCCACCCAGCCTCAGTTGAATAGGCAGGAAAGCCAACAGTGTTACTGGCAGGACCTGCCCTCGAGGCAAGGGTGGTCTCATCACAAAGAGCTGAGATCTGGTGGTCTTGGGGTGCACTGCCTACACGTGCCTGTCGGCGACAAGCCAGGTCTTATTGCTGGGCATAAGTTAGGTCCCTGCTGATGTAAATCCCATCAAACTGGGAGCCTTTCAGGTTCTTGGTCGCATCAACCATTGATTTTCTGACATCACTGTTGGGGACTTTTAGCCTGTATAGTATTTTTGTTTGTTGATGCATGTCCGATCAGTGAATTCTGCAGTGTGCTGTTTGGGGCATGAATGCCGCAGATGATGAGCGAGTGTATTCTTTTTTTGCCTTTCGTTCATTTTCCGGGTTTCTTCCCTGATCAGTCTCCTGAGATTTTCATCAGGTGCACTGTCTGGGCAGTAGTTGTTGTGGTGTTATATTGGGGCTCAGACGGCTGGGGGCGAGTGGGTGATGTGGTTAGGTTCACTACCTTAGCTGACAATGTATGCACGATTTTGCATACACAACAGGTATTAGGGTAGTTATTAAATAACTGGCCAACTTTATAGGAATTATCTACATACAACCCAACTCCATGCTTAGGCAGATTGGAGGGAGAATCATTTCTGTAAAAAGTATATCTGGGAACAGTGACCACAGAAGAAGAAGTAGCAGAAGTAAGCCATGTCTCAGTTACCCCAACAATCCCAAAACCAAAATTAGAACAAATATTAGAAACAAAATTAACTTTATTATATTAACCAAACAATTTAAATTACATAACCAAAACAAAACAAATTAAATTAGGCAAAACTACATTCTTGCTTGAAAGTTGCAACTTATGCACGAACAGATCCACCAGGAGTGGGACAACTCAGGGAGAGAATTGAGCGAGGTGTCACAATAGCCGGAGAAGATAACATAAGTAAAGGAAGGACCACTAAAAGCCACTGGGGCATGTTGAGGTGGACCTTAAGTTAATAAACATATCCCAGTACAGCACTATTTCATCCAAAAGCTGATGTCAAATATTTACAAACACCCAACTATATACACCATTTTATAGACCATAGAGTCCATGTCAGTACTAAGCAATATTTACAAAAGACTATAACTAAATTATGTAGACGAAACAGTCCATGTTAAATAATTTCCAAACTATCCATACACAACCTAACACAATCTGAATCTAGCAAGCACTTATGTAAAAGAGTTTGACCACAGTATCTGCAGAGGCATGGCTAGTTCTTCTTTACACTGTTTTAGTAGTTTGGCATGAAAGCCATCTGCGCCAGTAGCAGAGTTTGCATCAATGGTGTCTATAGCCATTTTCGTGCCTCCATTATGATGATATTTGCCAGTCGATGACCTGAGTTTGTGGCATCCTCAACTTGTGGAAAGTAGTTTGGTGAGCTCATATCTACTTTTGGAGTGCTGAATACAGTTTCATATTGCTCTTTCAGTATGTCTGCCATTTCTTTGCAGTTGTCTAGTCATTTCCCCAAGGGGCCCACAGATCATATTTTTTTTAAGCTTTTTGTTAGCAAAGGCAAAGAAGAATTTTAAGTTATCTTTTATATTGCTGAGTTCTTGTAGATATCTTCTTTGTTGTTCCTCATGTTATGCTTGTAAGATTCTTTCTGTTAGTTTAGCTTGTAGCAGGGGATAGCTAGTTTTCCTGAGTCTTGTTTGAAGGGAGTTTCTCTTCCTCATCAGAATTTTTCTGTCTCTAGGAGCATTTTCTAAGTTCTAATGATTGTCTCTGGACAGCAAGTTTAAACTGATGACCTCTGGTGTCAATCTCGTGATAAATGGCCATGAATAACTTTCCAGTACTTAACTAAGTCATTTCTCAATACCCTACCCCAAATAGAAAAGAGGCTAAGATTCTTAAGGGTAAAGATTCGTTTTAACACAAATGTACCCAGTAATTTAAAAATATGTTTTCCTATGCAGTTTTATATGTACTTTTCAGATCTGACACTCATTTTTTCTGGAAATGCATACTTTGGCCATAATCGAATGAAGGTCCATAATAGGAAAAGTATGTATTTCCAGTGAAAACGAGTTTCAGATCTTATTGTAAAACTATATATAAAACTCCATTTTTATTTTTATCGCCAACCCAAGATGAACAACATCAGTTGTGCTTGCATAAGAAAAACATCAAAATCATTTAGAAGAACCAGACCTAACCTGGTAATTTAGAGGACAATATTGCCCCCCACTTTAGGCTATTTCTGCCAAAAATTAAAATCTTTTAGGTACTTTCGAAATGGGGGGCTTTATCCCCCATACCCCCACTCAATTGTAGGGGGTTGCACCCCAGCAACTTTAAAAATAACTTGTAATATTCCTAATTTGAAAGCCCACCATCATATTTGAATGCAAAAGTCGATTGCTAAATGTCATTAGGCCTCTAGTTTGAATCAAAACTTTGCGCAGAAAACAGTTTATAAATGGGGGCAATAGAAAGCAACGTGGCCTTAAATGCATTAATGGAAAATTTGCACTGGGTTTATCACCTTTTCAAATCCTTTAATCCTGACCTAGCACAGCCACCACACGCCATTATACCATATAAACTAAAAAAAAACCCAACTCTGCAGCGAATCGCTTGAAATATATGGGAATCTAAAACAAAATGTTATTGGGTAATTGGCAAAAGATGCATGCACAGATCACCTGCAGATCTAAATAAAAAGCCTGCTATTTGTTAAATATCACCAAAAGATGCATGCACAGATCGCCTCCAGATCTAAAACGCCCTAGTCTAGGTGAAATAATCAGGACAAAAGTTAAAGCAAATGAGGAAGAAAATATTCAAAAATATTCAAATTTATCAAAATAATAATATTTTTGAAAAGTGGATAAATACATTAGTATTAAGTTCCAGAAGTTAAAAATAACATTGATGGTTCAAAAAATGCGTGAGGTGCCTGTCCTCCATTTCCTGCGTATCGAGAAGGATCCGCAGGTCCTCTATTTGCTATCTCCCAAATTGTTCCTTCAACGCCCCCTTGAACCTAACCCAAGAATCAGCAATAAACCTCATCCAGCAAAATATTCTTAAAAACGAAAAAGATACTCAGAAGTAATTTCTGGGCTACGGCGATCGTTCTATGCTCCCCAGGAACTTTCTGGTGTTGAAGGATGATCTTCGCCATTTCCCACCAGCCAATGGGATTTTGTGAGTCGAATTGTGGCAGCGAACCATATAGGAAGTGGGAGGCGAATGCGAGAGAATGCTTGCTTGAAGGGGCGTTGTTACTGGGAAAGATGCTTGCGTGGTTGTAATTGTCCCCGATGTGGGGGCATAACTTTGGGCTCCGTCGTTATCCATTTATAAAATAATAAAAGTGTTTGTGTTTGTGTGTGTGAGTGAGTGATCGTGTATGTGTGAGTATGTGAACAAATCCAATTCACCCGCTTGAAGGTAAAAAAAATTAAAGAAAATTATCGAATTTTGATCACTCTTTGATAAGTAATTCTATGAATTTGGTAAGGGAGAAACTTAAGGATGTTAAGGCAAATTTTGGATTGAGCAACGAGCACGTGTCAAAATTGAAAGTCCACGCGAGAAAAATGGAATGAGTCAGGCGGGCTGAGTCGACCGAAAAAATTCAACATGTGACGGTAACATAACATAACATAATTTCACGGATGACAAAAGCCACAAGGGCCTATCAAAGGTCATCCACATCCGTCAAAACCCACCCACATAGGACTATATCAGATCATTCAACTACTTTATAAACAATCCATAGGATTGTGTCAGATCATGCGCACACAATATACAATTTAAACCAGCCACACGAGCGGATCAAAAACAAAAAGCACCATCGCCAGGGAATCACAAAATCAAAGCCCCCCACAATATAATATAACAGATGACAAAAGCCACAAGGGCCTATCATAGGTCATCTGAGTCAAACGGCCTCTTTTTTTAAGGCACCCAAACTCCCAAGAAAACTACATCCAGAGGATTGCGTCCAGAAACAAGGGTATCACCAATCAAGGCTTGTCAAGAACTAAATCATGCAGCTATAGATATATACAAACAATATTAATATATACAAAATTTAGGAACCACCAGAATCTTCCCTCCCCATAAACTCATCGAACCTACTCTTAAATACATTTAAATTTGGACTACCTACTACCCTCCACGGCAATTTGTTCCAGAACTCCACCACTCTATTGGTGAAAAAATATTTTCTTAAATCCAACCTACACCCTTGCTTTTTAATTTTCAAGTGGTGACCTCAAGTCCGATTTCCATCATCTAACTCAAAAAACTTGCTAACATCCATTTATCTATCCCCGAGAATTTTTTAAAGAGCTCAATCATATCCCCTCTCACACACCTCCTTTGGAACGAGAACATATTTAATACCCTCAGTCTATCTATATATTCAAGGTGCCTCACGAAAGGAATAATCTTTGTTGCCCTCCGTTGCACTGACTCGAGAAGGTTAATATCGTGTCTAAAATGTGGGGACCATGCCTGTATACAGTACTCTAGATGTGGCCTAACATAAGAGTTATAGAGTTTAAGAATAACCTCCTTACTTTTGTAACTGACATTTATCTCAATGAAACCCAGCCTTCTATTTGCCCTATTTCTTGCTTCAATCACTGCTTAGAAAACCTTAATGACTTATCTATTACTACTCCTAGATCTTTTTCATCCTCTACTGAGCTCAGCTAATACCCATCCATTTCATAGTTAAATTCTCTATTATGTTTTCCCATATTAATAACTTTGCACTTATCAAGGTTGAAAGTCATTTGCCACTTATGTGCCCAGGATAACAATTTATTTAAATCCCCCTGCACTTTAAAATTATCATCAATATCTTTAACTACAGCTGCTAATTTGGTATCATCCGCAAAAATTGACACATTATTATAACTGCCTCCCCAAGATCGTTTATATAGGTGACAAATAATAATGGAACGAGAACTGATCTCTGAGGAATCCCACTGATAACATCCCTCTACTCTGACTTTACACCATTTAGCATTACCCTTTGCTTCCTATCTTTCCGCCACTCAGCTATCCAATTTGAAACACCCCCACATATCCCAATCATTTTTAATTTATGAACTAGTGGAAATTAATTTATTATTACGAATGAATGAATTGATGAGAGATAATTAAACTAGTCTGGGCACCATTTATATAGTTTTGGATGATTATTGAGGCGATATGTTAAATAGCTCTGGTCACAATTATAGTATATGGTTATTGATGGGATTTATTTCCCGTTAATAAATCAGCCTAAATAGCGCTTCGAAAACCATAAACATAAATTTGTTTGATCGAAGTTTTCGCCTCATAGTTTTAGGCCTAAGACGAAAGCGAAATAAATTTTGAGATAATGAACTGGGTTTTAAGAAAAACAATTAAACAAATATAAATATATTCATAGAATCAACGAATCGACAGTGAGATAAGTTGGATTAGGTATACACTGTAAGATATGGTAAAATATGATTTACAGTAACAAGATGCGAAGAGAATTGAAGTACGTGAAATAAATATGAAATATGGACTGTGAATTAGGGGCTGCAATATGAGAAGTAAATATAATTAAGACCTACTCTCCTATGGTCGTTTGCAAAGAATTGTGAGATAAAGTGGAATTAACTAACTATGATTTGTTTGGAGGTAAATGACTAATTGTAGAAGGAATGATTACCGACCTTTATACGAAGAATGGTAAGAGTCGAATGGCAAAAAATATTGTTCTAGAAGGTCGAGCTAAGAGCGTGTGTTTGTTTGTTTTTGTGTGAAATTTTAAGATATGTTGTTTGAAACAGTAGTACGTTAAATGAATTGACAAGTAAAATAAATAAATTAATTAATTATTAAGATGTCCATAAAATATGGTTTAATTTACAAAAGTTAAGTAAAGTATTTGAACGATTAACTTGACCAAGTTAAAGGATTGCATGATATGAATTTTACATAATAATTGATATATATATATATATATATATATATATATATATATATATATATATATATATATATATATATATATATATATTGCTATACAATAAACCCCCAAACCTATATTTTTGTTATAAAGGGAAATGAAGTTAATCGCTAACTGGAAGTCCGAATTTGCAGACGAAATTTCCTTAGGTCCTAAGTCGGCAACGTCGTGGGAATACTGTATTAAAACAAAGAAATACGAAAAATATATATTATGGAATGAACAGTTATGATCAAAAAGTGAAATTATAGTGTATGATTGGATTGAATTTTATGCGGTTGAATTAACTTTGCAGGAGTTAATGAGAATTAGAGTACACATATGATGATTGACAAATATTAATTAGATTATAGTTGAATGTTAAATGAGTAAATATTAATATTTATATATTGATATGTATAAATATATTGTATGGATTAAATTGGATACATAAATAGATTGTAATTTGGAAATATAAATGGATTAAATTGATTGAATAAATAGATTATATAAGATAGGTAATATAAATAGATTACAGCGGATTTGGGAGAGTCTGTAAATGAGAGAAAGAATCACGTATTAAAAACGAGATTCTTTTGGGACATATTTAGCTAAATATTACAATTTCAATATTACAGACCTGATTCCGATGAGCCGAACAAAGTGAATGAATGAACATGTGTTTTTATTTGGAAACGCTCGAGAGATTGGGCGTACCAATCACACGATTTAAGTTATGGTTACCAACCCTTATTGAAATAATATATATATATATATATATATATATATATATATATATATATATATATATATATATATATATATATATATATATATATATATATATAGTTATGATTAAATATTTCCACTTGTAGGGCTGTAGCCGCTACACTTATATGTACCAGCATGTCATAGAGCCCATCAGATACCGGAAAGGTCAGACCCTCTACGTGTGATAACCTTATATTTACCAATGACCAGGAAATGATTCAACGGCTACACTACTTGTATCCCTTGGGGTCGAGTGACCATATTGGAGTGAACTTTACAATTATATTTGGTGGTGGTAGGACTTTTCCGTAAACGCTATATATAACTATAACAAGGCTAATTTCAGTGGCATGAGGAAGGTGCTTAACATCAACTTTGACAAGGAAGTGGAGAGCATGTCGGAGTAGGATATGACCAATACAATCGAGGAAGCCATCTAGTCGGCCATAGAGACATATGTATCAACTTTTCAAATGGAGAATGACGTAGGGAGGAGAAAACTAATCTGGATGACCAAGATTAGTCTAAGCATAGTGAGGAAGAAGCACCATTTATGAGTAAGTTATATAAACAACAAGGGTGGTGCTGACCACCAGGATTACGTTTGAGCCAGAAACGCAGCACCACTTGCCACGAGGAAAAAAAAAATTGAGAACAAATTGGCAGGGGAGATAAAAACCAGCCATAATACCTTTTGGAAGTATGTAAACAACAGAAGGAAACAAGAGTTTGAGTACCAGATGTTCAAGATGAAAGAGGAAATTTTGTGTCACACGACAAAGGGAAAGCAGATATACTAAACAGACAATATACTAGAGTATTCACCCAAGAAAACCTCTCATCAGTGCCCGTCATTGAGCCCAAAGTGCTTATCTCACCCCTTAATATTACAATTACCTATGCAAGAGTCCTCAAGAAGCTGCGTTCACTTAAAGTGGACAAATCACCAGGTCCAGGCCAGATGCATCCCAGGATCCTTTAGGAACTTGCAGACCTTATCGCCTCTCCTCTTACTATTTTGTTCCCTAAAAGTCTCTCTACGGGACAAGTTACAACCCAATGGAATACCGCTACAGTAACACCTATATTCAAGATGGGTGGCCTATCAGACCCTTCCAACTATAGACCAGTGTCCTTGACAGCCATCACATGTAAGATCTTAGAAAACATAACATCAGAAGATATACTAGAAAATTTGGAGTCCAACGAGCTGATCTGCAATCAACAACACGGGTTTATCAAATGGAGGTCTACTGTCACCAACCTACCCAAAGCACTGGATGTGTGTACAGAGGCACTGAACCACAATGTGCCAGTGGAGATTGTGTTCCTGGACTATGCTAAGGCGTTTGACACCGTGCCATATAAGCGTCTATTAGCCCAGTAGCACTCACTAGGGATACAAGACCGCACCCATGACTGGATCAGAAACTTCCTAATGGGTCGACGCCAGATAGTCATGTTGAATGGGGAGTTGCCGGAATGGGTGGAGCGGATGTCACGAGCAATGTACTGGTCTCTCTCTTGTTCTCTATGTTTGTATGCGACATACAAACCATTTTAGACAACATGATATCTATGTTTGCAGACGATACCAAGGTTTACGAAATTATAAAATACTTGGATACTACACACTGTGACCTGCAAGTGGACATCAACCAACTGCAGGAATGGGCTTCGCAGATGCAAATGCTTTTCCATCAAATGAAATGCAAGAGAATGTACCTAAGTCGGCAAAATCCTCAAAGATGATATACAATGAAGACTAATGATGGCGAAACTCACACCCTGGCTTTTGGCGAAGAGGAAAATGACTTAGGGGTTGATTATCGGCAGGGACTTGAAATTCTCAAAGCACACTCAGTCACAGGTCAACAAGGCAAACCAGATCCTAGAGACCCTTAAATACACATTTGGACTGATGGACAGAGCAATATTCTGTCCCTTGTATAAGAGTTTGGTTCGTTAACATTTCGAATACGCTGTAGTGGTATGGCCCCCAAGGCTCAGAAGCGACAGGGTTGCTCTGGAACAGGTACAATACCGTGCCACAATGCCTGTCATCTGTCGTATCCAGTTCTGGTTTAACCTAGTAGCACATGTAGCACTACGGGAACCGTGCTTCAGTGGGCCCAGCGGGGATGTAAAAAAAATAGTAATAATTAACTTTTGGCCCTTAGGCACAGAAGGCCGAGACAAAAAATTATTAATTTTCCTGACTTTTTATATTATATATATATATATATATATATATATATATATATATATATATATATATATATATATATATATATATATATCCATTAAACCATATTGAAAGAGAAAACGGAATAATTTTTCCTTGCAGTAATATTTTTATTACCTTTTTTAGAAAAAATCCGTGCAGGAAAGCGATTCGAACCAGGCACACTGAGGCAGCGACATCGCATTGATCACAGTTAAAAGTATGCCGCTAGTACACTATGCTACGTGTAGCATAGTGTACTAACGCCAAACTTTTAACTGTGATCAAAGCGGTGCTCGCTGCCCCAGTGTGCCTGCTTTGAATCGCTTCCCTATAAGCCCCCGGACGCAATGCGTTTTGGGAATTAGCAACTTTCCAGATTGTTTCCGGGTCAATTTCATTTTGTTTAGGATGTGTCTTACCTTATATATATATATATATATATATATATATATATATATATATATATATATATATATATATATATATATATATATATATCCTGTGCTCCTTGCCTAGCTTCTTCATTATTAGTTGAAAATGGCACGTTGCCGAAACTAGTCCGATAGTTATAAATAAAATCTTGATACAAATTTTGTGGTTTACCATTATCTTCCACTGATATACATCTCGTCAATGTGATATTCCTCATCTTTTCTTGCGATATTGCATTAATTTTCATCATATATATATATATATATATATATATATATATATATATATATATATATATATATATATATACATATATGACCTGCCAACATTGGAGTTTAAGCGACAGATGGCTGACTTGCGTCAGACCTACAAAATTATGCCCCACCATGACCAAATAAACTACTAAAGAGAATATGGGTCCTGCGGCAACACTATGTTTAAGCCCTCCTTGAGCTCAACCACTAGAGGTCACAGCTGGAAGCTCATAATGCAACATCAAAAAGGAGCACGCAAATCGTTTTGTGCCTTTAGAGTGACCCATATCCGGAATAAGCTAAGGCCGGAGACGCTCGATGCCCCAATTCTCCTATCCTTCAAGACGCAACCGGCCAGGGAGTGGCAGCACTACCCAGACAAATTCCACCTCACATTCCCCTATTGATGCACCTTAGCCTTGGTATAGGTCTAAACACCGTCGAGGGTAACTAATGATCTGACTGAAGGTGAAGATAAATATGATTGGATGACTTTTATAGTAATTACAACTAGGGAAGTAGAATGAGAAAGGAAAATTAAGTAACACTTACATTTTGGAAGAAACACTATAATAAATAAGCAATACCCAGTTATTTATTTGAACCTCCCTATTCGAATGGAAGTCGAAGATACATGGAGGTTCGTTGGAAGGAAGAGGTTCCCAGAAAAACAAACAAACAAACAGTCTAGGACAGTGTTGTGTAACTATTCCCATATGAGTTTACGCACATTAAACTGAAAAACAACGAGCAGTGTAGGGATATGCGGATGTTGGGAAGACGAGCTAAATGTAATTTGATTATGTGAATGAGATTCGGCTATCATGATGGAATTTTGTCCCCAAATATTTTTCCTAACTCTAGGGTAATCTCTTTAAATCTCGGGTATTTTTGTTGGTTCCTCTTGCTGTCTCGTTTAAACTTGAAAATAATTGGGCATGCGGTAAAACTCTGATCTAAGGCATGAAGAAAATTCCGTTCAAGCATGCGCATGTTCTTACAGGTACCCTCGGTTGATCCTCCCAGAGTTGGCCTTCGTATCGGCACCCCTTGTAAATGCCAAAAATAAAGAAAAAAACCCAGTTAATCCACTTTGCTTTTTTCATGCCACACTTTTTCCAGGAATTCTTTAACAGCCTTAATCATCTCATCTGTTGTCGTATATTCCTAGTAGCCAGGCCATCCATTCCTTTCCCTTTTTTTCAATCACCATGTATTTCACAGCCACATTCAGTCAGGATAACATGCATCATCTCCATTCTGTCTCATACTTCTCACATTCCAGTGCTACATGTTCCACAGTCTCATCCTCATCCAATTCACACATCTGACACCTTATCTTGAGTTGCAGACTATCTATAGTTTCTTGCCTTCCCATCCATACATTGGGCCCTCGCTCGTAAGAGTAGGTCACCACCCAGGCTTCCATCATACCACCTCACATACTCTGGGGATTTCTTCTTGTACCATTCCAGGGTTTGCTTTTGTTCCATTTCATTCTTCCACTTTCTAAGTCCCATGTCCTTCACTTCTTTATCAATCTCAACCTTCCACTTTCTTGCATCCCACTCTAACCCTTCTCTATTCCTGCTCATCATTCTCCATTTATGCTCATTTTCTCTACCTACCATACCATTCGTATACGCCATATTTTTATATTTGTTCCCCCATTTACTGTGTTTCATTCCACAGATATACATTCCTTGCCAGTCTTACATCCATTCGCTCCAGTCTTATTTTGTACATTTACTTACTTGATGTGGTCCAGATGTTCATCCTTCACAGTCGTAGTTGGCTACCTCTGATCCCAGCCCTGGTCTCCCTACTCTGAAGGTTCACAATGTCAGGTATGGAGTTTGAGGCTGCCCGGCAGATAGCTGTATATCCTGGGACGGGCGGTTTATCTGGTAGGATTTTTAGGGGTAAATATGTAGATTATCGGTGCGAACGATGGGACGTACTATTTCATCCGTGTTCCAAAATGTTTCACGTTTTTGGAGTACATTTAAGTTGACGGCTCGTGTGGGGGTAAACACAATGGGGGGACTACACTACGATGATCCTGAGTTTCATTAAATGGGGGGGGGTCTGAGGGGCACAGCCCCCCAGTATATAATGCTAATTGTTTATAGAATAATAATTCAAAAAGGACTCAAACGCGCATGAATATTCCGACACGAGTGAACGATAATATTTACACCCAAATTTTTTTTCTGCCGGGCCGCTAATCTACATATTTACCTTTCCAGAAACTTGTCAAGCTCAGCCTTGAACTTTTCTACTTGGTAGCTTGTGGTATTTCGGACTCGCCTTAGAAGGAAATTGAAGATCTTAGGCCCCTTGTGCCCCAGTCTTACTGCAACTAGTGTTTTGATGCGTATTGGAGCTTTGGAGGGGTGTGTTCTTCTGGCACTTACGTCCAGTGTAGTCATTATGGCAGGCTTGAAGAGCAGAGGCAGTAGGGTCAGGCACCATGTTTTCTAGGACCTTCCATATATAAATGCCCCAATAGCGCTCCCGTCTTTGTTGGGAGTACAGCCCAAGTTCCTTGAGGCAGTCCCAATAACTGTGGTCCTGCATTCTCCTAATCTGTCGGGTAAAAACTCTTTTCACTGCTTCCAACCGCTGGATATCCCCTTTTTTTTGTGGTGACTTCAACTGGCTGCAATAGTCCAGCGCTGGTTGCACCATTGCCTTCCAGAGTGTCAGCATAACTTCCTTCTCCCTAGAAGCAAATGTCCTCAGTACCCAGCCTGCCATCCCTTTTGCCCTCTTTATTGATTCTGTGATGTGGTGGTGGAAGCTGGCATCATGACACTTAACATAGGGCTTAGGGGTTATGTCTTGTCCTTCAGTGTGAAGTGTGGTCTTCTCCTTAATGGCTGTGTTTGGGCCGTACCTCAACACTTTGAATTGCCCTCATTGAACTGCATATTGTTATCTGCAAACCAAGAGTACACTGTCTTGTTCATTTGTGATGGTGCGGCTGATGTTCATGTCATCTGCAAATGAGGCTAGGTGGGAAGAAGTCACATTGCTGTCTATGTCACCAAGGTGTATCAGGAAGAGAAGGGGACCCAGGACAGATCTCTGTAGCACACCGCTTATAACGAGTCTCGGCTGACTTTACACCATCTACTGCAACTGACTGGGATCTTCCTATGAGAAAACTGTGGAGCCACATTCCCAATTTACCCTTAATTCCTAGGGCTTTTATCTTGTGGAGTAGTATGCCATGGTCGACCTTGTCAAAGGCCTTGGCAAAGTCAAGGAATACAACATCCACATTATTTCCCTTGGCCCGGTTTTGCAAGAGTCAGTCATAGTGGGCCAGGAGCTTTGAGAGACAGGATCTTCCCCTCCTAAATCCATGTTGGCTGGAGTTAAGAAGCCTTTTTTCTTCTATGAAAGCAATCATGTGGTCCCTCGCACATTTTTCAAATATTTTGATGATGTGTGATGTTAGTGCAACAGACCTATAATTCTTAGGAAAGTTCTTGTCGCCACCCTTGTGTATGGGGCTTATCGTTGCATGTTTCAATAGTGTGGGGATAATTCCTTTCTTGAGTGAATTGCATCACAATATACTGATGGGTTTTGCTAGAGTTTTCTTGCCACCTACTCTTAAGTGGCAAGAAAACTCTAGCAAAAGCTGAGTTTGTTCTTAACTCTCCTATAGCCCTTTTGATGTCTTCTTGTGTGACCTCCATATCGGTAAGTTGGGTTTTTTGGGGCGTGTCTACTGAAAAGAAAAGTTTAGGATTTTCCACAACTTCTTATGTTCTAGGTTTGCTCCATCCCATATCACCTCTCAGAGCTGCTGTTGCTACATACCTTGGTACATTTAGTGCCATTCTAGCCACCCAGTTTTGCCCACCTTCCAACTTTTCTATCTCACTCTCCTTCCATACGACCACATCCATACCATACATAATGCTTGGCACAGCTACGCTCTTCCATAATTCTCATCATATCATACCTACTCATTCTCAATCTTGCTGCACTTCCCAGTCTGTCTGCCACCCACTGGTTAGTCACATTAATCTTTTCATTCTTCATCTTATCACATCCCTTTGGGCTTAGCCACACCCCTAGATATTTGTAAGCATCTGTCTGTGTCACCACATCCATTCTCAGTCTCCGTGTCCTGTTCCTCTCATTCTCTGTCCTATTCACAATCATTACTGCTCTTTTCATTGCTAAGCTTCACTCCCAAATCCTCTGTATACACCAACGATGTCTAGTATACTCTGGAGTTCCTCCGCGGTTTCACTCATAATTATTACATCATCTACATACAGCACTATGCATATCTTGTCATCCCCAACCCTCACTCCAGCATTCATCCGTCTGACTCTCCCAGCTAATTCTTCTGTGTATAAGCTAAATAGGATTGGAGATAGAATACATCCTTGCCTGACTTCTTTCTCACTTTTGACCCACTCATTTTCTAGGTCTCCTAGTCTATAAATTGCTCTTGTATCCTCATACATACTTCTAATAATATTGTCTAATTTATAGCTAAGGACTTTACATAACATTTTTCTGTCAACCCTGTCATATGCTTTTTCTCTATCTAAGTTATAATTTACTTCCTTCCTTCTTTCCATTATTTCATTTACTAAAACATATTGTCTGCCACTCTCCTATCTGCACAAAACTCATTTTGTTCCTCACCCAGTACTCTAGCTCTTTCAATCCATCTGCGAAGTCTCATTCAGTAGTAGTAGTAGTGATAGTATTCTACCAGAGATATGCCTTTTCTACGGCTCTCTGTAAAAAGAAAATGGCACAGTTATTATGCGCTTCCAAATCTGTCAATCTTTTTTATGTTATATAACCATTGTTTTTTGCTATCTTGCCTCTTATGTTCTACAATTCCAGAATATATCGTTTGATATTCTCAGCATTTTGATTATTGCATTCTTTAAGTAATAAAATTGACCTTAGTGTTTCTTCTCTGTTCATTTCTCCCTGATTTGTTATATTGAATTTATTTCTAATATTTTTTAATTTTTCACATTCTAGAAGGAAATGTTGGAGCATTTCATCATGCTTTTAGCATAGATTGCAGGTCATTTCTTTTTGCATAAATTTGTTTCTCCAATTTAATTGTATTGAATTTGTTCTACATTGATACATTAATGTTGATGCAAAGTCATTTTTAGAATTTTTTTCTTCTATTTCCATTTTGTATTTCTGGTATAGTGTTAAATGACAAGATGAAGAAGCTTGAAGAAAAGCAGAAAGAGATAGAAGAAGAACATGTAGCACTTGTAAAATCAGTTGAGGAAGTAAAGGATTATGTAGGAAAAAAATGCTGATAAACTGGAAGAATTTGAAGATAGGCAAGATGTTGAGCATGGAGGAAGAGATGAACACACAAGTAAGTGACAAAACTACAGAGACGATACAAGCAATGGAAAGAAAACTCAATCTTATTACTGCATCAACACCTTTTCCAGTACCTGACACCAGACAATTAAGGCAAGGCCTCACTGAACTTGATATAAAGAGGAGACAACTGAATCTCATTATTACCAATCTACCAGAACCAACCCAGGATACTCAGCAAACAGACATTATGCTGGTAGAAGAGCTACTTAAAGAAGAGTTCAATATGGTAGTGAAAATCGCGAGTGCAACCAGGCTAGGCAACCAGGACAACCGTAACCCTGTTAAACCCCGGCTACTGAAAATATCTCTTGAAACTCTCAGTATCAAGAAACAGATACTAGCTAAAGCAAAGGAACTCAGAACAAGTGGAAATAACATATACAAAGAAGTATTCATTAGACCTGACTTAACAAAAAACCAAATGGCAGAATCATAAAACTTACAAGCTCAACTCAAGACCTGCAGGGAACAGGAACCAAGCAAGCAGTGGGTGATAAAAAGAGGACAGGTCATGGAAATACAAAAGGAATAAACAATCATGCAAACAGCAACGAAAAACTGGGCCCAAACAAGACAGGCAACATGAAAATATATTACTCAAATGTAGATAACTCGCTGATGAGCAAATATGATGCACTACTAAAATTGCTTAGTACTGAAGAATATGACATTATAGCCTTGCCCGAAATCAAACCAAAAATTGGCTGTATACCAGACCTTCAAACCATGGCAATACCAAGCTATGAATTGTTCATTAGTGACTTGTCTGCTCCAAGCACCAGAGGAACATGCATATATGTTAAATCAACCCATAAGGCGAGGCAGATTTTTCCCAAGTGCTTGGACCCATACAAGGACAGCACATGGGCAACAATAATAGATTCAAGTGGCTCCAAACTTCTCATGGGATGCATATACCGCAGTGGCAGCCTCGCAGTTGTAGAAACCTATGATGCCAACCTTTACAACGCCCTCCACTGGGCAACTTTTAATAACTATACGCATATAGTTCTGATGGGTGACTTCAATCACCCAACTATAACATGGACTCCATACCCAGTACTACCTAATAGCATGAGAACCGAGAACCACCATTCAAGATTTATTGAGATCTATTACATTTATGGCATAGAGTAAGCTTGGTATCACAAGGTTTTTCCAATATGTTTACCCAATTTCTATTTTATTGTAGCTTTTTGCAATTATTGCGTATGCCATATTTGCCATTGTTTGCATCTTCTTATGTCTGATGTGGTCTTTGAAACACTTTTTTTGTTGTTAATGGTAACTCCTAGGTACTTTATACTATTGCCTACTTCCATACCTTCTATTTCTGCTGGTTGCTCTTTCATGTTAAATATAATAAATTTTCTTTTTGTTTTGTTAATTTCTTTGCCATTTTTTCTTGCTAATTGTGTTAGAAGCTTTATGTTCTTTACAGACTCTTCTATAGATTGTGACAATTGGAGTCCATCATCTGCAAAGAATAGATAGAGTATTAATCTTGACATTTTCATCCTTGAACCCCATTCCACTTCTCTGTAGTTCTTCTATTATTTGATAAGTAGTTAATTTAAATAGGGTAACAGAGATGGTGCACCCCTGCTCTATTCCACTTGTGACCTCTATGATTTGCTCTTTTTCTGCACTTAGTTGTATTTTTGTTTTGTCATTGTTATATATTTTTGCTATTATGTCTATTATCTGTGGGTGTACTTTATATTTCATTAGGTGCTCAATCATGTTTTCTCTTCTGATGGATTCAAGAGCCTGCTTGCAGTTCTGAGTCTTTATCTATATTTTTTATATGGTCTAATTTGTTTTTTACTAGTGGCATAAATAATTTATAGTCTATGTTTGTTAATGCTATTGGTCTGAGTCTTTAGTTTCTGGTCTTGTATTTTTTGGTATCATTTTTGTTTTGGAAATTTTCCAATTATCTGGTATTTTGCCAGTTTCTATTATTTTATTGAAACAGTCAGTAATATTTCTTATGCATTTATAATTTTTTTTCCATTGCTTTAAATAGTTCTGGTATTAATTCATTTGGTCTTGCAGCCTTCCTTTTCCTAACATCTTTATCTATGCTTGTACTTCTTCCGTTATTTTTATTTTGTTCTGTGCTGTTATTTCTTCTTTGATTTCAAATGCCATATCCATGTGTTCTTTGATTATCTGGGGTATCTCTGCTTCTTTTACTATTTCACCATTTCCTGTTTTGAATTTGTAATCCAAATGTTCTATTATGTGTTCAGGGGCTTTTATTTTATATCCAATCTTTGTTTTTTTTCTCATTACTGTTCCTAATTTCTTCTATATATGATTTCTTAATGTGTTCATTCCATATATTATCTATTTGTTTCGCATACTTTTGATAGATTTTCCTACAATATTCTGTTACCTCAGCCTTAGTTTCTTCAGTACTTAGTTTTTTGTTATCTTTGTACAATTCAATAACTTTATTACTTTTACTGTTATTTCCTTTTAACTTGTTAATGTGATGCACTTTTTATTTCCATCAGTATCTTTTCTTCATATATTGTTATTTCTTGTTTTATCAAGTTTTTTACTTTCTGCTTTTGTTTCAGATATTTCTTATTTGCTTCTTCATATTCTCCCCCCTCTCTTATATCTTTTATTTCTGTTCAGATAGTCATTTTTTTATTTCATCTTTTATTTTCCTATTCATCCATAATTTTTCTTTTTTGTCATCTTTATCTCTTCTAGATGTATAATATGTTTTTGTTAGTGTTACTTTGCTTATTAATCCCATCTTCTCTATTAGACTGTCTATGTTGCTTATCTCCTCCTTTTCTATTGTGTTATCACAACTTCTTGGTTTCTGTCTTTGAGGAACTCATGTATCCAAAGTCCCAGTTTTCCTGTGATGCCAGTCATTTTCAGTTTGTGTGCTAGCATCTGGGATCGACTTTGTCCAGGTACACTACATCCACATTTTTACACCTCTCAGATCATCCAGTATTCCCTGGTAGAGAGTGGTTTAGTAGCTGGGAGAGGGATGACCTTCCTTTGCGGAAACCATGTTGCCCTAGATTGAATTTTCCCGTCTTCTCCATAAAGCTCACTATATGCTTTCTCAGAACTCTCTCAAACACTTTTGAGAGGTGTGATGTAAGAAGAACATAAGAAAAGAAGGAGACTGCAAAAGACCATTCATGGCCTACACTTGGCAGCTCCTGTTCCAGTCAACACACAAAAGATTTCTTACCAGAGAAAAGTCATCAACATTGTCACCCTTTACAGGAGTTCTTCAGATCTAATCTACAATATACATAAAATGCATCCAGAGGATTATGTCCATTCATGCAACCGCAAAATATAATCTCCCCACTCCTTAGAAAAATATATACACATGTACATAAAAAAAGAGAAGAAAAAAAAGTCAGTCCCATCTAGCAGCTTCATCCATATATTTATCTAATCTATTCTTAAAACTACCCAGAGAGGAGGCTTCTATCACATGTCTAGTGAGCCTATTCCATTCATCTACCACACAATTTGTAAACCAATTCCTCCCAATCTCCTTCCTAAACCCATACTTATCAAGCTTAAACCCATTGCTACGTGTCCTGTCATGTTCACTAAGTATAAGAACCTTACCCAGATCCCCTTTATTATATCCTTTTACCCATTTGAAGACTTCAATCAATTCCCCTCTGACTCTTCTCCTTTCCAATGTATGTAGATTTAGTTTTCTGAGCCTTTCACCATAAGGTAAGTTCCTTAGCCCACCAATCATCTTTGTCATCCTTCTCTGCACAGACTCAAGCAAATCAATATCCTTCCTATAATATGGTGACCAAAATTGTACTGCATAGTCTAGATGAGGCCTAACTAGCTCCAGATACAGTTTTAGAATGACTTGACCACTCTTATTGCTTACACTCCTCCTAATGAATCCCAATATCCTATTAGCTTTATTCTTAGCATTTAGGCATTGCTTTCTAGGACGAAGGTCTGAACTTACCAAAATACCCAAGTCCCTCTCACAATCGGTCCTCCCTAAAATTCTTCCATTTAATTTATAACTATTCAATGGATTATTTCTACCTATACTAAGTACACTACATTTGTCTATGTTAAACTTCATTTGCCATTTCTCAGCCCAATTGGACAGAATGGTCAATTCCTCTTGCATTACAACAGCATCAGAATCAGCCCTAATGGCCCTACCTAGCTTAGTATCATCAGCAAATTTACTCAGGTCACTACTTATACCTATGTCAAGATCATTAATATAAATTAAGAATAGCAAAGGACCCAAAACAGATCCTTGCGGAACTCCACTGCTAACACACCCCAAAGAACTGACTGGCCTGTAGTTTGCGGCAAGGCCTTGTGAGCCACTTTTAAATATTGGAGTGATCAATCCCTCCTTCAAGTTTGTTCGTATGTTCCCATTGTCCAGATATTTTCTCCATATTAGGCTGATACGGGTAGATAGTGCATATTGACACTTTTTCAGGAGTATTGCTGGTAAGTTGTCTGGTCCAGCTGATGAATTTGTTTTAATTTCGCTGATCGCTTCTACAATATCTTTAGGTATAAAATTTATATCACTGAGAGTGTGTTCAGTTTCTTCTTGGCTTACCGTGTATAGTAATGGCTTACTGTGTATAGTAAAATTAGAGGCAGGGAGCCGATGCTCATAAGTGCCCCTTTAAATAGTTATCAAGAGCTCTCCCCAAACCACCTATAGACTGGCAATTCACCACATTCGCTGGCAAATTATTCCAGTCTTGTTGAATTTGTATGTCAAAGAAACCTTTCCTCAGTTCTTTATTAGGTTGTTTAAATTCATCCACATGTTGATGGAGGAAATTATCTTTACATCATAAAATTTATTCTCTAAACTATCACTAATATTTAAAGAACCATAGTCAACCAGGTGATTAATCCAATCCATCTTTGGAAAATTAAAGTCCCCACATATTAAATATTGATTCAAAACACTTGTTTCCTCGCTTTTCATACAACCTCTCCCACAACTTTCTCTGGTCAGCCTCTAATTTCACTGGGTAGATGCTGACCTTCCTCTCAGCCAACCGTACTGCATCGGGGCTGAGGGGGGAAGGGAAAATGTTCCCTAACCCTTGAGCTCTGGTCTGGGGTGGCTGGTCCCCCATAAAGGGCGCGGCGATTTGCCATGCTGACGGGATCCAGCGCTCCGTCCGGCCCCAGCTTAGCCTCTCTTCCTTCCTTCAGATAGCCCGATTTCTCCCCTACCTCGTCGCTTTTCATACAACCTCTCCCACAACTTTCTCTGGTCAGCCTCTAATTTCACAGAGTAGAAGCTGACCTTCTTCTCAAGCCAACCACCCCGGATCGGGGCTGATGGGGGAGGGGACATTGTTCCCTAACCCCTGAGCTCCGGTTCAGGATGGGTTTTTTTTAACAACTTGCTTCATCCCCACCCATACCTTCCTCACATCCCTTTCCCTCTCCTCTTCACATTCTATCAATTTTAAGCCGTGTCCAAGGTGGAGCCGCCATGCCGATGGACTGCCAGCCCACCAGGTGGGAGGGGTGGTCCTGAATGGCGGCGCCTGGCTCTGCCGGGCTTGTAAGCACCTCTCGCAGTGCGGGCAACTGCGAGAGGTGATGAGCTATTGCATCCCATGGCACAAATAGGGTCACCATGCCCAATGATGAGAAAATAAAAAATCTCCCACTAATTCCCCCTTGCTCATCGATGGGCCCGCCCTCGTGCAGCTCCACCAAAAAAATGGAGGTCTCCCCCTCCTGTGCCTGTGCAGGGGACCCTCCATATTTCTCCAACCGGAGAGGAGGCTTACTCCTCTCCTTCGCCTACGGGTGCAGGGGACTCCCCCTCACCCCCTTCTCTGGAGGTGCTTTTGGGCACCTCCCTTTTCCCAGCGGCAGTCCTTAGCCAGCTGCTCCCCATCGAAGAGGCTCAGTAGGGCAAACCCCCTTAGGGGGGAGAGGGAAGCCAGGCCCCTTCGGTCGCTTCCCTCAAAAGACCTGCTGGCAAGAATTTTAAACCTTGCCGGGGTCAAGGCCTGTGCCTTCCCACACAAGACTGGCGACACTGCCAAGGGGACCTCGATGTCCTGGGAGGGGATGGCCAACTGGAGGCCCCTCCTGTGATAGACATGGTCCTTGAGGAGACCCAGCCTCAGACGGTAGCACCGAACCCGAACCTGAATCCGCCCCTATGCAAGGTCCCCCTCAAATGGCCAAGGCCTCCGAGGCAGTAAAAGGAGGGGAGGGATCTCTCCGACAGGTGCCCCTACGACTACCAGGACCTTCTCCATTTCGGAGAGGGACCTGGCTGAGGCCGGCCCATCTGGCATGGGGGCTTCTGCCGGCGGAGGTGACAAGCGGGTTCATTCCCCGCCCTCCTCTCCAAGAAAGTAAAAGACTAAAAAGACAAAGAAGACTCGGGCCTCCTCTCCATCCACGGGGGCTGCGGGGACGGATGGGTCTGCTGCCACTCTGGCAAGCGACCAAGCCAAGATCGGCACATCCGCCCCCTCTGCCCCCCCAGTTGCGGAGCCCCTGACTAAAACTAATACCAAGAGTGCACAGGGCGTAGCCTCGATGACATCGGGGCCCCTCATTCAGAGGTTACCTGGCATTTTCGAGCCTGCTGGCTTCAAACGCTTCCTCATTATTCGCTCCACTGATGGCACCATGTTGTCCAAGGGCAACATGATCCATCAGAGGAGAGGATTAGCTAGTGCAATTGGTAGAGAGCCGAAGGTGACCCGTTTCTCGGACGGGAGCCTTCTGGTGAATGCGGCGAATCCCGCCGAGGCGGCCAAGATAAGTGTTCTTCGGACACTTCATGGCCCCCCGGTGAGTGTGACGCCACACTCTACCATGAACTTTGTGCAAGGAGTAGTTTATGCGAGGGAACTCGTTGACTACTCCATTGGGGACATCACCCTAGAGCTGGCCGACCATGGGGAGGTCAAGGTCGAACGTGTGATGAGAAAACAGGGAGGGGCCTCGAGATCCACCCCTACACTCTTCATCACGTTCGACTGTGACAAGCTTCCTGAGTCGGTGCGTGCCGGTTGGTACCGCAACCGCGTGAAGGCATTCATGCCACTGCCGCGGCGGTGCTATTACTGTCACCACTTCGGCCATACGAATCGCTCATGTAGACGTGCAAAGTCGGGGTCACCCGAAGTCTGTGTAAATGGCTCCAAGGTCGCACACAATAAGTCCAAATCGTGTGTGGCCAAGTGTGTCATTTGCGGAGAGCCGCACCCCGCTTCTTCGAAGCAATGTGGTGCATATCTCCTTGAGAAAGAAATCCTGGACATTCAGGCCCAGGATAGACTCTCATTCTGCGAGGCTAAGGACTTGGTCCTGGCGTGCCCGGCTCTGCCTGGTTCGTCATATGCCTGAGTAGTTAGAAAGGCACCCTCTGCTCCTGGCCCATCCAGGCCAAAAGGCACGGTTGTTTCCGCGGCCATTCAGAGCCCTTCTGCCGGCTCTACCCAACCCGGGCGCTCCCCTGGTAAAGCTGGCGGCAAAACGGGTTCATACCCAGCCCCGGCTAAAACCAGGGCTCCCCCCTCTCCCCCCAGCGTGACCGCTTCCCGCAAGGCGAAACGGCCACGCGCCTTCAATGATTCGTTAGACTCACAGGAGGCAACACCCCTGAAGATGGTCGCTAGGCCATCTTCGGGGGTTCCTAAAGCTGTCCCCCGAAAGGAGGACAGCAACAAAGGAGCTTCGGCTCCTTCGCCCACGCCCCGAGGTGGAGCGAGTGGCTCGAAGACAGTGGTTCCTCAAAAAGAGCCCCCCCCCCCCCCGCCTCCGAAGCCGCAACGTCCGCCTAAGGTTTCGAGGCCGAGGGAGGAAAAGACTCGCATGGCGAGCCCAACCTCCCCCAATAAGTCCTCGAAGGCGACAGTGCCTTCAGCGCTTTGTCTGGCTAACAGCCACCGGGGTTCTGCCCCCGGGAAGCGTACGGCCATTCCCGTGAGGGTCTTCAGTTCGAGGAGGGCCTCCGCGTCTCCTCCGAGCTAGGCCTGGAGGGCATATTCCTTCAATAGAATTGCCGTGGACTCCGGGCCAACTGGGAGGAGCTGCGGAGGCTCGTCTCGTCCCATTCCCCGTTAGCTATCTTTTTGCAGGAGACCATGCTAGGCGTGTGCCCCCTGCCTGCCCTCCCGGGGTATAAGGGTCTTGCAACCCCACCACCGCGGGATGGCCGGGCTGGGGGATGCGCGGTTTACACCCGGCATGATGTCTCCGTTCTTCCTTTCTCTTTAGATACCTCCTTTCAGGCAGTGGCTGTGCAGCTGCACCTGGATAGCAGGTATACTCTGATTTCTGCGTACATTCCACCGTCAGCTGACTTCGACGCGGGGGACTTCTGCCGCGTCGTGGCACGGTTGCCGAGGCCCTATCTCTTGCTTGGAGATCTGAAAGGCAGGCATCCTCTCTGGGGAGATTACTCCATAAATCCCAGAGGACAAGTCCTTGCTGATCTGATCGAAAAGCTTGAGATGGGTTTCCTAAACGTGGATGAGTTTACGCATCACTGTCCGAGAACCGCTTCGTTTTCTTGCCTCGACCTATCTTTCCTCTTCGGATGCACAGCCTGATTTTGATTTGGAGGTGTTCAATGACCTCCATGGTAGTGATCACTTTCCCATTCAAATATCATTTTCAGGGCAACTGCCGCCTGAAAGACCTCCTCGGTGGGGCTTGGCGCAGGCGTGGTGGCCTGCATTTCAGGAAATGACTGGATTCTCTATCTCAGTCGAGGAGTTTAGGTCGGTAGATGAGGCCGTTGAGTTCTCCGGCAACCTCATCGACGTGGGCCTGACTACTATTCCTAGGACGTCTGGCGGTTTTGCACGCCGACCACTCCCATGGTGGTCGGCCGAGTGTGAGACGGCCCTCAAACAGAAGCGTTATGCCTACATGCGCTATAAGCGCCGCCCGAACGATTTCACTGTCGCTGAATTTCGTCGGGCTAGGGCTAGGTTCCGGTAAATTTCGAAGCACGCCCGCCGCTCTTCTCTGCGGGCATACGTGTCTTCACTTAACGGAAAGACCCCTTTAGCTGAGGTGTGGAAGCGAGTCAAAAGGATTCTGGGCAAGTTCTCGCAGGACCCCCCTCCCGTTCTCCAGGAGAATGGGACCGCAATCTCGGACCCCGCGTCCGTGGCGGAATGCTTAGCGACCGCTTTTTCCGCATTCTCTAGCCGTGATGCTGCTCCGCCAGCATTCCATGCACGTCGTCATGTCGCGGAAGGCCGCCGGCTGGACTTTACCTCCAGAGACGGAGAACCCTTCAATGACAAGTTTACTGTGAGTGAGTTGCGTTCCGCTCTCGCTTCGTGCGCGGACACCGCCCATGGTCCGGACGATGTCCCGTACGCCATGCTTCGACACCTGGGTGAGTGAGGCATGGCCTTTCTGTTAGATTTGTTCAACAGGATCTGGGTGGAAGGTCTTCTCCCAGACTCCTAGCGAATCGCTACTGTGCTCGCCTTTCACAAACCGGGGAGAGATCACTCTACTCCGACCGGTTTCCGCCTAATCTCTCTAACCTCTTGCGTGTGCAAGTTGATGGAGAAATTGGTAAATGTTAGACTAGCCTTTTTCCTGGACAGCGGAGGCCATCTGTCTTCCGCACAGTGCGGCTTCCGCAAGTTCCACTCCACGTCGGATGCTCTGCTCCGACTGGAAAATGCCGTCTGCGAGGCTTTCATTCGTAGACAGCACTACGCCACGGTCTTTTTCGATCTGGAGAAGGCCTATGATACCGCATGGCGATACGGTATCATGGAGACTCTGCACACGATGGGGGCGAGGGGACTCCTACCAATGTTTATATCTGAATTTTTGCGAGATCGTCGATTCCGCGTACGGGTGGGGGGGAGCCCTCTCCAGCCAAAAGGAGCAGGGAAGTGTCCTCAGTGTCACACTCTTTGCCCTGAGCATCAACGGCATCACCTCGGTGCTGCCGGAAGATGTTCTCGCTACGCTCTACGTGGACTACCTTTCGATCTCTTTTGGCGCGGCCCAGATGCCAACTCTGGAGCGTCGACTCCAACAGGCATTGAACCGCGTCTCTCGCTATGCCGAAGCGCACAGGTTTCGCTTTTCTTTGGCCAAGACTAAGGTGGTGCACTTCTGCCGCCATCCACGGCTTCACCCCGACCCAGATTTGTTTCTTAATGGGGTGCACCTGGATGTGGTTGAGTCGCACCGTTTCCTTGGTCTTGTATTCGACCGACGCCTCACCTGGGAGGCTTATATTCGCAGCCTTAGGGTCTCCTGTACCCGCGCCATGGACATTCTCCGTTCCGTGACGTTCAGCGCTTGGGTCGCTGATTGGACTACTGCCCTACTTTTTTATCGATCCTTTGTTCTATCGAAGCTCGACTACGGATGCGAGTTTTATGCATCCGCAGCCGAGCGTTTATTGCGGAAGGTGGATTCAATCAACCACACCGGCCTTCGCCTTGCGACCGGTGCCTTCCGCACTTCCCCCATTGAGAGCCTGTTGGTCGATGCTGGGGAGATGCCACTCGCTCTGCGCCGCGTGAAGTGCATCACCCGCCTGTACGCGCGAGCCCGGCGCCTCCCTCAGTCGCCAACAGCTCTCACTGCTTCCGCAGCTGATCTCGATGGTGCCTATGCCGCCGAGAGACGCCAGTCATACCCTAAGCCCTTTGGGTTTAGGGCCAGGAAACTCCTTTGAGAGGTAGATATAGCTCTCGGGCCGGTGACGCCCCTGGTTCTGCCCAGGACGTCACCCTGGAGGGTACCACATTTGGCTATTTGTCGCCACGCCTCTGCTCCTAAAGCTTGTACGGCGCCGGGAGTATTGCGTTCAACCTTTTTGGAGCACACCTTGTGTCACGCTGGAACTGTGCCAGTGTATACGGATGGCTCCAAGTCCCAAGAGGGGGTCGGCTTCTACGCCGTATCCCCTCTGTTTGAAGTCAGCGGGGCTCTACCAGGCGCTGCGTCTGTCTTCACGGCTGAGCTGATGGCAATACACCACTCAGTACGGGAGATTACGCGTGCCCGGTTCGGAGACCGGATTGTGATCTATAGCGACTCACAAAGCGCCCTGAGTGCTCTCGGGGCATTGGAATCTCCGCATCCCCTGGTTCGCGATATCCTTGACGCCACGGTTTTGGCGAGCCGGGTGGATGTTGAGATTTTCTTCTGCTGGGTTCCTGGACATGTAGGAATTGCGGGGAATGAGGGCGGTAAAGAGTCCGCGAAGACTCTGCGACCGGACCAGCGTTTCGCTCTTCCTCACACCGACTACATGGCAGGAATACGGGCAGCTCTTCGGACTGCTTGGCAAAGAAGATGGGAGGCGGTCGAAGGGAACTTAAAGTTGCGTGCCATTGCGCCGCGACTGTTCCCATGCACCTATCCCCCAATGCCGCGGCGGCTTCAGGTTGCTTTCTGTTGTCTCCAAATCGGACACACTCGTGTGACGCATCGCTATTTGATGGAGCGCTTGCCTGCGGCCTATTACAACGACTGCGTCGTCCCCCAATGTCCCAGTCGGGGTGATCTTCGCGCACGATACCTGTCCCGGTACCGGGATGGGCGGGGGCGCTACCGCCTGTCCCTTGTACTCGGGACATATTCGTGCACATTGACTTGTGGACTTGTTGACTTTTGGGGGGAGGCCGGGCTTCTCCCCTTTATTCAAGGTTCTTTTTTTGTTATTGTTTTGTTTGTAGGTTGCCCTCTCCTGCACGGGGGTGAGGGGGACCTCCCCCCGCTGCCTGAGATTGCTTCCTGATTGTTAAGTTTTTCCAATTTATATCGATTGTTAAGTTTTCATATTTTTATTTTAAAGTAGCCTAGTTCTAGGCTATCGTGTTTTTCAGTGACTTATGCCCACCCGGGTAGTTGCCAGATGGGCTCTATAAAATTTAAAAAAAAAAAATCCTGCACCGGGGTGAGGGTGACCTTCCCATGCTCCAGAGATTGCTTCCTGATTGTTAAGTTTTTCCAATTTATATAATTGTTAGGTTTTCATATTTTTATTTTAAAGTAGCCTAGTTCTAGGCTGTCGTGTTTTTTGGCCACTTATGCCCAAGTGGGCAGTTGCCAGATGGGCTCTATAGAATAAAAAAAAAAATCTGCCTTGAGGCAGGTCATGGTTTTCTTCAAGAGTTCAAGCATCGAGTTGGCACTTGCTGCCTCCTTTGTTACCTGTTGTGCTGGTTTTATATTGTTAGTAATGATGATCCTCAGATCCTTTTCTTCATCAGTTTCCTCCAGTGCTGTTGCTCCTAGATAATATTCATAACCAGGGTTACTTCTGCCAATATGCATGACCTTGCATTTATCTTCTTTAAATTTGAGTAACCAATTCTGGCTCCACTCTGCCAATTTGTTCAAGTCCTGTTGTAGGACCACACCATCTTCTGCACCCCTGATCCTCTGATAAATTTTAGCATCATCCGCAAACAGTTTTCCCTCAGACTGAGTAGTTTCCAGCAAGTCATTCACAAAAATTAGGAAAAGAACTGGGCCAAGAACACTACCCTTTACTCCTAGAGCTTTCAGTTTTGCCAGTAGTCGGTTGTGGGGAACTGTATCGAAGGCCTTCCGACAGTCGAGGTACACTACATAAACACTGATTCCATCATCCATCGCATTTTCCAATTCCTCAAGGTACTCCAGCAGCTGAATGAGGCAGGATCTCCTAATCCTAAAACCATGTTGATAGTCTTGAGCAGGTGATTATCCTCCAGATGACCTACTATGACCCCTCTCAAGAGCTTTTCCATGACTTTACATGGCACCGAAGTGAGGCTCACCGGTCGATAATTAAGTGGATTTGTTCTGTCTCCTTATTATAAAATGGGGCAGACATTGGCTTTAGTCCAGTCACCAGGCAGTTTCCCTGTGTTTAGTGAATCCCAGTAAATCATCCAGAGGGGGTATGCCAGGTCATCTACACACACTTTCAGCACTGTGGGATGTACTCCATCAGGATGGACCAGGTGCTGATTCTGTCTTGAGACTTTTGATCATGGTCTTGACATCTTCTATGGAAAATTCACACCCCTCTAGACCCTCTCCCTGATACACATTGTCGTAGAATGCCCCCCCTTTTTGTTCTAAGAGTGCTAATATATTGATATTTGAATATCTTAAAGAATAGAGCCGTTGGAAACACGTAAGGATATAGAGAAACGCTCAATAATTCCCCAAATAAACTTATATTTTAACTTTAACCATTGAATACACAACATTTAAACATTAACTACAGCAATACTCTGAATATTATTATAAACAAGAATTAATTAAATTAGTTTGACCCTCAAAAATTGGTTAATTTCTCTACACACAACAATAATATAAGATTTAGGCTTACGGACTCTACTGGAATTTAAATGCCTCAGAAATGTTATTGACTCACGACGCATGCTGCCTGGCCAGATGTAGATGAGCGAGATCACGGATGTCCTTTTGGCGAAGGTAGCAGCTGGGGGGTCCACACGGTATTCCGGGGCGGGGGGGTTCTTCACGGATGAGAACAATTACGGTGCTTTATGCGGCACCAAGGTAGTCGTGGTCTCTCTGGAGAGAGTGAGTCGAACTTGGTTCTTAAATCAAGTTAACTTGGAGTGCGGTGTGACCACCAAGTAACGAGCTCGAGGGGGAGCTTTTCTCCTTTGTTACTTAATTCCTCATGGACGAGGACTGAACTCGGGGGAGGGGGGGTCTTCTTCAAGGGCGAGGATCGATGAGGGGGGTTTCTCTGATGAGAATAAGTTGCTTAAAGTTCGGTTTGGTAACCAGGAACTAGCTCAAGGATGAGCTTCTTCTTAGTTCCAGTCTTCCTCAAGGGCGAGTATAACGGAGGGGGGGTTTCTCTGACGAGAATAAGTTGAACTTGGTTCCTCACCAAGTTGACATGAGTTCGGTGTGGCCACCGAGTAACGGGCTCGCGGGGGAGCCTTTTCCTTCTTCTTTTCTTGATTCCTCAAGGACGAGGAATACCCCTGGTGTTTAAGATGCACCAGGATATGAGGAGTCTCTCTGGTGAGAGTAAGTTTAACTTAACAAAGTTAACGTTTGGTTTGACAACCAGGGACTAGCTCGAGGATGAGCTGCTTCTTAGCCCCTTAAGGTAGGTAGCCCTGCCTCTCTTGCAGGGTACTTCTTGGTCTGGCGAGCCAAGTACACTACCAATCCAGTCTAGGTAGCTCGGTTTTAATCGAGGACTTCGTCACCTGGAGTCTGACGTATACTACCCCTGATTTTCCTCACTGTTCCTCATTTATACCTTGTCACCCCACTGGGGGAGTGGTAAGGGGGGGAGGGGCTTAAGGACAGCCCCAGGAGGGTTCTTTGCCCAACAGTTTTTCCCACCAAGTCTTACATCGGCTCCTCGTTAGCTTTCGAGCTTGGGAGAAACACATCTCCAATTTCTTATTTGACGTGAAATTGAATCTCACTCTCCTGGGGGAGATCTTACATTTTGACCTTTAGGGTCTTTCATGGCGCCAAGTGGTGCGATGCTGCGGTTAAGCGCTTGACCCGCCGATGCCTTCAGCCGGATGTCTTTGCGGTAACCGCCTTGTGACTCCGCCACGAGTGAACGGGGGGGGGGGGAGTGACGATTCCCCTACACACATTGTTTATTATTGGTACAGGCACATTACTTTCACTTTCCTTGGTGAATACTTTCTGGAACTCTTTGTTGAGGACTGAACTTGCTTCCTTTGTATTTAAAGTTAAGGAGCAATCTGGATGTTTAAGTTGAAGTACTTCCTCCTTGATTTTGGCTTTACTTTGTGCATATGCAAAAAATGCTCTGGGGTTTTGTTTCACCTCTTCTGATAGTCTCTTCTCAAAGTTTTACTTCGCCTCTCTGACTGCACGGGTTACATCGTTTCTCTTCTTGCAGTATCGAGCATATTTGACCCTAGATCTTCTCTCCCTATATTTGATCCAGGCTTCCTCCTTTGCCTGAATTTTACTAAATACTCTTGGGATCATCCACTTAGGTGTAGAGATCCTTTGATATGGTACACATATGTCTATTACAGTATTGTAATGCTGTAGGAAAACATTCCATTTGTCATCAATGCATTTTTCCTTGAATTCTTCTTCCCAGTTGACAGCTCTAAACAGTCTTCTCGCAGTTGTGTAGTCTTCCTTATGGAAACACCTTTTAGAATTCAGTTGGTCTTCATTTGGCCTTCCATCCACCAGATAGTTGAAAGCTATCACACTGTGGTCACTATTTCCTATCGGGGCATTGTATTGAATGTTCTCTACCTCTAATTCTTCTTTGGTAAAAATGAGATCAAGTAATGAAGGTGTGTCACTTCCTCTTGCTCGAGTGAACTAACTCTCTGACATGTTGATAAAGAAAAGCATCTTGTGTAGCATCATGAAATTTTGCTTGTTCACTTTCCTCACTTCCCTCCACAAAGTGATCCTCCCAGTTTATTTCCTTAAAATTAAAGTCCCCACATAATAACACTTTATGTACTTGCATATTTCCTATTTCTATTAGTGTCTACCTGATGCTTCCATTGTACTCATGTGTTGCATTCGGCAGTCTGTAGCTCCATCCCAATAGAATTTTGTTTTGCCCAATTTCTGCAACACAAGTAACAGTTTTTGTATTATTCCATGCCTCATTTGTGCACTTTGATGATGGAATATCTTTCCTTATGAGTATAGCTACACCACCACTGTGGCCATTATCTCTATCCTTTCTGAATACTGTATACGAGTCACAATCAGAAATAAAAATATGAGGTCTCACCTTATCAACAATTAAAGCTAGTTGATCACTTTTACGGGCAATGTTGATGCTGTCCGCATTAGTGTAAATGCATTTAAGAGCATCAAGTATTACTGCATGTTCATCGTTTTCCCAATCTGACTGGTTTATTGGGCCTCCGGTTTGGCTCTGTTCTACTCGATCTGTCAACACTACGCTTGCTTCTTGGTGGTTCATGTTTCTCTGTGGGGTGGATTGGTGTCCTGGTCCTCTCTGATGTTGTTTTATTTTCCCCTACTCTGACGTTATTTGCTTCAGTCTTCCTCATTATTACCCACTTTTTTCCCTTGTTTTCAGTCACCTCAATGTTCTTTTTTCTTTTATCACGTACGTTATTTGGCTAAAATTGCATACTCTTGCCTCTCCTTGAAAGAATGATCTGGCATTATTTGAAGTCCATCCTTAGCAGATGCTGCATTTCCACTAACTTCCTTGTGTTTTTTCAGTCCTTTCCATTTCAATTCTTCACTTCCAAGAACTACTTTGAGAAATCTTGGTTTGTTACGTCGTACATCCTGTGGTTTCCAACTCTGTGGTGGGTTTAGGCGGGTTGTTGACCTAATTTCAACTGGATCATCAATACCCAGGTTCTTTATTACCTCTCTTACTCTGAGTATCTTCAGCTTTCTTATCCATAGGTTCAGTAGCCCGTGCCTCATCCATTCCCTTGATTATGAGATTTGACTTTCTGTAGGCTTTCTCTTCTTCATCTGATTTGAACTCATTTATCTGCTTCCACACAGCCTCTTTAAACTCTTCATTTACTTTATAGTCAGCTTTTTTTTCCTGTACTTCCACTCTAGTATTCACAGCTTCCTTTTGTTTTTCCATTCTGTCCATTTTATCACCTAGACCCTTCAAAAAATCCTTAGCTTTAAATAGGCTTGGCACATCTCCTGAACGTGGAATGCATAAGAAAGACTTATTTTGGCATTGAAAATAGGCTAGTACTTCTTTGGTCATGTCTACACATTCACAATGAAACCATTCAACACATCCATTGCATTTAATCCAGTCGCATATTTCTGAATGTTCATCTGGTTGATATATGCACCCTCTGACTCTCCCTGGACATTGATCATCTCCAAAAGTATTGTGACTGTGGTTATCATCATCATCCTGCTGGCCTACTTTCTTGACAGACTTGTCCTGAGGCTGAGTCTGACTCATTTCTGTTGCTGCTGTTTGTTTGACATCACATTTTCTCTTGGACTATTGTTGTTTAAATTGCTGTGTTGGGGAGTAATACCCTCTCCCACCTTGTTTATTTAATGTAGTTATTTTGTTAGTGGCTCTACTGCTTGATTTCTTCTGATGTGATTGTGGGCTAAACACTCTCTCAACCTGCATATGTATTGTACTAATCCCTCTAGAAGAGCACCTTGTTGTCATATATCTCTGAGTAATTTTAGGTATTCTCCGCCTCAAATACTTCAGTAAGCATAAAAAAAATCTTCTCGGAACTGCAAGCTCACCATTAACACGTCTGATCACCATTGAATGTGGAAAACCTGCTCTAATATTATGAGCTTGTTCATTCATCCTCCTTTCTAAATCATCTAGTCTCTTATTTACAGCCTGGTTCTGGTCTTCTATAAACTTCTTTGCTTCATCCTTTGATTCAAATAATGATTTAGCTTTTATGACTTCCACAGTATTAGATGTCATCAAAACGTCCACTAAGATTAGCTAAATTTGTCTTGACTTGACTTATTCTTGTTGTAAGAAGTCCAATTTCTGCTCGCATTCCTTTTACCTCATTTTCAATATTCCCTAACTTACCATCAGTACTAGCCAATTTTCTATTAATGTCTAAACAAAGACCCTTAATTTCCTTCATCTGAGCATCCATACTGCTAATATTTGAATTAGATTTCGGAGTAGTTTTAGGTGTGACACTAGCTATTCTTCTTCTACAATTAATACAAGAGTATTTTTTTTTATTATCACGTATATATTCTTTATATTGGGCAAAGGATATCTTTTCACAGTTATAGTAATACCATTGACTACACTTTGTACACTCGAGGTACCTTTCAATCTTACCAGTAGTCTTATTACAGGGACATTTATCAATTTTGGGCTTTGGGGATTCACCAGAAGCTTGAGTTAGAATGTTTCTTGGCTCAATTTTATTACCTTTCATAACTGGAGTTGATGTGGGTGAACGTGTGGGTGCAAGCCGAGATGCTACACCTGCACCATCATAGCCTTGAGATTGACTCAAAATTTTATCACTTGTTTTTAATCTATCGGTCATACTACAGTGGTTTTAAGTGTGTCTCAATAACATTAAAAGTCATGCACATTTCAATTATACCTCAACAATTACTAAACACAGTACTCAGCCACTAAAATCTTCAAATATTATAGGTGTGATGTTAGAGTGTCTCTTGACAACACGCTTCTGTTTTAAAGAAAGCACTGGAATTTTTTATTACTTTTTCTTGTATCGGCTCACTGTATAGAGTCTTGTATTGTTCTTCTAGAATGTTTGCTATATTTTGAGAGTCCTCTACTAGTTTCCCATCTTTTCCTTCCAGTGGTCCAACCTTTACTTGCATTTTCAGTTTCTTCTGAGCATAGGAGTGAAGGTATTTGGGATTTTCCTTTATGGCTAGTAGGGCTTTATTTTCTTTGTGCTATCTTTCTCTCTCGTATGATTCCCTCAGTTTGAGTTCTATTTCCTTTACTTTTGTTTCTATATTTTCTCTTTCCCTGTCTGTTTTTTGTTTTGTTAGTAGTTTCTTCAGTAGTTTAGTTCTGTTTCTCATGAAAATTTTCCTATCTCTAGGTATTCTGTTTCTGTGTTTGATTGTTCTTTTTGGAGGGATATATTTTGCACACAGTTCTTCACATATTGTCATGAGGGTCCTTAGCATTTCCTCCACCGATTGAGATTGGTTTAACTCAGCCCAATCTACCTTTGCTAGTTCCTTATTTATGGATTCTCAGTTTGCATCGTCACTAAAAAGGTTTAAGTTCTTCAAACAGTATTCTGTGATCCTAGTATTCACAGCATTTTTTTGTTTTGGCTTTATCACATTTGTGCTTATTTCCACTATATTGTGATCAGTTATGATGGTTTTGATCACCTTTGTACTGTGTATTAGCTCAGTATCATTTGTAAAGAGTAAATCTAGGATGTTTTCCTGGCGTGTTGGCTCTGTGATAATCTGTTCTAAAAAAATGATTATCTGCAAGTCTGCTAAGATCACTATCTTATCTTTGTTCACTCACTGTTCCACCATTTATAATTCCAGAGGGCCAGCTTATTTTTGGTAAATTGAAATCTCTAAGCACTATTATTTTTATGTCACTTTCCTCTAGGTTTTCAGATATTTTAGTTAGAATATTGGAGAACTTATCTGGTTCAGTGTTATTAGGTGGGCGATTCACTGTTGCCACTATGAGATTCAGTTTGGGCACTTTTATCACCAGTAATTCATTTGATCCGTCCGAGAAAGAATATAACACTTTTGCACTTGAGGCCATATCATCTCGGAGGTAAAGCAATACTCCACCGAGGGTTCTCCCTTTTCTGTCTGTGCGGTACAGGGTGTAAGTATCAATTTTTACTTCTGCATCTTTTATGTCCTCCCTTAGATGAGATTCTGTTAGACTCATAAAAAGATAGTTGTTTTCCTTGGCCAACTCATTTAGGTAACTCACTTTCGTTTGTTTTTTGATGGGATACAGACCCTGTATGTTGCATATCATTATTTTTTCAATTACACCTCATGTTTCCTAGGTTTGGGCTTGAGCTTGAGCTGCTCAGTGTCGGTTCGGATACCATTGTTGTGGCACTACATTCATCACTGGTTGCTGAGGTGCAAATCTGCCTTGGTTCTGTAAGAGATGTAGAATTTGACCCATCTGCATCTGTAGTGCAGGAATTTATTTCTGGGTTTCTAACATGTACCCTGTTTGCTTTTCTTCTAAAAAATGCCCTGTTTGTTTTTCTTCATGAGACATATCCTGTTTCTGGTTTTCTGTGTTTTGATGTTTCCATCCTCCTTGTCTTTGGATTTCCATCTTGATTTCCTGTTAGTTTTTTGGTTCCTTTAAGGTGGGTGAAGGTGCACCCAAATCTACTACATTCACCTTTCCTTAGTGACTCATGATAGAGCTTGGGGTGGTAATACTCACACCTAAACCTGAGTGTGCAGCATTTCCTCTTGTCAGTACCATTGCTAAGCAGCTTTGGACAAGCCTTGGGATGGTCATAATTACACCCCCTTCCACTAATATGGAACTTGCAGTTGTTTCTCAAGTAGTATTTACAGATTTTTGTTCTTTTGGTAGTTTTGTTGGCCAGTTGAGTGCACCTAGTTTCCTCAGAGTTTATCGTATTAATATCTTCATTTGTAGAGATTACTGAGCCTGAGGAGCCTCTAAATGGTAAACTAAGATCTATGTCCTCTGAAGTGTCCCCTAGACCTTAATCTGTAGTCGCATTTGGTTTTCTACCTTTGCTTTTCTCCCCTTTTTCTGGTGTTGATATTGATATTGAAGTATTTTTGTTTTTAGTGGAGTGCCAGTAGGCCTAGTCCTAGTTTGTTCCTGGCCTTCAATCTGACTCGCACTGTTGGTCATGAGCCTGTTTCCCGGATTAGGATTGGGTGCAGTCCTGGCTACCTGTGGATTCTCAGGAGATCCAGCAGGACTGAGGTTCCGGTCTCTAGTCAGACCAGCTGATATGAATTGGTCATTTATTTCGATGCTCCCTAGGCTTGTGCTTCTTTCAGGAGGCCACCTGTTATTGAATTTAGCCTCTGACGTTTTACTGATGCTTCCCGTTTCCTTTAGTGTTTTTCTATGTATGTTGGATAATCGCTGCTTTGGCCTCATGCATCCAAGTTATGTCTTCCCAATATTTGTTCATGGAGCAAATTTCTCACATAAACTTCCTTTTCATTTTATAAAGGCACAATAGATAGTACATGATAAGACTACTGCAATAATAGTGGACCCAGTTTTTGCAATCGTTGCACTGAAATGTATGTTCTAGGTCCGCTTTAATTTTGCAGAAAGAGCACTCATTCACTTTGTTTTGGTTTGCTTTGTTTACACTCGCGGCCATGCTACGTCACTTGTATTCTGTTTCACAATCAATCAAAGATAATTATTATAATTCAATGAAGGTACTTGCCACACTTTCAAAACAAGCAAGGATAGTTAAGGTGAGTTAAAAGTGCAAGCTTAAGACTTTATGAAGACCATCTCTTCTGGAAAGGTGTCTAAATAGGTAAGCTGGACATTTATTTTCTAATGCCAAATGAATTAAACAACATAACTTGTATTTGACTCGTGCTTTGAGTGGTAGCCAATGTAGATTTATCAGGCTAGGTGTGACTGTCTTAAGCTGGTATTTGTTACAAGTCTTGCAGCTTTATTCATCACAACTTGTAATCGTTTCAGGAGCTTGTTTGGTAGGTAATACTAAAGGCTGTTGCAGTAATCTAACCTAGTGAGGATGTGGTTTGCTGTCAATATCTTAAGGCAGTTTCTGTTTCAGAACTTTATGAAATAAATATTTCTCAGATGGTAATTTGTCGCCTTGACTACCCCATTTATTTGACCTCTAAAAGTCAGATTTTCATCAAAGAGAACACCAAGATTCTTAACCATGGATTCAACTTTTACTTGGTGAGAATTGATCACAATGTGTTCCAGGCTATATTCTCTTCTAAGACGAGTCAGGTTCTTTTTCGATCCCACAAACATCAATTTGGTCTTATCCTCACTTAACTTTTGAAATTTCTTCTTTAGCCAGCATTTGATGATCATAATAAGGTCAACAACTTGGGCAATGCTCAGGTTAACCACATTGATGATAGATTGTCTATCATCTGCAAAGAGTTGGTGTTCAATGCTGAACCTTTGGAATATATTTCTCAGCTGTTTCATGTATATAAGGTACATGATAGGGTCAATCACTGATCCCTGAGGCCCACCCCTAATAAGTGACCTCAACTCAGATAATTTATCATTGATTTGAACTCTATATGTTCTGTCCTTCAGATAACTGGAAAACCATTCATATACCTTGCCCCCGACTCCAATATTCCTTAAATCATTCAAGAGTAGATCATGAGCAACAGTATCAAAAGCAGCAGACAAGTACAAAAGAAACATTAAAGAGATTTTACATTCATCCAAGGATGTAAGTAGCTCATCAAGCACTGCAAGCAGAGTCATTTCCATTGAGTGATTTGAGCGGTAAGCTGACTGGCATTAAGGAAGAACATTGTTCAATGAAAGATAATCATTGAATTCCTGTAGGACACATTTTTCAATAATCTTTGATAAAAATGATAAGTTTGAGACAGGCCTATAGTATTTGTACTCATTTGCATTGCCTTCTCCTTTATAGAGCGGATGTATCACTGCAGCCTTCTCAGACAGTGGAAATTTTTCAGACTTGAGACTAAGATTAACAATATTAATGAAAATAATGACCAATTTATGATAATTTCCCTAGCCAATAACAAGAGAGATAGGGAATGGATCATTGTAATTGTGGGTCTTCTTTAGGTTGCTTATGATATCAGTCACAAGCTTTGAGTTAACCTCATCAAAATTGGTAAGTCCTTCTGCTGGTACAGGTGGATGTGGTAACACAAGTTCATATACCTGACCTACATCATCAGGTATGTTTAGCTCATCAACAATTGTGTTAATTTTCTCTTCAAAATATTTTGCAAATTTGTTGGCTAAATCCTCTTCATTATTATTCACTGGCAGAGTCTTGTCCTTTGATTTTCTAGTGACTTAATCAAAGAACGTGTAGAGCTTTTTGGAGTCCTTGGCATGTTTAGTAACTTTATTTCTATAGTAGTTTTGTTTGTGTTTTGTCATTAATTTGTATACTTCATATCTGGCTGTAACAAATTCTCTTCTGGTATCATCATTTTTATTTTTTCTCCACTTCGCTTCTTTCAATCTCCTCATCTTTCTCGCTTTATAATTTCATTGTTGATCCATGGTTGATCATCAGTTCTTCTAGCCTTTTTTTTATTCTTTATTAAAAATTCTATTGTAGGATCCTGTCATACAGTCCACACAGGCTCTTTTCAGAATTCCTGGAATGATTCCACAAGTACAGTCACTGTTACTATTAGTCTCCTGTAAAGAGTTGCAAGTATCAAGGTAAGTATCCGGGTTAAAATCTCTGATGGTTCTGAAAGTTAAGGAATCAGGTGATGTCCTTCTATTTTCCATATTTATGTCCAATGTAACCAGGTGATGAAGATTTGACAAGAACGGCTCAACTTGAATATTCAACAACAAGGCACTGTGAGTATCTGTAATAAAAATATCTAATTGATGATTGGTTTTCGTGGTAATAGGTGAGTCCCAGACTTTCATATTGTTCATGTCTAATATTTCCCAGAATTTTTTATTCTTCAAATCATCTGGTACATCAACCCATAAGTTTAGATCACCACATATAATGGTAGAGAATATGTCCTCATCCAGACTGTTGAGGTAGGTAGAAAACTCCTCCAAAAATGAGTCAAATCTGCATTCATCTCTATAGATGCAAATAAGTTTAAACTTTCTGTTACTCACAGAGATTGCAACATTGAGAGAATCAAAGGTTTTGAGTACAATGGCAGGCTGATTCACAACAACATTTTTAAAGCACTTATTTATAATCATACCAACTCCACCGCCACCTTTAATAACTCGTGGATGATGAACAAATTTATGTGTTGTTGGTAGCAAGGATTTGATGGTACTGTTATCACCTGTATTCCCCTTCAACCAAGTTTCTGTTATTATGAGAATATCAAATGACTTATCATGGATGAGCTCTCTAATTTCATAAGTCGTGTTTCTAACTGACTAGGCATTAATCATTCCACAGTTGATGCTCTTTCTGGACCTAGAATCCATGATCAGTGCAATTTGCAATTCTCACTTTTTCCGCTTCAACTCTTGGACATTTAATTGAATTTGCCCAGTGATCAGCCTGGAGCCCTTCTTTGTCGCAATTGTAGCACTTCACCTTGTTGGTACAGTTGGCCAGTTTATGCTCACCTGCACACTTGACACAGATTTACTCCTTTACCTGACAGTTTTTGGCTAAGTGGCCAAAACCCTGACACCTGAAGCATTGCAACACGTGATATCTGTCAAAAGCTGGACAATTAGAATATAAGGTAAATAAATGATTTCCTTGCAGATGAAGCTTTCTTCTAATTTCCCGGCTGTACCTAAATGCAAATTTTTGATTATAGTCATTTTTTCCACTTAGATCAGCAACTCGCGAGAATTCATTACCGGCCGAAATCTGTTCGCTTAACCAGTCAGTTTTAGCCTTGATGTTGTCTAGAATATTATCTTTGCTCTCTAAATTTGAAACATTGGTAATGATGATTTTAGGATTCAATTTACCTTTAACATCAGCAGTGATATTTAACTCTATTCCTTTCTTGTTCAAAACCTCAGCTGCTTGCTTCAACTGCGCTTCACTAGCTAATTCAACCAAAATGTGGCCTCCTTTTGTCACCTTTGTCTTTTCAATGGGAAACTCACTTAGGGACCTAGCTACTTCACCTACTTTATCTGCTGCTTTACATGATGCAGTATTAGACTTAATGACTAAGGCATTTTTCTTGGACTTGGTAATATCAGCATAAGTATTAGGGGTGGAATTTTTATTATTTCTCTGATTTGACACTGCAAGCATAATTAATCTCATAACTTGTCTTCTTACTTATTTCCTTCAGCTGAATTACATCATTTTGAAGTTCTTCCATTTTTGTAGTTACATCAACTAGAGAATCAATTTTACTATTCATTTCTGAAATTAATAACTTAAGCCCCTTATTTTCCTCAACCAACCTTTTTACGTGCTACAACACTACTATCAAATCTGAACTGTTACTCTGATCAGTTGATCTTGATTGTTTACATTTGAAACAACGGGTGAAAAGATATTCCTCAGTTCCAAAGAGTCTAAAGATTTTATCACTAATATTTAAACATTTCACATGGAACCAGACCTCACAAATATCACAAGTGATCCAATTTTCTTCCACACTTGCCATTTTATTACATTTTCCACATTCAGTAATATCATCAATACTCTTATCCGTTGTATCCTTCACTTTCCTCTTGTTTTTCGCATCAACATCCGCCATGACCAAAGCATACACACCAAACAAGTTGCCTGAGAGCCTGTGAAAATCTTAACTGTCAGGAGCTCTGTCGTACATGTCGGATCGTACACCTCCTCCTCACTTCCTCATACTGCTGTCCTGCAGGCAGCCTCATCACTCCAACCACTGCCATTTTTACTCTATTCCCTTCCACCACCTTCACTGTTTTATCCTCTCCCACTTCCTTCAGGCTATTACCACCACCCTGGATAACCAGCATGCTATTCTTGAATGTACCTGCCTCCTGTTCAACTTTCTCCCTTATGTTTTTGATTTGTGCCCCACTCAAGTTAGTGCATCCACTTCCCTCCATCCTGAGCTTTACTTGTGCACCCACTCTTTTTACCATGCTGTCTCCAATTATTCTCACTGATAGCCTCTTTTTCACCATTCTCTTTTGCCTGGGTACCACTGGACTTCTACTAGTTAGGGGCTGTTCACTCTGGGTGCCTCTCTCTGTTCTGGCCTACCTGAGTGGCTTTATCTTCCAGGTCTTCTTTCACCATCTGTGCATACTTCTTTTGTACTTCTACCTCCTTCACCCACTCACTTCTTGATTGATCTAGGCATGGATCGCATAGGTATATTAAATTGCTGAGGTCGAGCATAACATAACATAACATAATTTCACGGATCACAAAAACCACAAGGGCCTATCAAAGGTCATCCGCATCTGTCAAAACCCGCCCACAAATATCACATTGTAGTGCTTCATCCCTTGTGTTAACATAATTAGTTTTTGTAGATGTTTGGAATGGGTTTTATGGGAATAAGGCATTGTATGCATTGGATGAACTCAATCTAAGTCAGTCTGGAGTTACATAGTGTTGTTGGGTCTTTGCAGGCAGGAAACTAGTTAGTGATAGTGGTCAGGGAAATATAAGAGTACAGGGTGTGGCAGGGAAAGGAAAAAGATGCAAAGGACAGAGTGGAAGGTATACATTCTAAAGGAGGTGCTTCAGCGATAGGAGGGCTGATTTGTCTTTATACAAATGCTCGTAGTCTTAGAAATAAGAAAAATGAGTTATTTAGTTATTATTGATGAAGATATAGATATGTGTAATAGAATCATGGGTTAATGAAAATAAATTTAATGACAACGTGAGTGAATTTGAACTACAGGGTTATGATATGTACATTAGTCAAAGGAGAGAGAGATATGACGGGTGGCGGGTTGATTATTTATATTAGAAATAGCATTTCTTTGAATCTAAATAATTTATAAAGCAAGAAGTTGAGTCACTGTGGATAGATATTAGGGTCAGTAAAAATAGGATAATACACTTGGGAGCCTTTTACATACCACCTGGACAGACTGACTTTGCTGAGCTAATGATCAGGAAAATAAGGAAAGTATGTGAAGTAGATACAGTTATTCTTGGTGACTTTAATTTAAATTCTATGGACTGGGAAAATATGATAGGAAGGGATAGAGCAAGTTGTAAGTTTATAGAATGCTTTGAGGATAATTTTTTGATTCAATTTGTTAATAAGTCAACAAGGGGTGCCAATATCTTAGATCTGGTTCTTTCAAATGATGATCACTTGGTTCAGGAATTAACTGTTGGGAAAGCATTGGGGAAATAGTGATCATCAGATGGTTTGTTTTAACTTGGGAATAGTGAAAGGTAGAACACCAACAAACTCCAGAAAAACTCCAAATTTTTATAGGCGAGATTGTGATAAATTACGAAACTTGCTAAATCAGATTAGGTGTGATATTATAGAATTCAGGGGAAAGAATACTTATAAGATGTAGAACACTTTTAAGATTATACTAAACATAGTCCAGGAGCTGTGTATTCCAATTTAGGTTATTAGGAAGAACTGTAGGAAACCATTGTGGTGGAATCAGGAGATAGATAGGAAAATTTCTGAGAAGAAAAGGGCATACCAGAGATTACAGAGAGAAAGTACTTTTGAGAATTTAAATCATTATAGGCCAACCAGAAATGAGCTAAATAAGATTATTAAGAAGAGCAAAAGGGTGGCTGAAATTAATTTAGCTCAAAATCATAATAAAGATTCAAGAAAATTCTTTAGCTATTATAGAATTAATAACATCTAACAGTGATAAAATAGTGCCTATTCGATATGAAGGGGTTTTGAGAAGAATCTGATGAGGAAATAGTAGAGGTTCTTAATGATAATTTTTCTTCAGTATTTACAGAAGAGAATCCAGATCTATTAATTGATGTTAATTCTAGGTCAAGGGAAGTAGTGTTGAATATTTTTAATGTGAACAGGGAAATAATTAAAGGGCTTATATGGGAGTTAAATACTAGTAATTCATCTGGCCCAGACAACATTCATTCTAGGTTACTCAAAGAAGGTGTAGATAGTATTGCAGTAGCTCTTGAGAAGTTATATACTTTACCTTGATGAGGGTCTTGTCCCTCATCAGTCTCTGCTGCATCTTCCAAACAGGATAACAGAATGGATTACAAGTAATTTAACCATAGGTTGGCTAATTTCAGATGCAGATAGACCACTAATAACAAGATGGAACTAACAAAACTCAGAAAGTAATGGACCCAGAAAAGTTTTAAGTTTGCGCTTAAAAATATGCACAGAATTCGCAGAAACAACCTCTTCAGGCAAAGAGTTCCATAAATTGATAGTTCTAAGTGAGAAGCATCAAGCTCTGACATCAGTATTGTGAGGAGGGACAAAGATTTTTTTACTGTGACCTCTAGTTTGATTATGACCTCTGCAATTGAATAGGTCAGCCAATTGGGTGCAATGACCATTTAGAATCTTCTAAACCATTAAACCATTATTAAGTCAGCATGAATAAGACAGCCTTTGATTGAGAATAAACCCAATCTTGATAATCTTTCAGCATATGGGAGATCCTCCAGACCACTAACTTTTTTAGTCCACTTTCTTTGAACTTATTTAAGAAGGTGCAGATCACCAATATAACCGGTATTCCATACAACACAGCTAAAGTCAATAATTGGATGAATATGCATAATGAACACCTGACACATAAACAATTGATCTACAAACCGTACTTCAGAGAATATTATTAGCAACACCATTAGCTTTATCAAAGACCTCTCTAACATGAAGATGGAATTTTAGAGTTGCATCTACCAAAATGCCAAGATTCTTAAAGGAAGATTTAGATGGAATAGGGCCATCACCCAAGTAGTACACCCATATAGGGACAGCAGGTGAATGACAAAAGCGGATGTGGGCACATTTATTTACAGAAAAGGAAAGACCCCAGGATTTACTTTTATTGTAAATTAGAGAAATGTCATTTTGTAGAGAAACACAAGCACCATTATTATTAAACTTGCTCAGATCAACATGTGGAAGAGCCAAATACAATTTCAAATCATCTGAAAACAAGATGATTTTACTGCTGAGACCAGCAAAAATGTAATTTATATAAATTAAAAAAAGAACAGGATCCACTACAGAACCCTGTGGAATCCAACTAGTAACATAAACTGAGTAGCTGGAAGAACCCTGCACTACAACCTTCAAACTTCTGTCTGTTAAGAAATCGCTGAACTATCCAAGCATTGGGTTACAAATACCAAGTTGAGAAAGTTTGATGATAAGCAATCTATGATTAACAACATCAAAGGTTTTACTATAATCAAAATAAAGTACATAACTAATGCTCCAAGATCCACATTTTGCTAATCAAGCATGGAAGCGAAAGTAAACAGTTTGACTCAAGATAATTAAACATTTTTGAAACAATGACTTTCCAATGCTTTACAAAAAATATACGTCATACTAAAAGGCCTATAATTGGATGGATTGGAGTGAATGCCACTCTTGAATAAAAGAAGCACATCATCAACCTCCCACAGTCAAGGAACAGTCATTGAAGAGAGGCTTTTACTAAAGAGAAGAAATAAGGAAGAGTATAAAACAGTAGTACAGTTTTTCCGAACAATGGGAGGAATATTGTCAGGGGCACAGCTTAGAGAATTTTTTAATATTTTTGATGCATTTAGCGCATCAATTATTGTAAGATCTTCAAACATCAACTTTGAAATAGAAAACTGGTGAGGAAAGAGATCTAAGGGCGCTTTCTTCACAAAAACTGATGAAAAATAGTCAGCCAAATGGTTGGCCACTGAACAGTTATCATACACCCAGGAACCATTAGTGATCAAAGGTCCCACAGCAGGCTTGTCAGTCTTTTTATTCCTCAAATAGCAATGGAGTCTCTTAGAATCATTATGTTGGGCTAGAGATTCTTCATAACTTGTAACTGTGCTGATAACATCATGTTTAAAGCGAATGTTAATTTCACAGAAGTTTAGCCAGGCTGGACAGTTAAAGGAGAATTTTGCCCTAAACGCATCCGTAGGATCTTATACCTATGCCAGGCATTAGACTTTTGTTTAGAAATGTCCAATGACAACTTCCTAGTCCAAGGAGGCTTGAATCCCTTTACCTGTTTACAGGGTACAAAATAGGAAATAGTTGGGGACAAAATGGACGAAAAATTAGTATAACTGTTTGATATTACAATCATGAAATACCTCATCCCAGTTGAAAGTAGAGAGATAGTCTTTCATTAAGGAAAACAGTCTGAAACCAGTCAAGGTGTTTACATAGTGTCAAAAAATTAACTAAAAATGACACCTACATGATCACAACCAGGAACACGGTCCAAGCATGACAACTCAGAGATTTTATCATTACAAGAAGTGAACACCAGGTCAAGAATGTTATTAGAACGAATGAAAGTGGGAAAATTCATCCATTGAGTAAGAGCGGGAAAAGAGTGAGTGTGCAACAGGGACCCAGCCAGACCAGTCAATTTCAGGCAGGTTGAAGTCACCCATTAGGATTAAATCTTTACCAGAACAGAAAAATTAAAAAAATGAAAGCAACATAGCATTATCAAACATTGAATAGCTAGGAGGTCTATATACCACCATGACCTTAACTTTAAACTCACCTGGTTGGCTACCCTACTCCAGCACATTTTAGAAGCCTGTAGGAGGAGGTACTAAAAGGTATATAAGGGCAGCACGAGACTGAAGGTAGGCCAGTCAACTATTAAGTAGTACAGAAACAGATCAAGCAAGGGAAAATAGTGACTGAGTTGTGTACCTTTTTATACATAGAGAAGAATCAATGAGTATTAATGTTAGTGAATTCATGGGTCATTAATTCTAGGTAAGAAAAAGTAATAATGAATTAGAGTTAATTGGTAAAGAAGTGGGCCCAGAATTTGATGCAAGGCTGACCTGAATGGGCTGATGGATTCCAGTGCCACAACTTCATCTAGTAGGGAGTTCCATATGCTAACAGATCATAGTGAGAAGAATCTCCTTCTGGCCTTTATTGTTCTGTGGGTGTGGAGGATTTTGAACCTGTGCCCTCTTGTGCCCAGAGAAGGTGTCAGAGTGAATATTTCCTCTGGCGAGATCCCTCACTCGTGAAATGTGAACATTTTTCCAGTACTTCAGGAGGTCAGTATGCAGCAGATGCCCCTGAACAGAGTACATGTCTAAGCTCCTGAGTTGCTCTCCATACAGTACTCAGATAATCCTTCGACATAGCGTGTCCAGGTTCTTTGTACTGATTTGAGCAGGCGAAGATCTCCTGAAAAACCTGTGTTCCACACACAGGAGGCATATTCTAATAGTGGTTGTATATGAGTTGTGTAAAGGGTAAGCATGAAGTCATGGGATCTGCAAAGGGTACTTCTGAGAAGATTTGCGGACATCCCTGAGGCCTTATTGATGGCAGACCTAATGTGGTGGTGGAATCTGAGGGAGGTGTCAACCAGGACCTGGAGATCCTTGTGTTGGTTTACCATGGTGATGGTGTGTCCTTGGAGGAAGTAATCAGACAATATGCCAAGGCACTGCATCACATTGAAGTCTTAAGAGAACACACTTGTCCTTATTTAGGTTGAGGCACTAAGAGTTAGTGACCTTGCAGATGTTGTCAATGTCATTTTGGCACTTTGAAGTTCCAAGGGCCAATGATAAGGGTGTAGATGGGCAGTACTTTAAGTAGATCTTCAGGTTATCCACATATATTTTGCTATTGTTCAGTATAGTTGATGGCAGGTAGTTAACATACAGCAGGAATAGTAAGGGTCCTAGTACTGAGTCCTGAGGCAAACCACTCTTTACACCACTGGAGCTGCTTTCAACACCTGCAACAGAAACATGCATAGTTCTGCCAAGTAGGAATGAGCTGATCCATTTCAGCAGAGTACTGGTAAATCCAATGCTACAGAGTTTCTGGAGCATTGCTGTGTGGTTTACCACATCAAAAGCTTTCGAGAAGTCGAATAAGATAATGTCCACTACTTTACCAGTGTCAAGTCCAGATGAGGTGAAGTCATAGGTTAGCAACAGTTGGTCATCAGCTGTTCTACCATGCCGAAAGCCAAACTGGTCAGTGGAGAGTATGGTGTTCTGTTCAAGGTATGCATAGATATGTTCCACCACAATCCTCTCTAAGGTCTTGCCACAAACTGAAGTTAGGCTTATTGGCCTGTAATTTAGGGGGGCAGAGCAGGATCCTTTTTTGAAGATAGGTATTACATCAGAGACCTTCCACAAGGCGGGGAGAGTGCCTTCTGTTAGGCTTGTAGAAAAGATTACAAATAAAGGGTAGGCCAGGAATGGGCAAGATCTAAGGAGTCTGGGGTGTAGGTTGTCTGGCCACATGCTTGAGTAGGGGTCGAGAAATGAGAGGTATTTAGACAAGGCAGGGTAAGTAATATTCACATTGTCAAGTGTGCCCTGGAAGGTCTGATGGGGAGAAGGATTTGGACAACTATATTTAAATACAGAAGAAAAACTGCTCACAAAAATTTCAGCCATAGCACCACAGTCTTTGACCAAAGACCCATCAGGATGCGATAAGGGCCCTACAGAGGGAGCTCCTACTTTTTGTTCTGAATGCATTGGTGAAAGGCTTTTGGGTTGTCTTTGAGCTTGTCAATAAGGGTCCTTTCATATGATATCTGAGAATAGATGTAGTTCTTATATCTGTGGTTGATAAGGTTGTAGTTGGCCAAGGCTTGAACACATTCTTGAGAATGGCACCCAAAGAATCTTCTAGTAGTCTTGAAGAGCTGCCAGGCTTTTGTTCTGTTTTTCTTTAGAGCAGTGGGAGGACCAAGTGGTGAGTTGGGACTGGACTGTTTGTAAAAAGGAATGCAAGATTCCATCAAAGGTATAAGGATCTCCAATAGTCTGGTGAACATTGCATCTACTGAGAGATAACAGAACTCATAGTCCCAGTCGACCTTTGAAATGTGGTCATCTATGATTTTGTATTTGGCTCTGGCCCAGGCTCTCTTTTTTGTGCTATTGCTGTCCCCCGGAGAAGAGTCAAACACGGTTCCTGGCTACCAACTCTTCCACAAAGATAGGCCAGACAGAGAGGGTGGCGGTGTAATGTTGTATGTCAAGGATACAATCAAATCTACGAACTCCAACGTTATATCCGACCACGAGCTCCTAGGCGTTGACCTAGAGATCGGTCCTGTGAGATACAGGACCCTGCTGCTTTACAGACCCCCTTCCCAACCCGTTGAGAAGGACAGGGAACTGTACCAGCTGCTGGGTGAGCTGGTTCAAGGCAGAGTGTGCATCGTTATGGGCGATTTCAACAGCCAAGTTGACTGGGAAACCAGAGCAGCCTGTGGCGAGAGCGCGCTACTCCTGGAGTTCGCCAACAACGAGTTCCTCACAAAATGGGTCAGAGAACCGACGAGAGGAGACAATATCCTCGAATTGGTCTTCACCTCTGAGGATGATATCGTTGAGGATATCTCTGTAGGCGAAGAGCTCAGTGGCAGTGATCACCAGCTAGTTAGATTTAGCGTCAAGATCCCGAAGGTAAGGTCTGTTGCCAGTCAATCAAAGAAACTTGACTTGAGAAGAGCAGACTTTGCAAACCTTCGAGCTGGACTGACTGACGTGAGGCTAGAAGTGTGCGATGCCATCGAAGACTCGTGGAATAGTTTCAAAACCACATTCATGAGTCTTCAATCGCGTTTCATCCCTCTGAAATACCCCCGTCTGTCTTCTGTTCAACCTAAGTGGTTTAATCGAGAAATCGGCCAACTGCTTAGGGAGAAGAGAAATGTGTACCGGCAATCGAAGATCTCGGGTGACTTTGACGAATACCGGAGGCTAGCCAGGAGAGTGAAGTCCATCATAAGGGCGGCTAAGCGGTCTGAGGAACTCCGAGTGGCGAGACTCTGTAAAGAGAATCCCAAGGAGTTTTTTGGATATGTGAACAGCCGTAAACCAATCCGTCGAACGATTGGCCCTTTGAGGAATGAGGAGGGGACATTAAAGCATTCAGATGCAGAAAATGCTAACCTCCTCAACGACTACTTCTCTTCAGTGTTTACTAAAGAGTGTGGTCCCATTCCCCAGCCGACGGATTCCTACTCGGGGAAAAAGCTGGAGGCAATGGACTTCAACGAAGGAGAAATAAAGAAAAAGATCGCTGACCTAAAGACGAATAAGTCCCCTGGACCGGACGGGTTTCTACCTAAAGTGTTGAAGGAAGTGTGCGATGAAGTATCACGACATCTGTGCGCTATCTTTAACATGTCAATCCGGACCAAATGCGTTCCTAGAGACTGGCGTGAGGCGGAGGTGACTCCTATCTTCAAGAAAGGAGACCGTAACCAACCGTCGAACTACTGACCTATCAGTCTGACTTCGATAGTCGGTAAACTCATGGAAAGCATCATGGTGGACAAAGTGACGTCGTATTTAGAGTCAAACCTGCTACTGAGGAGTTTTATCACAGCTTCCGAAGACAACGGTCATGCCTGACGAACCTTGTGGAATTCTTCCACTTCGTTTTCAGTGAGCACGATCGGGACAAGGCGGTGGATGTGGTGTACCTAGACTTTCAGAAAGCCTTTGATAAGGTACCACACCGCCGCCTTCTCCGGAAAGTGCGAGCGCTTGGCATAGATGGAAAGGTAGCCGGCTGGATCGAGAACTGGCTAAGTGGCAGACGGCAACGGGTGGTGGTAAATGGACAGTCTTCTGAGTGGGTGCCCGTTACTAGCGGGGTGCCTCAAGGTTCTGTCCTGGGACCACTACTATTCATCATCTACATCAACGACATGGACGGTGACATGGTTGCCAAGATTTCCAAATTTGCCGATGATACCAAGCTTGGTATGAACGTTGCAAAGGATGGAAATACTGCCCGCCTGCAGGAAGATCTTGGGAAGATTGGGGAGTGGTCGGACACGTGGCAAATGCCTTTTAACGTGGGCAAATGCAAAGTGATGCATATCGGCCACAGAAACCCCCCAATCTCAGTATATCCTTAAGGGCACTGCTATTGAATCCACCGACACTGAGAAGGACTTGGGTGTAACAATCACTAGTGACCTCAAGTTCTTGAAACAGTGCATTGAGGCGGAGAAAAAGGCCCAAAGGATGCTAGGCTATATTAAGCGCCAGTTTGGTTATCGGAACCAGGAGATTGTACTGTGCCTGTCCAACTCACTTGTCCCACCGCACATGGAGTATGCCGTACAATTTTGGAGTCCTTCATTGCGAAAGGACATCGCGAGATTGGAACGCGTACAAGCCAGGGCAACCAAGCTGATTCCCTCTATCCGACATAAAAGTTATGAGGATAGACTAAGGGAATTAGATCTGTTCTCGCTGGAAACCCGTAGACTGCGTGGCTGCTTATCGAAGTTTTCAAAATACTTTGAGGGTTCGACAATGTTGACTACCGGGATATTTTCACACTGAGTGAGAACAGAACGTGCAATCACGGCTTCAAACTTGAACTGAAGCGTTACAACTGCAATCTGTGTGGAAATTTTTTCACCTACAGTATCTGCGGTAAGTGGAACGCACTTCCAGGGGAAGTTGTCAACAGTGAATCTGTTGACCAGTTCAAGTCAAGACTAGACAAGGTCTTGAAAAGTGGCCGTTTAGGGACGCAAAACAATTGAGCAGCCTTGTGCCCGCTCGATTGCAAGTCCAATGGTACCCTCTTTGAATGGACTGTAAGGTTTCCTAGGGTACCTTCTTTCCTTGTTGTTACAAAATGTACTTGGCTCTGGCCCAGGCTCTCTTTTTTGTGCTATTGCTGTCCCCCGGAGAAGAGTCAAACACAAAATGATAATTAAACTTTATTGGGACATGTCCACATCCAGGAAGAGGACTCAGGGACTCGACATTCCCTATTCTGTCAATTTCCTTGGACAGAATCAATTTAAGGGTGTTGCCAGAGGGTGTAAAGGTAGGAAAATCAACCCACTGATGGATACCAATAGTGTTGAAGCAGTTTGTAAAGATTAGAGTCAAGGGGGTCATAATCGAGGAAAATGGCATTGTCTTTTGACCAATCGGTAGCTGGTAAGTTAAAATCACCTAGGATCAAAACTTCTTTGCCCATACAAAACTGTTCCAAGAGGTTTATCAATGCTGTGTTGTCATCTTGTGTATTTGAGGGTGGATGGTATACAACAACTATGTAACAACTGATGGAAACTAAGTGCACTATGTGAACATTGTGACAGTTACTATCTAGAGAGGTGAAGGGTATGTTTTCCTTAATATATAGACATATACTTTGTTTTTGGACATTCTAGCAACATCAGTATGGGCTAATGGATGATAGCCTTGAATAAAGACAAAAGTGTCTTGAATGCTTGGAAGAAGCCAGGACTCTGTTATTGCCATAATATCTATATCACAGTCATGCATGAGATCAGTTACTTCATTAACCTTATTGACTAAAATATTTACATTGCACACACCTATTCCAAGCGTAAGGAAATTTTTTCTAGCAGGTTGCAGGCTTGTTAGTCTCACTGAGTTTAAAAAAAAATTGGAGTGTTCACTAGGTTAACCCTGTGACTCAGGGTCCTGTCACGTGCACCTTCGGCAGCGGGACGTATCAGTGCAATAGTCCCACCCAGCCTCAGTTGAATAGGCAGGAAAGCCAACAGTGTTACTGGCAGGACCTGCCCTCGAGGCAAGGGTGGTCTCATCACAAAGAGCTGAGATCTGGTGGTCTTGGGGTGCACTGCCTACACGTGCCTGTCGGCGACAAGCCAGGTCTTATTGCTGGGCATAAGTTAGGTCCCTGCTGATGTAAATCCCATCAAACTGGGAGCCTTTCAGGTTCTTGGTCGCATCAACCATTGATTTTCTGACATCACTGTTGGGGACTTTTAGCCTGTATAGTATTTTTGTTTGTTGATGCATGTCCGATCAGTGAATTCTGCAGTGTGCTGTTTGGGGCATGAATGCCGCAGATGATGAGCGAGTGTATTCTTTTTTTGCCTTTCGTTCATTTTCCGGGTTTCTTCCCTGATCAGTCTCCTGAGATTTTCATCAGGTGCACTGTCTGGGCAGTAGTTGTTGTGGTGTTATATTGGGGCTCAGACGGCTGGGGGCGAGTGGGTGATGTGGTTAGGTTCACTACCTTAGCTGACAATGTATGCACGATTTTGCATACACAACAGGTATTAGGGTAGTTATTAAATAACTGGCCAACTTTATAGGAATTATCTACATACAACCCAACTCCATGCTTAGGCAGATTGGAGGGAGAATCATTTCTGTAAAAAGTATATCTGGGAACAGTGACCACAGAAGAAGAAGTAGCAGAAGTAAGCCATGTCTCAGTTACCCCAACAATCCCAAAACCAAAATTAGAACAAATATTAGAAACAAAATTAACTTTATTATATTAACCAAACAATTTAAATTACATAACCAAAACAAAACAAATTAAATTAGGCAAAACTACATTCTTGCTTGAAAGTTGCAACTTATGCACGAACAGATCCACCAGGAGTGGGACAACTCAGGGAGAGAATTGAGCGAGGTGTCACAATAGCCGGAGAAGATAACATAAGTAAAGGAAGGACCACTAAAAGCCACTGGGGCATGTTGAGGTGGACCTTAAGTTAATAAACATATCCCAGTACAGCACTATTTCATCCAAAAGCTGATGTCAAATATTTACAAACACCCAACTATATACACCATTTTATAGACCATAGAGTCCATGTCAGTACTAAGCAATATTTACAAAAGACTATAACTAAATTATGTAGACGAAACAGTCCATGTTAAATAATTTCCAAACTATCCATACACAACCTAACACAATCTGAATCTAGCAAGCACTTATGTAAAAGAGTTTGACCACAGTATCTGCAGAGGCATGGCTAGTTCTTCTTTACACTGTTTTAGTAGTTTGGCATGAAAGCCATCTGCGCCAGTAGCAGAGTTTGCATCAATGGTGTCTATAGCCATTTTCGTGCCTCCATTATGATGATATTTGCCAGTCGATGACCTGAGTTTGTGGCATCCTCAACTTGTGGAAAGTAGTTTGGTGAGCTCATATCTACTTTTGGAGTGCTGAATACAGTTTCATATTGCTCTTTCAGTATGTCTGCCATTTCTTTGCAGTTGTCTAGTCATTTCCCCAAGGGGCCCACAGATCATATTTTTTTTAAGCTTTTTGTTAGCAAAGGCAAAGAAGAATTTTAAGTTATCTTTTATATTGCTGAGTTCTTGTAGATATCTTCTTTGTTGTTCCTCATGTTATGCTTGTAAGATTCTTTCTGTTAGTTTAGCTTGTAGCAGGGGATAGCTAGTTTTCCTGAGTCTTGTTTGAAGGGAGTTTCTCTTCCTCATCAGAATTTTTCTGTCTCTAGGAGCATTTTCTAAGTTCTAATGATTGTCTCTGGACAGCAAGTTTAAACTGATGACCTCTGGTGTCAATCTCGTGATAAATGGCCATGAATAACTTTCCAGTACTTAACTAAGTCATTTCTCAATACCCTACCCCAAATAGAAAAGAGGCTAAGATTCTTAAGGGTAAAGATTCGTTTTAACACAAATGTACCCAGTAATTTAAAAATATGTTTTCCTATGCAGTTTTATATGTACTTTTCAGATCTGACACTCATTTTTTCTGGAAATGCATACTTTGGCCATAATCGAATGAAGGTCCATAATAGGAAAAGTATGTATTTCCAGTGAAAACGAGTTTCAGATCTTATTGTAAAACTATATATAAAACTCCATTTTTATTTTTATCGCCAACCCAAGATGAACAACATCAGTTGTGCTTGCATAAGAAAAACATCAAAATCATTTAGAAGAACCAGACCTAACCTGGTAATTTAGAGGACAATATTGCCCCCCACTTTAGGCTATTTCTGCCAAAAATTAAAATCTTTTAGGTACTTTCGAAATGGGGGGCTTTATCCCCCATACCCCCACTCAATTGTAGGGGGTTGCACCCCAGCAACTTTAAAAATAACTTGTAATATTCCTAATTTGAAAGCCCACCATCATATTTGAATGCAAAAGTCGATTGCTAAATGTCATTAGGCCTCTAGTTTGAATCAAAACTTTGCGCAGAAAACAGTTTATAAATGGGGGCAATAGAAAGCAACGTGGCCTTAAATGCATTAATGGAAAATTTGCACTGGGTTTATCACCTTTTCAAATCCTTTAATCCTGACCTAGCACAGCCACCACACGCCATTATACCATATAAACTAAAAAAAAACCCAACTCTGCAGCGAATCGCTTGAAATATATGGGAATCTAAAACAAAATGTTATTGGGTAATTGGCAAAAGATGCATGCACAGATCACCTGCAGATCTAAATAAAAAGCCTGCTATTTGTTAAATATCACCAAAAGATGCATGCACAGATCGCCTCCAGATCTAAAACGCCCTAGTCTAGGTGAAATAATCAGGACAAAAGTTAAAGCAAATGAGGAAGAAAATATTCAAAAATATTCAAATTTATCAAAATAATAATATTTTTGAAAAGTGGATAAATACATTAGTATTAAGTTCCAGAAGTTAAAAATAACATTGATGAACATCATTTTTAGACTTAAAAATGTTTGTCTTTGAAAATTACAAAATTGTATTTGTGTTAAAACGAATCTTAACCTTCCTAAGTCTCTCTATATAGGGGAGAAGCTCTAGACCTCTGATCTGCTTGGTCCAGCAGTGCTGTACTGATTATAAAAGTTTGTAATCCCCAATATAACCTGTGTTCCAAAGTGGAGAGCAATAATCAAGCAGTGGGTCTATGTAAGTCACAACGAGAGGCAGCATAAATGTTATATCACAGTTGACAGTTGACCTTAAAAGATTATTAGTTAAGCTTGCAGCTTTGTTAACAATATTACTAATATGTTAATGAAACTTGAGAGTAGTATCTATTGTTACTCCAAGATCACTGGCAGATGCTGAAATGGGGATGGGCAACTTATTCAGTGTATAAACCTGAATGATTCAGTTCATCCCAATTGACAAGATGCTGCTGGAATCTTAAGACAATGCATTTATTGGTGTCCATGTTCAGTCCCCATGAAAGGGAGGCTTGGTACAAAGAATTACTAGAAGACTGACAAGTAATCCAATCATTTAGGAGCTCAGTATGTGAGTTTGTATTAACTTGAAGATAAATTTTAATTTGGTAATTTGGTAAATTGAGGGCCAGAGAGTGCCAGGGTGAGCACTATGGGCCCTGGAGATGGTCAAAGCCTGGAAGTTTCTGTGCGCTAGGGCTTAGGAAAGGAGTAGAGTTCTTAATTGCTGGCCAACTCAGCAGTCTGCAAAGAAATGGGCCTTGTTGGCACAGGCTGGAGGGGGTGGATTATATTCTGTGCAACTGTCCTATTTTGGTCAGAAAGTACTGGAATCTGTTTGAAATGGCTTGGCGGATAGGGATAGGGTGACCAATTCCATTGAGGATGACTGGGATTGTTAGCTGCATTACTCCAATTTCTCTAAGTTTTTCATGGAGTAGAACCCGGTGGGAGTGGTGATGCGGGCATTCTAGTAGGAAGTGCTGTATGGTTTCAGGATGGTTGGGGCACCAGGGGCAGTCTGGGGAAGGAGAGAGACCCAGGCGGAAAAGATGCGCAGAGAGCCCGGAATGTCCGATTCTCAGTCGGACAAGGGCTGAGTCAAGGCGACGATTTGTTGATCTAGACCAGGGCATTGGACCGAATTCCTCATATAAGATGGATCTGGATGATCCCTGGAGCTGTTGCCGGAGTTCATCTTCCCATGCGGCTCTGGTCTGCGCCTTCCAAAGGGAGGATCGTGTGGCTGGGGAAATGGGAAGTGTTCTGGATATTGGGGTGGAATGGGCTTGGTTTGCTGCGCCGTCCGCTTCTTCATTTCCAGTGATACCCGAGTGGGCCGGAATCCATTGCAGCTTCACGTCCCATAAAGGGTGGCTGGTAAACTCGAGGAGCAATTCCTGAATGTCATAGCAGAGTTGTGGATGGGTGTGGGGTGAGGAGGCGAGGAGAAGCTGGAGTGAGGACATTGAGTCCGTGTAAATGATGACTTTTCTGGTGGAGACAAATGACTGGGCAATTTTGAGGGCTTGATACAGGGCATAGAGTTCAGCCACCACAATATTGTGTAAGGGGTCTATATGCCATGTTTGTTCCAGTGGGTGTTCTAAACAGATGACTGCTGCAGTGGTTGAGGGGGGATCCATGTAGTGGGAGCCATCTGTGAATAAGGCCAAGTAGTCCTTGTAGGTGACATTTTCAAGGAGGCTGTAGATTGCTCTCAGTTTGTGGGGTGGATCATACTTAGTCCATTTGCATGGGAGGGAGAGTGATATCACTGGAGAGAGAGAGAACCAGGGGGGGATAGGAGGTATTGTTGGGAGTGGAGTCTGCCGTGGGAGAGGAAAGGCTAGTTGCGAGAGGGTCTGTGCTGCACGAACTGCAACTGGACGATGAGAAGTGGTTGGCCATGGTTGGAGTGATATGTGGGGTGCTACAAATGTAGCAAGGGGGTGGTCTTCTGGTAGATGGGTTGTCCGGTAGAGCCATTTTCCTAAGAGGATCTTTCTCCTATATTCAAGGGGGAGGAGGCCACTTTCTGCATAGAGTGCAGAGGTTGGTGAGGATCTGAAGGCTCCTAAGGCAGTTCTTATGGCACTGTGGTGGATTGAGTTTAGTTTAGACAGTAGGGTCTTATTTGCTGCAGAGTAGAGAATTGCCCCATAGTCCAGTTTGGATTGAATATAAGATGTGTAGAATTGAAGGAGTGTTTCCCGGGAAGCACCCCACTTCACACCAGCTATGCGACGCATCAAGGCAAGACGGTTCAGGCAGCTTTCTCGTAGATGGTTGATTTGAGCGTTCCAGCTTAGAGTTGGGCTATCTAGCCATAGTCCGAGTAGTTGGTGTGAAGAGACCCGTTCGATAGGTGTGCCTGAGATGTGCAGGGGAGGGGGTGGTCCTAGACGGCGGCGAGTGAACCAGAGGGATTTTGATTTTGCAGTGTTTAGGTGCAGGTTCCAAGTTTTAGCCCATGCCGTGAGGTCATTTACTGCAACTTGGAGACTGTCGTGGACCAGTTGGGGCGTTTCAGCCGTGCAGATGATAGAGATGTCATCTGCATATAGTAGGGATGTTGTGTGCACACTGTCAGGTATATCGGCTATATATATTATAAATAGGAGGGGGCTCAATGGGGAACCTTGTGGTACTCCTTGGTTGATCTTGCGGGGGGCGGCCTGTGTTGACCCTATCATGACTGTATAGGAGCGGCTTGAGAGGAAGTTTTTGATCCATGAGAGAGGGGCACCATGAATTCCCAGGTTGGCTAGCTTAAACAGTAAGGCCTCATGGTTAACAGTGTCAAAAGCATTTGACAGGTCAAAGGAGACAACCTCTGCCACTAGGTGTTCCTTAAAGGCAGATTGCAGCAGGTGGTCTATATGGGAGAGGGCATCTAATGTGCTGCGGCCTTGGCGAAAACCATATTGGTTTGGGTGGTATCGATGGTGGGATTCCAGCCACCAAGATAGACGCTTTTGGACCATCTTCTCGAGTAGTTTGCTGGAGGAGGAGAGCAGACTAATAGGTCTGTATGAGGCCGGCAAGGAAGGATCTTTTCCTGTTTTAGGGATGGGGAGGATGAGTGAGAGTTTCCAGGGGGAGGGAAATTGGCCTTGTGTCCAGCTCTCATTTAGTAGGTCCAGCAGGAATATTAGGTGGTTTTCTGGCAGATTGTTTAGAAAGTCAGAGGGGATCATGTCAGAGCCTGGGGCCTTACCTTTTGACATGGAGGAGAGTGCCCCAAGCAATTCCTTGAGATGGAAAGGGGAAGCCAGTGGGTCATCAGTGGTATTGGAAATACTCTCTGTCAGGAGCCTCAATTGGGGTCTAGTTAGGAGAGTGTTTGGTTTGCAGCTGTATAGTTTGCTGTATTCTGCGGCAAATGCTTCAGCTTTATCCTGTTCGTTCATTAGGGGGAGGCCCCCTGAGCAGAGAGGGTAGGAAGTGGGGTTTGAAGGTGAGGTCATATTCCTGAAGAAGGTCCAGGCTTTGGTGGATGGGGTTGAAAAGGAGAGCGAGCTGCAGAACTTGTGCCAGGAGTTTCTTTTTGACTGCAGAATGGTCCTTTTGCAAATGGCATCCTGTCTTCGGAAGTCAATTTTATTTGTTTGGGAGGGCTGGCGTCTCCATTTTGCAAAAGCCAGTCGTCTGAGGCGAATTGCTGAAGCGCATTCTTCCGTCCACCATGGTGTGCGTGGGCGGCCGTTATAGCGGCAGGTGGTCAGGGGAAAAGTCTGTTTCCCAGCCGCCATGAGGGAGTCAGAAAGCCAACTAGCTTTTGCTTCAACTGAGGCGAGATTTGGGGGGGGATGTGCAAGCGAGGATTGGAATTTGGGCCATTCTTCTTTATTTATTCTCCAATGTGGACGGATTGACCTGGGGGGAGGGTTTGTGAGGCCACTTGAGGAGATGATCACTGGGAGATGGTCGCTTCCCATGTACTGGCCAGTGGAGACTGTTGAAGTGGTAAAGGATCCACTGCCAATGCACAGGTCCAGTGTGGATGACAGGGCCCTTGCTGGGTCCACCCTGGTGCAGAGGCCTGGGGGAGTGAGAAGGGAGAGGCGAGTTGAGGAGAGGAGGGATTGAAAGAGGGCAGCACCTGGGCGGCTGATGGTGGCCGTCGGATCCCAATGGGGGTGGGGGGCATTGAAGTCTCCCATGATGAGGCTTGTGGGGGAGAGTTGGTCGAAGTAGTGGTTGAATTCATCCTCTGTGACTGGGAGGCATGGATTATAGCAGACAAGGACATCGCACCAGGTTCCGCGGATGGCTATCTGAACAGCCAGGAGTTCTAGAAGACCGCGGGGGTATGGAATAAGAGAGCGGGGGCGGAAGCTGAGTCCCTCTTTGATGAGAAGGAGAAGGCCACCACCTCCCCTATTTGGCCTGTCTCTGCGCAGAATGGAGTAGCCTTTTGCTTTCGGAGAAAAGCTGGGGTGAAGCCAGGTTTCGCAGATTCCAACTATGGTGGGAGAGAGGGAGTTGAGAAGTAAGGAGAGGTCTTTCATTTTGTGGCGTAATGAACGGGCATTCCAAAAGATTATCGGGCTTGTTGGTGCCATTATGCCATGAAAGATGATATCATTTGGATGGCACTTGGGAGGAGAGTGATGAGGACCTGTTGAAGAGAGGAGCCCGATTGTAGAAGGGAGATGAATTCTTTTAGTAGATTTAGGAGCTTAGCTATGAATGGCTGTGTGGGAGGTGGTTCTTTGCAATGGAACTGTGGGACATTCTGAATGATTGGAGAGAGTGGATAACGCGGAGGGGTTGGAGAGGGTTGATGTCCAGGGTGATAGTAAAGTTTGGAGTTAGCTTTCTTTGGCGTTGGTTTCCTGGGGACTCTCTGCGGGGGTGTGGCGGCGGGTAGTTGGGATGCGGTCTTGTAGTGGATTGCCTTTGGTGGGGTATGGGGGGGGGCAGCAGCAATCTCAGCATAGGTGATCGTAGGATGGCGCTTGTTTCTATTTGAGGCAATTGGGAGAGGGTGGGGATTTGATGGAGGCTTTGGTGTGGCTTCTTGGATGGAGCTGGCTGTGGTAGCCTTTTCTAAGTACATTGAGCGGAGTAATGCATGGGTGGTATAATTTGGAGTACCTTCCTCCACTGCTTTTTGTTGAATCTCTCTTGCTTTCTCAGTATAGAGGCAGCTGTTGGAAGAAGGTCGATGATCCTTATTACAGAAGTAGCAGTGTGGGGAATTGGTACAGTCTTGGCCTTCATGGTGACCACTGCACCTGTTGCATCTCTGGGTAGACTTGCACGTTAGAGTCCCATGACCAAAGCGTTGGCAGGTGTAGCATCTTAGGGGAGGGAGGTGGTAAGGGCTAACTTTATACGAGGTAAAGCCAAGCGCCATTCTTTCAGGGAGATCACCAGCGAATTTGAGACGAGCAGTATAAGTGGAGGCTTCAGGGTGGGTCGACAAGCGGGAGATTTCTACAAGACTGGCAGAGCTATTTTGGTCCAGGATTCGCAGATTTTCTTTTAGATCCTGCTCTTCTAAGGAGGCTGGAAGGCCAGAAATTCTGCCGAATTTGTACTTTCCCATGGAGGCGTCCTCAGGATGCCAGCATTTTACTGGCCAGTTCCCCAATGTGGTCACATCCTCTAAGTCCACTTCCAGTTTTTTTATGTCACATAGCTCTATCCTCATGGCAGTACCCTTGCCAAGAATCCTGCACGAGCCTTCTAGGATGAGTTTGTGGAAAGGAGAGGCATTGAGGGCAGAGGTAACTTTAAGAGGATGGATAAATATGGACTTGTCCTCTGCAGACTTGATAAGGACTACATTGCGGGGGTTGGAGTCATCCTGATGGGGTGTGGCCTGAGGGCGGGATGGAAGAGGTCTGGCAGTGGCCTTCTTGGCAGATTTGTTTCCAAAACGAGGACGGTGGTCTACTGGAGACGATGGGCTTGGGCCACGCTTCCCCCTGGGGGTTAACATCTCCATCTTGGCCTCGCGGTGACCGAGGCTGGGCCTAGGTCTTCCGAGAGGAGGCCTAGAACTTCCGAGGCTAGGGCTGATTGGCAACGGAGTTGAACTTGGTATTCAGTGGTAGTCCGATGAAGAAGTCCGAACTGAGCTATACGAAAATAGTCACCCCCAGATAAATTTTAAGATCATCAGCAAATATTTTGCATGGGATGGTGATATAATGAGTAATAAATTTAATATACAACAAAAATACTACTGGGCCGAGGACTGAGCCCTGTGGAACACCACTGGTGACCTCTAGAAGTAGTGCAATGTTTACTTACTATAACTTTCATAGTCCTCTCTTAAGAATTCTCTTAACCAATCTAGAAGTTTACCAGTGATACCCTGCGAAAAGAGTTTGTCAATAAGCTCCTGGTAATTCACAATGTCAAATGCTTTAGAGAAATCAAATCGGATAAGATCAATATTAAAGCCACAATCAAGCCAGTGAGAAATATCATTGTAGCTTAGAATTAGCTGGTCTTCTGTTGACCTGCCAGGCCTAAAACCATACTTAGCTGGACTAAATAATTTATTAGTTTCTATATAGTCAGAAATAACTTTAGATACTATCCTTTCCAAGGACTTAGAATAGAGAGAACTGAGGTCAGAACAATAGGCCTGTACATACTAGGGTCATATCTAGATCCCTTCTTAAAAATAGGAATGACCAGTGCTTCCTTCCAGACTGCAGGTAAAGTCCCTTGTTTGATAGAAGAGGAAAAATAATAGTGAAAGGAGGCACTAATAATGGAACACAAGACTTGATTAGTAATTGGTGGATGTTGTTCCGACCCATTGCAGAGTTGGGATCTAACTTAAGCAGAGCTTAGAACTGTAACGAGAGAACTGTTAATATGACTGCTGAGGAACAGGATTATTAATGGGGTGCATAGAATAGACAGAAGCAAATGCGTCTACAAAGCACTTGGCCATATCCACTGGATTCTGTAAAGGACGTCCATTCTTGTTTTTCAGAGGACCAATACTGGGGTTTCTAACCTTTTTAGCTCTAATATAAGAATGAAAAAGTTTGCGATTAGATTTCAACTGGTGCACCAAAGAGGCTTCATAATTGTTCCTACTAGTTAGGGAAAATTTTCTATATTGGTAGTTTACATCTTGGAAATTACTAAATGCTGCAAGTGCTTCTGGGGATCTCCTACCAAAATTGCTCCTTGAAAATTTATATATTGACCAAACTCTAGCACGTTGCTTTATCATGGATATAGGAGCTTATGCTGCTTTAACCAGTTAGATTTAGGAAGGACATATTTAAATAGGATATGATTACTAATTAAAGAATTAAGAATATTGCAAAAATGAATTTACATACTTTTAACTGGCAAACTACTGAATTCAAGATCCCAGTCATACTCAGATAAAGCTTCATTGATTCTAGAGTAATGACCTCTATAGCACTCCCTAGCTGGCAAGTCTTCATGATCCAGAGAACTTCTCAGCTGAAAATGATATGTTCCAATGTTGGGGGAGTGATTACAATTAGGAAATGGGGGAATAACTAGAATGTCTCCTATCCTATCATCCTCAGAAGTTAAGATTAAATCAAGAATATTGCAAGAGGGATGGACACTGCCTTCTTTTATCTGCTGAGTTAGACCCCAAAAGTTAAAACAGTTGAAAAATTGCAAGTCATTGTCTTGCATATATGGTTAGATGTAGTACTCCAAGTGATAGTGGGAAGATTAAAATCTCCAAGTAGAAGAGTTTGTTTGCCAATACAATAATCATACAGAAAATTAATCTATAAAGTATTATCATTAATCAAATTTGATGGAGGGCGATACATGACAATAAGATGTAAATCAAAATCACACAAATAAACAGCTACTCTATTAGGAACATCAACTGAAGATTCACTATAGCGTACTGAGTCAGCAATGTATATACAAACCCCATGCTTAGTCGTATTTCTGTCTACATCCTTTCTTGCCAAAGAGTACCCTGGAATGGCAATAAATGATGAGGGTGTTGAAGGTAGGAGCCAAGTTTCACTAATACCTAGAAAAGAAATCTTATATTCGTGTAACAAATGAGAAACAAAATGCTTTTGTTAATAATAGAATTAACATTAACATGAACAAAAATCAAGGTGGTAAAAGAGGAGCTATTACAATAATTAATGAAAGGCAGGAGAAGACAGGGTCATATCATAAGGGGGAGCACTCGTTGGAGCTACTGCCTGTGACTGGGAGGCTCCACCAGAGACATCACCATCAGCAGAGGAAGAGGATGGGCCAGAGGTCTTGTTAGTCAAGTCTATAGAAATATAAACAGAATTAAAGTGCGTACTGTCCTTTAACTTATGTGCCTCAGTGAGCAGAACCTTTGATCTGCATCATTGTTTACATTGGCTCTATAAATCTTTAACAGGATCAATCATTGTCACTTCAGAGAAGGTTACTGTTCTATTGAGGATAACCTGGGACATAGAGCTAAGCTGACCCTCAATGTTAGCAGGATCACCTGCACTAATACCTTGAATAATGCTTTTTCCTCTGTTCCCTTACCTCCTCTCTGATATGGAGAGTCAACTGCTCCCCACTGAACTCACCACCAGAAGTTCCTGAGACTCGACCCAGAGGCTGGGAGACTAGTTGAGCTACAGTCATTAAACTGTGAAAACTGGGTTTGTAAAGAATCAAAACGAGACATTATAGCACTGTGGACCTCAGGGCCATAATCATCTGATGCATTTGCTGGAATGAACTGTCATTGTTGAGCAAAGAAGAGGATGTACTGTGCTGGGAGGGGGTAGCAGCTATTGCTGTACCCACTCTATAGTGAAGATATTTAAAGCTTATACTAACACCATTCACCCTCTGTATTTCTTTAATAAGGGTGTCAGGAAGGCCAATACACATTGGTGAGGGGTAAAACTAGTTGGAACAAAAATCACAACCTATAGGATTAACAGGGAGGGTTGAGTTACAAGTGCAGCACATTGTGTTTGATGCACCTTCCATGTTTCTTGTCTTGGGAAAATGTTATGGTTAGATGAACCATCAGGTCAGATTGGGAGGGAGCACTGACAACTGTCAATGAAGCAGCTGAGTAAGACTGCCCCTCCCACTAGCTCTCATGCCAGACATGGCCCGGTACCACCCACTAGATTACAGATGTGCATAGCTGCAGGCAGTCCAGACCCAAGTAGAGAGCTATTGAAGAAGTCACTATATATGTATGACACTTTGTAAATGAATCTTTGACAGTTGCTCCTTTCTAAGTGATCACATTAATGGTATTCAACACTACTTCCCTTGACTTTGTTTTTAATATAATGATATATGTATATCATTGGCCTGACATTAAAGATAGGTGACTTACAGGGTAGATTTATACAAAGAGGTTACACACATATATATACATATAATAAAGTATGAAATAATTAAAAATAAATCAAGAATGACAATATTGTAATGATAAATTAACTGCTAAATATGTTTATACAAAGAGGTTTCCTTTAAAAATTTCAGAACTAATTCATGAGGAAACTGGGCATTAAGAATATTTTCCTAGGAAAATCTAATGTTATTGTCATGATAGAAAGTTAATAGGGGCATACGATTTGTGTTATATTTGTGGCAATGAATTAGGGTATGCTTTGGAGTGAGTTTAACTTTACATGATTCATATATCTGGAATAGGGTTTGGTCAAAAAAGAAACCATGGCTTAACCCTTAAAGCGCCCAGCGAATTGGCTTGAAATTGCCCTCAATAAATTTATCCTTGCCGCATTGTTAGGAAAAATATTAAAATAAAATATTGAATTCCTTTTTTTATAACTAAATAGTATATCATTTTAATTAAAAAGAACTCTACTATGTATCTAATGCCAATGGCACTTTTGTTAAAAATTGTCCATAATTACATGGTAACCTTTGATGAAAAGATCACTTTGTTTCATTATATTATGCACAACTGCATATGCTAATCCTACTGGCTTGTTAGATGCATAAAAGTCTCTCCCAAAATATAAATCAATATAAAAAAACAACAGGTAGATGCCTCACAAAGTTCAAACTTCTTTATTTAGAATTATGATAGGAAATCTTCTCTGCGCTCCACAAAATAATTTTTGTTGACTGATAAAATTACTTTTTTAATTTCAGTTACCACATAAGTGCTTCTATTTTCTAGAAAGCATTGTTTATTTTAAAAATTTATTTATTTACTACCTAGCATGCTCCAATTTTTTTGCATATGCTCTCTTTCGTGTGCTTTTAATAACATACCGTATTTAGTGCAATATAGCTAAAATATAAACAAGTTATAGCAAATAAATACCATTTGCCAAATATATAATATTAAAATTAGTATTACATTTCTACATCATTCAAGAAGTAGTAACTTTGATGCATTTTTTCCTCCAGTAGACCTAATCCTCTGTACTTTGTTCTGCTAATTGTGATGGCCATTAAATTTTTAACTTGCCAATTATTATTCAATTGATGTCAACGATGATGATGATGATTCCCTTCACCTTTTGCATGGTAACCTTTGTTGACAAGATTACTTTCTTTCATCATATTATGCACAACTGCATATGCTAATCCTTCCAGCTTGTTAGATGCATAAAAGTCTCCCAGAATATAAATAAATATGAAAAACATAACAGGTAGATGCCTTGCAAAGTTCAAACTTCTTTATTTCATAATGAGAATGGCATTTATTTGGCATATACTGGATGTATAAAAATTGTTTTTTCATATCAATCATACTTTCATCAATTGAAATAGTCTGTGAGGGTACATAATATTGTTTTCATTTTTTGTTGAGCTATCTAATAATTTCTGCATCTTGAGCCACGGATTAAATCTGTCTTCTCCTCTTTTCTTTTGTTTATCATTATTTGCCAAATGGAAAATAAACTGGATGAGGGTAAACTGAATTCTTTTCATCATAGCACTAAAACCAGTTTTTTCACTTATGCAGGTGTCCCAGTAGCCTTCAATATCTTTTATCATAATCATGCCCATATTCAAACATACACCGAGAAATCTTTTCATCATACTTACATCCACATGAGACCACTTATGGAAGCGAGAGTGTGGTTTATTTTGGAGCTTCTTATTTTTTCTAATTTCTGAGATGTGTATTTATTAGTTTCGTGAACTAACAAATTTAAAATGTCATTTGTCAGGAAAAGTTCTTCATATTCGATAGGGTCTGAATTTTTGGTGGGACATTTACTGTACTGGTAATACGAGTCAGAAACTTTGTTGCATCAGTGCTATTCTCTGGCAGATTTACATGGATTCACACCCCGTATTACCTCTGCATTCTCCTCATTTTTGCTTGACGTAACAAAATCATACTCATCACTAATCCATCTTTTAACACCAGAAGCTTTGCTTTATAGAACAAATGTGTATCACTGTTGAAAGAGATTGGTTGAAACTGAGTCAAGATACTCACATTCATAAATTTATACTAAATATCACAGAACTGACCTAATGAATTTCTGTATTTTATTTGGATGAAAAAACACACATAAGAGTGTGAAACCTAAGAATGAAATGGTAGTGATCAAATGTCTAAAGTTAAAAGCCATAAAACAATCGTGTGTCACTCTCAATACAAATAGGTCGAAACTGGGTCAGGTTACGCACATTCACAGGACTGACCTAATGCATTTCTATATTTTAATTGGATGAAAAACCACTAACAAGTGTGTGAAACCTAAGAATGAAAGAATCTGCAGAAATAGGTACTTAGTGATTTAGTTTAAAGTAAAAAATATTAAAAGAACTGTGTGTAGCCGTCAAAAGAAATTGGTTGAAACTTGATCAAGTTACTCGCATTCTTAAATCTCTGTTAACAAACAAAGGACTGAAATAAGGGATTTCTGTATTTTAATTGAATGAACAAACACTAACATACCAGTGTGAAATGAAAAATGGACTAATTGTTGTAAAAATGGGGGGTTTTACAAGCATAAATTAAAAGGCCACAAAAAGCCCTTGGGTGACTAATGGGTTAACCTACTGCAATCTACCCTCAATCTTGTCAATACCACACTATCTCTTCAGGCATGTTATGAGTTTTGCTATACTTCAGTGTGTGGTGTATTAAGGGCAGGATGCTATTGCATTGAGACCATTCAACTTGCCATTTATTGAAAACTGAGGATTGAAGTATTGTTGTTATTTCTTGTACAGATTAGCCTAAGTGCGCAGGTTGTCCATTGTGAGTTGCTTCTTTTGTAGCATCACCAACCACTTGATTATCATGGATGCCAACATGACTGGGAACCCATAGGAAGATGACTTCAAGATTTATTTTCTGTATGTAGTTGATAATATGATGGAACATATAGTGTTGAGATTGATGCTGAATACCTAATAGTCCTGATAATGAGTCTGATACTATGACTAGTTTGCCTGTGTCTACTGTATGGTAGACATATTTAAGTAAGTGGAGAAGGGCAAACAATTCAGCAGTAAATAATATAGGTATGCTGTTAAAGAAAAATTTAGTAGAGGTGAGGGCTCCTATGGCTAATGTAATTCATCTATACTGTATTCTATCTAGTTTGATTGCATTGGATTCACAAGCTGTGTTGTATAGGAAGGACCCATAATCTATTTTGCTTCTGATTAATAATTTATAAGTATGCAATAGATGAATTCTATTGGATCCTCAACTTGTATTTGTGAGGTATTTTCAAGCATGTATGCTTGGCTTGCATCTTTCTACGGGTGCAGAAATATGGGTAGACTAGGTCAAGCCTTGATCCAGTATCATTCCTAGGTACTGATATGTGGATACATATTATATGGGATAATTATCTATCATTAAATGGGCTAAGTGATGTTGTCTTGGTCACTTAGTAAATATTAAACATTTTGTTTTGGTGGTGGAGAAGGTGATTCCTCACATTTGTGACCATTCTGTTATACTATTCATTATACACTTCATGCTATGATGTAATTATTCAAGATTATCTCCAACAAGCTACCCTCCAATATCATCAGCATAAAGGGAATGTTTTACTTCTATTTTTTTGGAATAGATCATTTATCATAATAGAAAATAAGAGGGGGCTCAAGACACTGCCTTGTGGAATACCCATTTCTAGAGTAAATTTTTCAGAAAGTTGACTAGAGACTGATACTTGAATTATGTGCAAGGAAATAAAGTTTTTGAATGAACTTAGTGAGATGGCCTCAGCCCTATCTTAAATAATTTCATACACAGCACATGTTGCCACATGGTGTCATAAGCTTTTTCAATGTCTATGAATATAGCCATAGCATATGTTACTTAGGAAGGCTTCTCTTACATCACACTCCAGTTATACTAAGCTGTCCATGGTTGAAAATTGTTTTCTAAAGCCACTTTGATAAGGAGAAATTAGTTTATCATTTAGAAATTTCCAAAGTCTGGTATGCACAATTTTTTACATTATTTTAATAGGGCAGCTTGTTAAAGCAATAAGGTGATAAGATGTTAGGTCTTGACTAGTTTTACCAAGTTTAATTAAAGGGTACACATAATTTAGTAATATTTAGTTATAAAATTTAAGTAGATTGTCTTTAGAAAGACTGGATAAGAAGGGATATACTATGTCATCCTGTCCTGGTGAAGTTACTTTTTTATGGGGGATGGTGTTTCTAGTTCATTATTGGAGATTGGTTGATTATATTTTTTATTGGCAACACCAAAGTTAATGTTGGAGAGTTCAGCTTCTGCTATATTAGATAAAAAAAAGTTCTGTATAAAAATGAATACTGCTGATTCCAGCCAGGATTTGTGCAATGATCCTAGGTTCGGGAATCATCTTATCGTGTTTAAGAGGAATTGGAGAAGAGGTCTTGCATCCTTTCTATAATCTGTCTATCTTGTTCCAAATTTTTGTCACAGGTGTGCAGTGATCAATAGATTTTTTCTTTACTTTTACTGCATATTCACATATATGCTGTTCCACCAAGGGTATTATATTTAAAAGATATTTGCAGTGATGACTTTGGGAAATATTTATTTGCACACTCAATGATAGCTGTAGTGACTAAGTAGCAAGCATCATTTACATTATTCAAACCATTTATTGTAGGAATTTTTAAATTGTTATGAAATTGAGTTAGATTGCCTTTAAGGTGCCATTTTGGTCTTGTATATAATCCTTTAGGGCTGTTTCAAGGAATACGGAAATTGCCACTGTTAAACAGATCTGGCAATACTCTCCAATGAAGAATGGTTTTCAGTGAATGGGAGCATAAAGATAAGTAAAGTGAGAGATGTAGCCCCTATAAGTTCATTATAATAGGTTGGTTCCTCTGTGTTTAAAACTTAAAGGTCTGATTCTTCTATAAAATCAGAGATTGAGTTTCCTCTAGGACAACAGTGTGATGATCCCCACATATAGTGGTTCCCATTAAGGTCACCAGTCATTAATACTGGTAAGGGAAGTTGTCTATAGAGATGAGTTAGTGCTAGTGATGTTAATGGTATATTAGGTGTGATGTAAATGGAGTATACTCTGAGGGTTAGAGATGGTAAATTAATTTGTGCAGCTATTGCTTCTAGATCTGAATTAACAGCCAGTGGAACATACGGTACACAAGAAGCTATACCAAGTAATACACCAGATCAATGTGCATTTCTTTCCTTTCTCAAAATATTATATCCCTTTAAATATGTCATATTCACTAGTAAGTCTGGTCTCTTGTAAATATATGATTGATGGAGTGTATTCATTTAGGATTAACTGGAGAAATGGTCATTTATTTAGAAAACTACTTATATTTCATTGATGAATCTTAAAATCCATGGGTAGTTTTGTTCATTTTATAATATTAATCCCCAAACAGAATCCTATACCCATCCCTACTATCTGCTAACTTCCTTAAAAACCCTTTTTTAATCAAATATCAGGACATTTTATTAACCGCTTGTTGAGGTGCGATATTCATTTCCATGACTTTGATATTCTTTAAGAATAGCCCAAAGTGTCTCATTTGTCAGTATATTTTTTTTTTCAGAGTTGATAATTGTTTGGCTCTTTTATTATGGATACTTTCATACCTTGGAGAGGCATAGGGTTTTCTCTGGCATATATATAGTTGTCTGGCTTCATTGAACGTTATTTTTTTATCTATTTTAATATGTTTAATTTCTTTTTCTCTTTTCCAAACAGGACAATCTTTAAAATTACCCAAATGATTTGAGGAATGACATGCCATAAATACATAATACCTACACAATCTGATGAAACAGGGCAATGTCCTATTTCATGTTGTTCTGCACAATGCAAAAATCTGGTTTTATTGGTGCAACTCTTATAATATATCCAAAATGCCAACAATTGTAGCAGAGTAATGAGTTTGGGTAGTAATTTTCGATGGAAAAGACAATGTACCCAAGATATAGCTTTTTAGGTAGACTGTCTCCCCGAAATGTCAGAGTGAGTAATGGTGTTGGTGTATGAGATGGGCTTTATTTAGTCGTTTGAGTTTGATTAATGACTTAATCGGGATTTTTAATTCTTCTAATAAGAAATCTTCACTGGAGTGGGTTAAGTGGTGCATATATAATACCTTGGACTACATTTGGGTTATAGGCAATTGTACATTCAACTTTATATTGCCCGTTAATGATACTCTTAGTATCTATGAGTGCTTTAGTTTGGTTAGGTGACTTTGTGTGAATAAGGAGAGAACCACTTCAACAATATTTGATGCTATAGCCTTGGCTACTACAAATATTCTCAATCGTTTTCTGTATGGTAACAGTGCTTAGCATTGTTAATTTAATAGTAGGTGAGCTTAAATATAACCAGGATACATACTTGAAGGGGTCTTGTTTTGAAATGTCTTTATCCCCATGGCATGCTGCTGAAGGGCAAGGTTGAGGTTGGGATTGTGATCTAACCATAGCTGATGATGAGTTTAGGGAGTTCAAGACAGGCGTCTCATTCACCCTGATGTGGACCGTTATCTTCAGGTTTCATTTGCTTAGAGGTGGTGCAGTTGTCCTAACTGCCTTAAGAATTCAAGGGTATGTTGCAGGACTTTCTTTCATATAGCATCAGGGAGTCCCATTTCCTCAGGAGAACTGTGATATTGAATAACTTTATCTTGAGAGAGGAAAGGTATTTTCGTCAAATTGTTCTGAGTGAGTGAAAATGTGGGCACCGCAGTAAGAAATGTTCCACTGTGTCTTCAGTCGAGGGACACCACTTGAAATAGAGTTCAAAGACTAGTCTCAGTTTGTAGAGATGTGCATTAAGGCGAATATGCCCTATCCTGAGTCTGACCAAGGCAGTATTGAGTTATCTGTTATTTGATCTTACCCAGGGTTATGGAGTGGAGTCTCTTCTAAATTTGCCTAAATGAGTTTGAGATAGATCTTGGTCTAAGGACTCATCCCAAAGGGATCTATGGGATATCAAGTCAGTTCTGGGGATGAATGGGCTAAAGTGGCTGCTTTATCCACCATCTCATTACCTCTGATGCCAACATGGGAGAGGATCCATTGGAGGGGCCTTTCAGAATGGAACATGAAAGTCAAGAGAGAACTTGGATGAAAGTTGAAACCAGGGAGGTATGGGATAGGTGAGACAGCGGGTATAGTAGATGCTGGAGGAGGTGTTAGGGATAAGGAGGCTAGTGATTGCAGGGCGCGGACCTAACCATAGCTGTTGTAGAAGCAAAGCGGGTAACGTTTATTTCTGTCTTAATTACTTTATGCAACTGCTTTAAGGTAGGATCCAAGTCGATGCTATCATTGTCTATGTTTGAAGTAGGTCATTTTAGCTTTGTTAGGCTTTTATTCTTTTGGGTTATTTTGTCAAGGGCAGTGAAATATAGAAAATAAGTAAAGTTATTAAGATGTAATAAAAAATGCAACAAAACTATTCCGAAAAACAAGTCTGGTGACAGCGGGTAAAAAGAAACCCTAATTGAAGAGAACTGAACCATACAACCTTACAGCAGGAAGTCAAATTGCCAAAATATTGTAAACCAGTCTGTACAAGTGTATGCTCTTTTTTAGAATAAACAGTGAAGTAGACTGAGTTGTGTGTCTTATGTAGAATAGTGTAGATATCTCATGCTGCATTAATGGAGTAGTAAATGGTAGATATGAGGGGCGGTCAATAAGTTTTGCGAATCGGTAGGACAAAACAGAGGAAGGGGGCTGGCTGTTTGTGGGAGTGTTAGGACAAGTTATGACAAGTCAGGACCTGCAGCCGCACGCTCCTGCCTCGTCTATTTAAGAAGCAGTAGCTGATCGCAGATCGCCAGTCACAACTTTTTCAACAATGGAGAAGGTTGAGCACCGCGCAGTGATCAAATATTTGACCAAGGAAGGCAAGAATGCAAAAGAGATCCATGAACGCATGGTTGCAGTGTACACCGACACCACCCCTTCCTATACAACTATTGCTCACTGGAATAGGGAGTTCCGCCATGGTCGTGAGTCCCTTGAAGATGACCCCCGTCCAGGACGCCCGTCAGACGTGACCAACGAGGACAATGTGGCCCGTGTGGAGAGGATGATCCTCGAAAATCGACGGGTGAACGTCGAAGAAATCGAGCAAGAACTTGGAATATCACATGTTATTGTTATCAACATCATCCATGACCAAGGGGTCTGTCCGTTGGGTCCCTAGAAACCTTACGCCCCATGATCGACTTCAACATCATCAAAGTCCACAAAGCCAGAGTTGCACAAGCTGCCTTGCATGAGTGCGGATTCGAGGAGCTCAACCATCTCCCCATCAGTCTAGATCTGGCCCCTAGCGACTACTTTTTATTCAGCCAGCTCAAGGCTGCACTGCGTGGATACCGGTTTGGGGATGATGAAGATGTCGAGCTTGCCATCCAGGAGTGGATTGAACAGCAGTTGGGAGATTTCTGGTTGTCAGGAATTCAAAGCCTCAGGGACAAGTGGCGCAAGTGTATTGAAGTCGAGGGTAGTTATATTGAAAAATAACAAAACACTTTTCCTTATATCCGAATTGCAAAACTTATTGACCGCCCCTCGTAGGTACTGGTACAGTATGGGGTGTGACATCCATTTAGTGTTAGACCTATTCATCATAATGTAATAGGAGTGGACTAAGGCATATGTGCAACGCAGGCTTGAATGAGTTTATGGAGTCAAGGGCAACCACACTATCAGGCAAGGAATTTCAGATCTCAACACATCTGAGGGAGAAAAAAAATTGATGTTTTGCTTCCCAGGAACTATGAGTATGGTAAATCCTGAACCTATGCCCTCTGGTGTCCAAAGTAGGTACGTGCTAGGATAAAAATGTCTGGTTTGATACTGCACTGGCTGTTAAGATTTTCCAATACTTGATTAGGTCAGCCTGTAATAATCTGCCATGAACTGAGTACAGGTCCAGTCCTTCGAGCCTGTCACCATAAGAGAGTTGAGCCACACTATTTATTTGTCTCATCCATGATCTCTGCACTAACTCTAGCAACTTTTTTTCCCAGCAAAACCAGTGTTCCATACGCTTGAGACATACTCTAGTAGAGGTCTAATGTGAGTTTTGTATAGGGTAAGCATGAAGTAGGGGGATTCGCAAAGAGTGCTCCTTAATAGGTCAGCAGAAAGTCTGAGGCCTTGTTTACTGTTGCCCTAATGTGGAGGTGGAACCTAAGGGGTGTATCCACCAAAACCCAGATCCTTGTGGGATTCTACAAAGGGAATGCAGTGACCATGGAGATAATAAAAGAAAATGTATAATTGTCTGCCAGGGAAATGAACCTCTGAAATCATGGTGCTGCACATTTAGCCCTATTTGGATCAAGCCCCCAAGAAGCAGCAACTGAACATATGCTGTCAATATCTTTTGGGCAAGAAGATGGACCAAGAGCTAATGATAGATTGGAGGAAGGGGAAATTTTTAGGTAAATTTTTAGATCATCAGCAAAGATTTTGCCATGGTTAAGAACAGACTGGGGTAGATGATTCACATATATCAAGAACAGGAGAGGGCTTAGTATAAAACCTTGTGGGATCTCACTGGTAACCCCCCTGGGCTACTAATGACACTAGATACCGTAACATACATAGTCGCATTCTGGAGGAAGGATCCAAGCCAATCCAATAAACTTTCCAAGTAGGGCCTCATACCATTTACAGATCAGGCTGCAGGTGGAAGGGGCCCAGGTGTTTAGGATGCAATCATACCATGAATATGTTCATGTATGGGTGGTTTAACATACCCTCTAATAGTGTAGATTGTTTTAGCTGGTCATTTTAGGAGAGAAATAATTTATTCTGTATACTTGGAGTTATTAACTTCCATCTGTAGTCTATGTTTGAATGTCTGAATGCTTGGGTCAGTGACACTGTTCTCGGATAGTGCATTCCACTTTGTTACCACACCGTTTGATAAGAACCTCCATCCAGGCTCAGTGTTACTGTGTTGGACAAAGATTTTATGACATTGTCCTCGGGCACCTGTATGGGGAGTTAGAGTGAAGAGATCTGTTGGTGTGATAGGGGATAGACCATTGAATATCATAGGTATAAATGAGGTCATGTCTGACAAGACATCCTTGCACTGAATGGAGATTAAGTTGGTCTAGCCGATCATGGTATGGTACTTGATTACTTGATGTTCAAAGGCCAGGGCCTCACATCCATGGTCTTTCACCGCTGTGTCCCTTTTCTTGAGGCTTAGCTGGTCTGGGATTGAGTTTGGTGGTGCTCTGCATAGATGTGTGTCTCTCGGGACAAGCGGCTCATCCAGGATATCCTCTAGCAATTTGTCCAGTTTAACTTTAAATTGCAGTACTAACTACTGTACATCTTTAGAGGTCTCTCAGCACCTTTGGTAGGCTGTTAAATAGCTTAGCTCCATTGGCAGTAAAGCTGGCTGTTAGTAGTGTCTGGACTCTACTGGGGGTTTGACTGGGCACTGTTCTTCTTATGTATTGTCATCCAGTATGATTAAAGTGGTGAGACATTATGCCAGCAGTGTCAGATGGATTTGGCTCTAGTTGCTCAAGGATCTTCCATACATAGATTATTATGTATCCCTCTCTCTTCTTCTTTGCTCAGAGTCCCTCTATTCATCTTGTGAAGGAGCGTTGGTTTGCTTATAGAGCCTGAATTTTTGATGTTTTATGTGGTCACCAGAGCTGGCTACAGTATTCAAGGATGGGTTGTACAAGATACTTCCACAGTAGTATGAAGGTTTCTTTTCTTGTTTTAAATGTTCTAAGTACCCACCCTGCTATTCTGCTAGCTTTTTTAAGGGTCTCTTAAATGTGGGTATGTAAGTCTCCATTTTCTGATAGGTGAACTCCCAGGCATTTTACTACCAAGTTGGCCTTTATTTCTTGTTTGTGTTCAGTCATGAGGCATGTTGACATCTTGATTGCTTCCAGGGGCCCATATTGGAGTGCCTCAAATTTGTCGTCATGTTAGAGTTTGTCCAGTTGTACACTGCATTGAGGTCCTCTTATAGTTTTTGGACATCGGCTGGTGAGGTCACTCTCATCCTTATGTTCATATCATTGGCAAAATATTACAAAGTGGCATGTTGTACACTACAGTCTATGTCAGCCATTAGAATTAAGAAGAGGAGGGAGGCCCAAGACTGTTCCTTGTTTGACTCTACTTTGTACCGGGCTGGGTTGTAAGGTTGCTCCATTTGCAGAAACCATCTGGCTCATGGATGTGAGGAATTTATGGAGCCAAATACCAAGTTCGCCTGTTATTACAAGATTCTTTAACTTATGCGACAGTATACCATGATCGACCTTGTTAAAAGCTTTGGCAAAATTAAGGAAGATGGTTTTGGTGTTTTTGTTTGCTGATATTTGGAGTAGTAGTCGATCCTGGTATTCTAAAAGTTTGGAGAGGCATGACCTTCCCTGGTGGAATCCATGTTGTCCCTTGTTCATGTGGTTGTTGGTTCCATGTGGTATATGGAAATCTGCGAAGTAGAAACCATATGTTTATTATGCTATTTATATATATATATATATATATATATATATATATATATATATATATATATATATATATATATTAATCCCTTATGAAGCCTCCCCATACTCGTAACAACCTTGCCCATACTCTTAATAACCTTTCCCATACTCTGTTAAATACTTCCTATGCTCTTAAACATTTTCTATTCTAGTAATGATACAACTTTGATAATGAATTTGCTGTGCAGTATGGATGGCGATGAATGCACTGCACAACCAAGAAGAGCACTTCTAGCTCTTCTGAAGGCGCTTCTTCAGGTGGTGCAGTAGCTTCTGTTTCTACTGAAGATGTAGGCATAACTGGCGGTGTCCTCCGAGTTAGGAACATGGTTATGGGGAGTTGCTCGCGCTGTTTTTACTTCTGGGCAAGAATGGATTTATACACTCACGTGGGTCTGTCTATTGAATTTGCAAATTGCAATGAACGAATCATCTGGGGTTCCCATTCTTGAGCCACTCAGTGAAGTTCCTTGGCCAATAGAACACTTTGTACAATCTCATGTAGAGTAAACCTATTACATATATTATTTATTTTAAAGTGTTTTAATTAGTTTTCTTAATTTTTGAACTGTTTTTCATTTTCATCAGCCAATATACAGTACTGATAAATATATGAATAAATATATGCACTGCAGAAACCTGTGATATCCGAAACCTCAGCATTATGTAGCAGGTTCGCGAAGTAGCAAGGGATTACTGTATTGCAATTAGCTTTGCTAGCACATCTTTGGTATTTTTCAGTAAGACTACTGGGATATCGTCTGGTCCTGCTGCCCTACTACTTTTCAGTTTGCTTATTACTCTTTTTATATCAATCTCAGTGAATCTGAAGTTTAACAAGGTTTGTAATGTCTCGGATGTTGAGGTAGACTGCGGTTAGTGGAAGATTGTCCATGGGTCTGATGATTTTGGAGCTGTCTGGGGTTCTGTAGACTTACTTGTATTGCTTATTGCTCTTTTTATATCAATCTCAGTGAATCTGAAGTTTAACAGGGTTTGTAATGTCTCGGATGTTGAGGTAGACTGCGGTTAGTGAAAGATTGTCCATGGGTCTGATGATTTTGGAGCTGTCTGGGGTTCTGTAGACTTACTTGTATTGCTTAATGAGGTCATCACAGATTTTTTTGTGGTTCTGTTTCTAATATTCCCTCTTTCGATATTAGTGGTCCTATTTGTGGTTTATATCTGGAGAAATATTTGTGTACTCAAAGTAGTATTTGGGATTGGTCTTGATGGTTGAGACTACTTTGGCTTCTTCCCATTGATGTTAGTCATTATGGGATTTCTTTATTTCTCTCAATCTGAGCTACAAGTACCTTTTGTTCTAGTGTATGCTGCCTATTTTTGCTGTGTGTTGATGAGAGTTGCTTTTGTATGTGTGTTCTTTTCCTCATGATAATATTTTTTATTCTAGGTATTGTCCTGTAGCGGCGAGATCGCGAGTCCCCAGCCAAAAGTTCCCGCCGCCCTGACAAGGTCCGCTCGGTGGTTCAAGGAGAGGGTATTGAGGAGAGAAGAGTATTTTCTATTTTTAATTTACACACAAAAAAAATAGAAATCAACCACAACCCCAGAGAACAAAAATGTAAATTTACCCAATTACCAAAATATTAACTATGTGAGTCTGTACAACTTTCTTCAGCTCTGGGAGTGCTATTACCAGTATGGGAGGGGGGGGGAAAGGGAGGTGGGCCCGCTTTCTTGAGGGAAGAGAGGTGGGCCCGCTTTCTTGAGGGAAGAGAGGTTCCTTTTTCTTAAGGGACTACGAGTCCTGCTCCAGCCAATGATGGGTAAGTGGTGGTTCCAGTCAGAGCGGAAAGTGCGAGGGCTCAGGCTCCAATCGATGCGTCCCTTTACTGCCACACCAGAGTCAAGATTGGCTTCAGCCGTCTCCGAAAGCCAGATGTCGGCGACAATCGGTACCACAGAGCTGGAAAAGAGAAGGCACATTCAGTCACCTATTCACTGCCACACTCAAAACATCTTTACTCCTAACTCATTCAACCATATCCACTCTCACACAATCTTCACTCACCTATCCTCCGTCTAGGCAGCTCTTCCTTCCTCAATCTCAAACTTGAATTCCGAACTTTTACCAACACTTTCTAAAATATATGCTGAAAGAATCCGCCTAAAAAGAAAACGGGAGATGAATGGGGGAGCACGATAGAGATCCGTCGAGTCCCCCCACACAAAGCAAAGACGGTGATCACACGATCCACACACACACACACACACACACACACACACACATTCTGCAAAAGAAGAAAGAGATTAGACATAGGGAAAGGGAGGTGGACAACCAAACTACTACAGTCCTACTTCTGTGGGACTCAGGTTATCTCCGTGGGGAGATGTAGAGTTGGTAGATTCTGAGTAGTTTTGAGAAAAGGTTTTCTATGATTTTGTTTTGATAGTGTTAATTACAACAACCTAGTCTGATCTGCATACTATGTATAGGTTAAATTTGTTAATGATTTGACTTAAATTAAACCTGTTGCATTTCAGCATGTTAGCCCACACTAGATGATTTCATTGAAGATGATCAATTTGCAGCCTATTGCCTGACACTAGGCAGTAAAGTAGATCATACCATTCTTACTTTTTCTCTGTTATGATCTAAGTTTGCTGCACCACTCAAAGAAGAACCTGTATTCAGCAAGGTAATTATATGCCACTTGATTGATTTCATTCTTTATTTTTTCTGATTATTAATGTTCCGTGTTTCACCTGATAGTGTTGATTAGAACAACCTTATGTGATCTTCATACTGTGTGGAGGTTAAATTTTGTTGAGGATTTGAGTTTAATTAAATTGTTGCATTTCAGCATGTTAGCCTACACTAGGAGATTTCATAGAAGATGATCAATTTGCAGCCTATTGCCTCACACTTGGCAGTAAAGTTGATAATACTCTTCTCACTTTATTTATGATCTAAGTTTGCTGCTCCACTCAAAGAAGCATCTGTTTTCAGCAAGGTAATTAATTATGTGCAACTTGATTGATTTCATTATTGATTATTTCTGATGATTAATGTTCCGTGTTTCACCTGATAGTTTTGATTAGAATAACCTTGTGTGTGATCTGCATACTATGTGTAGGCTAAATTTTGTTTAGGATTTGACTTAAATTAAACCTGTTGCATTTCAGCATGTTAGCCCACACTAGATGATTTCATTGAAGATGATCAATTTGCAGCCTATTGCCTGACACTAGGCAGTAAAGTAGATCATACCATTCTTACTTTTTCTCTGTTATGATCTAAGTTTGCTGCACCACACAAAGAAGAACCTGTATTCAGCAAGGTAATTATATGCCACTTGATTGATTTCATTCTTTATTTTTTCTGATGATTAATGTTCCGTGTTTCACCTGATAGTGTTGATTAGAACAACCTTATGTGATCTTAATACTGTGTGGAGGTTAAATTTTGTTGAGGATTTGAGTTTAATTAAATTGTTGCATTTCAGCATGTTAGCCTACACTAGGAGATTTCATTGAAGATGATCAATTTACTGCCTCACACTTGGCAGTAAAGTTGATAATACTCTTCTCACTTTATTTAGGATCTAAGTTTGCTGCTCCACTCAAAGAAGCATCTGTTTTCAGCAAGGTAATTATATGACACTTGTTTGATTTCATCCTTTATTTTTTCTGATGATTAATGTTCCGAGTTTCACCTGATGGTTTTGATTACAACAACCTTGTCTGATCTTCATACTATGTGTAGGTTAAATTTTGTTGAGCATTTGAGTTTAATTAAAATTGTTGCATTTCAGCTTGTTTTTCCACACTAGGAGATTTCATTAAAGATGATCAATTAGTAGCCTATTGCCTCACACTTCGCAGTAAAGTAGATCATACCGTTCTTACTTTTTCTCCTATTATCAAAGTTTGCTGCACCGCTCAAAGAAGAATCTGTATTCATTGAGGTAATTATATGCCACTTGTTTGATTTCATTCTTTATTTTTTCTGATGATTAATTTCCGTGTTTCACCTGATAGTGTTGATTACAACAACCTTGTCTGATCTTCATACTATGTGTAGGTTAAATTTTGTTGAGGATTTAAGTTGAATTAAACTTATTGCATTTCAGCCTGTTAGCCCACACTAGATGATCAATTTTGCAGTAAAGTAGATCATAATCTTCTCATGTTTCTGTTATGATCTAAGTTTGCTGCACCACTCAAAGAAGCATCTGTCTTCAGCAAGGTAATTAATTATGTGCAACTTGATTGATTTCATTATTGATTATTTCTGATGATTAATGTTCCGTGTTTCACCTGATAGTTTTGATTAGAATAACCTTGTGTGATCTGCATACTATGTGTAGGCAAAATTTTGTTCAGGCTTTGACTTAAATTAAACCTGTTGCATTTCAGCATGTTAGCCCACACTAGATGATTTCATTGAAGATGATCAATTTGCTGCCTATTGCCTCACACTTGGCAGTAAAGTAGATCATACCGTTCTTGCTTTTTCTCTGTTATGATCTATATTTGCTGCACCACTCAAAGAAGAATTTGTATTCAGCAAGGTAATTATAGGACACTTGTTTGATTTCATCCTTTATTTTTTCTGATGATTAATGTTCTGTGTTTCACCTGATGGTTTTGATTACAACAACCTTGTTTAATCTTCATACTCTTATTAGGTTAAATTTTTTTGAGGATTTGGATCTAATTAAAATTTTTGCATTTCAGCCTGTTATCCCACACTAGATGATCAATTTTGCAGTAAAGTAGAACATACTCTTTTCACTGTTTCTGTTATGATCTAAGTTTGCTGCACCACTCAACGAAGAACCTGTATTCAGCAAGGTAATTATATGCCACTTGATTGAATTCATTATTAATTTTCTCTGATGATTAATATCCATGTTTTACTTGATAGTGTTGATTACAACAACCTTGTCTGATTTTCATACTATGTGTAGGTTAAATGTTGTTGAGGATTTGACTTAAATTAAACCTTTTGCATTTCAGCATGTTAGCCCACACTAGATGATTTCATTGAAGATGATCAATTTGTTGTTTATTGCCTCACAGTTGGCAGTAAAGTAGATCATACCGTTCATGCTTTTTCTCTGTTATGATCTAAGTTTGCTGCACCACTCAAAGAAGAATCTGTATTCAGCAAGTTAATTATAGGACACTCATTTGATTTCATCCTTTATTTCTTCTGATGATTAATGTTCCGTGTTTCACCTGATGGTTTTAATTACAACAACCTTGTCTGATCTTCATACTATGTGTAGGTTAAATTTTGTTGAGTATTTGAGTTTAATTAAAATTGTTGCATTTCAGCCTGTTATCCCACACTAGGAGATTTCATTGAAGATGATCAATTTGTAGCCTATTGCTTCACACTTCGCAGTAAAGTAGATCATACCCTTCTTACTTTTTCTCCTATGATCAAGGTTTGCTGCACCACTCAAAGAAGAATCTGTATTACTCAAGGTAATTATATGCCACTTGATTGATTTCATTCTTTATTTTTTCTGATGATTAATTTCTGTGTTTCACCTGATAGTGTTGATTACAATAACCTTGTCTGATCTTCATACTATGTGTAGGTTAAATTTTGTTGAGCATTTGAGTTTAATTAAAATTGTTGCATTTCAGCCTGTTATCCCACACTAGGAGATTTCATTGAAGATGATCAATTTGTAGCCTATTGCCTCACACTTCACAGTAAAGTAGATCATACCCTTCTTACTTTTTCTCCTATGATCAAAGTTTGCTGCACCACTCAAAGAAGAATCTGTATTACTCGAGGTAATTATATGCCACTTGATTGATTTCATTTTTTTTTTTCTGATGATTAATTTCCGTGTTTCACCTGATAGTGTTGATTACAATAACCTTGTCTGATCTTCATACTATGTGTAGGTTAAATTTTGTTGAGGATTTGAGTTTAATTAAACTTATTTCATTTCAGCCTGTTAGCCCACACTACATGATCAATTTTGCAGTAAAGTAGGTCATACTCTTCTTACTGTTTCTGTTATGATCTAAGTTTGCTGCACCACTCAAAGAAGCATCTGTCTTCAGCAAGGTAATTAAGTATGTGCAAATTGATTGATTTCATTATTCATTATTTTGGAGGGTTAATGTTCTGTGTTTCACCTGATAGTTTTGATTACAACAACCTTGTATGATCTGCATACTATGTGTAGGTTAAATTTTGTTGAGGATTTGAGTTTAATTAAACTTATTGCATTTCAGCCTGTTAGCCCACACTAGATGATCAATTTTGCAGTAAAGTAGAGCATACTCTTTTCACTGTTTCTGTTATGATCTAAGTTTGCTACACCACTCAAAGAAGAACCTGTATTCAGCAAGGTAATTATATGCCACTTGATTGAATTCATTATTAATTTTCTCTGATGATTAATATCCATGTTTCACTTGATAGTGTTGATTACAACAACCTTGTCTGATTTTCATACTATGTGTAGGTTAAATGTTGTTGAGGATTTGACTTAAATTAAACCTTTTGCATTTCAGCATGTTAGCCCACACTAGATGATTTCATTGAAGATGATCAATTTGCTGTTTATTGCCTCACACTTGGCAGTAAAGTAGATCATACCGTTCTTGCTTTTTCTCTGTTATGATCTAAGTTTGCTGCACCACTCAAAGAAGAATCTGTATTCAGCAAGGTAATTATAGGACACTTGTTTGATTTCATCCTTTATTTTTTCTGATGATTAATGTTCCGTGTTTCACCTGATGGTTTTGATTACAACAACCTTGTCTGATCTTCATACTATGTGTAGGTTAAATTTTGTTGAGCATTTGAGTGTAAGTAAAATTGTTGCATTTCAGCCTGTTATCCCACACTAGGAGATTTCATTGAAGATGATCAATTTGTAGCCTATTGCCTCACACTTCGCTGTAAAGTAGATCATACCCTTCTTTCTTTTTCTCCCATTATTAAAGTTTGCTGCACCGCTCAAAGAAGAATCTGTATTCATTGAGGTAATTATATGCCACTTGATTGATTTCATTCTTTATTTTTTCTGATGATTAATTTCCGTGTTTCACCTGATAGTGTTGATTACAACAACCTTGTCTGATCTTCATACTATGTGTAGGTTAAATTTTGTTGAGGATTTAAGTTTAATTAAATTTATTGCATTTCAGCCTGTTAGCCCACACTAGATGATCAATTTTGCAGTAAAGTAGATCATAATCTTCTCATGTTTTTGTTATGATCTAAGTTTGCTGCACCACTCAAAGAAGCATCTGTCTTCAGCAAGGTAATTAATTATGTGCAACTTGATTGATTTCATTATTGATTATTTCTGATGATTAATATTCCGTGTTTCACCTGATAGTTTTGATTAGAATAACCTTGTGTGATCTGCATACTATGTGTAGGCAAAATTTTGTTCAGGATTTGACTTAAATTAAACCTGTTGCATTTCAGCATGTTAGCCCACACTAGATGATTTCATTGAAGATGATCAATTTGCTGCCTATTGCCTCACACTTGGCAGTAAAGTAGATCATACCGTTCTTGCTTTTTCTCTGTTATGATCTAAGTTTGCTGCACCACTCAAAGAAGAAAATTGTATTCAGCAAGGTAATTATAGGACACTTGTTTGATTTCATCCTTTATTTTTTCTGATGATTAATGTTCCGTGTTTCACCTGATAGTGTTGATTACAATAACCTTGTCTGATCTTGATACTATGTGTAGGTTAAATTTTGTTGAGGATTTGAGTTTAATTAAACTTATTGCATTTCAGCCTGTTAGCCCACACTAGATGATCAATTTTGCAGTAAAGTAGAGCATACTCTTTTCACCGTTTCTGTTATGATCTAAGTTTGCTACACCACTCAAAGAAGAACCTGTATTCAGCAAGGTAATTATATGCCACTTGATTGATTTGATTTCATTCTTTATTTTTTCTGATTATTAATTTCCGTGTTTCACCTGATAGTGTTGATTACAACAACCTTGTCTGATCTTCATACGATGTGTAGGTTAAATTTTGTTGAGAATTTGAGTTTAATTAAACTTATTGCATTTCAGCCTGTTAGCCCACACTAGATGATCAATTTTGCAGTAAAGTAGATCATAATCTTCTCACTGTTTCTGTTATGATCTAAGTTTGCTGCACCACTCAAAGGAGCATCTGTCTTCAGCAAGGTAATTAATTATGTGCAACTTGATTGATTTCATTATTGATTATTTCTGATGATTAATGTTCTGTGTTTCACCTGATAGTTTTGATTACAACAACCTTGTATGATCTGCATACTATGTGTAGGTTAAATTTTGTTGAGGATTTGAGTTTAATTAAACTTATTGCATTTCAGCCTGTTAGCCCACACTAGATGATCAATTTTGCAGTAAAGTAGAGCATACTTTTTCACTGTTTCTGTTATGATCTAAGTTTGCTGCACCACTCAAAGAAGAACCTGTATTCAGCAAGGTAATTATATGCCACTTGATTGAATTCATTATTAATTTTCTCTGATAATTAATTTCCGTGTTTCACCTGATAGTGTTGATTACAACAACCTTGTTTGATCTTCATACTATGTGTAGGTTAAATTTTGTTGAGGATTTGAGTTTAATTAAACTTATTGCATTTTAGCCTGTTAGCCCACACTAGATGATCAATTTTGCAGTAAAGTAGATCATAATCTTCTCACTGTTTCTGTTATGATCTAAGTTTGCTGCACCACTCAAAGAAGCATCTGTCTTCAGTAAGGTAATTAATTATGTGCAACTTGATTGATTTCATTATTGATTATTTCTGATGATTAATGTTCCGTTTTTCACCTGATAGTTTTGATTAGAATAACCTTGTGTGATCTGTATACTATGTGTAAGCTAAATTTTGTTTAGGATTTGACTTAAATTAAACCTGTCGCATTTCAGCCTGTTAGCCCACACTAGATGATTTCATTGAAGATGATCAATTTGTAGCCTATTGCCTCACACTTGGCAGTAATGTAGATCATACCCTTCTTACTTTTTCTCCTATGATCAAAGTTTGCTGCACCACTCAAAGAAGAATCTGTATTCCTCGAGGTAATTATATGCCACTTGTTTGATTTAATTCTTTATTTTTTCTGATGATTAATTTCCGTGTTTCACCTGATAGTGTTGATTACAAAAACCTTGTCTGATCTTCATACTATGTGTAGGTCAAATTTTGTTGAGGATTTGAGTTTAATTTTAACTTATTTCATTATAGCCTTTTAGCCCACACTAGATGATCAATTTTGTAGTAAAGTAGAGCATACTCTTCTCACTGTTTCTGTTATGATCTAAGTTTGCCTTCCCATTCAACGAAGAACCTGTATTCAGCAAGGTAATTATATGCCACTTGATTGAATTCATTATTAATTTTCTTTGATGATTAATTTCCGTGTTTCACCTGATAGTGTTGATTACAACAACCTTGTCTGATCTTCATACTATGTTTATGTTAAATTTTGTTGAGGATTTGAGTTTAATTAAACTTATTTCATTTCAGCCTGTTTGCCCACACTAGATGATCAATTTTGAAGTAAAGTAGAGCATACTCTTTTCACTGTTTCTCTTAAGATCTAACTTTGCTGCACCACTCAAAGAAGAACCTGTATTCAGCAAGGTAATTATATACCACTTGATTGAATTCATTATAAATTTTCTCTTATAATTAATGTTCCGTGTTTCACCTGATGGTTTTGATTACAACAATCTTGTCTGAACTTCATACTATGTGTAGGTTAAATTTTGTTGAGCATTTGAGTTTAATTAAAATTGTTGTATTTCAGCCTGTTATTCCACACTAGGAGATTTCATTGAAGATGATCAATTTGTAGCCTATTGCCTCACACTTCGCAGTAAAGTAGATCATACCCTTCTTACTTTTTCTCCTATTATCAAAGTTTGCTGCACCGCTCAAAGAAGAATCTGTATTCAACATCGAGGTAATTATATGCCACTTGATTGATTTCATTCTTTATTTTTTCTGATGATTAATGTTCCGTGTTTCACCTGATAGTGTTGATTACAATAACCTTGTCTGATCTTCATACTATGTGTAGGTTAAATTTTGTTGCGGATTTGAGTTTAATTTAACTTATTTCATTTCAGCCTGTTTGCCCACACTAGATGATCAATTTTGAAGTAAAGTAGAGCATACTCTTTTCACTGTTTATGTTAAGATCTAACTTTGAGGCACCACTCAAAGAAGAACCTGTATTCAGCAAGGTAATTATATACCACTTGATTGAATTCATTATAAATTTTCTGTGATAATTAATTTCCGTGTTTCACCTGATAGTGTTGATTACAACAACCTTTTTTGATCTTCATACTATGTGTAGGTTAAATTTTGTTGAGGATTTGAGTTTAATTAAACTTATTGAATTTCAGCCTGTTAGCTCACACTAGATGATCAATTTTGCAGTAAAGTAGATCATAATCTTCTCACTGTTTCTGTTATGATCTAAGTTTGCTGCACCACTCAAAGAAGCATCTGTCTTCAGTAAGGTAATTAATTATGTGCAACTTGATTGATTTCATTATTGATTATTTCTGATGATTAATGTTCCGTTTTTCACCTGATAGTTTTGATTAGAATAACCTTGTGTGATCTGTATAGTATGTGTAAGCAAAATTTTGTTTAGGATTTGACTTAAATTAAACCTGTCGCATTTCAGCATGTTAGCCCACACTAGATGATTTCATTGAAGATGATCAATTTGTAGCCTATTGCCTCACACTTCGCAGTAATGTAGATCATACCCTTCTTACTTTTTCTCCTATGATCAAAGTTTGCTGCACCACTCAAAGAAGAATCTGTATTCCTCGAGGTAATTATATGCCACTTGTTTGATTTCATTCTTTTTTTTTCTGATGATTAATTTCCGTGTTTCACCTGATAGTGTTGATTACAACAACCTTGTCTGATCTTCATACTATGTGTAGGTTAAATTTTGTTGAGGATTTGAGTTTAATTTAACTTATTTCATTTTAGCCTTTTAGCCCACACTAGATGATCAATTTTGCAGTAAAGTAGAGCATACTCTTCTCACTGTTTCTGTTATGATCTAAGTTTGCGAACCCATTCAAAGAAGAACCTGTATTCAGCAAGGTAATTATATGCCACTTGATTGAATTCATTATTAATTTTCTTTGATGATTAATTTCCGTGTTTCACCTGATAGTGTTGATTACAACAACCTTGTCTGATCTTCATACTATGTGTAGGTTAAATTTTGTTGAGGATTTGAGTTTAATTTAACTTATTTCATTTCAGCCTGTTTGCCCACACTAGATGATCAATTTTGAAGTAAAGTAGAGCATACTCTTTTCACTGTTTCTGTTAAGATCTAACTTTGCTGCACCACTCAAAGAAGAACCTGTATTCAGCAAGGTAATTATATACCACTTGATTGAATTCATTATAATTTTTCTCTGATAATTAATTTTCCGTGTTTCACCTGATGGTTTTGATTACAAAAATCTTGTCTGATCTTCATACTATGTGTAGGTTAAATTTTGTTGAGCATTTGAGTTTAATTAAAATTGTTGTATTTCAGCCTGTTATTCCACACTAGGAGATTTCATTGAAGATGATCAATTTGTAGCCTATTGCCTCACACTTCGCAGTAAAGTAGATCATACCCTTCTTACTTTTTCTCCTATTATCAAAGTTTGCTGCACCGCTCAAAGAAGAATCTGTATTCATTGAGGTAATTATATGCCACTTGATTGATTTCATTCTTTATTTTTTCTGATGATTAATTTCCGTGTTTCACCTGATAGTGTTGATTACAACAACCTTGTCTGATCTTCATACTATGTGTAGGTTAAATGTTGTTGTGGATTTGACTTAAATTAAACCTGTTGCATTTCAGCATGTTAGCCCACACTAGATGATCAATTTTGCAGTAAAGTAGATCATAATCTTCTCACGGTTTCTGTTATGATCTAAGTTTGCTGCACCACTCAAAGAAGCATCTGTCTTCAGCAAGGTAATTAATTATGTGCAACTTGATTGATTTCATTCTTTATTTTATCTGATGATTAATGTTCCGTGTTTCACCTGATAGTGTTGATTACAACAACCTTGTCTGATCTTCATACGATGTGTAGGTTAAATTTTGTTGAGGATTTGAGTTTAATTTAACTTATTTCATTTCAGCCTGTTACCTTACACTAGATGATCAATTTTGCAGTAAAGTAGAGCATACTCTTTTCACTGTTTCTGTTATGATCTAAGTTTGCTACACCACTCAAAGAAGAACCTGTATTCAGCAAGGTAATTATATGCCCATGATTGAATTCATTATTAATTTTCTCTGATGATTAATTTCCGTGTTTCACCTGATAGTGTTGATTACAACAACCTTGTCTGATCTTCATACTATGTGTAGGTTAAATGTTGTTGAGGATTTGACTTAAATTAAACCTGTTGCATTTCAGCATGTTAGCCCACACTAGATGATTTCATTGAAGATGATCAATTTTCTGTTTATTGCCTCACACTTGGCAGTAAAGTAGATCATACCTTTCTTGCTTTTTCTCTGTTATGATCTAAGTTTGCTGCACCACACAACGAAGAATCTGTCTTCAGCAAGGTAAGTAATTATGTGCAACTTGATTGATTTCATTATTGATTATTTCTGATGATTAATGTTCCGTGTTTCACCTGATAGTTTTGATTAGAATAACCTTGTGTGATCTGCATACTATGTGTAGGCTAAATTTTGTTTAGGATTTGACTTAAATTAAACCTGTTGCATTTCAGCATGTTAGCCCACACTAGATGATTTCATTGAAGATGATCAATTTGCTGCTTATTGCCTCACACTTGGCAGTACAGAAGATCATACGGTTCTTGCTTTTTCTCTGTTATGATCTAAGTTTGCTGCACCACTCAAAGAAGCATCTGTCTTCAGCAAGGTAATTAATTATGTGCAACCTTATTGATTTCATTCTTTATTTTTTCTGATGATTAATGTTCCGTGTTTCACCTGATAGTGTTGATTACAACAACCTTGTCTGATCTTCATACGATGTGTAGGTTAAATTTTGTTGAGGATTTGAGTTTAATTTAACTTATTTCATTTCAGCCTGTTAGCCTACACTAGATGATCAATTTTGCAGTAATGTAGAGCATACTCTTTTCACTGTTTCTGTTATGATCTAAGTTTGCTACACCACTCAAAGAAGAACCTGTATTCAGCAATGTAATTATATGCCCATGATTGAATTCATTATTAATTTTCTCTGATGATTTATTTCCGTGTTTCACCTGATAGTGTTGATTACAACAACCTTGTCTGATTTTCATACTATGTGTAGGTTAAATGTTGTTGAGGATTTGACTTAAATTAAACCTGTTGCATTTCAGCATGTTTTGCCCACACTAGATGATTTCATTGAAGATGATTAATTTGCTGTTTATTGCCTCACACTTGCCAGTAAAGTAGATCATACCTTTCTTGCTTTTTCTCTGTTATGATCTAAGTTTGCTGCACCACACAAAGAAGAATCTGTATTTAGCAAGGTAATTATATGCCACTTGATTGAATTCATTATTAATTTTCTCTGATTAATGTTCCGTGTTTCACCTGATGGTTTTGATTACAACAACCTTGTCTGATCTTCATACTATGTGTAGGTTAAATTTTGTTGAGGATTTGAGTTTAATTAAACTTATTTCATTTCAGCCTGTTTGCCCACACTAGATGATCAATTTTGCAGTAAAGTAGATCATAATCTTCTCACGGTTTCTGTTTTGATCTAAGTTTGCTGCACCACTCAAAGAAGAACCTGTATTCAGCAAGGTAATTATATACCACTTGATTGAATTCATTATAAATTTTCTCTGATAATTAATGTTCCGTGTTTCACCTGATGGTTTTGATTACAACAATCTTGTCTGAACTTCATACTATGTGTAGGTTAAATTTTGTTGAGCATTTGAGTTTAATTAAAATTGTTGTATTTCAGCCTGTTATTCCACACTAGGAGATTTCATTGAAGATGATCAATTTGTAGCCTATTGCCTCACACTTCGCAGTAAAGTAGATCATACCCTTCTTACTTTTTCTCCTATTATCAAAGTTTGCTGCACCGCTCAAAGAAGAATCTGTATTCATCGAGGTAATTATATGCCACTTGATTGATTTCATTCTTTATTTTTTCTGATGATTAATGTTCCGTGTTTCACCTGATAGTGTTGATTACAACAACCTTGTCTGATCTTCATACTATGTGTAGGTTAAATTTTGTTGCGGATTTGAGTTTAATTTAACTTATTTCATTTCAGCCTGTTTGCCCACACTAGATGATCAATTTTGCAGTAAAGTAGATCATAATCTTCTCACTGTTTCTGTTATGATCTAAGTTTGCTGCACCACTAAAAGAAGCATCTGTCTTCAGCAAGGTAATTAATTATGTGCAACTTGATTGATTTCATTATTGATTATTTCTGATGATTAATGTTCCGTGTTTCACCTGATAGTTTTGATTAGAATAACCTTGTGTGATCTGCATACTATGTGTAGGCTAAATTTTGTTTAGGATTTGACTTAAATTAAACCTGTTGCATTTCAGCATGTTAGCCCACACTAGATGATTTCATTGAAGATGATCAATTTGCTGCTTATTGCCTCACACTTGGCAGTACAGAAGATCATACGGTTCTTGCTTTTTCTCTGTTATGATCTAAGTTTGCTGCACCACTCAAAGAAGAATCTGTATTCCTCGAGTTAATTATATGCCACTTGTTTGATTTCATTCTTTATTTTTTCTGATGATTAATTTCCGTGTTTCACCTGATAGTGTTGATTACAACAACCTTGTCTGATCTTCATACTATGTTTAGGTTAAATTTTGTTGAGGATTTGAGTTTAATTTAACTTATTTCATTTCAGCCTTTTAGCCCACACTAGATGATCAATTTTGCAGTAAAGTAGAGCATACTCTTCTCACTGTTTCTGTTATGATCTAAGTTTGCGAACCCATTCAAAGAAGAACCTGTATTCAGTAAGGTAATTATATGCCACTTGATTGAATTCATTATTAATTTTCTTTGATGATTAATTTCCGTGTTTCACCTGATAGTGTTGATTACAACAACCTTGTCTGATCTTCATACTACGTTTATGTTAAATTTTGTTGAGGATTTGAGTTTAATTAAACTTATTTCATTTCAGCCTGTTTGCCCATACTAGATGATCAATTTTGAAGTAAAGTAGAGCATACTCTTTTCACTGTTTCTGTTAAGATCTAACTTTGCTGCACCACTCTAAGAAGAACCTGTATTCAGCAAGGTAATTATATACCACTTGATTGAATTCATTATAAATTTTCTCTGATAATTAATGTTCCGTGTTTCACCTGATGGTTTTGATTACAAAAATCTTGTCTGATCTTCATACTATGTGTAGGTTAAATTTTGTTGCATTTGAGTTTAATTAAAATTGTTGTATTTCAGCCTGTTATTCCACACTAGGAGATTTCATTGAAGATGATCAATTTGTAGCCTATTGCCTCACACTTCGCAGTAAAGTAGATCATACCCTTCTTACTTTTTCTCCTATTATCAAAGTTTGCTGCACCGCTCAAAGAAGAATCTGTATTCATCGAGGTAATTATATGCCACTTGATTGATTTCATTCTTTATTTTTTCTGATGATTAATGTTCCGTGTTTCACCTGATAGTGTTGATTACAACAACCTTGTCTGATCTTCATACTATGTGTAGGTTAAATTTTGTTGAGGATTTGAGTTTAATTTAACTTCTTTCATTTCAGCCTGTTAGCCTACACTAGATGATCAATTTTGCAGTAAAGTAGAGCATACTCTTTTCACTGTTTCTGTTATGATCTAAGTTTGCTACACCACTCAAAGAAGATCCTGTATTCAGCAAGGTAATTATATGCCACTTGATTGAATTCATTATTAATTTTCTCTGATTAATTTCCGTGTTTCACCTGATGGTTCTGATTACAACAACCTTGTCTGATCTTCATACTATGTGTAGGTTAAATGTTGTTGTGGATTTGACTTAAATTAAACCTGTTGCATTTCAGCATCTTAGCCCACACTAGATTATCAATTTTGCAGTAAAGTAGATCATAATCTTCTCACGGTTTCTGTTATGATCTAAGTTTGCTGCACCACTCAAAGAAGCATCTGTCTTCAGCAAGGTAATTAATTATGTGCAACCTTATTGATTTCATTCTTTATTTTTTCTGATGATTAATGTTCCGTGTTTCACCTGATAGTGTTGATTACAACAACCTTGTCTGATCTTCATACGATGTGTAGGTTAAATTTTGTTGAGGATTTGAGTTTAATTTAACTTATTTCATTTCAGCCTGTTAGCCTACACTAGATGATCAATTTTGCAGTAATGTAGAGCATACTCTTTTCACTGTTTCTGTTATGATCTAAGTTTGCTACACCACTCAAAGAAGAACCTGTATTCAGCAATGTAATTATATGCCCATGATTGAATTCATTATTAATTTTCTCTGATGATTTATTTCCGTGTTTCACCTGATAGTGTTGATTACAACAACCTTGTCTGATTTTCATACTATGTGTAGGTTAAATGTTGTTGAGGATTTGACTTAAATTAAACCTGTTGCATTTCAGCATGTTTTGCCCACACTAGATGATTTCATTGAAGATGATTAATTTGCTGTTTATTGCCTCACACTTGGCAGTAAAGTAGATCATACCTTTCTTGCTTTTTCTCTGTTATGATCTAAGTTTGCTGCACCACACAAAGAAGAATCTGTATTTAGCAAGGTAATTATATGCCACTTGATTGAATTCATTATTAATTTTCTCTGATTAATGTTCCGTGTTTCACCTGATGGTTTTGATTACAACAACCTTGTCTGATCTTCATACTATGTGTAGGTTAAATTTTGTTGAGGATTTGAGTTTAATTAAACTTATTTCATTTCAGCCTGTTTGCCCACACTAGATGATCAATTTTGCAGTAAAGTAGATCATAATCTTCTCACGGTTTCTGTTTTGATCTAAGTTTGCTGCACCACTCAAAGAAGAACCTGTATTCAGCAAGGTAATTATATACCACTTGATTGAATTCATTATAAATTTTCTCTGATAATTAATGTTCCGTGTTTCACCTGATGGTTTTGATTACAACAATCTTGTCTGAACTTCATACTATGTGTAGGTTAAATTTTGTTGAGCATTTGAGTTTAATTAAAATTGTTGTATTTCAGCCTGTTATTCCACACTAGGAGATTTCATTGAAGATGATCAATTTGTAGCCTATTGCCTCACACTTCGCAGTAAAGTAGATCATACCCTTCTTATTTTTTCTCCTATTATCAAAGTTTGCTGCACCGCTCAAAGAAGAATCTGTATTCATCGAGGTAATTATATGCCACTTGATTGATTTCATTCTTTATTTTTTCTGATGATTAATGTTCCGTGTTTCACCTGATAGTGTTGATTACAACAACCTTGTCTGATCTTCATACTATGTGTAGGTTAAATTTTGTTTAGGATTTGAGTTTAATTTAACATTTCATTTCAGCCTGTTAGCCTACACTAGATGATCAATTTTGCAGTAAAGTAGAGCATACTCTTTTCACTGTTTCTGTTATGATCTAAGTTTGCTACACCACTCAAAGAAGAACCTGTATTCAGCAAGGTAATTATATGCCACTTGATTGAATTCATTATTAATTTTCTCTGATTAATTTCCGTGTTTCACCTGATGGTTTTGATTACAACAACCTTGTCTGATCTTCATACTATGTGTAGGTTAAATGTTGTTGTGGATTTGACTTAAATTAAACCTGTTGTATTTCAGCATGTTAGCCCACACTAGATGATCAATTTTGCAGTAAAGTAGATCATAATCTTCTCACGGTTTCTGTTTTGATCTAAGTTTGCTGCACCACTCAAAGAAGCATCTGTCTTCAGCAAGGTAATTAATTATGTGCAACTTGATTGATTTCATTCTTTTTTTTCTCTGATGATTAATGTTCCGTGTTTCACCTGATAGTGTTGATTACAACAACCTTGTCTGATCTTCATACGATGTGTAGGTTAAATTTTGTTTAGGATTTGAGTTTAATTTAACATTTCATTTCAGCCTGTTAGCCTACACTAGATGATCAATTTTGCAGTAAAGTAGAGCATACTCTTTTCACTGTTTCTGTTATGATCTAAGTTTGCTACACCACTCAAAGAAGAACCTGTATTCAGCAAGGTAATTATATGCCACTTGATTGAATTCATTATTAATTTTCTCTGATTAATTTCCGTGTTTCACCTGATGGTTTTGATTACAACAACCTTGTCTGATCTTCATACTATGTGTAGGTTAAATGTTGTTGTGGATTTGACTTAAATTAAACCTGTTGTATTTCAGCATGTTAGCCCACACTAGATGATCAATTTTGCAGTAAAGTAGATCATAATCTTCTCACGGTTTCTGTTTTGATCTAAGTTTGCTGCACCACTCAAAGAAGCATCTGTCTTCAGCAAGGTAATTAATTATGTGCAACTTGATTGATTTCATTCTTTTTTTTCTCTGATGATTAATGTTCCGTGTTTCACCTGATAGTGTTGATTACAACAACCTTGTCTGATCTTCATACGATGTGTAGGTTAAATTTTGTTGAGGATTTGAGTTTAATTTAACTTATTTCATTTCAGCCTGTTACCTTACACTAGATGATCAATTTTCAGTAAAGTAGAGCATACTCTTTTCACTGTTTCTGTTATGATTTAAGTTTGCTACACCACTCAAAGAAGAACCTGTATTCAGCAAGGTAATTATATGCCCATGATTGAATTCATTATTAATTTTCTCTGATGATTTATTTCCGTGTTTCACCTGATAGTGTTGATTACAACAACCTTGTCTGATCTTCATACTATGTGTAGGTTAAATGTTGTTGAGGATTTGACTTAAATTAAACCTGTTGCATTTCAGCATGTTTGCCCACACTAGATGATTTCATTGAAGATGATCAATTTGCTGTTTATTGCCTCACACTTGGCAGTAAAGTAGATCATACCTTTCTTGCTTTTTCTCTGTTATGATCTAAGTTTGCTGCACCACACAAAGAAGAATCTGTATTTAGCAAGGTAATTATATGCCACTTGATTGAATTCATTATTAATTTTCTCTGATTAATGTTCCGTGTTTCACCTGATGGTTTTGATTACAACAACCTTGTCTGATCTTCATACTATGTGTAGGTTAAATTTTGTTGAGGATTTGAGTTTAATTAAACTTATTGCATTTCAGCCTGTTAGCCCACACTAGATGATCAATTTTGCAGTAAAGTAGATCATAATCCTCTCACTGTTTCTGTTATGATCTAAGTTTGCTGCACCACTCAAAGAAGCATCTGTCTTCAGTAAGGTAATTAATTATGTGCAACTTGATTGATTTCATTATTGATTATTTCTGATGATTAATGTTCCGTTTTTCACCTGATAGTTTTATTAGAATAACCTTGTGTGATCTGCATACTATGTAAGCAAAATTTTGTTTAGGATTTGACTTAAATTAAACCTGTTGCATTTCAGCATGTTAGCCCACACTAGATGATTTCATTGAAGATGATCAATTTGCTGCTTATTGCCTCACACTTGGCAGTACAGAAGATCATACGGTTCTTGCTTTTTCTCTGTTATGATCTAAGTTTGCTGCACCACTCAAAGAAGAATTTGTATTCAGCAAGGTAATTAAAGGACACTTGTTTGATTTCATCCTTTATTTTTTCTGATGATTAATGTTCCGTGTTTCACCTGATGGTTTTGATTACAACAACGTTGTCTGATCTTCATACTATGTGTAGGTTAAATTTTGTTGAGCATTTGAGTTTAATTAAAATTGTTTCATTTCAGCCTGTTATCCCACACTAGAAGATTTCATTGAAGATGATCAATTTGTAGCCTATTGCATCACACTTCGCGGTAAAGTAGATCATACCCTTCTTACTTTTTCTCCTATTGTAGCGGGCCGAAAATAGATCTCTAATCCCAATCGATAATCGATCCAACCCGCTTCCTACACTGTCCGGACGTGAGAAATCGAGGGAGAATAAAACGGATTGTATATACAGTCCCTTTACTTTAAAAAAAAACAATGATAGTTACAGGTTATATTTACAAAATTTTATATTTACTGGCTAAGTGTGCACACTTCAAAATGAGGCTAAATTCCCCAATCAAAATAACGATACCAAACGAGAATCTTATAACGGGCGGATACAACAATTTACGTAAATTCTACACAAAACAAAAAACACAACCACAACCGAACGAAAAGGGGACACGCGCTATGACTTGCTGGAGGTGGGTGGTAGTTGGTTAACTAGAAGGAGGCAGGATTGTCAACGAAGGCAGGTATGGCGGTTCAGGTGGTTAGAGACACGAAAGCCCTCCTCTCAGGGCTGGGTGGAGCACTCTTCTACAGAACCCCTCTTGCTTCCAGTCCACACTTCCACTCTCTCTGAAGAAGAGATATATCCTCCTTCAGTGACCCATTTATTTTTACATGGATGGCGAAACTAATAAGTGGGCATTACCCGAAAATACATTGACTAGCTTACCTCTTTCCAGAATAACGCTTCGTTAAATTTTCTTAATACAAAATAATATCTTATTATTAGCTATTATCTTTCCAGAATAACGCCTGGAAAGAAAGAAAAACATGGTAATCATTTTATACATGAATTAAACAAAAATAAAACAAACCCATTCCCATTCACACACATTCTTACAGAGGGAGGGAGAGGGTACTGAGAAAAGGGGTGGGAGAATGGCCCTTTTACACACACTCACATTCGCCCCACCACACCCCTCCTTCCTTAAGCCATTCGACCAGCCACTCACTAAACCCTTTCAATCACTCTTCACGGTACCACTTGTGCTCAATCGCACCCTTCTGCACCCATTCACACTCGTCTACTGGTCCCTGGCTACGCGTAGTAATTAGTCGGGGTTGTTCGTCAGTCGTCCTGTCAGGTTCATCGTCACTATTTATCATCTCATCAACCATACTCTTAGCCCTCATTACCAGTTCTCCCATCTCACGACAGAATTCTTTCATACTCTTCCGTTCAGAACCCTCACTCTTCATACCCCCATTCATCAGCTCCTCACTCACAGCTCTCATCCAACTCAAGGTACATTCTTGCGAAACAGACAGGTCACTCACATCCCCTGTATTCTCAACAGGCATACCAGAAACCCCTTCGACTGGTTCCCACCAGAAACCTGAAAAATCAGCCACTTCATCATTCACTACATCAAACTCATCCCTACTATTACCATTCGTAAAACCCGAAAAATCAGCCACACTAGGTTCATTCTGCCCAAACACACTATCATTCATACTGTTCCCAAAACCAGAAAAATTTGGCACAGGCAGCTCACTCACTCGTCTACTTATACCAGCCAAATCACTCACCTGTCTATGCAAAAACTCAATCTCCCTTTCAAGATCCCCCATACCAGAAACACTCTGCTCAGACTTACTTTCATTCGTACTTGCATTCTTCCTTTCACTCTTCTTTGTACGCTTTCTACTCCTCGAGACTAAGACTAGCTCTTTCCCAGACAGATCCATACTCTCACATTCAATCTCATCAGCATGCACTTTACCTCTCTCTCTACACAGTCCATACACCGGATGGCTCACCAGGTAGTCAGGAGGCTCTCTCCATCTCCTTAACTGACTCTGATGAGCCCGCACTCTCTCAGTCATGCCGTCATTCAAACTCTCCAAAACATATGTCACTCCATTTTCCCAAACCCTCACAACTCTATAAGGTCCATCAAACTTCTCACTCATCTTTGATACATTCAACCTACCCTTCACTTCTTTCACCTTCAATACTTTTGTACCTAATTCAAATGAACGGAACCTTTCATGCGCCTCACGCCATACACTCTGCTCACTTTCACTCAAACGAAACCTATCTTTCACTCGCCTTTCAAAATTCATCACAAACTGACATGGGGACATTCCAGTTGCACTATGCACAGTTGAATTATACGCCCACAACACTCTCCCCAGACACACATCCCAGTCATTCACTGTCGTACTCATCATTCTCAACATCTCACACAAGGTTCTTATAGTCCGTTCAGCCAATCCATTTGAAGACGGTACATACGGAGTTGTTCTCACATGCTCCACACCATTCTCTCTCAACATTTGCTCAAACACTTCCCCTACAAATTCAGGCCCATTATCACTCAGACATCTTCTAGGCTTCCATACACACATAGGAAAAAACAACTGCTCAACCACACGCGCAACAGTCACACTCCTTTTATCTCTCACAGGCGCTGCATACACAAACTTACTTTTATGGTCAACCATCACAACCATACCAACATTCCCAGCACTCGTACGCGGCAAAGACACACAATCAATCACTACCAATTCAAACGGTTCTTTCGCATCAACTTTCAACATCGGTGGTTTCACTTGCACACCTTGCACCTTTCGCTTCTGACACCTTTCACACGTAGTTGCAACATCATTCACAACAGTTCTCAGAAACGGGTGGAACACATGCTCCTTCATACACTCCCACAGCTTAAACTTACCCATATGCCCATAATTATCATGCACAACCTTCACCAGACCAATCATACCAACTAAGGACATCACAGGTACATACATATCATCACCACCCTTCACATGCCTCACAAAATATACAACATCCATACAAACAACAAAATCCTTAGCATACCTTTTAAAATCACTTAAATACTCTGGCCATTCATTCAAATCAACACGCATCATTACACACCTCTTCAACTCACTAACAAAAGGACACATCTCTTGCATCTCTAGAATATCATCATCACTTAAAATCTCATTCTCATCATCCATGACCAACTCAATCATACCACAAAACTTGACAACATTCTTTGCACACTCATTCAACTTCATCACCTCACATTCACCTTTCATAAGACAATCCTTATCAGCATCCAAAGACAAATCATTTAATCTCATAAAGTCTACACCAGGCAAGAAACAACAAGGCATTTGCTCACCTTTCAGAATCACAAAGTCATGCTTCACATTCACACCATTACCCAAACTCACTTTCAGACTAACCTGTTCCCATGCCACTATCATGCCATTCCCTAATCCACTTATCCGTAACTTCACAGGTTTATGCTCGCAACATCTAAACTCTTCATACTTACTCAGAATATTCTCATTCACTAAAGACACTTGCGCTCCAGTATCAATCAAACCACAGAACAACCTTTCACTAACTTTCACTCTCGCTTCCATCATATCAGGTCCACCATGTTCGCAATACACAGAAGGAACAAGCACACCAACATCAGCACTGATATCCACACTGTCATTAACTCCCATATCATCACTCAACACACACTCATCTTCATCCAGACAATCATTCTTCTCTCTTATATATGAACACTTTTCAATTACCCAATTGTAGTGCACACCGCTCAAACATTGCAGATGTACCACATTAGGATTCAAACCCTTCATCTTCTCATCCTTGTACACAATCGGCCTCTCACCACCAAAGTGCACATAAACAATCACTCCATACAAACGACTCACTACAATCAACACTTCCTGAAATGGCGGGACCCCTTGCATACACATCGCTCTCAATTCTTTCATGAAGTTCCGCACCTTTGCCATACCAATGCTTTCAGGCTTACTACACACTTCATTCATTACCTCCTTCCTTAAATCATCTACACTATCGGGCACTCTCACATCTACTCCATCACTCTTCAAATCTTGCAAACCATTCCATACACTCTCAAACAAGGAATCACCACCACCCTTACTCTCTTTTCCATTCATAATTCCTTTCGGCAAATACTCAGGATCACTCACTCCACACACATTTTCATCATTCGTACCAGGATACCTTGACATCAAATCAGCCACTCCATTCCGTTCACCAGGCACATACTCAATCACATAGTCAAAGTCACTCAAATCTTCCAAAGTCCTTGCAATCCTACTATCAGCCCACTTCATACGCTGCAGATACACAAGAGGTTGATGATCGGTTTTTATCACAAACCTCACACCATACAAAAATGGACGCAACACTTTCAAACAATATCTTATCGCAGCCAGCTCTCGTTCCACAGTCGAATACTTTCGTTCTGCAACATTCATAGCCTTGGATACATACCCAATTATTCGCCTGACATTCTCTCCATTCAAACGCTGCTCTTGCATCAGAAAACCTCCCATACAATACCCACTCGCATCTGTATACAATTCAAGCATTTTAGCATTTACACTATAATCTGGGTAAGCTAATTCAACATCTTCAGCCGCTGCCTCCTTCAGTCTCTCATACGCCTCATTCATCTTATCATTCCACTTGACAACCGTACTACCTTTCTTGCCCATCCACTCAGTCAGAGGCTTACTCACACCAGAACAATCACGTATAAACTTTCGCTGGAACTCAATCAAACCCAAAAATGACTTCAGTTGCTTCACAGTCACCGGTTTAGGAAACATTCGCACCTTCTCAACATACTTCGATGATTTACGCAATCCATTCTCACTCACCATATGCCCAAGGAATTCCACTTCTTTTGCAAACCATTCACACTTCGCCACTTTCACCTTCACACCAACACTCTCCAACGTTCTCAACACATCATTCACCAATCTCATATGCTCCTCAAAAGTCTCAGTCATAATCAAAATATCATCTATAAACGCAATCACATTCTTACTCGCAAACTTACTCAACACAACATTCATTGCCCGCTGGAAGGCTCCGGGAGCATTAGCCAACCCAAAGCTGAGGTTCCGGAACTGGTAATGCCTCTTTGAGGAAGAGAAGGCAGTTACTGGCCGGCTCTCCTCAGCAATGGGCATCTGGTAATACCCCCGTACCAGATCCAGCTTCGTAAACCACTCCATCCCATGCATACTATACACACACTCAGATACCACACACATCGGAAACCTTTCTTTCACAGTCCTTTCATTCACCTTTCGATAATCCACACACAGACGCAATCTTCCATCCGGCTTACGTACAGGTACAATTGGACTATTCCATGCACTCTCACTCTCCTCAATCACCCCCAATTTCTCCAATTCCAAACACTGCTCCTCAATCTCTTCAGCAACCGGACGTGGGAAATGCCTCGGCCGCTGATAGATTGGGGAGTCCTCCTGCAGGACAATCTTGAATTCCGGGAGCTTTGCAACCCCGAAATCCAGATCACCCTTACTGAGGGCTCCCTTTCGCTCAAATATCATTCGATACACATCCTCCCTTTCATACTCAGTCAAACATCCATCCAATTTCACCATGTCCTTCACCTCATTATACATCCATTCACATGTCTTTTCATTCGCAACATTCACCCTGATATCCGTACTATCATCCATACCTACCTCATTGACAGTGGAGAGGTGGCCCAGTACATCTCCGACTTGGATTCCCCTCACCTGCCCTTTCACACTGGGGTCTGCCTGCACACATACAAAAGGATCATTCATTCTCATCAAGCCATCAAACACACAAGCAACACGCCTTACCTTATAACACGCATCCTTTCCATCCAATATCACAGTGTTCTCACTCACATTCAAACTAACATCCTTACTCCAACTCACTCTAACAGACACCCTTTCACCCTTCACAAGCCTTACACTCTCCATAGCAGTCACCTCAATACCAGTAAACACACTCCTCAAAACGCTACCATCTTTCCCTACATACAACTTATACACCCCATTTTTACCAATCTTTCTCTCAATCTGATCACTCGCAGGATGCACAACCATACGATTCATTTTCATAAAATCATAGCCCAAAATCACACCATACTCACTACTCACCTTATCAATCACAGAAAATTCACATTCATTCATCATCATACCATGCATTCGAACAGGTGACCTTATCATTCCAATCACAGGCACTCTCCTATTACCAATACCTATTAAACTACCCTTGCACTCAGACAGGAGGGCTTTTTCGCTAAACTTGTCATACACATCTTTATACACCAAGCTCGCCTTGCATCCAGAATCTATTAAAGCCAAACACTCAATTCCATTCAACTCCACCTTCACACTCAGACACTCATACTTCCTACCAGACAGCACTTTCACACTAGACAGACTTACCAACACATTACTCACACTCATGCACCCAGAGGATACTTCAGCAGGTACCCTCTTACCATTCAGTTTCCCGCTTCAGACTTTCCATTCACACCTTGCGCTCTCAGTCTAATCCAACACTTTTCACTTGAATGTCCTTCCATCGCACAATAGCTACATACATTCCTCTGGTCACGACACATCCTTGCATAATGACCAGCCTTTCCACAATTACCACATGCATATTTCATACTTTCCCCAGCAGTTGCTCCACCATTCAACCTCGGACAATCTTTCTTCAAATGGCCTATTTCTTTACACTCGAAGCACTCTTTCACACTTTCCTGGCAATCCTTTATCATATGCCCTTTCTTACCACACCCAAAACATGCACCAGATGTCCACCTACATTCTGCCAACATATGACCTTTCCTTCCACACCGACGACATTCCACAATCTTTCTCACACCATTCGGTCTCTCATTTGCTGGGACATACCTCGGTTTCTCTCTCATATATCCGTTCCCACGCTTGAAATTCATCTGCCCCCTTCCATTCGACCACCCTCCATTTGCCCATCCATTCTGCCGGCCCAGGAAGTTTGACATCACTCCAGCTGGTGCAGCCTTCAGGGCATCCCTGTAGCTGACAAACTGCTGGGGTGGATGAAAGCTCCTGGGCTTCTTACCCCCAACATTCACACTGTACCATCCATCCTCTTCTAGATCGCTTTCATCATCAAATCGTCCATCTTCTAACAGTTCCAACACATCCTCCCACATCAACCGTTCACCTGTCAGTCTCACTCTCTCCTTTCTCTTTCCACCCAGCCATTCACTCACCTTTCGTGGGATCGTGTCCAAAAACTTCCTCATGAGTGGTTTACATTCATTTACATCATCATCACCATACCTCGTTCTTGCCATACTCTCAAGCCTATGTGCATACATATTCACACTTTCACTCTTCCCCATTCGAGCCTTCTCAAATTCATTTACCCTTTTATACTTCACACTCTCTTTCATTCGTTTCACCTGTCCAATCATCCGCTTCTTCACCACATCGTACCTTGGTTCCCCCACACTTGTAATCACGCGGAAAAACTCCAATACTTTTCCCTCCAAACATTCCCCCAAAACATTCATCCAGTATCCCTTATTCTCCGGGTACTTGAGCTTACAATATCGCTCAAATTCCCCGAAGAATTCTTCCACACTTTTCCCACCATGTAACCTAAATCTATCTATCTTTGGCACTTCCCCTATCAAAATACCCTTTCCCACATTCACTTCACTCTCACTTGAGCTGCCTTCACTCTCACTCATATCAATCATACCATCACTCTCTCCTTCATCCGAGTACAATGAGTCCACACTCTTGCCTCTTACCTTCCTATCCTTCCCCTTTGCACCACTCTTCCTTCTTCTCTTGCATTCAACTCTCTTCCATTCTCCGTCCTTCCTATCACTCATAATCACCCTATCCTCTCTAGACTCGCACACACTCCCATTGATCCCATTAGTCTTATCCCCTTCAGTCGGAGCAGGGGTCAAGGTCGAGGGTCCTAGGGCCGGTCCTGACCCCTTCATCATGTCATACAGGTCCTGCATCCGTCGGTCCGTCTGATCCTGTCGGTCTCCCATTTCCTTCTTCATCCTATCAGTCTTTTCATTCATCCCTTTTATTTTATTCTCCATTCCCTCCATCATTCCCCGTAACATTTCACACTCCTCTTCTTTCTTTCTCAACTCCAGTCTCAATCGCGCTACTTCTTCATTCAACGTTTCCGCTACAGCCATTGTTCCCAAGTTAGTAAAAAAGATAGGAGAAGGGAAAAATCAATCAAACTACTTGTCACACTAATTGGGTATGGACTGCAATCCAATCCAGTCACGCTCCCAGTTTCGAAGTCTCACGTCCCTATTCGGGCGCCAAATGTAGCGGGCCGAAAATAGATCTCTAATCCCAATCGATAATCGATCCAACCCGCTTCCTACACTGTCCGGACGTGAGAAATCGAGGGAGAATAAAACGGATTGTATATACAGTCCCTTTACTTACAAAAAAAACAATGATAGTTACAGGTTATATTTACAAAATTTTATATTTACTGGCGAAGTGTGCACACTTCAAAATGAGGCTAAATTCCCCAATCAAAATAACGATACCAAACGAGAATCTTATAACGGGCGGATACAACAATTTACGTAAATTCTACACAAAACAAAAAACACAACCACAACCGAACGAAAAGGGGACACGCGCTATGACTTGCTGGAGGTGGGTGGTAGTTGGTTAACTAGAAGGAGGCAGGATTGTCAACGAAGGCAGGTATGGCGGTTCAGGTGGTTAGAGACACGAAAGCCCTCCTCTCAGGGCTGGGTGGAGCACTCTTCTACAGAACCCCTCTTGCTTCCAGTCCACACTTCCACTCTCTCTGAAGAAGAGATATATCCTCCTTCAGTGACCCATTTATTTTTACATGGATGGCGAAACTAATAAGTGGGCATTACCCGAAAATACATTGACTAGCTTACCTCTTTCCAGAATAACGCTTCATTAAATTTTCTTAATACAAAATAATATCTTATTATTAGCTATTATCTTTCCAGAATAACGCCTGGAAAGAAAGAAAAACATGGTAATCATTTTATACATGAATTAAACAAAAATAAAACAAACCCATTCCCATTCACACACATTCTTACAGAGGGAGGGAGAGGGTACTGAGAAAAGGGGTGGGAGAATGGCCCTTTTACACACACTCACATTCGCCCCACCACACTATGATCAAAGTTTGCTGCACCACTCAAAGAAGAATCTGTATTCCTCAAGGTAATTATATGCCACTTGATTGATTTCATTCTTTATTTTTCTGATGATTAATTTCCGTGTTTCACCTGATAGTGTTGATTACAATAACCTTGTCTGATCTTCATACTATGTGTAGGTTAAATTTTTTTGAGGATTTGAGTTTAATTAAACTTATTGCATTTCAGCCTGTTAGCCCACACTAGATGATCAATTTTGCAGTAAAGTAGATCATAATCCTCTCACTGTTTCTGTTATGATCTAAGTTTGCTGCACCACTCAAAGAAGCATCTGTCTTCAGTAAGGTAATTAATTATGTGCAACTTGATTGATTTCATTATTGATTATTTCTGATGATTAATGTTCCGTTTTTCACCTGATAGTTTTATTAGAATAACCTTGTGTGATCTGCATACTATGTAAGCTAAATTTTGTTTAGGATTTGACTTAAATTAAACCTGTTGCATTTCAGCATGTTAACCCACACTAGATGATTTCATTGAAGATGATCAATTTGCTGCTTATTGCCTCACACTTTGCAGTAAAGTAGATCATACCGTTATTGCTTTTTCTCTGTTATGATCTAAGTTTGCTTCATCACTCAAAGAAGCATCTGTCTTCAGCAAGGTAATTAATTATGTGCAACTTGATTGATTTCATTATTGATTATTTCTGATGATTAATGTTCCGTGATCCACCTGATAGTTTTGATTACAACAACCTTGTGTGATCTGCATACTATGTGTAGGTTAAATTTTGTTCAGGATTTGAGTTTAATTAAACTTATTGCATTTCAGCATGTTAGGCCACACTAGATGATCAATTTTGCAGTAAAGTAGAGCATACTCTTTTCACTGTTTCTGTTATGATCTAAGTTTGCTACACCACTCAAAGAAGAACCTGTATTCAGCAAGGTAATTATATGCCACGTGATTGAATTCATTATTAATTTTCTCTGATGATTAATTTCCGTGTTTCACCTGATAGTGTTGATTACAACAACCTTGTCTGATCTTCATACTATGTGTAGGTTAAATGTTGTTGAGGATTTAAGTTTAATTAAACTTATTTCATTTCAGCCTGTTCGCCCCCACTACATGATCAATTTTTCAGTAAAGTAGATCATAATCTTCTCACTGTTTCTGTTATGATCTAAGTTTGCTGCACCACTCAAAGAAGCATCTGTCTTCAGCAAGGTAATTAATTATGTGCAACTCGATTGATTTCATTATTGATTATTTCTGATGATTAATGTTTTGTGTTTCTCCTGATAGTTTTGATTAGAATAACCTTGTGTGATCTGCATACTATGTGTAGGCTTATTTTTTTTAGGATTTGACTTAAATTAAACCTGTTGCATTTCAGCATGTTAGCCCACACTAGATGATTTCATTGAAGATGATCAATTTGTAGCCTATTGCCTCACACTTCACAGTAATGTAGATCATACCCTTCTTACTTTTTCTCCTATGATCAAAGTTTGCTGCACCACTCAAAGAAGAATCTGTATTCCTCGAGGTAATTATATGCCACTTGTTTGATTTCATTCTTTATTTTTTCTGATGATTAATTTCCGTGTTTCACCTGATAGTGTTGATTACAACAACCTTGTCTGATCTTCATACTATGTGTAGGTTAAATTTTGTTTAGGATTTAATTTTAATTTAACTTATTTCATTTCAGCCTTTCAGCCCACACTAGATGATCAATTTTGCAGTAAAGTAGAGCATACTCTTCTCACTGTTTCTGTTATGATCTAAGTTTGCTACACCACTCAAAGAAGAACCTGTATTCAGCAAGGTAATTATATGCCACTTGATTGAATTCATTATTAATTTTCTCTGATTAATTTCCGTGTTTCACCTGATGGTTTTGATTACAACAACCTTGTCTGATCTTCATACTATGTGTAGGTTAAATGTTGTGGATTTGACTTAAATTAAACCTGTTGCATTTCAGTATGTTAGCCCACACTAGATGATCAATTTTGCAGTAAAGTAGATCATAATCTTCGCACGGTTTCTTTTATGATCTAAGTTTGCTGCACCCCTCAAAGAAGCATCTGTCTTCAGCAAGGTAATTAATTATGTGCAACTTGATTGATTTCATTCTTTATTTTTTCTGATGATTAATGTTCCGTGTTTCACCTGATAGTGTTGATTACAACAACCTTGTCTGATCATACTATGTGTAGGTTAAATTTTGTTGAGGATTTGAGTTTAATTTAACTTATTTCATTTCAGCCTGTTAGCCTACACTAGATCAATTTTGCAGTAAAGTAGAGCATACTCTTTTCACTGTTTCTGTTATGATCTAAGTTTGCTACACCACTCAAAGAAGAACCTGTATTCAGCAAGGTAATTATATGCCACTTGATTGAATTCATTATTAATTTTCTCTGATTAATTTCCGTGTTTCACCTGATGGTTTTGATTACAACAACCTTGTCTGATCTTCATACTATGTGTAGGTTAAATGTTGTTGAGGATTTGACTTAAATTAAACTTGTTGCATTTCAGCATGTTAGCCCATACTAGATGATTTCATTGAAGATGATCAATTTGCTGTTTATTGCCTCACACTTCGCAGTAAAGTAGATCATACCTTTCTTGCTTTTTCTCTGTTATGATCTAAGTTTGCTGCACCACACAAAGAAGAATCTGTATTCAGCAAGGTAATTATAGGACACTTGTTTGATTTCATCCTTTTTTTTTCTGATGATTAATGTTCCGTGTTTCACCTGATGGTTTTGATTACAACAACCTTGTATGATCTTCATACTATGTGTAGGTTAAATTTTGTTGAGCATTTGAGTTTAATTAAAATTGTTGCATTTCAGCCTGTTATCCCACACTAGGAGATTTCATTGAAGATGATCAATTTGTAGCCTATTGCCTTACACTTCGCAGTAATGTAGATCATACTCTTCTTACTTTTTCCCCTATGATCAAAGTTTGCTGCACCACTCAAAGAAGAATCTGTATTCCTCGAGGTAATTATATGCCACTTGATTGATTTCATTCTTTATTTTTTCTGATGATTAATTTCCGTGTTTCACCTGATAGTGTTGATTACAACAACCTTGTCTGATCTGCATACTATGTGTAGGCTAAATTTTGTTTAGGATTTGACTTCAATTAAACCTGTTGCATTTCAGCATGTTAGCCCACACTAGATGATTTCATTGGAGATTATCAATTTTCTGCTTATTGCCTCACACTTGGCAGTACAGAAGATCATACGGTTCTTGCTTTTTCTCTGTTATGATCTAAGTTTGCTGCACCACTCAAAGAAGAATTTGTATTCAGCAAGGTAATTATAGGACACTTGTTTGATTTCATCCTTTATTTTTTCTGATGATTAATGTTCTGTGTTTCACCTGATGGTTTTGATTACAACAACCTTGTCTAATCTTCATTCTATGTGTAGGTTAAATTTTGTTGAGGGTTTGAGTTTAATTAAAATTTTTGCATTTCAGCCTGTTATCCCACACTAGATGATCAATTTTGCAGTAAAGTAGATCATACTCTTCTTACTTTTTCTCCTATTATCAAAGTTTGCTGCATCGCTCAAAGAAGAATCTGTATTCATTGAGGTAATTATATGCCACTTGTTTGATTTCATTCTTCTTCTTTTTTATGATTAATTTCCGTGTTTCACCTGATTACAACAACCTTGTCTGATCTTCATACTATGTGTAGGTTAAATTTTGGTGAGGATTTGAGTTTAATTTAACTTATTTCATTTCAGCCTGTTAGCCTACACTAGATGATCAATTTTGCAGTAAAGTAGAGCATACTCTTTTCACTGTTTCTGTTATGATCTAAGTTTGCTACACCACTCAAAGAAGAACCTGTATTCAGCAAGGTAATTATATGCCACTTGATTGAATTAATTATTAATTTTCTCTGATTAATTTCCGTGTTTCACCTGATGGTTTTGATTACAACAACCTTGTCTGATCTTCATATACTATGTGTAGGTTAAATGTTGTTGTGGATTTAACTTAAATTAAACCTGTTGCATTTCAGCATGTTAGCCCACACTAGATGATCAATTTTGCAGTAAAGTAGATCATAATCTTCTCACGGTTTCTGTTATGATCTAAGTTTGCTGCACCACTCAAAGAAGCATCTGTCTTCAGCAAGGTAATTAATTATGTGCAACTTGATTGATTTCATTATTGATTATTTATCATGATTAATGTTCCGTGTTTCACCTGATAGTTTTGATTAGAATAACCTTGTGTGATCTGCATACTATGTGTCGGCTAAATTTTGTTTAGGATTTGACTTAAATTAAACCTGTTGCATTTCAGCATGTTAGCCCACACTAGATGATTTCATTGAAGATGATCAATTTGCTGCTTATTGCCTCACTTCGCAGTAAAGTAGATCATACCCTTCATACTTTTTCTCCTATTATCAAAGTTTGCTGCACCGCTCAAAGAAGAATCTGTATTCATTGAGGTAATTATATGCCACTTGATTGATTTCATTCCTTATTTTTTCTGATGATTAATTTCCGTGTTTCACCTGATAGTGTTGATTAAAACAACCTTGTCTGATCTTCAGACTATGTGTAAGCTAAATTTTGTTTAGGATTTGACTTAAATTAAACCTGTTGCATTTCAGCTTGTTAGCCCACACTAGAGGATTTCATTGAAGATGATTATTTTGTAGCCTATTTCCTCTCACTTGTCAGTAAAGTAGATCATAACTCTTCTCACTCTTTCTCCTTTATGATCAAAGTTTATATGCTACTCTTTGGAGAATCTGTATTTAGCGAGGTAATTATAAGCCCTGCATTGATTTCATTATTGATTTGCTCTAATGATTAATGTTCTTTGTTTCATTTGATAGAGTTGATTGCAACAACCTTGTTTGACTATTTTGTGATTGTTTTGAAGTAAAGTAAACTTGTGTTTCAGCCTGTAATACCACACAGAGGTGATATGGTTGAAGATGATCAAATTGCATCTTGTTTAACGTTCTCCACTGCTGCCGCTAATGTAGTTAAGAGCTCATTCTATCTGCTATCACTTGACTCGGAATGATGGCTGAGGAGGTGACACCAAGATCGGTTTCCAGCCCCAGCATATATTATGCCCTGCTCCTTTTCTTTCTTCTTCCAACACTTTGCACTATATATTTTAATCATTAATTAATTATTCATATTTATACCTACACACTTTTTTACTTTGCAATTAAATCTCTTTAATAATTATGGTTCAATGTTTAAATGAAATTGATGAATGAAATTGATAAAAATTCAGTTTTAGAAGTTATGTGTGATTTAAGAGACCTTTATTTAGTTATTCATTAGTGTTATCTTTTAATATTTTTTACTTTAACTTTTAGCTTTGATCACATTTTACTACAATAAAAATGATTATTCAAAATTCAAATGAGTACAAAAAATAAAATAATACGCCCTATTCACTAATTTGCTATATTTTATAAGTATACATTTACATACCTTTGATTTTATATATATATTTTTTTTATTATTTGTATCTTTATGTATATAATTTATAATTACTGTTATAACAGAGTTTACTAAACAAATTTTAAAATAAATTATTTCAAGTTCTAAATTACATATATATATATATATATATATATATATATATATATATATATATATATATATATATATATATATATATATATATATTTTTTCTCAAAAATAAATCTGCCCCTGCCAATTCTTCCATCATGGATGCTCTTGAATCTCATTTAGTGCAGAAATATCCTTGGGTTTGAGGCATATTTACATATTTTTGATTGATGAGTGGGTATACCTTTCCACTTTGTTTCATATCAGATTTCTTTATTTCTATTTTGATGCGAATTATATTAGAACTTTATATTTTCTAAATATTTTGCAAAATCTGCATCCCTTGACGATTTTGATTTGCTGGTTATAATTGGATCTTCATTCACATTCAGTGAGTGAGGCATCTTTATTAACCTAGGCCTTTAAGATATGGTTTCAGATCTAACAAATGCTTGATCATCATATAAGTGCGCTCTCAACGTGTTTACCAACCTAAAACCACGTAACCCTGCATAGCCGGTTGGTACATGAATGAGCTGACAACCTCCACGCCCGAGTGCAAATTAGGAAAACCTCATCACTGGGTTGACATGAACTCTAATCGGGAAAGTTGTTGGTCTTCTTCCCCCTTGCTCCGTCTCAGTGCTACTTATCGTTATTTATTTAGTATTACGGCTATCCCTTCAACCTTTTTTCTATCCACACTCCACTTTTGAAGGAACCATTTTGACCTGGATCCAGTTTAGTCCATTGGAGATGGTGCCTTGGTGAACTGCATGCCATACTGGGATCAAATAGCGCCAGTGTATGATAATAATAGGTGATTACCTACTCTACTAATTAGTGGGCCTATCTCTACTTCTCTTTATTACATACCCGCCTACCCCCTTCCAAACCTGCTTTTTTTTATCTACTGAGGTTCTCTAGGCCTGGCACAACGGCGATTTGCTTTCCTGGCTGCCGTGCTGACGGGACTCAGCGCCCAGTCCGACCCCAGCTTAGCCTCTCTTCCTTCTTTCTGACACCCTGTGTTCTTACCCTGCTCCCTCACTTTCCATACGTTTCCCAAAACTCTCTGGTCAGCCTCTAATTTCACAGGGTAGACCCCGATCAGCTTCCTCTCAGCCAACCAACCCAGATCGGGGCTGAGGGGGACGGGACAACGCGCCCTCACCCCTGAGCTCCGGTTTGGGTGGTAGGTTTTAACAATCTGCTTCATCCCCACCCACACCTTCCTCACACCCCCTTTCTTTCTCCTTTCACTGTCTAGCAATTTTCACGCCATGCCGATGGGCTGCCAGGTCACTAGGCGGGAGGAGTGACCTCAAATGGCGGCAGCTGGTTTTGCCGGCCCTGTGTTCACCCCTTACAGAGTGGGCTACTGCGTGGGGTAATGAGCGTTTGCGTCACGTAAAAACTAGGGTCACCATCCCCGATGATTAGAAAATTTAACAAAAAAAAAAAACATCCACATTTTCGGTAACATCGCGGAACCGCCCTCTGGCATCTCCACCCAAAAAAATGGAGGTCCCCCCACCCCCGTGCTTTGACAGGGGACCCTCGAAACCTCTCCTATCCATACGGGTGTAGGGGACTCCCCCTCACCCCCTCTCTGGAGTCGCTCGGATGCGGATGCATAAAACTCACATTCGTAATCGAGTTTCGAACGAACAAAGAATAGATGAAAAAAGTTAGACAATAGCCCTATCGGCGCTGAACACCACAGAGCGAAGAATATTCATGGCGCGGGTACAAGAGATCCTAAGGCTGCGAACAAGGAAACTGCGAACCCCATTTAGAAACGAGTCTGGATCAGGGTGGAGCTGTGGATGACTGCATAAGTGCACCACCTTAGTCATGGCCAAGGAAAACTGAAGCCTGTGCTCTTCGGCATAGCGAGAGATGCGGTTCAATGCATGTTGGAGTCGACGCTCCAGAGTTACCATCTGGACCACGTGGAGTAGCGAGACCATGTTCCAGCAGCACCGAGGTGATAGCGTTGATGCTCAGGGCAAAGAGTGAGACTGAGGACATTTCCTTGCGGGACACCCTCTTCATCCTCCATTGGGCCGGAAAGGGCCCTCTCAACCAGTACGCAGAATCGTCGATCTCGCAAAAATTCAAATATAAAGATTGGGAAGCGTCCTCTCGCCCCGATCGTCTGGAGAATCGCCATGGGGTATAGGCATTCTACAGATTGAAAAATACCTTGGCGTAGTGCTGTCTACGAAAGAAGGACTCGCAGACGGTATTTTCCAGTCGAGGTAGAGCATCCGACGTGTAGTTGAACTTATGGAAGCCGCACTGTGCACAAGACAAGATGGCATCCGCTGTCCAGAAAAAAGGCTAATCTAACATTTGCCAATTTCTCCACCAACTTGCACACCCAGGAGGTTAGAGAGATTGGGCGGAAACTGGCCGGGGTAGAGTAATCTCTCCCCCGTTTGCGAACAGCGAGCACAGTAGTGATTCGCTAAGTCTGGGAGGATAGCCTCTACCCAGATCCTGTTGAGCAAATTTTTTTTTTTTTTTTTTTTTTTTTTTTTTTTAATTAAGGGGCTATCTGGCGACTGCCGACTTAGGCATAAGTTGCCGTAAACAAACAGCCTAGTTCTAGGCTACTTTAAACTAAGAGAAAGCAGTGTCAGCGCACGAAGCAAGGTCAAAACGCAACTAACTCGGAGTAAACCTGTGGAGGAGATATGCACCACATCGCTTCGAAGAAGCGGGGTGCGCCTCTCCGCAATTGACATACTTGGCCTTATCGTGTGCGGCCTTGGAGCAATTTACACAAACTTCGGGTGACCCCGACTTTGCACGTCTACAAGAACGAATCGGTGACAGTAATAGCACTGCCGCGGCAGTGGCACGAATGCCTTCACGCGGTAGCGGTATCAACCGGCACGCACCGACTCAGGGGGCTTGTCACAGTCGAACGTGGCGAAGAGTAGGGGTGGCTCTCGAGGCCCCTCCCTGTTTTCTAATCACACGTTCGACCTTGACCGCCCCATGGTCGGCCAGCTCTAGGGTGATGTCCTCAATAGAGTAGTCAACGAGTTCCCTCGCATAAACTACTCCTTTCACAAAGTTCATGGTAGAGTGCGGCGTCACACTCACCGGGGTGCCATGAAGTGTCCGAAGAACACTTATCTTGGCCACCTCGGCGGGATTCGCCAGTAGGCTCCCATCCGAGAAACGGGTCACCTTCGGCTCTCTACCAATTGCACTAGCTAATCCTCTCCTCTGATGGATCATGTTGCCATGGTGACCCTCTTTTTTACACGAGACGCAATAGCTCACCACCTCTCACAGTTGCCCGCACTGCAAGAGGTGCTTGCAGGCACTTCCATTTGGGACCACCCCTCCAGCCTGGTGGCCTGGCAGTCCATCGGTATGGCGGCTCCACCTTAGACACGGCGTAAAATTGATAGAATGTGAAGAGGAGAGGAAAAGAGATGTGAGGAAGGTATGAGTGGGGATGAAGCAGGTTGTTACAAATCCCCCATCCCGAACCGTAGCTCAGGGGTTAGGGAACATTGTCCCCTCCCCCCTCAGCCCCGATCCGGGACGGTTGGCTTGAGAAGGAGGTCAGCATCTACCCTGTGAAATTAGAGGCTGACCAGAGAAAGTTGTGGGAGAGGTTGTATGAAAAGCGACGAGGTAGGGGAGAAATACAGGCTATCTGAAGGAAGGAAGAGAGGCTAAGCTGGGGCCGGACGGAACGCTGGATCCCGTCAGCACGGCGGCCAGGATGGCAAATCGCCGCGCCCCTTACGGGAAAAGGGGAGGGAAGCAAGAATTTCGAAGAGAAGCAAGGCGGGAACAAACTACTAAAATGTGAGCCACAGACAGCTCGCCATCGCAAAAGGGGCAACTCGGCATCCACCCGAAACTAAATAGCCATGGTTGAGTCCTGTGTGCCCAATTCGCAACTTACAAAGAGCAACCTCCCAACTCCGGAGACTTCACAGTAAATCTCTCTCAAAGTTGTATCTAACTTTAATAAATCATAATTATTGCAGGAACATGAGTTTATCAACTTCATTCATATCAACATCATTGTAGCACATTTTTCTAAATCCAACATAAGTTCATATTTCGACATTAAAGACCATTAATTCATGTAAAGTCCTTAACCAAAAGTGCTTTGATTCAAACCTTACTCGACAGGGATTCACAGTTTTCACCATTGAACCCTGAAGACGGGAAGCAAACTAAGACCTGATCGAAGGTCCCGTCAACCAATTGCCAGAGCGTTATCAGTAGGCTACGATCCACGATCAAAGCAGAGAGAAGTACGGAAACACAATGGCGCATCCTCATGCCCGACCCCTATCCCGTGGTGGTGAGGTAGCAAAAAGTTTATACCCCGGAGGGTGGGCAGGGGGCATGCTTCCAGCATAGTCCTGCAAAAAGATAGTTCAGGGGAAAAGGTGACTAGACGAGCATCCGCAGTTCCTCCCAGTTGGCACGGAATCCGTAGCAATTCCATTCAAGGCCTAGCTGGGAGGGGATTCGGGCACTTCTTCGAAGGGAAGACCCTAACGGGAATGACCGTACGCTTCCCGGAGGCAGAACTCCGAACGCTGTTGAACGAACAATGCTTGAAGGCGCTGTCGCCTTCGAGGACTTATCGGGGAAGGTTGGGCTTGCAATCAGTCTTTCTCTCGCTCCGCCTCGAAACCATAGGCAGGCGGTGGTCCCTACTTTGGAGGATACACCGCCTTCGACTCACTCTGCATAGCACTCAGTGTTGGCGTAGGAGCCGATGCTCCTTTCGTTTTGTCATCCTTTCGGGAACCAGCCTTACGAATCCCGGAAGATGGCCTCACGACCAACTTCATGGGTGTTGCCTCCAGTGAATCTAACGCCTCTGTACAGGCGTGCAGCCGTTTCGCCTTACGGGAAACGGTCGTGCTGGGGTAAGAGGGGTGGGTAGAAACCCGCCGAAGGGTTCCGAATGGGCTCGGAAACGATCGTTCTCGTAGGCTAGGAGGGGTCAGGCAGTGCCGGGGGCGCTAGGACAAAGGCCTTAGCTTCGCGAAAAAGACGATCCTGGGCCTGAACGGCCCAGATTTCCGCTCAAGGAGATACGCACCACATTGCTTTGAAGAAGCCGGGTGCGGCTCTCCGTAATTGACACACGATTGGGACTTATCGTGTGGGAATTGGACCAACTTATACATACTTGGGTAACCCCGACTTTGCGCGTCTACAGGAGCAATTCAGATAGACGAAGGGTGGCGTGGCGATAGTGGCACAAATGCCTTCACGTGGTAGCTATACCAAGTGAACGTGACTAAGAGTTTAGGGTTAGGTCTAGAAGTCCCCGGTTTACTCATCACACGCTCGAACTTGACCGCTCCATGGTCGGCCAGCTCTAAAGTGATGTCATCTATGGAGTGTTAACCACAGAGTTCCCTCGCATTAACTACTACTTTCACGAAGTTCAATGTTGAGTGCGGCACGCAGGTGCGTGCCATCAAGTTCCGAAGGGCACTACTCATGGACACCTCGGAGGGATTCGACGCATTCACCAGGCGGCTCCCGTCTGAGAAAGGGGTCACCTTCGCCTCTCCACCAGTCAGGCCTGGTAGTTCTCTCCCTTGATGGATCATGTTGCCCTTGCCTAATGTTCTGCTACCAGTCGAGCGAATAACCAGAAAATTTGAAGCCACTAGGCTCGAAAACGGCAGGGAGTCTTTGAATGAGGGGCCCTGACGTAATCGAGGCTTCGCTGTGCACTTGCAATTTTGGTCTTTGTCAGGGACTCCACACCCGGGAAAGCACTGGTGCCGGACGTGCCGATATCGGTTGGTCGCATACCGAAACGGAAGCGGACCCATCTGTCTCCGGGGCTCCCGCGGAGGGAGAGGAGCCCTTAGTCTATTTGGTCTTACCGTTTTTCTTTTTAGGGGAGGAAGGGGGAATCCGCTTCTCTTCACCGCCGGAAGAAACCCTTAAGCCATATGGACCGGCCTCAGGATTGCAGGTATCGATGGACCCTACCATCCCTTGCTCCCCTAAGACAGTTGTTCCTATCGAGGCGATCCCGGTTAATCTTGGTCGCCTCCTTGCTCTCGTGGAAGTAAAGGGGGGGGGGAAGGCCGCTAGTAAGAGGGAGTGAGGGCGAGTCAGAAAAGTTCGGAGGGTTCCGAATGTCATAGTAACCCTATTTGCTTCACGGAACGCATGCACTAATCACCCGACGCAGGATCCCGCTCTGCGAGGAGTGAATACGGGACCGGCGAATCAAGTTGCCATTTGGGACACATCCCGCAGTGCCAGGCAGCCTTTCGGCATGGCGGCTCCACCTTGAGCTGGGCGTAAAATTGATAGACCGTAAAAAGGTATGTGAAGGTGAGGTTGAAGCAGGTTATTAAAGATCCACTCTCCCAAACCGGAAACTGAGGTGTGAAGGGCGTTGTCCCCTTCCCCGTCAACCCCGATCCGGAATGGTTGGGTGAGAGAAGGCTGCTCACCCTGTGAAATTAGAGGCCGACCAGAGAAAGTTGAAGAGAGGGAGGGGGGGGGGGTGAGCAGGATAAGAAGATGAGAAAACAGGGTGTCAGAAAGAAGAGGCTAAGCTAGGGGGTGGGATAGCTCATTTGGCGACTGCGTACTTGGGCATTAGTCGCCGTATTAAAAACATGCCTGGTACTAGGCTACTTTAAGATCAGATTAAAGATCACAAAAAACAAACCCAAAACTAAAAAAAAGGAGGGAAAAGTCAACGAGCAGGAAGCAAGCTCCAGTTCCCTCGCATAAACTACTCCTTTCACAAAATTCATGGTAGAGTGCGGCGTCACACTCACCAGGGTGCCATGAAGTGTCCGAATAGCACTTATCTTGGCCACCTCGGCGGGATTCGCCGCATTCGCCAGAAGGCTCCCGTCCGAGAAACGGGGTCACCTTCGGCTCTCTACCAATTGCACTAGCTAATGCTCTCCTCTGATGGATCATGTTGCCCTTGGCCAACATGCTGCCATCAGTGGATCGAATAACGAGGAAGTTTTTGAATCCAGCAGGCTCGAAAACGCCAGGTATCCTCTGAATGAGGGGCCCCGATGTCATCGAGCTCCGCCCTGTGCACTTTTGGTCTATGTCATAGTCAGCGCCTCCGCACCCGGGGGGGGGGCAGAGGGGCCGGATATGCCGATCTTGGGTTGGTCGCTTGCCAAAGTGGCAGCAGACCCATCCGTCCCCGCAGGCCCCGCGGATGGAGAGGAGCCCCGAGTCTTCTTAGTCTTTTTTTTTTGTTTTCTTTTTAGGAGAGGAGGGCGGGGAATGAACCCGCTTCTCCCCTCCGCCGGCAAGAGCCCCCAGGCCAGATGGACCGGCCTCAGCCAGGTCCTTCCCTAAAATGGAGAATGTCCTGGTGGTCGCAGGGGCACCGGTTGGAGGAGATCCCTCCCCTCCTTGTACTGTCTCGAAGACCCCAGCCATTTGAGGAAGACCCTGCATAGGGGCGCATTCGGGTTCGGTGCCTGGCGCCGAGCCGCCCGGATTCTTCCCCATGGAGGGCCCTACCGTCTGAGGCTGGGTTGCCTCAAGGACCATGTCTATCTCAGGGGGGGGGGGCTCCAGTTGGCTATCCCCCCCCCCCCCTCCCAGGACATCACAGTTCCCGTTGGCAGAGTTACCAGTCATGTGTGTGGAGGCACGGGCCTTAACCCCGGCAAGGTTTAGTATTCTTGCCAGCAGGTCTTTTGAGGGAAGCGACCGAAGGGGCCTGGCTTTTCTCTTCCCTCTAAGGGGGTTTGCCCTACCGAGCCGCTTCAACGAGGGGCGTTTGGCAATGGGCTGTCTGCTGGCTTTCTTGGCAGTCCCCTTGGAAAGAAAAGAGGGGACTGCCGCTGGAAAAAGGGAGGTGCCCGAAAGCACCTCCAGAGAAGGGGATGAGGGGGAGTCCTCTACACCCGTAAGCGAAGGCGACGAGTAAGCCTCCTCTCCAGTTAAACAAATTTAGAGGGTCCCCTGCGAAAGCACAGAGGGGCTAACCACCATTTTTTTCTGTGGAACTGCCCGAGGGCGGCTCCGTCCATGGACAAGGGAAAATTGAGGCAAGATTTTCTATTTTTTCATCATTGGGCATGGTGTTCCTTAATTTTTCACGGGATGCCTACTAGGGTGATGACTTTTTTACAACCTCATATCCCCGTGTCATAATTTGATGAGCTTTAATTAAAGATTATATAAAATCTTACTTTGAAGGTGATTTGATAAAAAACCTCACGCACAAAACGATTTTAAAAATTTTATTTGTCAGCTTTTTTGTCCAGTTTTTGAAGTCACTGGCAGCATATACAAGATTGAACACAAGCTTATGAGTCACATATATATAACATTATATGGGGTCATCAAAGACACAAATAAGTAAATTAGCTTCAATAATGTCATTGGACAGGATAAATCTCAGTAATAGGTTATCCTTGTTGCGGCAGGCCCCGTGCAAGTCTTGCATAACTTTGACCGCACGCTCACAGCACCGGTTGCTTCCGGCAATATTGATTGGAGATTCATCTGTTTTCCAGTGGGTTTTCAAGCATTTGAGACCTGTTGGGTATTCATTCAGAGCTGCAGATAGTTCATAAAAATCTTCAGCGCGGAACAAGTGGGTGCTGAACCAATGGTCAGCCCATGAGTAAGAAATGAATGAACAGATTTTACGCAGCCTGCTCCGAGTGTCAGGCATCAGAATTAACGCAAAAAGGGCTAGAATGGCACGAGAGTTCCAACGTGCATTGCAAAGGGGACCTCATTCATATCAGTGAAGTGACGGAAGACACGCGTGAGGTGATAGAGAAACTTCATGTGGTCTCTCCAGCCGCCTGTTTCCTTAATCTTAGTTTTACCGTTACTGAAGGCTCCTTTCAATTTATCATAATTGCTCATCAAATCCTGCACAAAGAAGTACTCTATGTTTGGTGATTTAGTAGACCCATGGAGCTCATCGTCCATGACAACGTGAAGAATCCGATCCAGAACATGGTGCTGGCAACTGATGAACTTGGTTTGGGGTGACCTTTATCTTCGAACATTTGCTACAATCGAACAACAACGCCTGTCTTTTTGCCGGTATTCACGCTTGTTGTGTCGGCGACAAGCATTACAATTGATCCCCACAGGTTGAACTCCTCTAACACACCCTGGAGCCCTTTTGCAATTGTTACAGCTTTCTCATCCTTAAATTTGAGCGAAACCAACTTTATTTCTTTCGTCTCATTCTTGAGAATCATGACCTGTTATTCAAAGTCCTCAATGCGTTTGCCGTCAAAGTGTAAGCTCCACTTTTCCAGAGGAAGCGTGCTCACCAAGTGCTTCTTCACCTGAGCAGCTCTCGTGTAGATAGCCTTGTGGATTGCTGACTGACATGGGGTTGGGATTTCAATGCCCTCACCAGAAAGCTGGCGGCATACCTTTGCTGCTCTGTGGGACGACATCTTTGAGCTTGTAGCAAGGAGTCTTGCTAAGCCTGTTGGGTTATGCTTCCTTTTCCTCGTTGATGCTGCATTCTCATCTTCCCAAGAACTATCTTCGGTCTTATTGGATGAGTCCGTGCTAGTTTCGGAACAATCAGGTGGTGCTGAGCTGGAAAGTGGAGACACAGTCGCTTCCATTGCCTTCTTTCGCTTGGATGGGTGGAGGGTCTTGGCACTAGCAGGTTTACCAGTGGAATAACCAACCTAGTTTTTGGTCAAAATTTGCTGTTTACAGAGGTTCTCATCTTCTTTGCACAACCAGTTGCCTTTCACCTTGGTCACGTCAAACAGTTCATTCAAAGAATTAAAGTTTTGTTTCTTTCTGCAGTACTCATAGTCTTTCACAAGGTTTTCTAGTTTTGCACAAATGGCTTGATCAGATACATGCGGAAAGTTCAATGTTTTGCTCCATAGGGCTTTTAGCTCCACAACAATTAGGCCGATCCTCTCCCTCCGTTCTTTGGCGGTGGATTCAAGAAATTTGAAGCGCCCAACGAGTGGATTTTCAGGGGCATGCGACTCTGTTCACTTAAGGGTGCTTCATAAACTGCCACGTTGCCTCTTCTTAATGGTGCTTGAAATTGGACTAAGTTATTTGTCCAGGTTTTCTTGTTCTTCTCCGTGTTAAAAAAGCTCTTCTTAAACGACATGTTTTGTACTCAGCAACTGAAATAGAAAATAAACCTAAATATTAAATAGGTAAAAAATTAAAGAAACTGTTATTGAGCTTTTATATATTTCATTAAAAAAAACAAGCAAATTACAATTATAAAAAATAAGAGAAGGCAGACACTAATAAAATATTATATGCTATTATATTATATAATTAGTGAGAGAGTTAAATGTAGCTTACCAAATAATACCAGGATCTCTTTACAATAAACGCTGGAGAATACACAACAATTATAATAAGGCAATAATAATATCAACGCCGTTAAAACTGAACTAGTAACAACTACTCGCTTTAAACATCTCGCTTATATACCACACGCAAAATGGTTGAAGAAAATTCTGGAACTCTACAGAAATCGCACAATAGATGACGTGATGATTTTCTGGAAAATTCTATACAATTCTATGATACATAAATTATTGCACAAGTCTGTTTGATGACTTATATATTTAATATAAATATTTTTAACACATATAAAATGCTAAAATAGCCTATATTACATTTCAATTTTTGTAATTTTTTTTTTTTAATTCTATAGAGCCCATCTGGCAACTGCCCACTTGGGCATAAGTCGCCGAAAACCACGACAGCCTAGAACTAGGATACTTTAAAATAAAATTATGAAAAAATAACAATGATGAATATTAGAAAAACTTAACAATCAGGAAGCAATCTCCGGCAGCGGGGGGAGGTCCCACCCACCCCGGTGCAGGAGAGTGCAACCTACAAACAAAACAATAACAAACGAAAAAACAGGAAAGAACCTTAAATAAACGGGAGAAGCCCGGCCTCCCCCCAAAAGTCAACAAGTCAATGTGCACGAATCTGTTCCGAGTACAAGGGACAGGCGGTAGCGACCCCGCCCATCCCGGTACCGGGACAGGTATCGTGCGCGAAGATCACCCAGACTGGAACATTCGCAAGAATGTGCCGAACAGTCTGGGGGACGACGCAGTCGTTGCAATAGGGCGCAGGCGAGCGCTCCATCAAATAGCGATGCGTCACACGAGTATGTCCGATTCGGAGACGACAGAAAGCAACCTAAAGCCGCCGCGGAATTGGGGGATAGGTCCATGGGAACAGTCGCGGCGCAATGGCACGCAACTTTAAGTTCCCTTCGACCGTCTCCCATCTTCTTTGCCAAGGGTCCGAAGAGCTGCCCGTATTCCTGCCATGTAGTCGGTGTGAGGAAGAGCGAAACGCTGGTCTGGTCGCAGAGACCTCGCGGACTCTTTGGCGCGCTCATTCCCCGTATTTCCTACATTTCCAGGAACCCAGCAGAAGATAATCTCGACATCTGCCCGGCTCGCCAAAACCGTGGCGTCACGGATATCGCGAACCAGGGGATGCGGAGATTCCAATGCCCCGAGAGCACTCAGGGTGCTTTGTGAGTCGCTATAGATCACAATCCGGTCTTCGAACCGGGCACGTCGCGTAATCTCCCGTACCGAGTGGTGTATTGCCACCAGCTCGGCCGTAAAGACAGACGCAGCGCCTGGTAGAGCCCCGCTGACTTCAAACAGAGGGGATACGGCATGGAAGCCGACCCCCTCTTGGGACTTGGAGCCATCCGTATACACTGGCACGGTTCCAGCGTCACACGATGTGTGCTCCAAAAAGGTCGACCGCAGTACTCCCGGCGCAGTACAAGCTTTGGGAGCAGAGGCGTGGCGACAAATAGCCAAATGTGGTACCCTCCAGGGTGGCATCCTCGGCAGAACCAGGGGCACCACCGGCCCTAGAGCTATATCTACCTCTCAAAGGAGTTTCCTGGCCCTAAACCCAAAGGGCTTAGGGTATGACTGGCGTCTCTCGGCGGCATAGGCACCATCGAGATCAGCTGCGGATGCAGTGAGAGCTGTTGGCGACTGAGGAAGACGCCGGGCTCGCGTGTACAGGCGAGCGATGCACTGCACGCGGCGCAGAGCGAGTGGCATCTCCCCAGCATCGACCAACAGACTCTTAATGGGGAAAGTGCGGAAGGCACAGGTCGCAAGGCAAAAGCTGGTGTGGTGATTGAATCCACCTTCCGCAATAAACGCTCGGCTGCGGATGCATAAAACTCGCATCCGTAGTCGAGCTTCGAGCGAACAAAGGATCAATAAAAAAGTAAGGCAGTAGCCCTATCAGCGCCCCAAGCGCTAAACGTTACGGAGCGGAGAATGTCCATGGCGCGCGCACAAGAGACCCTAAGGCTGCGAATATGAGCCTTCCAGGTGAGGCGACGGTCGAATACAAGACCAAGGAAACGGTGCGACTCAACCACATCCAGACGCACCCCATTAAGAAACAAATCTGGGTCGGGGTGAAGCCGTGGATATGGGAAGAAGTGCACCACCTTAGTCTTGGCCAAATAAAACCGAAACCTGTGCGCTTCGGCATAGCGAGAGACGCGGTTCAATGCCTGTTGGAGTCGACGCTCCAGAGTTGGCATCTGGGCCGCGCCAAAAGAGATCGATAGGTCGTCCACGTAGAGCGTAGCGAGAACATCTTCCGGCAGCACCGAGGTGATGCCGTTGATGCTCAGGGCAAAGAGTGTGACACTGAGGACACTTCCCTGCGGGACACCCTCTTCCTGCTCCTTTGGGCCGGAGAGGGTTCCCCCCACCCGTACGTGGAATCGACGATCTCGCAAAAATGGAGATATAAACATTGAGAGGCGTCCCCTCGCCCCCATCGTGTGGAGAGTCTCCATGATACCGTATCGCCATGCGGTATCATAGGCCTTGTCCAGATCGAAAAAAACCGTGGCGTAGTGCAGTCCACGAAGGAAAGCCTCGCAGACGGCATTTTCCAGTCGGAGCAGAGCATCCGACGTGGAGTGGAACTTGCGGAAGCCGCACTGTGCGGGAGACAGATGGCCTCCGCTGTCCAGGAAAAGGGCTGATCTAACATTTACCAATTTCTCCATCAACTCGCACACGCAAGAGGTTAGAGAGATTGGGCGGAAACCGGTCGGAGTAGAGTGATCTCTCCCCGGTTTGCGAAAGGCGAGCACAGTAGTGATTCCCAAAGAGTCTGGGAGAAGACCTTCCACCCAGATCCTGTTGAACAAATCTAACAGAAAGGCCATGCCTCGCTCACCCAGGTGTCGAAGCATAGCGTACGGGACATCGTCCAGTCCATGGGCGGTGTCCGCGCACGAAGCGAGAGCGGAACGCAACTTACTCACAGTAAACTTGTCGTTGAAGGGTTTTCTTCCTCTGGAGGTAAAGTCCAGCCGGCGGCCTTCCGCGACATCACGACGTGCATGGAATGCTGGCGGAGCAGCATCCCGGCTAGAGAATGCGGAAAAGCGGTCGCTAAGGATTCCGCCACGGATGCGGGTTCCGAGATTGCGGTCCCATTCTCCTGGAGAACGGGAGGGGGGTCCTGCGAGAACTTGCCCCGAATCCTTTTGACTCGCTTCCACACCTCAGATAAAGGGGTCTTCCCGTTAAGTGAAGACACGTATGCCCGCCAAGAGGAGCGGCGGGCGTGCTTCGAAATATACCGGAACCCAACCCTAGCATGACGAAATTTAGCGACAGTGAAATCGTTCGGGTGGTGCTTATAGCGCATGTAGGCATAACGCTTCAGTTTGAGGGCCGTCTCACACTCAGGCGACCACCATGGGAGTGGTCGGCTTGCAAAATGGCCAGACGTCCTAGGAATAAGAGGCAGGCCCACAGCGATGAGGTTGCCGAAAAAGAACTCAACGGCCTCATCTATCGCCCTAAACTCCTCGACTGAGATAGAGAATTCAGTCATTTCCTGAAATGCAGGCCACCGCGCCCGCGCCAAGCACCACCGAGGTGGTCTCTCAGGCGGCAGTTGCCCTAAAAATGATATTTGAATGGGAAAGTGATCACTACCATGGAGGTCATCGACCACCCTCCAATCGAAATCAGGCTGTGCATCCGAAGAGCACAAAGATAGGTCAAGGCAAGAAAATGAAGCGGTTCTCGGACAGTGATGCGTAAACTTATCCACGTTTAGGACACACATCTCAAGCTCTTCGATCAGATCAGCAAGGACTTGTCCCCTGGGATTTATGGAGTAATCTCCCCAGAGAGGATGACTGCCGTTCAGATCTCCAAGCAAAAGATAGGGCCTCGGCAACCGTGCCACGACGTGGCGGAAGTCCCCGCGTCGAAGTCAGCTGACGGTGGAATGTACGCAGAAATGATAGTATACCTCCTATCCAGGTGCAGCTGCACAGACACTGCCTGAAAGGAGGTATCTAAAGAGAAAGGAAGAACGAAGACATCAGGCCGGGAGTAAACCGCGCATCCCCCAGCCCGGCCATCCCGCGGTAGTGGGGTCGCAAGACCCTTATACCCCGAAAGGGCGGGCAGGAAGCAAGCACCTAGCATGGCCTCCTGCAAAACGATAGCTAACGGGGAATGGGATGAGACGAGCCTCCGCAGCTCCTCCCAGTTGGCCCGGAGTCCACGGCAATTCCATTGAAGGAATAGGCCCTCCAGGCTTAGTTCGGAGGAGACGCGGGGGCCCTCCTCGAACTGAAGACCCTCACGAAAATGGCCGTATGCTTCCCGGGGGCAGAACCCCGGGCGCTGTTGGCCGGACAAAGCGCTGAAGGCGCTGTCGCCTTCGAGGACTTATTAGGGGAGGTTGGGCTCGCCATGCGTCTTTTCCTCCCTCCGCCTCGAAACCTTAGGCGGGCGTTGCGGCTTCGGAGGCGGGGGGCCCTCTTTTCGAGGAACCACCGTCTCCGAGCCACTCGCTCCACCTCGGGGCCGAAGCTCCTTTGTTGCTGTCCTCCTTTCGGGGAACAGCTTTAGGAACCCCGGAAGATGGCCTAGCGACCATCTCTAGGGGTGTTGCCTCCTGTGAGTCTAACGACTCGGTGGAGGCGCGCGGCTGTTTCGCCTTACGGTAAACGGTCACGCTGGGGAAAGAGGGGGGAGCCCTGGTTTTAGCCGGGGCAGGGTATTAACGTATTTTGCCGCTAGCTTTACCAGGGGAGCGCCCGCAGTAGGGCTCCGAATGGGCGCGGAAACAACCGTGCTCGTTGGCCTGGATGGGCCAGGAGCAGAGGGTGCCTTATAACTATTGAGGCATATGACGTCCCAGGCAGAGCCGGGCGCGCCAGGACCAAGTCCTTTGCCTTGCGGAATGAGAGTTGATCCTGGGCTTGAACGGCTAGGATTTCTTTCTCAAGGAGATATGCACCACATTGCTTCGAGGAAGCAGGGTGCGGCTCTCCGCAATTGACACACTTGGCCACACACGATTTGGACTTATCGTGTGCGACCTTGGAGCAATTTACACAGACTTCGGGTGACCCCTACTTTGCACGTCTACATGAGCGATTCGTATGGCCGAAGCGGTGACAGTAATAGCACCACCGCGGTAGTGGCACGAATGCCTTCACGCGGTAGCGGTACCAACAGGCACGTAACGACTCAGGGAGCTTGTCACAGTCGAACGTGACGAAGTGTAGGGGTGGGTCTCGAGGCCCCTGCCTGTTTTCTCATCACACGTTTGACCTTGACCGCCCTATGGTCGGCCAGCTCTCGGGTGATGTCCTCAATGGAGTAGTCAACGAGTTCCCTCGCATAAACTACTCCTTTCACAAAGTTCATGGTAGAGTGTAGCGTCACACTCACCGGGGTGCCATGAAGTGTCCGAAGAGCACTTATCTTGGCCGCCTCGGCGGTATTCGCCAGAAGTCTCTCTACCAATTGCACTAGCTAATCCTCTCCTCTGATGGATCATGTTGCCCTTGGACAACATGGTGCCATCAGTGGAGCGAATAACGAGAAAGCGTTTGAAGCTAGCGGGCTCGAAAACGCCAGGTAACCTCTAAATCAGGGGCCCCGATGTCATCGAAGCTCCGCCCTGTGCACTCTTGGTATTAGTCTTAGTCAGGGGCTCCGCAACAGGGGAGGGCAGAGGGGGCGGATGTGCCGATCTTGGCTTGGTCGCTTGCCAGAGTGGCAGCAGACCTATCCGTCCCCGCAGATGGAGAGGAGCCCTGAGCCTTTTTATTTTTTGTCGAGGGCGGGGAATGAACCCGCTTCTCACCTCCGCCGGAGGGAGCCCCCAGGCCAGATGGACTGGCCACAGCCAGGTTATTCTCTGAAATGGAGAAGGTCCTGGTAGTCTTGGGGGCACCGGTCGGAGGAGATCCCTCCCCTCCTTGTACTGCTTCGGAAACTACGGCCGTTTGAGGAGGACCCTGCATCGGGGCGGATTCGGTGCTTGGCGCCGAGCCCGGATTCCCTCCCATGGAAGGCCCTACCGTCTGAGGCTGGGTTTCCTCAAGGACCATGTCTATCACAGGAGGGGCCTCCAGTTGGCCATCTTCTCCCAGGTCCCCTTGGCCGCGACATAAGTCTTTAGTGGGGAGGCACAAGCCTTGACCCCGGCAAGGTTCAATATTCTTGCCAGCAGGTCATTTGAGGGAAGCGACCGAAGGGGCCTGGCTTCCCTCTCCCCCCTAAGGGGGTTTGCCCTACCGAGCCGCTTCGATGTGGAGCGGCTGGCTTTCTTGTCAGTCCCCTTGGAAAGAACAGAGCGGACTGCCGCTTGTAAAAGGGAGGTGCCCGAAAGCACCTCCAGAGAAGGGGGTGAGGGGGAGTCCCCTACCCCCGTAAGCGAAGGAGAGGAGTAAGCCTCGTCTCCGGTTAGAGATATATGGAGGGTCCCCTGAGCAAGCACAGGGGATATGACCTCCATTTTTTTGCTGGAGCTGCCCAAGGGCGGCTCCGTCGATGTTATAGGGGAAGTTGGGGGTTGGGTTTTTTTTAAAACTCATTGGGCATGGTGACCCTCTTTTTGACACGGGATGCAATCGCACATCACCTCTCGCAGTAGCCCGCACTGCGAGAGGTGCTTACAAGCCCGGCGCCGCCATTTAAGACCACCCCTCCCGCCTGGTGGCCGGGCAGTCCATCGGCATGGCGGCTCCACCTTGAACACGGCGTAAAAAATATATATATTGTGAAGAGGAGAGGAAAAGGGATGTGAGGAAGGTATGGGTGGGGATAAAGCAGGTTGTTAAAAACCAACCAACCCTGACCGGAGCTCAGGGGTTAGGGAACATTGTCCCCTCCCCCCTCAGCCCCGATCCGGGACGGTTGACCTAAGAAGGAGGTCAGCATCTACCCTGTGAAATTAGAGGCTGACTATTGAAAGTTGTGAGAGAGGTTGTATGAAAAGCGAGGAAACAAGTGTTTTGAAGGAAGGAGAAGAGGCTAAGCTGGGGTCGGACGGGGTGCTGAGTCCCATCAGCACGGCGGCCAGGATGGCAAATCACCGCGCCCCTTACGGGGCAGGTGATTGGGAAAGTTGTTGCAGTCTGAAGAGGTACTGCAGGTTAAGTTAAGGCGGTGAAAGGGTAGTGGGAGAATCCCACTGAAAGAAGGAGAAGAGGCTTAAGCTGGGGTCGGACGGGGTGCTGAGGCCTTTCAGCACGGCGGCCAGGATGGAAAATCGCCGCGCCCCTTACGGGGGAGGCTAAGCTGGGGCCGGACGGGGCGCTGAGGGCTTTGAGCACGCCGGCCAGGAAAACAAATCGCCGTGCCCATTACGCGGCACCCTGTGAGGCTTGTGAGCATTTGCTGACAGTCATGTAGAAATAGCTGGCAAAGTATGAATGTGGGCGCTTGAGAATGATGTGGGGGTAAGACAGATTTGCAAGAGGACTAGTATGTGGGGTCAGAAGAATAGCTGTACCACTTAACCATTAATGTGCCGCCTTTAAAAAGGGGAAGAAAATGTTCATGACTATATATTTTTATTAAAATAACTGTACAATACAATATTTTTTCTCAAATACAAATATTAAAAGTCCAAACTTATTTGCATACAAAATATTTACATTTTTAAAAAACAATTTATAAATAATTCAAAAGATAACAATTTTCTATTATTTACAGGATAAAGCTTTATAATTACTGAAGTTACTGAAGATGAGGAACAACCAGGGGAGCACTAGCAATCTGAATAGGTTCGACCTAATCTTACAGGAACTTCAGAAATATTTTGTGGTTACTACTAGTTTGAAAGAAACTGAAATTTTTTAAAAAACAAATTCAGAGCAATTGAGCCAAGCCCCTAAGGACTACATTAAAGTTATTCACAATGGCAGTTATAAATTTCACAAAATGTTAGTTTAAAATGCTTGTTTCGCAAGATGGAAATTGTAATTTTCAAAAATGCCAATACTCATTCATCTATTGAGCAGTGTGTGTGTGTGTGTGTGTGTGTGTGTGTGTGTGTGTGTGTGCGTGTGTGTATGAGGAAAAAAAGTGCAAGAAACTTGCTAGTGTGCTCCACTGGAGGCACACCAAATTGATAAATTTACTACATAAGCGAGAAATGGCTAGTCTAAAAAATTACCAATGGTATTGAATTTATTAATGGAAAAAAATGTAGCATCGGCGAAAAATGCACAAATATAATTAGATTATCTATTAAATTTATCAACACATTGATATGTACAAACAATTTATTTGTTGCCGGACTTAGTTTTTAATGGGAGTCCTTATCTAAAAGGGTGGACATTATATTTTGCATGTAGAGATAAAATAATTTGCATTGCAAATAGAATATTTCCCTTTTGTAAATAAAAGTTTTTCATTGCAAATGAAAAATATGTTCGCAATTAATATACTTTGCACTTCATATTCTGAACTGTGATTGAAATCTTTCTTTTATAAGTTAAAAGAGATTTCAATCAATTATACAAAAAATAAAGTTTAATATGAATGACAGTTACAAAAAAAGGTTGCGCACAATCTCTTCTAAAACGCTTTTCCCCAATAGCTGAAAATGACATTTGGAATGATTTTTATTAGGCGCCCGAAAAACTAGAACTTTTTATTTTTAATTACTATTCGTAAATGCATTAAACATTTCGAATGGTAACAGTTATCATTTTCCCCTACATGAAACCTCCCAAGATCATTTTCAGACAGCTTTCACAAGAGGGCGTTCATGGTAACAACTAAAGACAGGATGGCCACACAAAAGACAGTTGTGAGAGGCTCTCATCAATGAGTTTAAATTCAGAAGCAACATAGGCGATACAAACATTTCACGAAGATGAAGTTCATGAGCCCAGTACTCAAATGAGGGTTAAATGTTTAACAGGAAATGAGTCATTTGAAAGATACCCCTCTTCAAGGACGACCCAGAAGGATTACTGACTGAACGGGAACTTTGAGGACGACCCAACCAAAAAGCATTTCCGACTTAACGGGAACTTCGAGCACGACCCGAAAGCACTATTGACTGAACGGGTACTTCGTGGACGACCCAAAAAGCATTACTGACTGAACATAAATTCTCCATCGGATAAATCCGCGCCAAAGTTGTTACGCATTTCCTCCACTCAGGTTTAACCGAAGGGACAAAAAATGCCCATTTCTACACGACACCCCCGCCCCCCAAGGAGACTTCGAATTCACGCAAATAATCCACCAACCGAACTCCTTCGGGACACCTGATATAAAAACCATAAAGAGACACAAAAACAAGAAAATTTATGAAGAAACAAAACAAAAGCCAATCCAGAAAGACGAAAAAAATCCAGATTGCAAAAACCAAAAAGGATGCGAGTAAACAAAAGGGAACAGAAGAAACAAAAAAAAACAAAAAAAACGAGGCTGACAAGGACAGCAATAACAAACCTTAAAAGGTGGATTCGGAAAAATCCATAGCCAAACTTGCAGAAATGAGTTTGAGACCCCCCCCCCCCTAGAAAGACCCACGGGGCCGACCTCCCCCCTATAACAATGCCACCGGCATCCTCCTAAGAGAGTGAGCGAAAACGCTGCCCAATGGAATAAGGCACCATCCCCCAAAGAAGAAGGGGGCATAGAGCAGCATTTGGGCATCCATTAGGAGAAAGGGGCCCACCCAAACACGCCCTCCCACCCAAGGACGAAACCACAAATAAATCTCTTATTGCACAGAATACACCTACCATAAATACCAACAACCAAAATTAAATAAAAACAAACTGGCTGAGTTTTTCAAGGCTTCAACTGCAACCACCTTCCCTTGTGTGGTTGATGTGCATCAACGCCTCGAAATAACCCGAGTATTGAGGGTAAATTACTAAAGAAAAAAAAGCTGAACGGTAGCTGGGAACAAACTATGAGAATGCTGTCCTCGAACCTTTTTTTATGAGTTCCTGAGTCTTGTGGTTCTATCACAAACAACTACTACAATTCTCTCCCATTCTAAAAAAGAATAGGGAAAATTATGTAATCCAACAGGAACATACTGGGCGAGACCGGAGGGGAAATCTGGCGAGACAACTTATGAATGATGGGAAACCAAAAAGAACGTCACCTTCCTCCTAGAGAGAAAATGCATTTGACCTCCACACCCACACACCCCCAGGACCAAAGGGGCAGAATTCTACTATGAACTGAAACTGGTCTGAAGGAGGATGAAATTTTTTTAAAAAGGCAACTTCTATAACCAACGAAGGCATAATTATTCATAATAAAGTATATATAAAAAGAATAAAGATGATAAATTGAAAGAACAAATAGAGAAAGCACAATAAGGAAGGAAGGAATTCAAAAAAAGGCAACTGGTCTAACCAACAAGTGGATAATTATTCATAAAGCATAGAATAAAGGATAAAGTTGAAAAAATTGAAAGAACAAGACAAAGCACATTAAGGAAGGATGAAATTCTTAAAAAAGGCAACCGGTATAGCCAACGAGGACAAAGAGAAAACACGACTGCAATACCGGACCATGTGAGCCTTTCATCCCGGGGCCAGGAGGTGACATTAACAACCTATAAGAACAAATTCGTAAACAAAAGCACACAAACTTAACTGTGTGAACTTGAACACCCCCCTTAAGAAGGCTCCAGACCTCCTTGAGCTAGCATAACATTCCCACATAAGTGGGCTCAGCCAGTACTACCGCCAGACAAAAATATTAATGCCACCCCAAATTTACCCTCCTTCTTTACCGAAAAGGAAGAACATATTTAAATTTACCTCTAAAAAAAAAGAACCAAATTCATATATATTTTTCTTAAAAAAAAACAACTCAATTTAAAATAGAAATAAATATCAATCATAAAAAAATAACGCTATTCAGTACGAAGAAACAACACGGGGACAAAATAAAAAACGCATTTAAAAAAAAACAACAAAAAAACGAGGCTAAAATCTTAAAAAAAAAATCCCCCAGCCTACGAACCCCTAGGAAGAGTTGAAAGCGTGCAAAGTTCCCATTTGAGAGATGGTGGACATAATATGACTGAGGTGGACTTCGACGTTGTTCTGGAAGTCGAGTCTGTTGGAGCTGTGAAGGCCATCGCGAATCTCATCCACAGTCTCTTGCAGCGAAGTGAGTTCGAACGCACTCACGTCACTTTCCGTCATGTTCTGCGGGGACAACGACAAAATAAATTCGAGGGGGAGAGGGATGGGGGAGGAGGATCAAATTTGCTCGTATATTGGGCACGGAGAATATCCAATCCCTACTCAGGTGAGTCGCAAAAGGCTACTAAGCTTGGCTAGGGGTCATTGCTCTGGGAAGCCAGGCACACTCAGACCAGTCATTAATTGCTCCCCAGGAACAGATGACCTCCGGTCGCTGGGAGGATTAGAGGAGAAAGCTTTCACCTACAGCCTTTGCTATAGCCCTCCCCCCTTCACCAACGTTACCACAATTAAGTGGGGCCGCGTCTTCTGTGAAACTGTATGGAGGGACCAGATTAAAGTGGAGTGAAGCTGTTGCATGCTGTGGGAATTTTATAGCATTCCCCTGTGCTAGCGACCCATGAAAAGTGCAAGTTCAATTGCAACTTAACCTCACGTGGGATCTATCCCAAGTGGGGTGGCCATGTCATCTCCATTTGGAAATGACGCGGCTACTCTACAACTCTATTTGTTGCCCCACAGGCGAGCTAGAGTTAAAAGGACAGCCTTGCCCTCTGGAGCGTCCTGGCTGACATAAACGGTACAGCCTGAGGCAGCCAAGAACAGCGACAGTGTGTAAAATGTGAAGGGTATATGAGATGTAGGAAAGGCGGAGAATGGTGATGGGTGTTTAAAACATGGATTGTAGACAGTCACACTATGTGACAAACATGAAAGGGAATGAAGAGCTTGCGTAGGATGGAGTGCGAAGAGGATGGTAGGAGTAAATAAGAGTCTGGCAGTGCTTTGGGGTAATGAGTGGCATGGTACAATAGTTGGGTATGAATGTAGGAGCTTGAGAATGATGTGGGGGTAAACAAATTTGCAAGAGGAATAGTATGTGGGGACAGAATAGCCGTAGCATCCTCCGGCACGTTGTAAAAGGCAACTAAACCCAGATGGCACCCGAAGAATTTATCCCAGGGATTGAGAGTGAAGAGGATTTCATGTATTTGGAAAAATTTTACACCCCCAACAAGTATGGAGTGAGTGGTAAACTAAGTATGGAAGGAAGGAAGGCGGGGTGTTGCCTGCCTGCAGCCAACAGTTTATACTATGGATTTTTTAATTTATGGGCCACATGGCAAATGCCTACTTGGGCATAAGTCGCCGTAATTCTTCCAAAGCCTAATGTTAGGCTAGATTAAAAACAGAAACGTGGCAAAGGCCTCACAAAAGGCCGATTCTCTGAGAAAAAAGTTTTGAAATATGGAACCACACAATCTCAGATTTTGATGAAAATTGGTCCATGAGAAAGATTTTTGGCTGAAAACAGCGAGCCTGAAATATGTTTTTCAATATCTTAATTAGAAACAAATTAATGGAGATTTAAATTTTTTTGGGGGGGAGCCCCCGAAACTATAACTCGTCTTGCCCCTTAATTCACCTAGAAGGTTAAACAAAAAGCCATTAAAATGAGAATTTTTAACTCTTTAAAATTAAGTCAATATTTTACATAGAAACTATTAAAAAGTTAAGGCCATCTATTTTTTTTAAATAGGGCTGGGGGGACCCCAAAGTACATAGAAATAAAAAAAGTTCATCTTTCCAAAAAAGCACAATCCCTTTTGTTTCTTAAAATACATAATTTATTTTTTATAGTCTGTTCAATATACAGTTAGATATATTGAACGTTTTTCACTTTTTAAAAAATTGCATAGAGGGAATTTTTAGCAGACTATGCGACAGCATAGAAAACATAGCAACAGCAACAATAAATAAAAGCATAGTCTAAAGATAGTCTATGTCTCATCATTTTTGGTAGTTATTAAATACCCTTACACTCCAATTTTTCCTGGGTATTTTCTGCATTGTCCTATCATGCACTTTGCATTGTTCATATCACAAACGCACTTTTCCAGGGTCTTATATGTTATGTCTTGTCATCAATACTTGCTACCATAAGTTTGGGGTTTTGGTGATGTGTGCACAGACAAATTATGAGTGCGCTGTCATCCAGCAATCACGCACTCCTTTGGTTGTGATTTGGCAAATGTACAAAATCCAACAAGATCTTTTGATTTGGATTTGTATTAAGAAAAAGTTCTTTTAACTTTGACAAGACACATCTCTGTACAATGTTTTTTTTTTTGCAATCAGTCATTTTACCAAATGAATGATGCATCATCAAAAACTATATAGGTATTGCTTATTATAGAAACAGTTTATTGAAGAAATCTCAGATGAACATACACCAGAACTGGTGCATGAAGTTGTGTAAAACAAATTCTCTTTTTTTTGTGCAATGAGGATGCATGTTGGGTATTGAAGAAGAATATTTTAAGTGTGTTTAGTGCCCCCAAATTGAATGCAGGAGTCTCAATCACATATTCATTTGACCCCAAAGAAGAGGGAAAATTTTCTTCTAACGAAGTGATTCTACATATATAATACAGCATAGACTAGAGGCAATATGTTGTGATAAAAAGTTAATAAATTTAAACTTGTATATTAAACAGACGAGGTAAAATATAAAAAGAAATTATGCATTTTAAGAAACAAAAGGGATATTGCTTGTGAGGATGGGGGTGGGGAGGAATTTGTTCATTTCAATGTAATTTGGGCATAACCACCCCCCCTTAAAAAATTTAGATGGCTATAACTTTTTTTTTTTTAATACTGTTTTGATGTAAAATATTGACTTAATTTTTTTTTAAATCACTTTTGAATGTTTTTATGTTTAACTAATGTAAATTTGGGGCTGAGATACGAGTCTATAATTTAAGGGACTGACAACCAGCAATAAAAATTGGGATGTCCATAACTTTGCATCTAATTTTGACATTGGAAAATAGATTTCAGACTCAGTGGTTTCAGCAAAAAATCTAAAGATACACCAATTTTTAATAAAATACGAAAGGGTGTGGTTCTAGCCTTGACTGATTTTTAAGATAATCAACATAATAAAATGAAGGAGGCCAACCTCCTCTAAAAAGTGAAAGTCCACAAGCCCATCCTGAGTATAAGGGACAAGCGGCAGTGACCCTGCTCATCTCAGTACGGCGAAAGGTAGCACAAACAAAGATCACCCAGACAAGAACATTCAACAGGAATGTGTGGAACAGTCTGGGTACAATGCAGTAATCAGGGTAAGATGCAGGCGAGTGCTCCATCAAAAAATTCAAAGATAACACACAACGACTTGAAGCCATCGAGGCATTGAGAGGTAAATCAATGGGAACAAACTTAAAGTTCCTTGCCAGGCACCTGAGGGATGCTTCGATTCCTGTCTTGTAGTCAGTGTGAGCAAGAGCGATTTTTTTTTTAGGAGCCCATCTGGCGACTGCCTACTGGGGCATAAGTCGCCGTACTCACGACAGCCTAGTACTAGGCTACATTAAAATAATAGGCAAAAATAACAACAATAATAATAACGTTAAAGGGCAACAAGCAGGAAGCAAGCTCCGGCTCTCCTCCAGGCGCAGGAACGTGCAACCTACAAAAAAACAAACAAACCCAGTTATATAAAGAGGAGGCCAACATCTCCAAAAGGTCAAAGTCCACGAACCCATCCCGAGTAAAAGGAACAGGCGGTTGCGTCTCCGCTCATCCTGGTACCGGGACAGGTAACGTGCGCGAAGATCGCCCATACTGTGACTGGAGGTACATCCCGCGAGTATGTCCAATTCGGAGACGACAGAAAGTAACCTGAAGCCGTCGCGGCATTGGGAGGTAGGTCCATGGGAACAGTCACGGCGCAATGGCACGCAACTTTAGGTTCCCCTCGACCATCTCACATCTTCTTTGCCAAGCAGCCCGGAGGGCTGCCAGTATTCTTGCCATGTAATCGATGTAAGGAAGCGCGAAACGAAGGTCTAGTAGCACAGTCCTCGCAGGCTCTCTGGCGCGCAGATTCCCCGCAATTCCTACATGTCCAGGAACCCAGCAGAAGAGAATCTCGAGATCCGTCCGGCTCGCCAAAACCGTGGTGTCACGGATATCGCGAACCGATAGATGCGGAGATTCCAATGCCCCGAGAGCGCTCGGGGCGCTTTGTGAGTCGCTATAAATCACAATCCTGTCTCCGAACCGGGCACGTCGCGTAATCTACTGTACCGACTGGTGTATTGCAACCAGCTCGCTGACTTCAAACAGAGGGGATACGGCGTGGAAACCGAGCCCCTCTTGGCACTTGGAGCCATCTGTATACACTGGCACGGTTCCAGCTTGACAGGAAGTGTGTTCCAAAAAGGTCAAACGCAATACTCCCGGCGTTGTAGAAGCTTTGGGAGCCGAGGTGTGGCGAGAAAAAGTCAAAGGTGGCGTCCTGGGCAGAACCAGGGGCGCCACCGGCCCAAGAGCTATACCTAGCTCTTGAAGGAGTTTCCTAGCCATAAACCCAAAGGGCTTAAGGTATGACTGGAGTCTCTCGGGGAAATAGACACCGTAGAGTTCAGCTGCGGATGCAGTGAGAGCTGTTGGTGACTGAGGGAGGAGCCAAGCTCGCAAGTATAGAAGAATAATGCACTGTGCATGGCGCAGAGCGAATGGCATCTCCCCAGCATCGACAAGTAGGCTCCTAATGGGGGAAATGAGTAATACACCGGTCGCCCTGCGAAGGCCGGTGTGGTGGATAGAGTTCACCTTCTACAATACACGCTCGGCTGCGGATGCATAAAAATCGCATCCGTATTCGAGCTTCGAACGAACAAAGGATCGATAAAAAAGTAAGGTAGTAGCCTTATCAGCTCTCCAAGCGCTGAACGTCACGGAACGAAGAATGTCCATGGCGCGGGTACAAGAGATCCTAAGGCTGCGAATATGAGCCTCCCAAGTGAGGCGTCGTCCGAATACAAGACCAAGGAAACGGTGCAATTCCAACACATCCAGGCGCACCCCCATTAAGAAACAAATCTGGGTCGGGGTGGGGCCGTGGTTGGCGGCAGAAGTGCACCACCTTAGTCTTTGCCAAAGAAAACCGAAACCTGTGCGCTTCGGCATAGCGAGAGACACGGTTCAATGCCTGTTGGAGTCGACGCTCCAGAGTTGGCATCTGGGCCGCGCCAAAAGAGATCGAAACGTTGTCCACGTAGAGCGTAGCGGAACATCTTCGGCAGCACGGAGGTGATGCTGTTGATGCTCAGGGCAAAGAGTGTGACACTAAGGACACTTCCCTGCGGGAGATCCCCTTCCTGCTCGATTGGAGCAGGAAGGCGTCCCTTGGCCCCCCTCGTGTGGAGGGTCTCCATGATACCGTATCGCCATGCAGTATCATAGGCCTTCTCCAGATGTGAGCGCACGAAGCGAGAGCGGAACGCAGCTCACTCAGAGTAAACCTGTCGTTGAAGGGTTCTCCGCCTATGGAGGTAAAGTCCAGTCGGCGGCCTTCCGCGACATCACGACGCACATTGAATGCTGACAGAGCAGCATCCTGGATAGACAATAAGGACAAAGCCGTCGCGGAGGATTCGGCCACGGACGCCGGGAGTATTTTGTCCTAGACGCTTACCGAAGCAGCAGCGGACCCGTCTGTCCCTGGAGCCCTCGTGGAATGAGAGGAACCTTTAGTCCTCTTTTGTCTTGTTAATTTTCTTTTGGGGAGAGAAAGGTGTGGAGAAAACCCGCTTCTCTCCACCTACGAAAGGCGCCCCTAGTCAGGATGGACTGGCCTCAGCATGATTCTGTTCCAAGATAGAGAAGGGCTTGGCTCTCGAGGCGGCACTAGTCGTGGGGAGGTGGTCCCTCCTCTCCTTGAGTGTCCTAAGGGGTCCGAGCCGCCTGAGGAGAAGCTTGCATAGGAGTGGACTCAGGTTCGACCCGATGGAGGAACCCGTCTTCTGGGGCTGGGTCACTGCTGCGACTATGTCCAGATGAAGGGTTGGCTCTATGTGGCCATCGCCCCAGAGGTAGCGGGGAATGATGTCGTGGGCTCTTCATTTTCATCTTAGGCCAGTGGGCTGATCTCCATTGGAGAAGAGAGGGGTGCAGGCACGCCGAGCCCCCGTAAACTCACCATATAGGGCTGCATGATGTAAGTGGGCACAGCCCGACGGGCTCCGATCTCCCTTTCTACTCCAAGGGGGTTGGGTCTATCGAGTCGCTAACACTGGGAGCAGTCGATCCTTGGATACCTGCCTGTTTTCTTGGCAGTCTCTTGTGAAAAGAAAGGGGGAACCGACGCTGGTGCAGAAGTGGAATCGTCCATGGAAGACACTAAAGAAGGGGATGAGAGAGAAACCACCACACTCATAGATTTGGGAGAGGACTAAACTTCCTCTCCGTTAGAAGAGGGTCGGAGGGGGTCCCTGAAAAAGCATTGGGGAAGAAGCGATTTGGCAAAGGAAAAGCTCCTTGGTATATTTGGATGGTAAGAGTTGAGCCACTCCACTAGTTGAAGGGATGTCTCGATTTTCCTTGTCCTTCCGGATACCTATGGAGGGCGAGGCCGCGCTTGGAGCTCGATCTCAATGTGCATTCCCACCATTGCCTTTATTATAACAATAGATCAGAAAGAGAAAAAAGAAATGGAAAGTAGATACTATGACCTCCCAATGCCTTGGGAGGTTAAGAGAAAAGTCTCCCTAAGATCAGAAAATAACAGAATCCGGATTTAGTTGTTTTTCAAGGGTCAGAAGGCGGTATGGGTATAATCCAGCAGCGAACACAGACTAAACAAACCCAAAGAAACCTCACCAGATCAAGCAGTGAACCAAGGAAGCAAAGAGGGCTTCTGTGAATAAGAGCACAGCAGTGCTAAAGCTCAACACGATGATGACCTCACCTTTAGCTGGAGCATGATGGAGGTCAGCTTGGTGATGAGATCGAGGACAGATGGTCCAAGCACTTGCGCAGTGCCGGAGGAATGATTGGTGAGGTCAACGATGGCTGCGGCTTCTTCGTAGCAGCGCTCGCGGATCTGGCTTGGAAGGAGGGTTGGCCCGGGCATCCCAATGTCAGGCGCAATCTGGAACCAAATTTTATTTATTAAAACAAGCGAAAACTAATGGAGAAAGGTAGCTCAATGTTTTCCATGCCGGGGGTGCATGTGTTGAGTGTTACAAAATTCAAAAACAAAAATTTAGAACCCATCTGGCGACTGCCTACTTGGGGGCATAAGTCGCCGTACTCACCGAGCCTACTACTAGGCAATATTAAAAAATAAATAATTATATATAAATAACGAAAAAAACAAAACAGAGGCTAAAAAAAAAGACAAAAAAGGAAAACAAAGCAAACCGGAAACAAGGTAGCAGGCTCAGGCGCTAGGCCCACCTTACCCCGGCGCAGGAACATGCGACCTAAAAGAGTCAAATAGTGGAGGCCAGCCTCTTCCAAAATGTTGTATAGTCCACAAGTCTGTGTGCACGAAATCTAGAGTACAAGGGGCAAGCGGTAGCGATCCCGCTCATACCAATACAAAGACTGGTAACGTGCGTGATCGCCCAGGCTGGGACATTCAACAAGGATGTGCTGAAGTCTAGGGGACAACGCAGTCGTCGCAGTAAGTTCCAGGGGAGCGCTCCATCAAAAAAGTAAGGCAGTAGCCCTATTAGCGCCCCAGGGGCTGAACATCACGGAACGGAGAATATCCATGGCGCGGGTACAAGAGACCCCCTAGGCTGAGAATATGAGCCTCCCAGGTGAGGCGTCGGTCGAATACAAGACCAAAGAAATGGTGCGAATCCACCACTTCCAGGCGAACCCCATTTAGAAATAAGTCTGGGTTAGGGTGGAGCCGTCGATGGTGGTATGGGAACACCACCTTAGTCTTCTTGACCAAGGAAAACCGAAACCTGTGCGCGTCGGCATAGCGAGAGACGCGGTTCAATGCCTGTTGGAGTCGAAGCTCCAGAGTTGGCATCTGGGCCGCGCCAAAAGAGATCGAAAGGTCGTCCACGTAGAACATGGCGAGAACATCTTCCGACAGCACCGAGGTAATGCCGTTGATGCTCAGAGCAAAGAGGGGGGACAGTAAGGACAGTCCCTGCGGGACATCCTCTTCTTGCTCCATTGGGCCGAAGAGGGCTCCCCACCCGTACGTGGAATCGACGATCTCGTAAAAATTCACATATAAAGATTGGGAGGCGTCCCTTCGCCCCCATCGTGTAGAGTGTCTCCATGATATCGTATCGCCATGCGGTATCATAGGCTTTCTCCAGATCGAAAAACAACGTGGCGTAGTGCTGTTTACGAAGGAAGGCCTTGCAGACGGCATTTTGTAGTCAGAGAAGAGCATCCGACGTGGAGTGGAGCTTGCGCAAGCTGCACTGTGCAGAAGAAAGATGGCCTCCGCTGTGCAGAAAAAAGGTTATGCTAACATTTAGCAATTTCTCCATCAACTTTCACACGCAGGAGGTCAGAGATTGGGGAGTGATCTCTCCCCGGTTTGCAAAAAGCTAGCACAGTACCGATTCGCCAGGAATCTGGGAGGATAACCTCTACCCAGATCCTATTGAACGAATCTAACAGAAAGACCATGCCCCGCTCACCCAGGTGTCGAAGAAAGACGTACGGGGCATCGTCCGGACGAAGGGTGGTGTGAACGCAGCTAACTCAGAGTAAACCTGTCGTTGAAGGGTTCTCCGCCTCTAGAGGTAAAGTCCAGTCACGGCATTCCGCGACATCACGACGCGCATTGAATGCTGGCAGAGCAGCATCCTGGATAGACAATAAGGAGAAAGCCGTCGCGGAGGATTCCACCACGGACGCGGGGTCCAAGATTGCGGTCCCATTCTGCTGGAGAAAAGGAGGGGGGGGGAACCTGCGAGAACTTGCCAAGAATCCTTTTAACTCGATACCACACCTCTGCTAGAGGGGTCTTCCCTTTAAGTGAAGACACGTATGCCCGCCAAGAAGAGGTTAGAGATTGGGCGGAAAAAGGCGCGATTCGAAATATACCGGAACGACGAAATTCACCGACAGTGAAATCGTTCGGGCGGCACTTATAGCGCATATAGGGATAAAGCTTCTGTTTGAAGGCCGTCTCACACTCGGCTGACCACCACGGGAGTGGTCGGCGTGCATAACGGCCAGACGTTCTAGGAATAGTTAAGCTCACGGCGATGATGTTGCCGGAGAACTCAACGGCCTTATCAACCGACCTAAACTCCTGAACTGAAAAAGAGAAACCAGTCATTTCCTGAAATGCAGCCACCGCGCCCGCGGTAAGCACCACCGGTTACGGCTTTCGGGCGGCCGCGGTCCTGAAAATGATATTTGAATGGGAAAGTGATCAATGCCATGGAGGTCATTGAACACGCCCCACCTAAAATCAGGCTGTGCATGGGGAGAGCACAAAGATAGATCGACACAAGAAAATAAGGCGGTTCTCCTGCAGTGATGCATAAACTCATTTACATTTAGGACACCTATCTCCATCTTGTCGATCAGGTAGGCAAGGACTTGACCCCTGGGATTAATCGACGAGTCGCCCCAGAGGGGGAGGGTCTACCGTTCAGATCTCCGGGCAAGAGAAAGGGCCTTGGCAACCGTGCCTTGACGCGGCGGAAGTCCCCCGCGTCGAAGTCGGCTGGTGGTGGAATGTACGCACAAATAACAGTATACCTCCTATCCAGGTGCAGCTGCATAGCTACTGCCTGAAAGTAGGTATCTAACTGGGAACGGGATGAGACTAGCCTCCCGAGCTCCTCCCAGCTGTCCTGGAAGCTGCAGCAATTCCATGGAAGGAATATGCCATCCAGGCCTAGCTCGGAAGAGATGCGGGCCCTCTTGAAAGAGAAGACCCTCACGGGAATGGCGGTACGATTCCCAGAGGCAGATCTCCAGGCTCTGTTGGCCGAACAATGCGCTGAAGCCTTCGAAGACATATCTCGGGTTGGCTGGGCTCGTCACGAGTCTCTTCCTCCCTCCGCCTCAGAACCTTAGGTGAGCGGGGCGGCTTTGGAGGCGGGAGCCCTCGTTTCGAGGATCCACCGTCTCCGAGCCACACAACCCACCACTGGGTGTGGGCGAAGGAGCCGAAGCTCCTTTAGTGTTGTCCTCCTTTCAGGGTGCAGCTTTATGAACCCCGGAAGATGGCCTCACGACCAACCTTAGGGGTGCTGCCTCGTGTGCAGCTGTAAAAGCTTACGGTAAACGGTCACGCTGGGGGAGAGGAGGGAAGCCTTGGTTTTAGCCGGGGCCGGGTGTGAACCATTTGTGCCGCAAGAGGGGTCCTCCCATAAAGTGAAGAGAGGTATGCCCACCAGGAAAAGGAGTGGGAATGTTTCGAAACATACTGTAACCTAGCCCTAGCTCGTAGAAAATCAACGATGGTGAAATGGTTCGGGCTGCACTTATAGCGCAGGTAGGCATAACATTTCAGTTTGAGGGCTGTCTCACACTTGGCTGACCACTAGGGAAGTGGATGGGGTGTGAAACGGCCAGACGTTCTAGGTCCACGGAATGAGGTTGATGGATAACTCACCAACCTAAACTCCTCGACTAGGACAGAGAAACCAGTCATATCCTGAAATGCTGACCACCGTGCCTGTGCCAAGCATCACCGAGGGGGCCTTCAGATGGCAGTAGTCCAGAAAATGATATTTGAATAGGAAAGTGATCACTACTACGGAGGTTATCGATCACCTCCCACCCAAAATCAGGCTGTGCATCTGTAGACCACAGGGATAGATCAAGGCAGGAAAATGAACTGGTTCTCGGGCAGTGAGGGGTAAACTAATCCAGATTTAGGACACAAATTTCCAGCTCATCGATCAAGTCAGCAGGGATCTGACCCATGGGATTGATTGAGTAGTCTTGCCAGAAGGGGATGTCCGCGCATTAAAAAGGGACTCGGCGACTGTCACGACCCGGTGGAAATAACAGTATACCTTCTATCCAGGTGCAATTGCACTGCTACTACCTGAGAGGTACAGTGGTACCTTGATTTACGAGTGAACCAACTTACGAGTTTTCCGAGATACGAGCTGTTGCTCGGTTGATTTTCTGCTTTGTGGTACGAGCCAAGATTTGAAGTAAGCGTTAAAAGTGAGTGACCGAGCTTCACATACACCGCGACTAGGTAGCGCAGCGAGCGCGGCGTCACATTCGCCCAACCTCATTCAGTTCAGGTGGATACCTTGCCGTGCAAGCAGCTCTGTTGTATCACTGTTGCTTTTTCCATCGTGTTTTGTGCTTTGACTGTAGTTTTTCATTGTATTGTAGAGTATTAACCATGGGTCTTAAGAAAGTGAGTGTCAAGGCCAGTTGTGAGAACAGGCTATTCTTTGGAATTAAAGCACAAAATCATCGAAAAACATGAGTGAGATGTCCGTGTTGTCGACTTGGCGAGGCAGTATGAGCGTAGTACATCTAGAATATGTACGATTTTGAGACAAAAGGAGTCGATAAAGGCTATAACGCCAGCCAAAGGTGTTAAGATCATTTTAAAACTCCGGACCTCTGCCTGGCAAAAGGTGGGGGGTTGACAGAGAAGCAGCTCACAGGATACCGTGACCGAGAGCATCATTTGTGAGAAGCCATGAGCCATTTACGGGGATTTGGTGCAGCAGACGGCAGGAACATCAACGGAGTAGACGTCAGAAGAATCATTCAAAACCAGTCAGGGATGGTGCGATAATTTTAAAAAGATGACTGGCATTTACTCCGTCGTCAGGCATGGTGAGGCAGCAAACTCAAAATGTGAAGGCAGCTGAGGATTTTATTAAAACTTTCGCCGAACTTATAGAAGCGGAAGGATACATCCCCTAGCATGTCTTTAATTGTGACGAGACAGGTCTGTTTATTAAGGTCATCTCCATCTGATCTTCAAGGTAAATTACGCTTAATAAAATCAGATTATTTTTTTACATTCCCTTTTATTATTTTCTTATGCATTATTATTTATAAAGTACATTTTTCTTATTTAAAAACTCACACTATAATAAATTGGTGTGGTTTTGGGGAGGAACCTGGAACTGATTAATGGCTTTTCCATTAATTTCAATTGAGGAAACTGCTTTGATATCCAGGCAAATTAAGTTACGAGTTCGGTCACAGAATGAATTAAACTCTTAAGTCAAGGTATCCATGTATTTAAAGCAAAGAGAATAATGGAGACAATCAGGCAGGGTGAAATCACTTATCCTCCTACCTGGCCTCCATCTTATGCAATGGGAAGGCAGGCAGGAGCACGTGCCCATGGTCTCTTGCAAAAAAATCACTAACGAGAAATGGTTAGAGATGAGCCATCACAGCTCCTCTCAGCTGACTGGAGTCAACGGCAATTCCTTTGAAGGAATACGCGCTCCAGGCCTAGCTTGGTGATGCTGGGTCCCTCTTTGAAGGGAAGATCCTTACAGCAATGGCTGAGAAAGACGCCGTCGCTTTCGAGGACTTATCGAGAGAAATTGGGTTCCTTATGCAAGGGTTTTTTGTTTTGTTTTTCCTCCGCCTCGAAACCCCAGCAAGCGGGTCTCTTCAGAGGGGAAGGGGGCACTCTTTTGGAGGATCCACTGTCTCCGAGTCACCCAGGGTAGCTTTGGGTGTGGTGTAGGAGCCAAAGCTCCTTTGGTGCGGTTCTAATTTCGGGAAGCAGCCTTAGGAATCCTTCATGGGTGTTGCCTCCTGTGAGTCTAACGACTCGGTGGAGGTGTGTGGCCATTTCGCCTTATGTTAAAAGGTCACGGTTGGGAATAGGGGGAGCCCTCATTTTGCCGAGACTGGGCGTGAACCCTTCATGCCGCCAGGAAGTAGAACTAACAAAAGGTTCCAAATGGGTGCGGAAACGACCACGCTCAGAGGCCTGGTGGGACCATAAGCAGAGGGTGACTCTTTTGAAATTGAGAAATAAGACGTTCCAGGAGATGGCGGGCGCACCAGGAGCAAGTCGCGAAATGGGAGACGATCTGCCACCTGAATGCCCAGGAGATACGTATCACGTTGCTTCGAACAAGTGGGGTCCGGCAGCGGAACCGTCCGTCCCCAGAGACCCCGCAATGAGAGAGTAACTCTTAGTTTTTCTCTTACCCTTCTTTTAGAGAGAGGAGGGTGGGAAATGAACCTACTTCTCTACAAATCCGCAAAGGACTTCTTAGGCTTGACGCACCGGTCTCAGCAAGATCCTTCTTCAAATTGGAGGTCCTAGCTGTTAAAGGGGCACCGGGTAGTGGAAGATATCCATACTCACCTTGTGATTCCTCGGTGGCTTGAAAAACTTGCACAGGGGCGGATTCAGATTGGGTGCTCGGAACTGAGCCTGAGTTTAACCCCATGTAAGATCCTGTCACCTGGGGCTAGGTCACCTCAGGAATCAGATCAAGCTCAGGGGGGCCAAGCCCACCATGTGGCTATCCCTGCCACAAGGGATCACAGATCCCAATCGAGAACTCTTGTCTTGTCATCTTTCGCCTTCCTCTACAAACTTGAAATGCAGGACTGTTGGGGGTATAGACGGATGGGCCCTGCTATCCTTGCCCTCCTAAGGAAGTGGTCAATTTCCGGCCACCTGCCTGCTCTCTTGACAGCGGGAATACCGCTGGTGGGGCGAGAGTCGCCCTTGGGCGCTACCTCCAAAGAAAAGGGTAAGGTGAAAGGCACCGCACCCATAGAGGTGGAGCTGCCTGAGGGTGGCTCCAACGATGGCAAAAGAGAAGCCACTTTGCTGCATGGTATGGAGAAAGTGGATCACCTCCACTGGTCAAGGGTCTATCTTGTTTAACCTCATCTTCCCCAACACTTAGGGAGGATGAGGCTGCACTTGGAGGCAGATCTTCATGCATCTGCAGTCACCCACTGTTGCCTTCTCTTGTACCATAGTATAAGAAAGAAAAAAATGTGTGGAAAGTAGATACTGTAACTTCCCAAATGCCTTACGAGGTAAAAGAAAAGTGTCTTATAGGATCAGAAAATTCTAGAATGTGATATTTACAAATACTTTGCCCAAAGGTTCGAGCTAAAACGGCCTTAACAACCTGGCCTGCCATTCAAGCAAATGTCCTTGAGCTTTGACCATAAATGACTGCCAATGTAGCCAGCTTATATGTGTACTAGATAGCAAAGAGCAGACTCCATGGCTTATTTAAATTTTTTTTTGTTATAATTAACAATTTAGAATAGCAAAAACAATAAAAACATAACCTATGACATGCCCAAAGCTATGAATGAGAGCATGTAGTTAAATCTTGCTTACAACTTAACATCACCACTGTAAATCATACAGTTAAATCTTGCTTACAACTTAACATTAGCAATGTAAATCATGGTTAAACCTTGCTTACAATTCAAAACCACCACGGTAAATCATAAAACCTAACTTTGCACCTAAGGTTCCAGAACTAGAGAGAGAAACATATAAAGAGGAGACTCACATCTTGGCAAAATTGTTGCACAGCTACCAGGTTCTGATTCAGTTCCTTGTTGATGTTTTCCATCTCAAGGACAAGGGCAGCATACTTTTTCTGGAAGTCCCATGTCACTTCCTGACCAAAGCTACGCATCTTCTCTGCCTGTTCATTAAGATTCCGCAGTGTGCTGATTTTCTCTTTCTTCGCCTTCAGGATTTTGGACAAAGTGATCTGAGAGGAATAAACCAATCTAAATGTTAAACATGTGGTGCAGATGCTGAAGATGAAGATACCCTCATACTGAACTCTCATACACTGGACACATTGCCAGATCACCCCATATTAGTTTTTTAACATTTTAGTACTTTGTTGTAGAACCTGTTCAGTTATGTCGGTTAATCCAATTCAATGTGTAAACGGATTAAGTGTGTGAAATGTGATGAGAGAAGTATTTAAAGCAGGGAGATTAATAATAATAATAATAATAAGTCTTTTGTAATGCGATCTTCAAGGCCTGAGGCCTTCCCAGAGCGCACGTTGTGCTGAGATGAGAATGGAAATTCAATGGAAATTCAAGAGGGGGGAGAAGGCAATACTGAAAAGATGCGTTTTCAGGAGACGCTTAAATGTGGTAAGAGAGGGAGAAGACCTGATTTCAGCAGGAAGAGCATTCCACAACTTAGGGGCGGAGATTGAGAAGGAGCAGAGGAATGAACGAGGAATATTCAAAAGAGGTGCATGTGATGACCGAAGGGCCCGAGGGACATGGCGTGGCGAGAGGGCAGAAGAGAGGTAAAACGGGGCCTTAAATGTGAAGAGAAGTATCTTGAAGTGAGTACGGGATATGACAGGGAGCCAGTGCAGTTCATGTAGCAAGGGTTTCGAGGGAGAGAAGCGAGGGCGACGGAGGAGAAGCCGGGCGGCATAGTTCTGTACAAGTTGAAGGGGGCGGAGAGAGGAGGATGGCAGATTCACAAGCAGAGAGTTACAGTAGTCAAGGCGTGAGGTGATGAAGGCATGAACAGCAGTCTCAAGACTTGGCGATCAAAGTGAGAGCGAATGCGAGAGAAGTTACGAAGGAAACATAGAGAGGATTTGCTGACATCGCGGATATAAGGCTTAAAGGAGAGATGCTCATCAAAAACAACACCCAGATTCCTAACACAGTCAGAGAAAATTATAGTATTACCGCCCAGAGTAAGCGAGCGAAAGAGAGATTTAGATTTTTTGACAAGAGCAGGGGTGCCGACGAGGAGGACCTCAGTTTTGGAGTGATTAAGCCTGAGAAAGTTGGTAGAGAGCCAGTCAGAAATGGAGGAGTAGGCAGCCAGGAGGTCAGTGATAGAGTAGGCAAGAGACGTGGGGGATGAGGAAACGAAAATTTGAGTGTCATCGGCATATAGGTGGAAGGATAGACCGAGATTACGGAGAAGGGAACTAAGAGGGAGAAGGTAGATAGGAAATAGTAGAGGACCAAGGACAGAGCCTTGTGGCACTCCAAAGCGAATGGGGGTAGAGTCGGATGAAACGTCGTCAATCACAACGGATTGGGTACGAGACGAGAGGTAAGAGCGGAACCAGTCAAGCACGGTGCCTGATATGCCGAGGAAAGAGTGGAGACGATCAAGTAGGACGGTATGGTCAATAGTATCGAAGGCAGAGGAGAGGTCGAGTAGAATGAGGATGGAGAGACAACCCCTGTCCAAGGCTCTTCGTAAGCAATCGGACACATTGAGAAGGGCGGTTTCTGTGGAGTGACCTAACTTGAAACCAGATTGATAGGTTTCATCAATGTTACAGGCCACCATGTGACTGTTGATGCGTGAAGCAACCACTCTCTCCAGAACCTTAGAGAGGAAAGGAAGTTGCGAAATCAGGCGATAATTGGAAGGGTCAGTGGGGTTCAGTTGAGGCTTTTTAAGAATCGGACGGATGTGGGCACGTTTGAAGGAAGAGGGAACAAGACCAGTTGCAAGTGAAGTGTTGAACAGGTGAAGAAGCGTTGGGAGGATAGCAGGCAGAATTTTACATAACAGTTTAGGCGGGAAAATGTCCTTTGGGGAGCCCGATTTCTTAGAACGCGAGAGCAGGGCTGTAAGCTCCAACGCGGTCACAGCGGGAAAAACGATAAGCGGCTGAGGCGGGAAGTCAGGGAGAATGGCAGGAGCCGGGACAGAAGGCTGAGGGAGGGAGGCACGGAGGTTAGTGACCTTATCTGCGAAGAAATTCGAGAGAGTAGCAGGGCTAATGGGTGGGGAGATCTGGGCTGGCGAAGTAAGATGGGAGAGCAGACGGAAGACGGTACGGGGATCATTCCTATTATCAGTAAGCAGATTACGTGAGTAGGCTTCACGAGCAGATTTTAATTTCGCCACGTAGGAAGCTGTCGCAAGTCGAAACGCCAGCGAGAGAGGGGTCGTGTCTTGCCCACGGGTGCGAGCCTTTCTAAGGACTCTTTCATGGGCACGCATGGACTGCCTAGCACGCAGGAGTTCCATAGAGTACCAAGGGGCACGGTGACAACGGGAGTTCGAAGGGGTGACAAGGGGAGAGTGGGCATCAAGAGAAGTGAGAAGGGGTTGCTCCAAAGAAGAGAGAATCTGGTCAGGAGAGGCAGAAGCATCAATGGGAGGAAGTTTGGAGGCCACATCATTAGATAGGGAGGGAATATCAATGGAGGCAAGTCGACGGAAAGGCTTAGGATTATGAGACAGCTGGGGAGGTATATGGAATGGGATAGGGAAGTTGAAGTTGATAAGGAAGTGATCAGATATAGCATTGGAGATATTTGTAGTCGTCAGGTTGGAAATAAGACAGTCAGAGATTACAAGGTCTAAAATGTTACCGTGAGAGTGGGTAGGGAAAGAAACGTGTTGGGTGAGGGAGAAGAGATCAAGGATTTCAGAAAAGGCTTTGAAATTAGGATTGTGGCCAGGAAGGTTGAAATCCCCGAGGATTAGCAGCGAACCAGTGGGGGAGAGGCCAGCGAGGAGGTTACTATATTCATCAGGAAAAAGCTCGACACGGAGCTGGGGGGGCAGTAGAGGACTAAGATAGTTAGAGAGGGGGTGGAATCAGAGACATTGATGAGCGCCTCAAAAGAAAGAAGAGGGGAAGAGGGCAGATTATTCAGAGGGAAGGAGGCACTGTGAATGAGAGCAACTCCACCACCGCGAGAGTTACGGGAGGTATGGGAGTGGACGTAACGATCAGGGGTAGCGAGATTTAAACAGCAAGCAGAAGGGGCAAGCCAAGTTTCCGTGAGTCCAAGGAGAGTGACTTGAGTGTTCCTACACACATCCCAACCAACCACTCAACTCAATTATTAGGTAACCTCCCCCAACCCCACTGAATCAGAAGAATAATATAAACACACGCCCACTTAACTCTGATAAGACAAAGACCAGCTCTACAAAATACCCTATTCAACAGACTGAGTCAGCAATGGTTTATTTCAATTTCCTCACACATGTTGATTACAACCACAGATACTCAACACATGTTAAATGATAATGGATCGGAATAAGAGACTCAATGGCTCCCTCCTGACTTTCTTCTATCATATAGTATAGGCAATCCAGCGCACAACTACTAGGCAATCTGATTAAGAGAGATCAACTTTTTTTTTAAATAATTTATGAGCCTATCTGGCGACTACCCACTTGGGCATAAGTCGCCGCAATCACAACAGCCTGGCACTAAGCTACTTTAAAATAAGAATATGAAAACACAACAACAATAAAAAGGGAAAATGGCAACAATTAGGAAGCAAGCTCTGGCGTCGGGGGGAGGTCGCCTCCCCCCGGTGCAGGAGCATGCGACCTACAAAGAAAACAACAAAAAAACTTAGTTAAATAAAGGGGAGAAGACTGGCCACCTCCCAAAAGTCTATAAGTTCACTAGTCAATGTGCACGAACTCATCCAGAGTACAAGTGAGAGGCGGTAGTGACCCCACCCATCCCAGTACCAGGACAGGTAACGTGCGCGGAGATCGCTCAGACTGGGACATTCAACAAGAATGTGCCGAACAGTGTGGGGGACACCACAGTCTTCACAGTAGGGCGCAGGCGAGTGTGTCCAATTTGGAGATGACAGAAAGCAACCTGAAGCCTTCGCGGCATTGGGAAGAGAAATCAACAACCCCAGAAAAATCATTTAATCCTAGGCAGCTTAACATGCAAGACCTCCCACCCCTCAAATCTCCAAACCATCTCCATAACTCAGAAACTAAGAGACTCACAATTCCGACAAGAGAGCGTGCAGGAAAGCCACCGATGCTGTCGTCGAAGCTGAATTTGCTGGGTCGAGTAGGTGACTGGGCAAGAATAGGGTCGCTGGCTAGAGCTGTGGGGCTATCAATGTTGACAGAGTCACCGCTGGACTCTGGTTTGGGTAGGATGGTCCGCAATGTGGGTCGCGGGGGTGTGGTGAGGCCGAAGGGTATGCGAGGACGAAATTGACGTGAAAGGCTGCTTAGGGGCATCACATCGGAGCCTTCATTGGACTGAGGGGTAGGAGAATTGGGTTGAGATGAGTTTGTTTGTTTTTTTAAGACATTTATTCTTTAGAAACGTCAAACTAACCAGAGCTTTTCCTTCTTTAGATTAAGAATGATGGAAACTAAAATAGCAAACATCAACTATATATATTGGGGCAAAAGAAGGCATTATAAACCAGTCAGGAACCAATTCTTAAGACTAAAAAGACTGAATTTAACTCTCCTTGCAGGGGGCAAGATGTACCTGTTAGGAAAAGGTAGTAATTGACATGGTGCGCCATTTAGAGGAAGAACAAAGAAGACAAGGGTAGCGATTATAATTATTACTCAATGGAAATGTGTAATCCAATGAGACCAAGCACATTTTATGAAAAATTAAAGGGAATGGAAAGACCCCAAAAGCAACCCAATACAACTAATACAGTCTTATATGTGGTCTGAAAAATAAATTATAAACAGTCAAGAAAAGTATTTATCTACAAGGCTTTTTTTTTTGCACTAATCTGGCGACTGCTCACTATGGCATAGGTCACTGTAATCATCCCATAACATAATGCTAAGCTAAATGAAAAAAACAAATGTGCAAAAGACACCAAAACAAAATAAAACTAGACAAAAGCAAAAAGGAAACAGGCTCTGCCATTGGCAGGAGGCCCACCTCTCACTGGAGCAGGACCATTCAACCATCACCAAAGAAAATCAAATAAAATGGAGGCCAGCCTCCTCCAAAAAGTCAGATAGACCACAAATCTGTGCACAAGAACTCATCCAAAGTACCAATACTGGGACAGATAACATGCATGAAGATCACCCAGACTGGAACATTCAAGAAGAATGGGCTGAACAGTCCAAGGTGTGGTAGTTATTTTTAGGGTTTTTTCTTTTTAACGTCAACTCACCTGCACCTACTCTAATGCTCCCATTTTATTTCAGGTTTCAAGGAAGGAGGGAGGACAAGCTGTCATGAATGAAAATTGTGAGGTAGACAAGTAATAGTTGGACATTTCTAAAAGAATTTTTTTTTTATTTTGAATGCACAAAGAAAAGCAGAGCTAGAAGTGAAAGCCAGGTGTGTATATGTATGAATGAGAAATGTGTGGGGGGTTGTGTGTATGTATATGAATGAGGGAGGAAGAATAAGTAATGCCATCAAGGAGTGAGCAGGAAGTAATTTTCCCCCCTTCTTCAGCTCTCATTTTGGAGTGTGTGGCGAAATTTGGGGACCACAGCCATCGTTCCCCTGGTCCATTGTGAGTGAGAATGAGACGGATCAAGCCAGACACCAGGCCGCCCCCCCTTGATACTCAAGGAGAATGAGATAACTCACCATAAATGCTCAAAAAAGAGACTGCCCAGGGGAAAGTTAGTGGCCACTGAATAGAGAAGGCTTGTAAGTTGTGTTAAAACTGCAATTGAGTGGGAAAGCGAACTTGTGAGGTTGTGTGTAGACATTTTGTAAATATTACCTTATTCTAAATCAAAATTAATCGATCTTGTATATTCCTAGTATTCTTAATTAAATCAGTGTTTTCATTTTTATTTTGTATATATGTATTTTTTTTATTCCCTGCACATATCTCTTGGGGTGGCGCATGGCCAGAGGCACTTACACTCCACCATTTGCTCACAAGGTGGCTGACAGGTCTGCTATATTTTCCCAGCCATCATCTCAAAGACTGGATGCTCAGGCCCCATCCAGTAAGGACATCTCTCACACAATCCATCAACTCCCTTCTCGGATGCCCACATGGTGTCCTTCCTGTCATTCAAGATCAATACACTTTAGTGGCAGACGGCAACGGGTGGTGGTGAATGGACAGTCTTCTGAGTGGGTGCCCATTACTAGCAGGGTGCATCAAGGTTCTGTCCTGGGACCACTACTATTCATTATCTACGTCAATGACATGGACGGTGACATGGTTGCCAAGATTTCCAAATTTGCCGATGATACCAAGCTTGGTATGAACGTTGCAAAGGATGGAAATACTGCCTGCCTGCAGGAAGATCTTCGGAAGATTGGGAGTGGTCGGACACGTGGAAAATGCCTTTTAACGTGGGGAAATGCAAGGTGATGCATATCAGCCACAGAAAACCCCAATCTCAGTATATCCTTAAGGGCACTGCTATTGAATCCACCGACACTGAGGACTTGGGTGTAACAATAACTAGTGACCTCAAGTTCTCGATACAGTGCAGTGAGGTGGAGAAAAAGGCCCAAAGGATGCTAGGCTATATAAAGCGCCAGTTTGGATATCGGAACAAGGAGATTGTACTGTGTTTGTACAACTGACTTGTCTGACTGCACCTGGAGTATGCGTACAATTTTGGAGTCCTTCATTTTGAAAGGATATCGCGAGATTGGAACGCGTACAAGCCAGGGCAACCAAACTGATTCCCTCTATCCGACATAAAAGTTATGAGGATAGACTAAGGGAATTAGATCTGTTCTCGCTGGAAACCTGTAGACTGTGTGGTCAGCTCATCAAAGTTTTCAAAATACTTTGTGGGTTCAACAATATTGACTACCGGGGTATTTTCACACTGAGTGAGAACAGAACGCGCAATCACGGCTTCAAACTTGAACTGAAGTGTTACAGCCGCAATCTGTGTGGAAATTTTTTCACTTACAGTATCTGCAGTAAGTGGAACGCACTTCCAGTGGAAGTTGTGAATCTGTTGACCAGTTCAAGTCAAGACTAGACAAAGTCTTGAAAAGGGGCCGTTTAGGGATGCAAAAAAATTGAGCAGCCATGTGCCCGCTCGATTGCTAGTCCAAAGGTACCCTCCTTGAATGGACCATAAGGTCTCCTAGGGTACCTTCTTTCCTTGTTGTTACTCTCTTTACCAGCCTTTCATCCTACATTCTCTTTAGGTGACAATACCATCTCATCACACCTCTATCAGCTCTTTCAAGCAAACTCAAGTATATTTCCACATCTCTTGCACTCTCATTTTTCACCCTGTCAATCAACCTCACACCACAAATACTTCTCATACATTTCATTTCCAAAACTCCAACTTTGCTCCTTTCATTCACACTCAATGCCCATGTTTCACATCCATAAATAGCAGTGGGAACCACCACCACTCCCTCATACAATCCCATTTCTGCCTGCTCATACCCTTGCACTCCCTTTTTGATTTGATGCAATATTTAATTTTCACCCATTCCATCAGCTGCCAGATCCACACCCAGATACTTAAGATATTGCACTTCTTCCAGCCTCACCCCATTTAGACTCACTTGCAGTCCACTCATTCCTTCCCTATTGCACCACATTACCTTGCTTTTGCCTTTATTCACACTGAGCTTCCATCTGTCACACACAATCCCAAATGCATTGACCAGTGTCTGTAGTTTCTCTTTTCAGTCAGCCACCAGCACTGAATCATCCGCAAACAACAATTGTGATTGTATTGGGTGGTGAGAATATATATATATATATATATATATATATATATATATATATATATATATATATATATATATATATATATATATTGATGCTTTTTAAATAAAGAAAATTGAGTATTCTTGTCTCCTTAAAACATCCTCCTAGTCTAACGGATGTTTCACCATGCGAGTGAGTGGACCTTATGGCAGGCAGTTACCGGAACTGATTGCTACAAAGAGACAATGCAGTCATCACAGTAAGGTGCAGGGAAGCACTACAACAAATGGAGGTGTGCCATGCAGTTATGCCCAACTACTCAAAGAAGAGAGAAAACAACCTGAAACGTCACAGCATTTGGGGAGTAGGACCATTGGAAAGCGGTAGTGGCATGAAACTTTAGGCTCCCCTCAGAAATTTATGATAATTTTGCAGGCAGTACGGAAGGCAGCCCAGATACTTGCAATGTAGTCAGGGAGGAAAAGCAGAATGCTGGTCTGGTTTGCCAGTCCTCACAGACTCTTCGGCAGCCTCATTCCCCCATGTCAAAGAACCTAACACAAAATAATCTAGACCGACCTGGCTTGTGGCAATTGTGATGTCATGGATACCGCTGACCAGGTGGTGTGAAGATTCCAATGCGGTGCGATCACTCAACAGTTTATGAGTTGATAAAGATCACTATACAAGTCTCCAAACTGGGCATAACACATTATCTTCCATACTTAGCGGTGCATGGCAACAAGTTTGGCTGTGAAGACATATGCGGCGCCTGGTAGAGTCAGGGTGACTTCAAACAAAGGAGATATGGCATGGAAACTGCACCCTTCAGGGACTTAGAGCCATTTGGGTATACTGCCATGGTTCAAAAAAGGATGAATGCAATACTACCAATGATGTGGAAGCTTTGGGAGCAGAGGTGTGTTGACCTGGACAAAACCAGAGGCATCAACAGCCTGAGAGCTACACCTACACAGAGCTCTCTCGAGTTTCTAACCCCAAACCCAAAGAGCTTAGGGTATGACTGGTGTCTCTCAGTAGCAGCAGCACTGTCAAGATCGGCCATGGATGCAGTGAGAGCTGTTGGTGACTGAGGGAGGCAGAGCAGGTTTGCATGTACAACCACAAGATGCACTATGTATGGTGTGGCATGAGTAGCATCTCACCAGTTCCCAATGGGGAATGTGCGGAAGGCACTGGCCACCAAGCGGAGACCAATGTGGTTGATTGAGGCCCCCTTCCGCAATACATGCTTGGCTACGGATGCATAAAATTTGCATCTATATTCAAGCTTTGAACAAACAAACGAACAGTAGAAAAGTAAAGCCGTAGCCCTATGATCACCCCCAGGTGCTGAATGTCACGGAACGAAGAATATCCATGGCGTGAGTACAAGATACCCTAAGACTGAATATGAGCTTCCCAGGTAGGTGAGATGTCTGTCAAAAACAAGACCAAGAAAATGGTGTGAATTCACCACCTCCAGGCAAACCCCATTTAGGAATAAGTCTGGGTCAGGATATAGTCATCCCCTTAGTCTTTGCTAAGGAAAACTGAAACCTGTGTACTTTGGTATAACGAGAGATGTGGTTAAATGCCTGTTCGAGTCTGTGCTCCAGCTGGCATCTTGGTCCTACAAAAAGAGATTAAAAGGTCATTCACTAGAGTGTAGTGAGCGAGAGTGTGACACTGATGACACTTCCCTGTGGGGCACTCATTTCCAGCTCCATTGAGTGGGAGAAGGCTCCCCTTGCATGCATGTGGAATCAATGATCATGCAGAAATTCACAAAGATTGGGAGGCTTCCCCTTGCCTCCAGCATGTGGATAGATCAAGGCAGGAAAAATAGTAGTTCGCAGACAGTGATACAAAAACTCATCCACATTTGCACACCTACAGTGGGTGCAATAAATATCCGATACATGGTCAAAAGTTTATTTACCATAGTTACACAACAGCAAAGTAATTGAAAATTGAAAAACTTATGGATTTTGTATGTTAAATACAAATTTGGTACTAGAATACACAAATAGTAAATCATTGATATTATATCAACAAAAGTGTTAGATTATTGCCTCAAAAAGTATTTAACACACCCACAAAATGTATTAAAGCAATAATAAATAGTTCTTGAACATTCCAGAGTGGTTTACGTGACAGGAATGCTGTAGAACTTTCTAGAAAAATAATCAGTCTGAGAGCTGCATGAGGTCATCATTCAACATTAATTCTAATATGGCGAAGACTAAAGAATTGCCAAAAAGTAGCAGAGAACAAATTGTTCAGTTACATGAAAGTGGCTTAAGCTATAGAAAAATTTCATCTATGCTAAAAGAATTGCCAAAAAGTAGCAGAGAACAAATTGTCAGTTACATAAAAGTGGCTTAAGCTATAGAAAAATTTCATCTATGCTAAAAATACCAATCTCAACCATTGGTGACAATTCGGCAGTTCAAGTCATATCAGTCCACTGCAAATCTACCACGTTCAGGGCGTCCATCTAAAATTTCAAACTGTGTGGCTAAACATATAGTCTGTAAAGTAAAGAAGAATCCTCAAGTGACTCGTTCTAAACTTCAGAAAGATTTGGAAACAGTTGGGACAAATGTATGCAAAAATACAATTAGAGCAGTTCTTAGGAAGGAAGGATTCCACTCTCACACAGCAAGAAAGTCACCTTTGTTGAAACCAATTGATGTCAAAAATCGTCTGAATTTTGCCAAAGAACATTTAGAGAAGCCTGCAAGTTTTGAGGACGCTGTACTATGGTCTGACGAGACGAAGATTGAGTTATTTGGGTGGAATAGTGTCAGTCACATTTGGAGGCAGAAAAACTCAGCGCATGATCATAAAAATACATAATATATGGGGCTGCTTCTCCTCTGCAGGTCCTGGAAGACTCCATATTATTGAAGGTAAAATGAATGCTCAGATGTATTGCAGGATTCTGGATGATAATCTCTTTGTCTGCAGATGACTTGAAGTGGCCAAGAGGATGGACATTCCAGCACAACAACGATCCAAAACACAGCCAAGGGTACTGCAGCGTGGTTAGAGCAGAAGAAAATAAAGGTTATGGGATGGCCAAGTCAATCGCCAGACCTAAATCCTATCGAGAACCTGTGGTGAGAATTAAAACTAAAGATTCAGAAAAGGGACCCAAGAAATCTAACAGACTTAAAAAGAATATGCCAAGATACCTACCAATATTTGTAAGAACCTCATAAGTAAATATCCCAAACAGTTGGAAGCTGTACTAGCGACGAAAGGTCATATCACCAAATACTAACTGGTTTTCATAGATGTATCGGATACTTTTTGAAACGTTCGTTTGATATTTTTGCTGTAATCATAGTAATGTTTTACTATTTTTGCAATATGATACAAATTTGTATTCAACGTACAAAATACAAAAGATGTTCAATTTTCAATTACTTTGCTGTTGTGTAACTATGGTAAATAAACTTTTGACCATGTATCGGATATTTATTGCACCCACTGTATCTGCAGCTCATTTACCAGGTCAGCAATGATCTGACCCCTGGATTTGATCACATAATACAAAATCTCTGTGCTGTAGAAATGGCCTTGGCAACCATGTCAAGAAGCAGAGGAAATCTGCACCATTCTGGTTGGCTGACAGCTGAATATGTTGAAAATACAGTTAACTTCCTATCCAGGAGTAGCTGCACTGGCAGTGTCTGAAAGGAGGTATTTATAGTAAATAGATGAATGGAAACATCATGCAGTATGTAAATCATGCATCCTTCTGCTAGGCCATCGTGTGGGGGTGGGGTCACAAAACCGTTATGCCCTGGGATGGTTGGCAGGGGGCACACATTCAGCATGGTCTCCTGTGACAAAAGAGCTAACTGGGAATGGGAGATGAGCCTCCACATCTCCTCCCAGTTGGGCTTGTGTCCGTGGCAATTCCATTGAAGGAATATGCTTTCCAAGCTTAGCTTGGAGATGCGGGGGCTGTCTTAGAAGAGATCCTCATGGGAATGGGCTGTACACTTCTCAGAGGCAGAACTCCAGGCATTGTTGGCCAAACAAGGTGTTACCACCTGCAAGGTCTCAGTGGGGGGAGGTTGGTCTCACGATGTGTCTTTTTCTTTCTCCTCTCAAAACCTTTGATGAGCGAGGTAGCTTTGGAGGCAGGAGTCTCTCCTTTGGAGGAACCTGTGTCTCGGAGCAATCCTGGCGAGTCTTTGGTGGGGTTATAAGAGCCAAAGCTCCTTTAGGGATGTCCTACTTTCAGGGGGCACCTTTATGAATCCCACAAGACTGCCTCATGATCACTTTCTGGGGTGCTGCCTCTAGTGAGTAAGGACTGGGTGGAGGAGGGGGAGCCTGAGTTTTAGCTGAGGCTGGGTGTGAAACCCTTTGTGCCACCATCTCTACCAGGGGTGTGCCCATGGGGAAGAGCCTGTAGTAGGGTTCTTAATAGGCGCTTAAACTACCTTGCTTGTTGGCCTGGAAGGGCCAGGAGCAGAGGGTGCCTTCTTTTAACATTGAGGCAGAAGACAGCCCAGGCAACACCGGGTGCACCAGGACCAAGTCCTTGCCTCACACAATGAGAGACAATCCATAGCCTTAACAGCCAGAGGATTTCCTTCTCCAGGAGATATGCACATTACTTTGAAGCAGAGTGTGGTTCTCTGAAATCGACAAACTTTGACATACACAATAGGGACTTATTATGTACAGCCTTGGAGCAATTACACGCACTTCAGGTAAACCAGATTTTGCACATTTACAGTAGCAGTTCGCATGGGCGAAGCGGTGGCAGTAGTAGCCCCTCTGCAGCAGTGGCATGAATACCTTCCTGCAGTAGAGATACTAACTGACACGAACCGACTCAGGGAGCCTGTCACGATCAAATGTACAGAGTTTGGGAGTGGGTCTCGAGGCCCCCTTCGTGTTTTCTCATCGCATGCTCAAACCTTTACTGATCCTTAGTAAGTCAGCTCTTCAATGATGTCTTCTAAGGATTGCTCTATGAGCTCCCTTACATAAACCACTCCTTTGACAAAGTTCAAGGTAGAGTATGGCATCACATTCACTGGTGAGCCATTAATGGCCCAAAAGGGCACTAATAATGACAACCTCAGAAGGGTCCCAGGCATTCGCCAGAAGGTTGCTATCTGAGAAATGGTCACCTTTGGCTCTTTACCAATCAAAGTAGGTAATGCTCCCCTTTGATGGATCATGATGCCCTTGGCAGACATCTTTGGAGCGAATAGCCAAAAAGCATTTGAAGCCAGTGGGATAAAAAATGCCAGGTGATTTCTGAATGAGGGGTCCAGGTGAAATCAAGGCTCCACTCAGCACACTTGTCAAATTGTTTTTTGTCTGTGCTTCCCCACCCAAGCACGCTTCCGGGCTGGATCTGCTGATGTTGGAATGATTGTTTGCTGAGGTTGTGGTGGACCCATCTGTCCCCAGAACCCCTGCTAAGTGAAAGAAACCCTTAGTCATTTTCTTACTTTTTTTGGAGACCAGTGGGGAATGAACTCGCTTCTCTCCACTTCTGGAGGGGGCATCTAGACTGGCCATAGCAAGATCCTTATCCAAAATGGAGAAAGTCTTAGCTATCGGAGAGGATATCCCTCCTTCCTCTCCTAGTATGTCCCCAAGGGCCTAAGCCACCTGAAGAGAAGTTTGCACAGAGGAAGACTCGGGATGTGTTTTGCACCAAGCCAAGGTTCATCCCCATGGAAGCTCATGTCATCTAGGACTGGGTTACCTCTGCAATTATCTCCAACTTAGACAGGGTGTTTACCAAAATTTAGTCACATCGATGGCAAACTTTGGCAAATATTTCAAGATCCCAATGGCAAACTTTGGCAAATAACAAGATACTAATGGCAAACCTCTAAGGCCCATTTTTTTTAAAGAGACACAGATAACCAAAGTTTTGTTTAAAGTCAAATAGGAATAGAGCATGAGATTAAAACAAATAAACATAATTAAACCTTATATTTTTATGTTAAAAGAAAAACCCTCCAGGGACCACCCTCATACCAACTTAGCAATATAAAGGTACATAAAATAGTATCAATATATTACTAAAGCCGCTGCATTTGCTTACTTTTAGTTTGACATCTTTTATTAAAATTTATTATATAAAATACATAAATACAAAAACTTTAAAACAAACTTAATAAAAAAATGTAGTTCTTTGTATTCAACACTGCTATTTAAAAATTCATTGTAAAATACCAAGTTTTTTTCTCTGACCTGAAGGATATCACATACAGTTTCAAATCTTTTGCAACACAAGTCCTTAAACATCCCTTTATTAGCTACAAATGGATCTATGCAAGAAATTCTTTTTGTTAGCTTGTATTGAAGTTGACTTCTCTCTTGAAGACTTATAACAATTTCTTAACATTCTTGACAAAATTCAATAAAAGTTTATCAGGTATACCTTTAATATGAAGAGCTTTCTTTGTAGCGAATCCGATATCAATTTTCTTCAGCAGAATAAGATTACTTGGTTCCTTTACAAATTGCAGTCCAGTTGCTTCCTCTCTATATTCTTTTTTTTATAAATCTCCTCATCAATGAATTCCTTAATTTTCTTAGATCATTGTATAAAAAGGGAGCTAATGGTTCATTACTTTGAAAATGACCTAAAAATTGCTCAAGGTCATTTGATATTATAATAAATTGCAACTGAGCTCTTAATAATGCGTTAGAATACAATAGTGCCCTTGCTTGAGTTTTGAATAACTTTTACTAAGTGGTGCTGGAATCTTTTTAAGTTCAACTTATTGCACAAATTCTTGAAAATTTGAGAAAATGCTGTGCAATGAATACCAATAAATTTTTTAGGAAAATCAGTTCCACCAGTAGCTTCAGAGAAGTAAGCCTTATATGCAGGAGTCTTTGAATACAAAATAAGCTGACCTAATTATATTTTCTAAGTCCCACAAAGGCTTCTTAAATCCTCTTTTGAAAGCTCCATGCACAATGTGTAATCCGCAAGACCCTATCTGAAGCAATCCCAATCAAAATTCTTTCAATTCATCGATTAACTTTGATGTTACTTTTCAATTGATAGATGGTCCATCCATGCCTAGCTGTATTATCTTTTCTGTGGACCTTATATTTGGAAAGGCTGATTTAATCCCTTCAAAAATTGCTTCTGCATTCGCGTGTCCATAAAATACTGGGTTGTAATACACATTTTGATTCATCAAACTGCACTATGCAAATTTCTTGCTTGCAGGAAATTTCAGTCAATTTCTCCTTGAAATAATGGCCTAATCCATATGTAATTATTTAAGCAGCTCTGTCTTTGAAAATTGACATATTCTTAGATATATCACTATCTGGAAACATAAAGCGAAATAAATCTGATATTCCTGTTACAAATCTAAAGGAACACTGTGTTTCAATAAGCTTGAAGCAAAATAAAATTTCAGCTTTACGAGTAGAAGAAATTAATTAATTACATTTTGAAACAAATGAGTCCATACTATTGACTGAGCTATGAGTATTCAAACTGCGAGTAGTAGAAACTTTTGATGCATTTGAATCTGAAGTTGGTGAACTTGTTGATGCTACCTTTGAACTAGATGATAAGAAATGTGTCCTTTGCTGCTTGCATTTCTTCTTACATTATTAATCCCTCTGTGAAATGCTGAATTCATTAAAACAAAATCTAAACTTTACCGTGTCATTTTTAGAGCCTTTCATCAGCCATGGGTGAAATTCTTTAAAACTACACCATTCAATTTTGAAGTGACAACTTACAGGCATTTTGGCTAGTAAAACAAATTCTAAAACTCCTAATAATTATAATATTAAATTCAAACATAAATCTGAAAAACAAAACAAAACCCATTTAAGTAAGAAAATAAATAATATAATAAAATGTAATATAATGATATAATCATGTAAAAAAATATAATGTAATACAATATAAAATGTAGCTGCTTTAGCAACAAGAACCTTTAAATAAAATCTACCCCAATTGCAAAATTCAAAAAATCATGAATAGATTCAGAGGGGACATTCTGATTAAAAATAAATTTGGCAAATTATCAGAGGAATTGGCAAACTTTAGAGAGACCCCTAGTCAATGACAAACTTTGGGCAAATAATAGCACCCTGTTAAGGGCTTCCATGTGGCCATCCCTGCCCAAAGCATCACAGATCCAGATTGAGGTACCTTCAGTCACAGTCACGTCTCTGGCCGGTGAACCAACTTCCATTGGGAAAGAGAGGGGGCCATGAGAAAGCACAGGTAGGGGAGGGGGGGCACCAGTTTTTCAGAGGTGGAACTGCCCTAGGGTGGCTCCAAAGATGGCAAAGGGGAAGAAGCCTTTTAGCAGTCTGTCGATGGTGAGAGGAGAGCCCCTCCACCTGTTAAAGTTGTACCTTGTTTTCCCTCATACCTAGGGAGAATGAGGCTGTGCTTGGGGGCAGATCTCTAGGCACCTCTGCTCTTATTATTTTTCTCTTTTAGCCATGAAAAGGAAAAAGAATGCATGGAAAGTAGATACTATGACCTCAGCCCTTGACTAAGGACCCATAAGCAGAAAGTTTGCTGAGTAACCAAAACCTGTGGATAGAAGAGCAGGTTTGGAAGGGGGTAAGCGAGTATGTAAGCAAGAGAAGTAGAGATAGGAAAGTCCACTAAGGAGTAGAGCGGGTGATCACCTATTATTATAATACCCCTGCACTAGGTGATCCCAGGATGGCATGCAGTTCACCCAGGCGCACCATGTCCAGCAAACCTAACTCTATGTAGTTGAGAACAGTTCCTCCTGGTACAAAGAGTGGGTACACAAAAGGTTGAGGGATAGTCTTAATAATAAGTTCCTCCAGGTACCAAGTGCAACAGCTTACACAGGGTACCTCCGGGCAGGGGCTGCCTACAGGATAAGTAAAATACTAACCCTCAAGTATGAACTTGCCCCCCCCCCCACGCTTCTGCAAAAAGTGAATGCATTAAGGACATTTTCCAACCACTGTGAACAAATCTCCAGGGAATCTGTTGCGAGAGTTGTATGGAGTTGAGAAAGCTCGATCAGTGAAGGAAAATTGGAGTGAGCAATCCTGACCCACATGACCACCAGTAAAGGCAGCTCTCCACTACCATCCTAAGAATGCTTCTCAATGATCCCAATGCCACCAAGGTCTGAACATCACTCCCATCCCAAATAGGATATAAACACCACTCTGACCCACAGCCATGGTCTAAACATCAATCTGAATGCCAATGAGGCTTCAAACATCACACCAACCCCAGAGAGGGTCCAAACATCCCACCAACCTAAGGTAGAAAGGGCCTAACACCACTCTGACCCTAGCCAAACATACCAAAACTTCGTAGTCAGGGATGGAGTGGGTTCCGATGCCGTGTCTATCAAAGGTGATGCGATACGTGTTATTGGATGTGTCCACAGCATCAATGATGCCTGTGTAGAGGCCGTTGTCAGGCTTCCGAAGACGCGCCGTCACCTGATAATGAAAAAACCCCATCATGCACAATATTTCATTTAGCAACCCTCCCCCACAATGGAAGGTCATTATTGTATTAGGTTGAGGAATAAGTTCTTGCGTTTTTTTAATGTGTTGATTTAAGTTTTGTTGGCGTGATTTGTGCAAATATTAAGAAACAATAATCAATAATGTGAGCAAATTTTGCAAAGGTTAGGCTATGTCTCTTAACAGCGTAGACTATTAGGCTTTTGCTTAGGCTACGTCTTGAAGTTGAGTAATAAGTCATTGCAGTTTATTTAAAAGTTGTGTTAATTTAATTTTTGTTCTGTACCCTCAAAATGGAATGTCAAGTTGAAAGAAAGGCGTATTTTCGACAATTGTTGTTTCATTTTCAATCGAGACGGGAACAATGCAAATGCAGCCAAAGCTCGTCGCGATATTTGTGCTGTGTACGGAGAAAATGCTTTATCAGAAAGGACAGCTCAATGGTGGTTTTGACGTTTCAAAAACGGTCATTTCAATCTTAATGACGAGGAACATTCTGGTTGCCCCATTAAGTTGGATGAAGGTCGATTGAACAACCTTCTTCATGAAAATCCTCGTCAATTGACTAGAGAATTGGCTGTACAATTAGCGTGTGATCAGAAAACTGTAGTGAATCACCTTCATTCGATGGGGAAAGTTAAAAAACTCGGTACATGGTTTCCGTACGCTTTGAGTGAAAGCAACAAACTTCAACGCTCCACGATTGCCGCAGGTTTGCTTGCTTAAGAAACAAATACGAAAGAGGGCCTATATCCTGGAAAGTTCAAGGAACGAGCTGCCTGTTTATGCATACAACAGTGTATGCCTAACCTCTAATGGCAAAAGTACTGGATGGATGGTACTAGTCTCTCCTGGAGCACACTACTCGTTGGTCACATCAAACTCATTTTATGTGCGATAGACTCCTTGTAACCCCAGATAAAAGTGTCAGGTCCTACATATTCCTTTGTGTCGCCTCAATCTCAGCCCTTAGTGTTTCCCCTGGCTCAAGGATGATCCCTTAGCACACCCTCAAAGAGGGAGGTGTTCTCCTAAGGCAGTGTTTCATAAACTGGCATGCTGAAATCAATTTTAAGGGGTGCTGAGAAGTGCTGAATACATGGCAGTAAAATATAACTTCATAGCAAGGCACAACCAGCTTTGTGGTACACATTCAGTATGTGTGTATGACGAGAGAAGGTGGTACTACAACCGTGCTCTGCTGCTGGCAGCAGGGTTGCCAGATATGCCCTCCAGTGAGCCATCTTTATCCGGTCTGAATTTGATTGAAAATTTACCAATGGAAGAGCTCCGATTTCACACCAATCAGAGGTGCTTCTGCTTAACTGAAACAATCATTATTGAATCATAACGCATTGCTTTCCTAAATGCATTTATTGTATTTATTTATTTTTGTTTGTAATATGAGTCAATTGATTGTGTATACTCATTACATCAAGGATGGTGAGATTAAAGATGAGTTCCTCTTCTGTGAGGATTTGCAAACAGCGACAAAAACAATACATATATTCAGACTCTTGGAGAAAATTTTTTGAGAAGCAGCAGATTAAGTAGAAGGTAGAATCGGTCTGTACAGATGGTGCCCCAGCAATGCTAGGAAATAGGTCTGGTTTTACTGCTCTAGTAAAGGAGAGGGTACCAGATATCATTGCAAAGCACTGTGTACTCTATCGCCATGCTTTGACAGCAAAGACTTGCCGCCTCACCTCAAAGAAGTTCTGTCTGTCTGTATTAGAGTTGTCAATTACATCAGGGAAAATCCTTTAAACCACAGAATGTTCAAGTTACTTTGTGAGGAGATGGGAAGTGAACATCAAGTACTTCTCTTCCATATACATACAAGTGCGTGGCTCTCCTATGTTAAATTCCTGACCTGTATTGCAGATCTCACTGATGAGATTACAATATACCTCCGAGAGTATCAGAATGACTTTGCTAAAAAAAATTGACAAAATTTTTATCCTCTCCCTCTACCCTATAGCAGATATTTTCAGCCATTTGAATGACCTCAACTTGTCCATGCAAGGTATGTTTGCTAATAATATGGTTTGTACAGAGAAGAAACTATCACTCTGGAAGCATTGAGTCCAGGGAGGGAATGCGGGAAGCTTTCCTATCCTGGATGATAAATTGGCAGATAAGTCAATCAGGTCAATGCTTGTAGAAAATATTGTTGCTCACCTCTCGCTCCTAGAGGCCACCATGGCAAAATACTTTCCCATGGATCATTCATTTTCAGAATGGATACAACAGTCCTTCTTTGCAGACATGAGCGATGAGGATAGCCTAAAGGAGGAGCTAATTGATCTACAGGTGAACCAGGGTTGTCAGAGAAAGTTTTGTACATTACGCTGACTGGTTTCTGGTGTGATCAGTTGATAGCATACCCTGGACTGGCAAGGGCAGCATTGGAGATGATCATCTCATTTCAAACTAGCTAACTGTGTGAAAAGGCATTCTCTACCATGCTCCAAATCAAAACAACTGGCTGGAATTGCCTTCAAGATGGGTTGCTCTACAATATGAGGATGGCTCTGACTAACATGAAGCCTTGAAATGAGAAACTAACCACACATAAGCAACACCAAAAATCACATTGATGAATGTATGACTAATTACCCAGCTGGGTATGTTGAGTTTGTCCATGCTCAAGTTTTCTTATTTTTTAACTAACAATGATGGCAGTTGGTTTTAGTTTTGAGGAATCAACAAAATAAATGATCAAGCAGTACTTCACTTTCCTTCATCCTTCTAGTAATTAGATGTTAACCAAAGTTAGGGGGTGCTAGAGTTCGAAAAGGTTAAGAAACACTGTCCTAAGGGATACAATTTTGATGAACTTGAGATGTCCTCTAGTCAGCATCTTCTACCTCTCAAGAGTACAAAATAGAAGGTTCCTTGTCCTCTAAGTGCCAAGGGTAATAGGCATTGGACAGTGCTAAGAATCACACCCACACCAACATTGGGGAGAAGGGATAATGGACAAAAGTTGTGAAAGAGACCAATCTTCGATTGGTCAATCTCCAGCACTATTGTGTAGCCAGATGGCCCTCACTCCACCTTCCTTACCTTAGTGCCAACGACAAGCTGCATAGGTATGTCCGGAGGAGGGGACAGCTCCTTGAGGGTGGCCATATCCGTTAACTTCCGCTGCTGAAGGAGGCGCAGAACCTGGCGTCGCTTCGTGAGAGACTGCCTCTCCTCATCGAAAAATGCCTGGAACGGAGCATGAACTATTACACACACCATGTGGCCAAGTGAGAAACAGGCTGGGTCTAGCCAAGTATAGAAAAGGAGGAAAAATTGATGAATTAAAAAAAATTCAGAGAGATTCCCTTATTTACTTAGAACTAAAACCAAAAACCAACATTAGCATACTCACGGATGTCAAGCTTTTAAGAGGTTTGGTAAAAAAAAAATAATAATAACAAGGTAAGGGAAATAAGCTGAGTTGAAGATATATGACTTGAGTAATCTAAAGAAGAAACAACTATGAGAGAGAGAGAGAGAGAGAGACCAGAAAGTCGCAGAAACTCTGAAGAACAAAGGTACTCAAAAGCAAAAGTAAAATCAGACTCCTAAAGGCATGTAGAGTGGCATTAATACTTGCACCTAAATCTTGAACTCATAAGGTGTGGCATTTAAAAACTAAGCACTGATTGTATAGAGTACAAGAGTGAAAGGCACAAATTTGCACCCACTTCAGGACCACTGTAAAAGAATGAAAGAAGGAAGGGATATCTATTATTCATGTAGGACCAGATCAATGACAAGAGCAATAAATGAGGACTACACCTTAAATGTTGGGGTTGAGTTGCTACATTTCTAAAACCTCAGACCCAAGTTGACATGAGGACAGGAAAATACACATTTGAACTGCCCTTGGGGGCTGTAGACCAGAACAATAAAGGGGGTCCTTACCTGAGAACACCTCCGTGGTTTGCCCATCATCCGTCGAATGAGCCCCCAGTGACGACGGGACAACTGGCGGACCTTGAGCTGGGGAAAGGCCTCTTTGAGCACGACTTGGAAGTCATTCTCGCCTTCGAAAAGTGGCCTGTGAACGGGACGGGGGCGCACGCCACTTAATGGATAGCTTCTCCACTTATTAAAGAAGGGCAAAGACTAACAAAAGCATCTCAACCAGAACATTCTTGAAGGGTACTTACTACCCTCAGATTTTAAAGCAAAAACCAACGAGGGTATCTCCAACACAAAGAAAGGACATATGTACAGGGGTAACTTGTACTTTGACATTCCTTGGTTTCTCCCTTAATTGATTCTGGCAAGGCTGAGGAAGGCAGCCAAGGTGTGTGGTCTTCTCCAGAGGTCTCCTCCTTTAGATTATATTTATTTAAAGATGTTACAAAAAAACGAGGCTACATGGGAAGCTAGAGATGAGGAGGAACTATCTTGACCCTTTCCCCAGCCCTTGTAATGGTGGGTGGAGTGATTGAATAAATGCAGCAGTAAATGAACCAAAATATTTAAATTGTGGATGAAAAACAAGTCTCTCTTTTTTTTAAAGTCACTGCTGTAATAATCAATTTTAGCCTATTACTAGGCTACATTAAATAAGAAAACAAGAAATGAAACCAGGAAGTAGGAGGACACACACTCTGGCGTGGAGGGGGGAGGCACACCTCCCTATGGTGGAGTGTACAACCAACACCAAAGAGATCGAAATAAAATAGAAGAGGCCAGCCTCCTCCAAAAAGTCAATGAGTCCAGACGTGTGTACAAATGTCCAAGTACAAAGGACAAGGACATTAAACAAGAATGTGCAGAAAAGTCTGGGGGATTGCATTAAGTTATATCACCAGTCAAAAGTTTGGAGCCACCACAAGGGTTTGTGCTAAATCAGTATAGCATTTTTCTATCATCCTGAGTTTGACAGAAGGGAAACAAATATATATCAATGTTATAACCATTTGTTGTATAAGTTTACACCTTGGTTTCAAAGTAGCCTCCTATTGCCTTGATCACTACTGAGCAAATATCCTTGGCATATTCATTCCTTTCCCCTCTCTCTCTCTCTCTCTCTATATATATATATACAGTAAACCCTCGATATAACAAACCTCAATATAACGAATTTTGATAAAACATACCAAATTTCCTGGCCGAACTCCATCGGGTTTAACAGGCAGGGTTACGACCAGCCTGAGTGAGTGTAGGTGTGTCACATGTCTCCTACAGTGCAAGGTTCGTATCAATACTATGATGTGTAGTCCACTTAACTTTATTAGTAATTACATACGTATTACATATCCATGTTTGTTATTTCCATTGCTTTTAACGCCCATCGGGTTTAATGAACTTTCGGCTTTAACAAACGACCCCCACCCCATATAGTTCGTTATATTGAGGGTTTACTGTAATGTAATATATATATATATATATACATATATATATATATATATATATATATATATATATATATATATATATATATATATATATATATATATACACACACACATGCAGTTAGGTAAGGTAATAGTAAGAATTCCTTAATCCGCTAGAAAAGTCTCCTGAAGTTCCTCAACCCTCTTCAACTAGGCTACCATCCATTTCTCTAAAAAAGAGAAATTTCAAGAAGTCTTTTGTACCGGTTTTGGCATTTGAAACTTTAAACAGAAAATTAAAAATTGTAAGATCCTCGCGCCTCTTCACCCAACTAATTTTTTATAATGAACTATAACATCAATGTCAATGTGGTTAGGTAAGTGTAATAGTAAGAATTACCTAATCCACTAGAAAAGTCTCCTGGAGGTCCTCAGCCCTCTTCAGGAGCAACACCCATACTACTGGGCTACCATCCATTTCTTTCTAAAAAAAAAGACAAGAAATTTCAAGAAGCATTTTTGGAAAATTTAAACAGAAATGAGAAATTGTCAGATCTTCTTGCAGCGCTTCATCCATCTAATTCTTTTGATAATGAACTATAATGACCATGTCAATACATGCAACTTTAAGATACCCCTCGGCCCTATCTTCTTTGCCAAGCAGCTGGCAGGGCTGCCCTGAGTCCTGTCATATAATAATAATAGGTATTTATAATGCACCCTTCAGGGCTGTTAGCCCTCCCAGAGCACAGGTTGTGTAGCGACTGTAGAGAAAGTTTACAGGAGAGAGAAGGCAATTCTGAAGAGATGAGTCTTCAGCCGTATACAATGGCACAGATCCAGTGTGACACGAAGTTTGCTCAAAAACTGTCAAACAATACTGCCATGCAGTGGAAGTTTTGGAAGCGGAGGCTTTGCAACAGTCAAAGGTGGCATCCTGGGCAAAAACAGGCACCGGCAACTCGAGAACTACAGAAAGCTCTTGAAGGAGTTTGCTAGCCCTAAACCCAAAGGTTTTTTAGTTGGGTTTAGGGTATGACTGGCATCTCTCAGCAGCATAGGTACACTTGAGATTGGCTGCAGATGCAGTGAGCCATTTGTGACTGAAGGATATGCAGGGCTCACACATAGAAGCACATAATAAAATAAGCGTGGCACTGATTGAGTGGCGTCTTCAGCATCAACACAGGCAGAAGGAAACAGTCGGCAGGCAGAGAATGGTGTGGTAGATTGACTACCTTCCGCAAAACATGCTCGGCAGCAGATGCATAAAACTCGCATCTGTAGTAAAGTTTCAAATGAACAAAGGATTGGTAGATAAGCAAGGTAGAGTAGCCCTACCAGCAAAAGATATGGTTCAATGCTTGTTTGAGTCAACACTCCAAACTTGGAATCTGGGCTGCAAAAAAAAAAAAAAGAGATCAAAAGGACGTTTAAATAGAGTATAGTGAGAACATCTTCCAGCAGCCCGAGGTAATAACATTGATGCTCAGGGCAAAGAGTATGATGACACAGAGGACACTTTCCTGTAGGACACCCTTTTCACCCCCATTATGTGGAGAATCTCTATGACACCATATCGCTATGCAGTATGATAGGCCTTCTCTAGATCGAAAAACACTGGCGTAGTGCTGTCTACAAAGGCCTCACAGACAGCATTTTTCCAGTCAAATCAGAACATCCGACATGAAGTTGAAATTATGAAAGCTGCAGTGTCCAAGACATGTAGCCTCCAATGTCCAGGATAAAGGTCTAACATTTACCAATTTCTCTATCAACTTGCACATGCAGGAGCTTAGAAAGATTGGGCAGAAACCCACAGGGTAGGGTGCTCTCCCCCAGTTTGCGAAAAGCAAGCACAGTAGCTATTCACCATGAGTCTGTCCAGATCCTGTTAAAGAAATATAACAGAAAGGTCATGCCTCACTCACCTCGGGGTCGAAACATGATATATGGGTCATCATCCAGAGCCAAAGGTAAAGGCAACTCACTAGGTAAACCCGCCATTGAAGGCTTCTCCACATTTGGAGGTAAAGTCCACTCAGCGGCCTTCAGCGACATCACAATGTGCAAAGAAAGCTGGCAGAGCATTCAATTCTAGAGAACGAGGAGAAAGAACTCACAAAGGACTTCAACACAGAGACTGGGTCCAAGATTGTGGTACCATTCTCCTGGAGAATGTGATCATCCAGATTAGGGGAGGTGTTCACGCACAAAGCCAGAGCAGAAGGCAACTCACTATGTAAACCTGCCATTGAAGGCTTCTCCACATTTGGAGGTAAAGTCCACTCAGTGGCCTTCAGCAACATCACAATGTGCAATGAAGGCTGGCGGAGCATTCAATGCTAAATAACGAGAAGAAATAACTCACAAATGACTTCAACACACAGACTGGGTCCAAGATTAATGTACCATTCTCCTGCAGAATGGTATGAGGGGGCCTGCAAGAACTTGCCCCAAATCTTTTTGACTTGCTTTCACACCTCTGCTAGAGGGTTCTTACTGTTAAGTCAAGATACATATGCCCACAGGCAGAGCAGCGGGCATGCTTCAAAAAATACCAGAACCTAGCCCTAGCTCAACGAAATTCACCAACAGTGGAATCGTTCAAGGTTCAGTTTGAGGGCTGTCTTACATTTTGCTGACCACCATGCAAAATGACCAGAAGTTCTAGGAATAGTGGTTAGGTCCATGGCAATGAGGTTGGAGAAGATCTCAACAGTCTCATCCACAAACCTAAACTCCTTGAATGAGAGAGAAACCGGTCATTTCCTGAAATGCCAACCTCGGCCTCGTGCCAAGTACCACCAGGAGGGAGGGTGAGTTGTCAGGCAGCAGCAGCCCAGAAAATGATATTTGAATATAAAGTGATCACTACCATGTAAGTCAATGACCACCTCCCACCCAAAATCAGGCTATGCATCCAGAGTACAGCGATAGATCAAAACAGGAAAATGAAGCAGTTCTCAGACAGTGATTTGTAAACTCATCTCCATTTAGGACACTAATCTCCAGCTCGTCAATCTGGTGGGTAAGGAGCTGACCCCTGGGATTAATCAAGTAGTATCCCCAGAAGGAGGTCTACTGTTCAAATGCCTAAGCGGTAGAAAGGGCTTCAGCAACCATGCCAGGATGCAGCGGAAGTCTCCTACACTGCTCAGCTGATGGTGGAATGTATACAGAAATAATAGTAAACCTCATATCCAGATACAGATGCACTGGACCCTTGTTTGCCACCAAACCACCCCCTCAAAGAAGCATGTTGCCACCTCAAGGTCGCAACTCAAGTGTGGCTCAAATTTTAAGGCGGGGAGGGCACAAGGAATTATAGGGTTTCCATGTACAGTCAACACATGAGGGGGCATAGGCCCCCATTGAGATAGCAGAGATGAGGAACAAGGGGGGACTCATAAGAGTAGATAAATGATGCATATATCAAAGTAGTGAATAAATTCTAAATAATAAAAGGGAGGGAGGAGTGGGGCAAATAAGAGTCCAGTTAGCAGTCAATACAGAAATGAAGACTGATGCCCCTTTCCATGAAAAGGAGGGAGCCCTGTAAGTTCCCGCAGGCGAGAAGAGAGTCCTGAAGACAAACAGCTAAAGGGGAGCTGAAAGAGATGAGCCTCCACAGCTCATTCCAGTTAGCCCAGAGTACATGGCAATCTCATTGAAGGATAAGGTTTTCCATCGTCCTAGAGATGGAGTTCCTGAAGCTGTTGTAAGCTCTGAAGGCACTGCTGCCTTCAAGGACTTACTGGAGAAGGCTTCGCTGGGTGTACAAGCATTTCTCTCCTGTATCGAAACATTTGGTGCGTGGGGCGGTTTGGAGTAAGGGATCCCTCATTCTTTGGAGGGGCATGATGGCCAATTTTTGCTACATTCATTTCAAAGGATGGGGGGGAAGACTTTGGAAAAAATGGGGAAGAACACACAACTACATTCTGAAGATTTGCCTCTTCTGAGTCTAAGGACTGTGAAGGTAGGCGGCTGCTTCATTTTTTGTCAAGGGGTTGGAAAGGGAAGGAGGTTAAGAGGGAAGGTTTGAGCCAGTCCAGGGTGTAAGCCAGTATTGTCCCGTTTTACCAGGGTGGCCCCTGGTAGGCTATTTTAAAACAACAATATGCAAAGCAAAAAAAAAAACAATACAAAAAGGAAAAGGGCAACAAGGAGGAGGCAAGCTCCAGCGTTGGGGGAGGTCCTCCTCCAAAAAGTCATTACGTCCACCAGTCAATGTCCACGAACCCATCCCGAGTACAAGGGATTAGCGGTAGCGACCCAGCCCAGGTAATGTGTGCGAAGATTGCCTAGACTGGGACATTCAACAAGAATGGGCCGAACAGTCTGGGGGCCAACGCAGTCGTCACAATAAGGCGCAGGCGAGCACTCAATCAAATAGCGATGCGTCACACGAGTGTGTCCAATTCGGAGACGACAGAAAGCAACCTGAAGTCCTCGCGGCATTGGGGGGTAGCTCCATTGAAACAGTCGCGGCACAATGGCACGCAACTTTAGGTTCCCCCAGGCCGTATCCCATCTTCTTTGCAAAGCAGCCCATATCCCTGCCATATAATCAGTTTGAGGAAGAGCGAAACGCTGGTCTGGTCACCCAGTCCTCGTGGACTCTTTGGCGCCCTGATTGGCGCACTCATTCTCTGCAATTCCTACATGTTCAGGAACCCGGCAAAAGATAATCTCGACATCCGCCCAAACCAGGGCATGCAGAGATTCCAATGCCCCCAGCACTCAGGACGCTTTGTAAGTCGCTATAAATCACAATCTGGTCTCCGAAACGGGCACATCACGTAATGTCTCATACCGAATGGTGTATTACCACCAGCTCTGCCGTCAAGACACAAGGAGAGCCCCACTGACTTCAAACAGATGGGATACGGCGTGGAAGCCGGCCTCTTCTTGGGACTTGGAGCCATCCGTATACACTGGTACGGTTCCAGCGTGACACAAGGCATGCTCCAAAAAGGTCGAACGCAATACTCTCGGAGCAGTAGAAGCTTTGGGAGCAGAGGCGTGGCGACAAATAGGGTGGCGTCCTGGGCAGAACCAGGGGCGCCACCGGCCCGAGAATTATACCTAGCTCTCAAAGGAGTTTCCTAGCCATAAACCCATAGGGCTTAGGGTATGACTAGCGTCTCTCGGCTGCATAGGGACTGACGAAATCAGCTGCGGATGCAGTGAGAGCTGTTGCCGAGTGGGGGAGGCGCCGGGCTCGCACATACAAGCGAATAATGCACTGTGAAAGGCGTAGAGCGAGTGGCATCTCCCCAGGCATCAACAAGTATGCTCTCAATGGGGGAAGTGCGGAAGGCACCGGGCGCAAGGCGAAGGCCGGTGTGGCAGATCGAGTCCACCTTCCCAATCACATGCTCGGCTGCAGTTGCATAAAACTCACATCTGTAGTCGAACTTCGAATGAACAAAGGATCCATAAAAAGGTAAAGCAGTAGCCCTATCAGCGCCCCAAACGCTGAACGTCATGGAACGAAGAATATCCATGGCGCGGGTACAAGAGACCCTAAGGCTGCAAATATGAGCCCCCCTAAGTGAGGTGGCGGTCAAATACAAGACCAAGGAAACGGTGCGATTCCACCACATCTAGGCGTAACCCATTGCAAAACAAATCTGGGTCAGAGAGGAGCCATGGATGGAAGCAGAAGTGCACCACCTTAGTCTTGGCCAAGGAAAACCGAAACCTGTGCGCTTCGGCATAGCAAGACACGAGGTTCAATGCCTGTTGGAGGCGACGCTCCAGAGTTAGCATCTGGGCCGCGCCCAAAGAGATCAAAAGATTGTCCAGGTAGAGCGTAGCAAGAACATCTTCAGGCAGCACCGAGGTGATGCATTGATGCTCAGGGCAAAGAGTGCGACACTGAGGACACTTCCCTGCGGGACACCCTCTTCCTGCTCCATTAGGCTGGAGAAGGCTCCCCTACCTGTACACAGATAGACAATCTCGCAAAAATTCAGATATAAGATTGGAGGCGTCCCCTTGCCCCCATCGTGTAGAGGGTCTCCATGATACCGTATCGCCATGCAGTATCATAGGCCTTCTCCAGATCGAAAAACACTGTGGCGTAGTGCTGTCTATGAAGGAAGGCCTCGCAGATGGCATTTTCCAATCGGAGCAGAGCATCCAATGGAAAGTGGAACTTGCGGAAGCCGCATTGATTGAAGACAGATGGCATGCAGTGTACAGAAAAAAGGCTAATCTAACATTTACCAATTTCTCCATCAACTTACACACGCAGGAGGTTAGAGAGGAGATTGGGTGGAAAATGGCCAGAGTAGAGTGATCTCTACCAAATTTGTGAAAACCAGCACAGTAGCGATTTGCCGGGAATCTGAGAGGAGACACTCAACCCAGATCCTGATCAAATCTAAGAGAAAGGCCATGCCTCACTCACCTAGGTGTCGAAGTATGGCGTACGTAACCATGGGTGGCGAAGGCGCCCGAAGCAAGAGGGAGGACGCAACTCACCCAAGAGTAAACCTGTCAGTGAAGGGTTCTCTGCTTCTGGAGGTAAAGTCCAGCCGGGGGCCTTCCGCGCCATCATGACCTGCATTGAATGCTGGCGGAGCAGCATCCCGGCTAGAGAATGCGGAGAAGTGGGGGGGGCGAAGGATTCCGTTACAGACACGGGGTCCAAGATTGCGGTTCCATTCTCCTGGAGAACGGGAGGAGGGTCCTGTGAGAACTTGCCCGGAATCCTTTTGACTCGCTTCCACACCTCTGCTAGAGGGGTCTTTCCATTAAGTGAAGACACTTATGCCCGCCAAGAAGAGCGGCGTGCGTGCTTCAAAATATACCGTAACCTAGCCTGACGAAATTCACTGAAAGTGAATTTCGGGTGGCGCCTATAGCGCATGTAGGCATAACACTTCTGCTTGAGGTCCGTCGACACTCGTCTGACCACTACGGGAGTGATCGACGTGCAAAACGACCAGACCTTCTAGGAATAGTAGTCAGGTCCACGGCGATGAGGTTGCCGGAGAAGAACTCAACGGCCTCATCTACCGACCTAAACTCCTCGACTGAGATAGAGAATTCACTCATTTCCTGAAATGCAGACCATCGTGCCAAGCACCACCGGGACGGGCTCTTAGTCGGCGGTGGCCCAGAAAATGATCACTACCATGGAGGTCATCGACCCCCCCCCCCCCAAAAAAAAATATCAGGCTGTGCAACAGGAAAACACACACATATATCAAGAGAAGAATATGAAGCAGTTCTCGGGAAGTGATGCGTAAATTCATGCACATTTAGGAAACCTATCTCTAGCTCGTCGATCAGGTCAGCAAGGACTTGACCATGGGGATTAATCGATTAGTCTCCCAGGGGTGTCTACCGTTTAGATCTCCCGAGCAAGAGAAAGGGCCTCAGCAACAGTGCCACGACGCGGCGGAAGTCTCCCGCATCGAAGCTGGCTGACGGTGGAATGAACGCAGAAATAACAGTATACCTCATATCCAGGTTAAGATGCACAGGTACAGCCTGCAAGGAGGTATCTAAAGCGAAAAGAAGAACGGAGACATCATGACGGGTGTAAATCGCACATCCTCCCCCGCCCATCCCCCATCCCGTGGTGGTGGGGTCGCAAAACCCTTATAGTCCGGGAGGGTGGGCAGGGCGCATGCACCCAGCATGGTCTCCTGCAAAAAGATAGCTAACGGGAAACGGTTAGAGACGAGCCTCCACAACTGCTCCCAGTTGGCCTGGAGTCCGGGGCAATTCCATTGAAGGAATATGCTATCCAGGCCTAGCTCGCACGAGACGCGGGGGACCTCTTCGAAGAGAAGACCCTCACTGGAATGGCCAATGGCTATACATTTCCCAGAGGCAGAACTTATTGGGGGAGGTTGGGCTCACCATGTGATCTCTTATTCTCTCCATCTTGAATGAAACTTTAGGCGGGCGGGAAGGATGGGGGGGCTCTTTTCGAGGATCCACCGTCTCCGAGCCACCCAGACTACCACTGGGTGTGGGCGAAGGAGCCGAAGCTCTTTTAGTGCTGTCATCCTTCCGAGAGACAGTTTTAGGAACCCCGGGAGATGGCCTCACGACCTACTTCAGGGGTGCTGTGGTGGAGTGAATGTGAGTGTGTGTGTGAAGGGCCTTTCTTCCACCCCTTTCCCAATACTCTCTCCCTCCATCTGTAAGATTGTGTATGAACGGAAATGTTTTTGTTGTTTTTTCTTTATATAATATATAAATTGATTTTCATGTTTTGTATAACATGGTTTTTTTCTCTTCCTCATCTAAGTGTTAAATATTTTTTTTGAAAGACCACTCTTTTAAATTCCAAGAAAATCCTACAATTTGAAAAGAGTGGCGGAGACTGTAGAGTTTGGAAATAACGTAGTTTAAATTATTGTAAGTCCCACCAGGACAGAGAGGGCTTTGATAGCCTCAAGACATGACCAGATTGCAATACTGTATGAGCTCGGAGGCAGCAGTTTTTTTTTGTAAAATGCTTGAGATGCCAATACCCACCTGGGTAACACATGAGCCCTTTCTTTTTTTTTTATGGTCCGCTTGTTTGCTTTAGGCTGCTTGTTTGCTTTAGGCCTCTTGTTTGCTTTAGGCCTCCTGTTATTGACTTCTTCGTTTACTATTATCGGTTGGTTGATATTGCCCTGGCAGATATTTTTTTTGTTGTTTGACTTTGCGTATCTTCCTTTTGTATATATAGTCTAATTGAATGTTGTTGTTTTTTGTATAAAGTTTGATTGGTATTCATCAGATAATATTAATTGTGTATATAGGAAAATTAGCTATCTATATTTTTTGTAAGTAAAGGACTGCACATAGAATCCGTTTCATTTCTCTCTCAATTTCTCACATCCAAATTAGTGTAGGAAGCGGGTTGGATTGATTGAGCCTAGATTTTTAGCCAGCTACAGTGTTGCCTTCTGTGAGTTTAACGTCTCGGTGGAGGCGTGCGACCGTTTGCCTCACGCGAAAAGGTCATACTGGGGGAATGGAGGGGAGCCCTGGTTTTAGCCGGGGCAGGGTCTGAACCATTTGCGCCGCCAGTTTTACCAGGGAAGCGCCCAGGGTGGGTAGAACCCACAGACGGGTTCCTAATGGACGTGGAAACGACCGTGCCTGTAGGTCGGGAGGGGCCAAGACCCGAGGATGTCTTTCTCAACATTGAGGCATAGGAAGTCCCGGACGGGGCCTGGCACGCCAGGAGCAAGTCCTTAACCTCGCGAAATGAGAGACGATCCTGAACCTAAATGGCCAGGATTTCCTTCTCAAGGAGATATGCATCACATTGCTTTGAAGAAGCAGGGTGCGGCTCTCCGCAATTGACAGAATTGGCCACACACAATTTGGACTTATCATGTGTGGCCTTGGAAAAACTTACACAGATTTCAATTAACTCCGACTTAGCGTGTTACACAAGCAATTAGTATGGCCAAATCGGTGACAGTAGTAGCACCTCTGCGGCACTGACACGAATGCCTTCACACGGTAGCGGTACCAACCAGCATGCACCGACTCAGAGGACTTGTCCCCCCCCCCACCCCAAGACATCACAGGGGTATATTCAACAACATGCGTAATATTTGCAACTTCTTGGCATTCAATTGCTGCAAAGTGCTGCCTACTTTCTTCAGAATTTCTATTTGAGCTCTAGTTAATTCTTTGCTTTTTTTTCCATGACCTCTGCTTAATAGCAACCTCAAAGTAATCCTGAAATTATAAAGTAAAAAGTATTAAAAAAACTAGGAGTGACTCCAAACATTTGACTGGTTGTGTGTGTACCTTGAGCAGCATCAAATGCTCAAAAAAAGCAGTGAGATTACTTTTCCAAACATTTAGGTAATAAATACTAGCGTCTTCCCCTTCCCCAATGCTAATTTAGCAAACCTGTTTCAGAGGAACAACTCACTTGTCTATATTGGAATAGAACCACTCGAAGTAGACCCACTTATGTGCTTGAGGTAATTTAAGGAAGTTCCGGAGTCGAAGACCATTACTCTGAGCGACCTTCTTGTCCGGGGAATTGATTGAACCATTTGTGCTCACAATCTAGTTAGGACAGGCAGGAAAAGATGCCTGAATTACAGAGTAAAAAAACTACTATGTAACTTATCAGTTCTAAATGATGAGGCATGATAGGTTTTGTCCTGTGAAGGGGAGGGGGGCTATTCCTCAGCAAAATGTGTGTTTAATTTCAAAATATCCAGGACCAAACGGGAACCCAGTAACCTATAAGCTATGGATCCAAAACTAGGACCTCATCACCTACCAAAACATAAGGTGGATCCACCAAAATATCCTCAGCCACCAAATCCTAGGGCTTCGCACACACAATAAAAATATGAAAGGTACAAGAAAATAAAATGATTGGGGTCTTACCACTGAACTGCACTCAATTAATATTCCTTTTTGTCTCAGTGGAGAGCTATAGTTTAATGTGGGAACCAAACCGTGGATATCTACAGTGTATGGCAGCAACTGCGATGCCAATCTAAATCGGAACTCCATCTGGTGACTAACCACACTCAATGTGGCTTAAATCAGAAGCAGTGTTTCCACCTGGTTAAGTCGTTGCTCACCCGAGGCCAAAGGAAGAAGAGAAGTACTGAGGGCACCATTGACTAGGAAGGTGTGGAGTGCTCCACAACTTGACAACATTCCATAAAGGAAGGTGCACTTCAAGAGGGCAAAGGCAATTAGAATAACCCTTCAAGATGGCAAAGGCAATTAGAATACCTCTTCTAGATAGCAAAGGCAATTAGAATAACCCTTCGAGGTGGCAAAGGCAATTGAATAACCCTTCAAGATGGCAAAGGCAATTAGAATAACCATGGCTTTAATAAATGTACATTCAAAAGCCTCCTAAACCAAGCAGAGAGATAAATAAAGAGAGCATTATGTAATACAATTGAGACAAGGATGTTAGGCTATGACTGGTGGATTTCCTCATAAGCAACTGACACATGATTCACCAATCACATCACCACTGCCTCTTACACCCTCTTTCTTTGCACACCAAACAAACCACACACTCATCAAGAGAATCAGATAAAACTAACATAAAGATCAGCATGACAATCACTGTTAAGCCAGAGGGCGGGCAGTTTTTGTTTTTGACACCAACCAGGCAGGAACCTTTGTCACCCAGGGAAAGTGGGACCCATTCCACACCAAGGGTATGCAGACACAAATACCCATTGGCAGGATTCCTTGGGGAAGAAAGACAGTGGTAGTGTGATTGGCTTTGTGATCAAATGAGTGAGAGATCTACCCCCTGCTCCCTGCCAGGGTTAGCACACTGCCTCCACCAAGTGGTGTCCAGATCTTTACATGTGCTGATATTTTGTGTCCTTTCCCACTGGGATTGAACCTGGTACCTTAATGTTAGAAGACCAACGCCTTATTCACTAGGCCAGTGAAAGCACGGAACCTGCTTGCAGGATGTGAGAAAGGAAAATGGAACTTAAAGAAAGGAGAATGGTGAATTAATTGGTGTGAATTTGAGCAAGAAGATGGGAGGGGCATGTCAGAAAAGTTGGCAAAAAGGTGCATAGCTGAAATGGGTGGAAAAAAAGTGGGTTGTCTGAAAAAAAAGATAGATTGACTCTAAGAAAAAATATGTTAATAGGAAATATCACTCAATGGAGTGGAGAAAAATGTGTGTGGTAAGAATGCTTGGAGGTTAAATGCATGACTTGATATCCTAGGCCTAATTTTTTTTTTAAATATCTCATCTGGCGACTGCCTTCTAAGGCATAAGTCGCCGTACTCATCTTAGCCTAAATCTAGGCTATATTAAAAGCCAAATAAAAGAAAAAAAAAATACAAACAGGAAAAAAAGAAAAGAAAAACAAATTGAAAAAATATAAAGCAAGCTCCATCGATGGGGGAAGGCCCGCCCTCCCCCGGCAAAGAAGCACGCTATCCATAGGCAAACATTAAATGATGGGGAGAAGGCCGGCCTCCTCCAAAAAGTCTTAAAAGTCCACAGGTAGGTGTGCATGAATCTATCCCGAGTACAAGGGACAGGCGGTAGTGACCCCGCCCATCCCGGTACCGGGACAGGTAATGTGCGCGAATATCACCCAGACTGGGACTTTCAACAAGAATGTGCCGAACAGGCTGGGCGAGCGCTCCATCAAATGGCGACAAGTCACACGGGTGTGCCCAATTCAGGGACCACAGAAAGCAACCTGAAGCCGTCGAGGCATTGGGGGATAGGTCAATGGGAACAGTCGCAGCGCAATGGCACACAACTTTAAGTTTCCCAGGACCGTCTCCCATCTTCTTTGCCAAACAGTCCGAAGAGATGCCCGTATTCCTGCCATGTAGTCTGTATGTGGAAAAGCGAAACGATGGTCCGGTCGCTCAGTCCTCGCCCCCTCGTCAGTGGGCTTATTCCCCGAAATTCCTACATGGCTAGGAACACAGCAGATGATAATCTTGACATCCACCCGGCTCACTATAAATCACAATCCAGTCTCTGAAACGGGCACATCGCGTAATCTCACGTACTGAGTGGTGTATTGCCACCAACTCAGCTATGAAGACAGACCGGTAAAGCCCAGCTGACTCCAAACAGAGGGAATATGGCGTGGAAACCGACCCCCTCTTCGGACTTGGAGCCATCCATATACACTAGCACGGTTCCAGCATGACACGAGATGTGCTCAAAAAAGGCAGAACGCAATACTCCAAGCACTGTACAAGCTTTGAGAGCAGAGGCGTGGCAACAAATAGCCAACGGTGGTACCCACCAGGGTGGCGTTCTAGGCAGAACCAGGGGCGCCACTGGCACATGAGCTATATCTAGCTCTTGAAGGAGTTTCCTAGCCCTAAACCCAAAGGGCTTAGGGTATGATGTGCGTCTCTCGGCGGCATAGGCATCGTCGAGATCAGCTGCGGATGCTTTGAGAGCAGTTAGCAACAAAGAGAGACGCTGCGCTCATGCGCACAAGCAAGTAATGCACTGTGCAGGGCACATAGATAGTGGCATCGCTCCAGCATCGACAAGCAGGCTCTCAATAGGGAAAGTGCAGAAGGCACTGGTCACCAAGCTAAGGCCAGTGTGGTGGATCAAGTCCACCTTCCGCAAAAGACGGTCGGCTGCGGATGAATAAAATTCACATCCGTAGTCGAGCTTCGAACGGAGAAAGGATCGATAAAACAGTAAGGCAGTAGCCTTATCAGCGCCCCAAGCGCTGAACGTCACGGAACGAAGAATATCCATGGCGTGGGTACAAGAGACCTTAAGGCTGCGAATATGAGCCTCCCAGGTGAGGGGGTCGGTCAAATACAAGACCAAGGAAACAGTGCGATTCAACCACTTCCAGGCGCACCCCATTAAAAAACAAATATGGGTCAGGGTGGAGCCGTGGATGGCGGCAGAAGTCCTCACCTTAGTCTTAGCCAAAGAAAACTGAAACCTGTGCGCTTCGGCATAGCGAGAGACGCAGTTCAATGCCTGTTGGAGTCGACGCTCCAGAGTTGGCATCTGCGTTGCGCCAAAAGAGATTTAAAGGTCATCCACGGAGAGCGTAGCAAGAACATCTTCTGGCAGCACCGAGGTAATGCCGTTGAGGCGCATGGCAAAGATTGTAATACTGAGGACACCCTCTTCCTGCTCCATTAGGCCGAAGAGGGCTCCCCCCACCCATATGCGGAATCAACTATCTCGTAAAAATTCAGATATAAATACCGGGAGGCGTCTCCTTGCCCAATCGTGTGGAGGGTCTCCATGATACCATATCGCCATGCGGTATCATAAGCCTTCTCCACATCAAAAAACACCATGGCGAACTGCTGTCTAAGAAGCAAGGCCTAGCAGACAGCATTTTCCAGTCGAAGCAGAGCATCCGACATGGAATGGAATTTGCAGAAGCCGCACTGCGCAGAACTCAAATGGCCTCTGCTGTCCAGAAAAAAAGGCCTAATCTAACATTTATCAATTTCTCCATCAATTTGCACATGCAGGTGGTTAGAGAAATTAGGCGCAAACCGGTCGGGGTAGAATGATCTCTCCCTTGTTTCTGAAAAGCTAGCACAGTACCGATTCGCCAGGAATCTAGGAGGTTACCCTTTAACCAGACCCAGTTGAACAAAGCTAACAGAAAGGCCATGCCTCGCTCACCCAGGGGTGGAAGCATGGAGTACGGGACATCGTCCGGACCATGGGCAGTGTCCGAGCACGAAGCGAAAGCGGAACGCAATTCACTCACAGTAAACCTGTCATCGAAGGGTTCTCCGCCGCTGGAGGTAAAATCCAATTGGTGGCCTTCCACGACATCACAACGTGCATTGAATGTTGGCTTAGCAGCATCCCGGCTAGAGAATGCGGCGAAAGAGGTCACGAAGCATTCCGCCACGGAAGCAGGGTCCGAGATTGCGGCCCATTTCTCATGGAGAACGGAAGGGGGGTCCTGCAAGAACTTGCCTCGAATCCTTTTGACTCACTTCCACACCTCTGCTAGAGGGGTCTTCCCGTTAAGTGAAGACACATATGCCCACCAAGAAGAGCGGCGGGCGTGCTTCGAAATATACCGGAACCTAGCCCTAGCCCGGCGGAATTCACCGACATTTAAATCATTCAGGCGGCGCATTGTAGGCATAACGCTTCTGTTTGAGAGCCGTCTCACACTCAGCCAACCACCATGGAAGTAGTCAGCGTGCAAAATGGCCAGATGTTCTGGGAATAGTTAGTCAGGCCGCGGAGATGAGGTTGCCGGAGAAGAACTCGGCCTCATCTACCGACCTAAACTACTCAAATGTGATAAGAGAATTTAGTCATTCCCTGGAATGCGGGCCACCGCGCCAAGCACCACCGAGGTGGGATATGGGGCGGCAGCCACCCAGAAAATGATATTTGAATGCGAAAGTGATTGCGAATGGGAAAGTGATCACTACCATGGGGGTCATCGACCACCCCCCAATCAAAATCAGGCTGCGCATCCGGAGAGCACAGAGATAGATCAAGGCAAGAAAATGAAGCGGTTCTTGGGCAGTGATGTGTAAACTCATCCACATTTAGGACACACATCTCAAGCTCTTCGATCAGATCGGCAAGGACTTGTCTCCTGGGATTTATTGAGTAGTCTCCCCAGAGAGGATGTCTACCATTAAGATCCCCAATGGTGGAATGTATGCGGAAATAAGAGTATACCTCCTATCCAAGTGAAGCTGCACAGCCACTGCCTGAAAGGTATCTAAAGTGAAAAGAAGAATGGAAACATCATGCCCGGTGTAAACCGCGCATCCCCCAGCCCAGCCCGACCCGTGATGGTGGGTTGGCAAAACCCTTATACCCTGTGAGTGTGGGCAGGGGGCATGCAACAGGCATGGTCTCCTGCAGAAAAATAGCTAACGGGGAACAGGACGAGATGAGGCTCTGCAGCTGCTCCCAGTTGGCCCGGAGTCTGCATTGAAGGAATATGCCCTCCAGGCCTAACTCGGAGGCGATGCGGGGACCCTATTGAAACAGAAGACCCTCACGGGAATGGCCGTACACTTCCCAGAGGCATAACTCCGGGCGCTGTTGGCCCGGACGCCTTCGAGGACTTATCAGGGAAGGTTGGGCTCGCCAGGCGTCTTTTCCTCCCTCTGCCTCGAAACCTTAGGCGAGCATTGGGGCATCAGGGGCGGTGGTCCATCTTTTGGAGGATCCACCTCGCTCGCCACTGGCTGTGGGCCAAGGAGGCAAAGCTCCTTTATTGCTGTCCTCCTTTCAGGGAGCAGTTTTAGGAACCCCGGAAGATGGTCTAGCGACCAATTTCTGGGGCAATGCCTCTTGTGAGCCTAACGAATCATTGGAGGCGCGTGGCGGTTTTGCCTTACAGGAAATAGTCACGCTGGGGGAGGGAGGGGAGGCCTGGTATTGGCCGGGGCTGGTTTTGAACCCTTTGTGCCGCCAGCTTTACCAGGGGAGCGCCCGGGTTGATTAGAACCTGCAGAAAGGCTCGGAATGGGCACGGAAACAACCATGCTCATTGGCCTGGATGGGCCAGGAGCAGAGGGTGTCTTTCGAGGCATTGAGGCGTAGGATGTCCCATGCAGAGCCGAGCGCGCCGCGACCAAGTCCTTTGCCTCGCGGAATGAGAGACCATCCTGGGCCTGAACGGCCAGGATTCCTTTCTCAAGGAGATACGCACCACATTGCTTCGAAGAAGCGGGGTGCGGCTCTCCGCAATTGACACACTTGGCCACACATGATTTGGACTTATCGTGTGTGGCCTTGGAGCAATTTACACAGACTTCGGATGACCCCGACTTTGCACGTCTACATGAGCGATTCGTATGGCCGAAGTGGTGACAGTAATAGCACCTCCACGGCACTGGCATGAATGCCTTCACGCGGTAGCGGTACCAACTGGCACGCACAAACTCAGGAAGTTTGTCATAGTTGAATGTGACGAGGAGTGTAGGGGTGGGTCTTGAAGCTCCGCCCTGTTTTCGCATCACACCCTCGAACCTGACCGAACCGTGGTCAGCCAGCTCTAGTGATATCTTCTATTGATTAGTCCACGAGTTCCCTCGCTTAAACTACTCCTTTCACAAAGTTCATGGTAGAGTGTGCATCACACACACTGGGGTGCCATCAAGTGTCCGAAGAGCACTTAACTTGGCCGCCTCGGAGGAAACCGCCGCATTTGCCACAAGGCTCCCATCCTAGAAACGGGTCACCTTCGGCTCTCTACCAATCATACTAGATAAAGCTCTCTTCTGATGGATAATGTTGTCCTTGGCCAAAATGCTGCCATCAGTGGAGCGAATAACTAAGAAGCATTTGAAGCCAGAAGGCTCAAAAATGCCAGGTAATTTTCTGAATGAGGGGCCCTGATGTAATCAAGACTGCGCACTTTTAGTTTTATTTGGGGATTCCCCGCCCAGGGAATCCCCGGGGCCGGACGTGCCGATCTAGGCTTGGTCGCGTTCAAGGATGGTAGTGGAATCGTCCATCCCTGCAGCCCCCGTGGAGTGATTTTTTTTGGAGGGGGGGAGGGGGGCGATTGCCCACTTGGACATAAGTCGCCGGAATCATGACAGCCTAGCACTAGGGTACTTTAAAATAAGAAGACGAAAACACAACGATAAAAAGGGAATATTGCAACAATTAGGAAGCAATCTCCGGCGTCGGGGGAGGTCCCCCTCACCCCGGCGCAGGAGCGTACGACCTACAAAGAAAACAACAATAACAAAAAAATAAAACCTAGTTAAATAAAGGGGACAAGGACGGCCTCCCCGCAAAAGTCTATGTGCACGAACTCGTCCCGAGTACAAGGCGGTAGCGACCCCGCCCATCCCGGTACCGGGACAGGTAACGTGCGCCAAGATAACCCAAACTGGGATATTCAACAAGAATGTGCCGAACAGTCTAGGGAACGACGCTGTCATCACAATAGAGCGCTGGCGAGCGCTCCATCAAATGGCGATGCATCACAAGCGTGTGCCCGATTCGGAGAGGACAGATAGCGACCTGAAACCGTCGCGGCATTGGGAGATAGGTCCATGGAAACAGTCGCGGCGCAATGGCACGCAAATTTAAGTTCCCTTCGACCGTCTCCCATCTTCTTAGCCAAGCTGCCCGTATTCCTGCCATGTAGTCAGTGTGAGGAAGAGCGAAACGCTGGTCCGGTCGCAGAGTACTCGCGGACTCTTTGGCGCTCTCATGTCCAGGAACCCAGCAGAAGATAATCTCGACATCCGCCCGGCTTGCCAAAACCGTGGCGTCACGGATATCGCGAACCAGGGGATGCGGAGATTCCAATGCCCCGAGAGCACTCAGGGCGCTTTGTGAGTTGCTATAGATCAAAATCCGGTCCCAAAACCGGGCATGTCGCGTAATCTCGCATACCGAATGGTGTATTGCGCCTGACAGAGCCCCGCAAACTTCAAACAGAGGGGATACGGCATGGATACTGACCCCTTCTTGGGACTTGGAGCGATCCGTCTACACTGGCACGGTTCCGGCGTGACACGAGGTGTGCTCCAAAAAAGTCGAACGCAATACTCGCAGCGCTGTATAAACTTTGGGAGTAGCGGCGTGGCGACAAAATAGCCAAATGTGGCACCCTCCAGGGTGGCGTCCTGGGCAGAACCAGGGGCGCCACCGGTCCGAGAGCTATACCTAGCTCTCAGAGTTTTCTGGCCATAAACCCATAGGGCTTAGGGTATGACTGGCGTCTCTCGGCGGCATAGGCACCGTCGAAATCAGCTGCGGATGCAGTGAGAGCTGTTGGCGACTGAGGGAAGCGCCGGGATCGCACGTACAGGCGAATAATGCCCTGCACACGGCGTAGAGTGAGTGGGATCCACCCAGCATCGACAAGTAGGCTCTTAATGGGGTAATTGCGGAAGGCATCGGTCGCCAGGCCAAGGCCAGTGCGGTGGATCGAGGCCACTTTCCGCCATACATGCTCGGCTGCGGATGCATAAAACTCACATCCGTGGTCTAGCTTCGAACGAACAAAGGATCGATAAAAAAGTAAGGCAGTAGACCTATCAGCGCCCCAAGCGCTGAACGTCACGGAACTGAGAATATCCATAGCGCGGGTACAAGAGACCCTAAGGCCGCGAATATGAGCCTCCCAGGTGAGGAGTCGGTCGGCATAGCGAGAGACGCGGTTCAATGCTAGTTGGAGTCGACGCTCCAGAGTTGGGATCTGGGCCATCCCAAAAGAGATCGAAAGGTCGTCCACGTAGAGCGTAGCGAGAACATCTTCCGGCAGCACCGAGGTGATGCCGTTGATGCTCAGGGCAAAGTGTGACACTGAGGACACTTCCCTGCGGAAAAACCCTCTTCCTGCTCCATTTGGGCTGGAGAGGGCTCGCCCCACCCGTACGCGTAATCGACGATCTCGCAAAAATTCAGATATAAACATTGGGAGGCGTCCCCTCGCCTCCATCGTGTAGTGCTGTCTACGAAGGAAGGCCTAGCAGACGGCATTTTCCAGTCAGAGCAGAGCATCCAACGTGGAGCGTAACTTACGTAAACCACACTGTGAAGAAGACAGATGGCCTCCGCTGTCCAGGAAAAAGGCTAATCTAACATTTACCAATTTCTCCATCAACTTGCACACACAAGAGGTTAGAGAGATTGGGCGGAAACCGGCCGGAGTAGAGTGATCTCTCCCCGGTTTGCGAAAGGCGAGCACAGTAGCGATTTGCCTGGAATCCGGGACGAGACCCTCCACCCAGATCCTGTTGAACAAATCTAACAGAAAGGCCATGCCTCGCTCACCCAGGTGTCGAAGCATGACGTACGGGACATCGTCCCGACCATGGGCGGTGTCCGCGCTCGAAGCGAGAGCGGAACGCAACTCACTCACAGTAAACTTGTCGTTGAAGGGTTCCCGCCTCTCGAGGTAAAGTACAGCCGGCGGCCTTCCGCGACATCACGACGTTTAGTGAATGCTGGCGGAGCAGCATCCCGGCTAGAGAATGCGGGGAAAGCGGTCGCGAAGGTTTCTGCCACAGACACAGGGTGCGAGATTCCGGTCCCATTCTCCTGGAGAACGGAAGGGAGGTCCTACGAGAACTTGCCCCGAATCCTTTTGACTCGATTCCACACCTCTGCTAGAGGGGTCTTTCCCGTTAAGTGAAGACACGTATGGCCACCAAGAAGAGCGGCGGGCGTGCTTCGAAATATACCGGAACCTAGCCCTAGCCCGTTGGAATTCACCGACAGTGAAATCATTCTGGCGGCGCATTGTAGGCATAACGCTTCTGTTTGAGGGCTGTCTCACACTCGGCCGACCACCACGGGAATGGTCGGCGTGCAAAACGGCCAGACGTTCTGGGAATAGTAGTCAGGCCCACGGCGATGAGGTTGCCAGAGAAGAACTCAACGACCTCATCTACCGACATAAACTCCTCGACTGAGATAGAGAATTCAGTCATTTCCTGAAATGCATGCCACCGGGCCCGTGCCAAGCACCACCGATGTGTGCTCTCAGGCGGCAGTTGCCCTGAAAATGATATTTGAATGCGAAAGTGATCAAAACCATGGAGGTCATCGACCACCCCCCAATCAAAATCAGGCTGTGCATCCGAAGAGCACAAAGATAGATCAAGGTAAGAAAATGAAACGGTTCTCGGGCAGTGATGCGTAAACTCTTCCCAGTTGGCCCGGAGTCCATGGCAATTCCATTGAAGGAATATGCTCTCCAGGCCTAGCTCGGAGGAGACGCAGGGCCCTCTTCGAACAGAAGACCCTCATGGGAATGGCCGTACGATTTCCAGAGACTGAACCCCCGGGCGCTGTTTGCCGGCCAAAGCGCTGAAGGCGCTGTCACCTTCAAGGACTTATTGAGGGAGGTTGGGCTCGCCATGCTAGTCTTTTCCTCCCTCCGCCTCGAAACCTTAGGCAGGCGTTGTGGCTTCGGAGGCGGGCCCTCTTTTCGAGGACCCACCATCTCAGCCACTCAGCCCACCACTAGACATGGGCGAAGGAGCCGAAGCTCCTTTGTTGCTGTCCTCCTTTCGGGGGACAGCTTTAGGAACCCCGGAAGATGGCCTGGCGACCAACTTCAGGAGTGTTGCGTCCTGTGAGTCTAACGACTCGGTGGAGGCGCGAGGCTGTTTCGCCTTACACCCATGGAGGAAGAAGAGCCCTGAGTCTTTTTTGTCTTTTTCTTTTTAGGAGAGGAGGGAGAGGAATGGACCCGTTTCTCCCCTTCCTCAGCAGGAGCCCCCAGGCCAGATGGACCGGCCTCTGCAAGGTCCTTCCCCGAGATGGTGAAGGTCCCAGCAGTCGTGGGGGCACCGACCAGAGGAGGAGATCCTTCCCCTCCTTGTGCTGTCTTAGCAGCCTGACCCTTCTGGCGAGGGCCCCGCACAGGAGCAGACTCGGGCTCGGTGTTTGATGCTGAGCCCGAATCTGCACCCATGGAAGGCCCCACCTTCTGAGGCTGGGCTGCATCAGGGAGCATGTCTATCTCGGGGGGGCCTCCATTTGGCTATCCCCCCCACCACCAGGACATCACAGATCATGTCAGTCTTGTCTGTTTTTTTTTTGGGGGGGGGGGCATAGGCCTTCACCCCCACCCCACTAGATTTAATATTTGGGCCAGCAGGTCTTTAGAGGGAATGGCTGATGGGGCCTTTCTTCCCTCTCCCCCCTAAGGGGGTTTGCCCTACCAAGTCGCTTCAATGGAGAGCGGCCAGTTATGGGCTGCCTGCTGGCTTTCTTGGCAGTCCTTTGTGAAAGCAAAGGCGGGACTGCCAGATGCCAGATTTGAGCTGGAGTCACGTGGTTACTTCAAGGAAGGGGGTGAGGGGGAGCCCCCTGAACCTTTAGGCACTGGAGAGGAGTAAGCCTCCTCTCTGGTTGAAGAGTTATGGAAGGTCCCCTGGGAAACCACAGGGGGATGGGACCTCCATTTTCTCTATGGAGCTGCCTGAGGGTGGCTCCGTCATTCATAAAGGGAAATCTTTTTGTTTTTTGAAAGTTTCCATCATTGGGCATGCAAACGCTAATCACCCCTCGCAGTGGCCTGCTCTGGAAGGGTGAGTACAGGCCTGTCAGAGCCAGGTGCCGCCATTTCGGACTACCTCTCCTGGCTGGTGGCCTGGCACTCCCTCAGCATGGCAGCTCCACTTTGGACACAGCTTAAAATGGAGTGTTTGAAAATAGAAAGGAAGAGTAGGTGAGGAAGATGTGGGTGGGGATAAAGCAGGTTATTAAAAACCCCACCATCCCAAAATGGAGCTCAGGGGTGAGGGATCATTGTCCCCTCCCCCCCTCAGCCCCGATCTGGGATAGTTGGCTGGATACCCTGTGAAATTAGAGGCTGACTAGAGAAAGTTGTGGGAGGTTGTATGAAAAGCAAAGAAACAGGGGGGGAAACACAAGTGTCTGAAGGAAGGAGAAGAGGCTAAGCTGGGGTCGGACGGGGTGCTGAGTCCCATCAGCATGGCAAATCATCGCGCCCCTTATGGGGTATCTTGAGTCTAGATGTCTCAAGTCTACGAGACAATGTCTGCATACAAGAGAAAGTAACAGTAGGTCATTGACCCCCAGATCCATACCCTCCCCTAAAGTTATACATCAATCAATTTCCTACCGGCTTCTGAGCAGCTTCCTGCAAAGCTGGTGGCACTAGAGGAGGCAACTGAGGAGGTAGAGATTGCACAGGTGCAGAAACCACAAGGGGAGGCTTCTTAGAAGGGGTGCTCTTGGGTGTACGTTTCGGTGACTTTGCATGAGAAGGGGACGTTACCAGGTCTTCAGCAAAGTAAATTTTGTTCTTTTTTCTTATACGTGTTGGCTGTAAAATGGAAAACCCAAACTTATAAGATTTGACTCGCATTCAAAAGAAATTAGCAATGACAAACAGCAATGGAAGAATGGAGACACAACATAATATCCCAATTCTTAATATTTGACAGGGGGGAGGTATTCACTTTGATATGTGATCCTTGGATGTTTGAGGCAGTGTCAAGTGAGGAAGAGGCATATTTCAAAGACACAAACAAAAGACACTAAAGGTCCCCACCATACTTTAAATAATAAAAACTATCTCCAGTTTTTCATCCAATGATTGACACATGAATAGCTTTGGACAATGGGATACCACAAAAGAGACGAGTGAAATATAAAATGACCATATTCAATAGCAAGTAATTAATTATTCATCAACTACTTGCCAACAAACTTAGAGTTGGTACACAAAGCAACCCATATACGTAAACCATAAACAAAACTTTCTATTGTGTGGCCTCTCAGTCTAGCAGCCCCTATTGATGCTTAGTCCCATTTTACAACATACCCAAAGGGGCTAGAGGTATCTTTCCTGCTCTATATACAAGCAGATTGAAGTAAAAAGCAAGCGGGGCATCTTCCCACCAGAACTTTTTGAAGAGAGTAGCATAGACAGTGAGAAGTTTGGGAAGTGAAAATGTATGTAAGGTACATAGAATGAATAGTCTATTTTTTGTTTTAATTCGCTCATCTAGCGACTGCCTTCAAGGGCATAAGTCACCATAATTCAAATTCTAGCCTAGTACTAGGCTATTCTAAGGTTCACGCAAAAAAAAGAAAAAAAAAACACATTCCAGGGGAGGGGGGACCACATTCACCCCAGCACAAAACCATGCAACCTACAACAAACGAGTCAAATAAAATGAATGAGGCCAACCTCCTCCAAAAAGTCAGATAGTCCACAAACACATTTAGAGTAGAAGGGACAAGCAGTAGCAACCCCATTCATACTGATACTGGGAAAGGTAACAAGCATGAAGATCACCCAGACTCGGACATTCAACTAAAATGTGCTGAGTAGTGTGGGGAACAATCCACTTGTCACAATAAAGTATAGGTGGGCACTCCATCAAATGGCGGTGTAAACCACGAGTGTGCCTAATTCAAAGATAACAGAAAGTGACCTTAAGCCATTGCAGTGCAATAGCACACAACTTAAAGTTTCCCTAGGATGTCTCCCATCTTCTTCGCCAAATAGCCTGGATGGCGCCCTGATCCATGCCATATGGTTGGTGTGAAGAAGAGCCAAACACTGGTCTGGTTGCCCAGTCCTCCAGACTCTTTGGCACATTCATTCCTGCAATTCCCACATATCCTGGAACCCAAAAGAAGATAATTTTGACATACACCAAGCTTGTAGTAACCCTGGTGTCACCGATACTGTGAACCAGTGTGTGGAAATTCTAATGACCTGATAGCACTAGGGGCAATTTGCGAGTCAGAGAGCATGATCCAGTCTCTGAACCAGGCACAATATGTTATCTCCTGTACTGAGCAGGGTATTGCAATAAACTTGGCTGTGAAGACAGATGCAGCTCCTGATAAAGCCCTGATGACTTCAAACTGATGAGATACAGCATGGAAACCAACCCCTCTCCTGGGACTTGGAGCCATTGTGACAGAAACTGTGATCAAAAAGGTCAAACACATTACTCCCAGTGCTGTAGAACCTTTGGGATAAGAGGCATGGTAACATAGTCAAATGTGATACCATCCAGGGTGACACCACAGACCCAAGAGCTACACCAACCAAGCTCTCAAAGAAGTTTTCTAGCCTTAGGGCTTTTGGGTTTAAGGCCATTGTCAACTGAAGGAGGCACTGGAATTGCATGTACAGGAAAATAATGCACTGTGCAGAGCAGTTGGCATCTCCCCAGCATCAACAAATATCAACCTTCATGTAAACCACTCCTTTCATAAAGTTCATGATAGAGTGCATCACACTCACCAATGAGCCATTAAGTGTCTGAAGGAGATTAATCATGGCCCCTCAGATGGATCTAATACATTCACCAGAAGGCTTGCATCTGAGAAACAGGCCTTTGGCTCTCTTTCCCAATCAAGTTATCTAATGCTCTCCTTTGATCGATTGTGTTGCACTTAGCCAACATGCTACCATCAGTGGAGCGAAAAAACAAAGTGTTTGAAGCCAGCAGGCTAAAAAATGAAAGGTATTCTCTCAATGAGGGGCACTGATGTATAATCAAGGCTCCACTCAGTGCACTTGCAACTTCTGTCTTAGTCTGGCATCTCTGAGATGAAGAAGGCCTTGGCTGTCAAAAGGGCACATGCCAGGGGATAAGGTCTCTTCTCTCCTTGTGAGCACTCGAGGCAAGAGCCACGTGAAGAGAAGCTTGCACAGGGGTTGATCTAGGTTCTGTGTTTGGCACAGAGCCCAGATTTGCTCCATGGAAGATCATGCCATACAAGGCTGGGTCACCTCAGTAGAAGAGGGTCGAGGGACCCCTGAGAAAGTACAAGGAGATGGCAAAGGGAAAGCCCCTTTGTCTCATTGCAATAGTGAGAGGGGAGCACCTCCACTGGTTAAAGGGGTATCTCTATTTTCTTCATTCTACCTCACACCTAGGAATGGTAAGGCTGCACTTCGAGATTGATCTTCCATGTGCTTTCACACTATTGCCTTCTGTTGTCACCATTTTAGAATAAGAGAAAGAGCACATATGCAAAGTAGATACTATGGGTCCCAAGGACTTGGGAGGTTAACCTAAAAGTGCCCATAGGATCAGAAATTCCAGAAAGTTATCATTTACACTTAATCAGTCCTGGTCCAGGGTTGATCTGTTTTCCCAACCCTGGCCTGTCATTCAGGAGAATTTGTCCCAGAGCTTTAACCATAAATGATGGTACCGGCATAGCCACCTTACATATAAAGGGGTTGGACAAAATAAATGGAACACGTCAATAATATTAAGATCTGGAGATTGTGGGCGCCACTCGATGTGTTGTAGCTCACTCCTATGCTGTTCATACCAATTCTTAACCACATGAGCGGTGTGTATTTGGGGCAGTGTCATCTTGGAAAAAGCACTCACCATCAGGAAATAATGTCTGGACCATGGGATGGACTTGATCTTCCAAAATATTCAGATATTCATTGCTGTTGATCCTACCATGCAGGGCAAAGATTGGACCAAAAGAATTCCAAGATATGGCTGCCCAAACCATCACTGACCCTCCTCTGTGCTTCACTCTAGGAAGAAGGCATTCAGGAATCAGGATTAAAAGCTTCCCCAGGCTGCCTCCACACATAAACTTGCCGTGCAGTGGGGAAAAGAGAAAAACTGAGCTTGTTGGAGAATATTACAGTAGTGTGCAAATTATTTCAGACAGTACCAAATTTTGGGACTATTTCATGATGTCTTAATTTTTGGCAACACTAATGAAGTTTTTTTTTTGTTTTCCATGCAGAATAGTGTACTGGTAACATCTGGCAACTGTTTGTTGTGCCCTAGCTACACTAAGCCCAACAGTGCTACACCAGAGCTTGTTGTGGATAATTATTGCTGGGAGCATGCTCCGTGGTGTACTTGGTTCTGCCGGAATATTCACCTTCCAATCATTATTAGACTATAAATTTATTATGGATATCACACCCAAGCATGCAAGTATTATAGCTCTTAGAAAACATGCTGGTTTTAGCATCAGACGGATTTCTGAAAAAATGAAGGTAGCAAAGTCAACTGTTAGCGACATTGTGAAAAGAGCTGAAGACACTAGTGAACATTCAACACTGCGACAAAGAAAATGTGGAAGAAAATGAAAGACAACACTTCACAATGATGAGGCTCTCATCAGAAATAGTGTTAAGGATCCCAAGAAAACCAGTAAAGAACTCCAGAGAGATTTGTCTTTAGTGGGTGTAAATGTTTCTTCTTCAACTGTCCAGCGAAGGCTCATTAAAGTTGGGAGATTTGATAGAAAATCAGTACGTAAACAGTTATTGACCTGCTATGAAGACAAAATGTCTTCACTGGGCACGCAAGTATGCTGGATGAAAGGCAGCTAACTGAAAGAAAGTTATGTTTTCAGACGAATCGCATTTTGAAGTACATGGGCATAGGTCAGGGGTAGTAAGACAAGGCAAAGATAAATCACTTGAGCCAGGACACATTCAACAGGCACCAAAATACCCACCTAAGAAGATGTTTTGGGGTTGTTTTAGCACTAAAGGCCTAGGGTGGCTTGTTACTATTGAGGGAATGATGAACAGGGTTAAATACAAGGCAATCCTGCAGACTCACTTGCTTCCTGCGATGCAGAAAGACTTTCCTGATGGAGGCGGCATTTTCCAGCAGGATCTGGCTCCATCCCATACTTCCCAAATAATGTGCAAATTCTTTGAAAAAAGTGGACTTACCATTATAGATTGGCCTGGAAATTCTCCTGACCTAGACTCCATTGAGAATCTATGGGCTATAATTAAACATTTAATCAAGAAATCTGACTGCTCGATGATGCAGATGATGATTTGTGCTGTTATCAAAGCTTGGTACCATAACAAAGAACTGTCACAAATGTGTTTAAATTTGGCTGAATCTATGCCAGAGCAGTGAAGCAGGTTCTAAAAGCAAAGGGCGGTCATATTTCATATTAAATGTACCATTTATCTTATCATTGATGTATTCTTTTCAAATATGAACAACAATTATCAAATAATTGTATTATTTCACCACTGTCCAAACTAATTTGCACACTACTGTACTTGTTTCTATTGGTCTGTCGACCAGCCCTTGTGATCTCTACACCAGTTCAGCCTTTTCTGAATGTTTTGATGAGAAAGCAGAGGTTTTTTGATGGCAGCTCTTCCATGATATTCAGCTTTATTGAGCTCAAGGCAAACAGTTTTGGTCGAAACTGGGCTAGTGAAATGTTGATTCAACTCTGCAGTCACTTTAGAGGCAGTTGTCCGGGGATTTTCAAAGTCCTGCTGGAGGTTTTGCCCTGCTTCTTGAATTCTGTCATGGTCCTTGATATGATAACTCTTGAAAAACCAAGGAGTTTAGCTGTTCTGGTGATGGAAGCTCCAACAATTTGCCCTTTTTTGAACTCAGTGAGGTCACACATCTTAGCATGTATATCACGATCTGAAAAAAAAATACAAATAATCATTAAAATTGATAAATAAAACCCAAATGAAATTTGGATGGATATTCATAATATAATGGCTCAGTGAAATATTGGTGTTAAATTTCTACTGTTTCAATTATTTTTTCCAACCTGTATGTATACTGGAGGAAGGTGAGCACAGTTGATGGTCCAACACACCCAGTACTTGCCCTAACAGCCAGTTTTCATCCCTGGCGGTATACACTGCCGCTCTACTAAGGCTCATAAGAGGATGAAAGTGCGCTGATCAACCAGAACCTCTGCGGATAGGAGGGCAAGTTTGGAAAGAGGTAGAAGAGTATGTAATAAAGAGAAGTAGAGATAGGTGGGTGGTCATCTATTATTATCATACCTCGGTGCTAGGTGATACCGGATGGCATCTAGTCCACCATGGCTACAGGACTGAACTTTGTATGGGAAGTCCTCTTGGTACAAAGTGGAGGTAGAAAAGGTTAAGGGGATAGTCTAATGATATAAAATCATAATTAATAAGATACTACTAATAATAATAAATTAATACTAATCAAATAATTACAATACAATAATAAATGATAAAAAATCATATCATAAATAATATAAAAATCATACTAATATAAAAATAATAATAAAAAAAGGCTGAGTGGGGCCGAGGTGGAAGCGCACCAATAACTTTCTCAGGCCCCATCAGAGTGATCAAGACAACCCAGTGACAGGGCCTCCCTAATTTTCACTCAGGCTGGGGGGAAGTGCAACCCCTCCGGATACCAAATGTAACAGACTGCACAGGGTAGCAACCTGTAAGGAATAAATAGTCTAAAAGACAAATATGCTCAAGAATGGAAGGGTGCACAACTCTCCCAAACCAGCATCCAGTCTGTATGGAAGGAATATTATGAAGGGCAGAGTAAGAAAAGTAACAAGGATAAACATTTCAAATCTCCATGAATAGTCTATACAAGCAAACAGAAGAAGGGGCCAGAGTGGGAAGCAGAAAAGGAAAATAAACCGAGATAGAGGCTCATTGGACTGGGATGCTGCAAACTCAAAAAGTTTTTGTCCTGCATTATGCATGCGTGAGGCTGTCATCAATCCCACCTGCTATTGCTGTTAGTATCACTGATATCTGGCAACTGATGCCCAAGTTATCTGGCGACTGCCCACTTGGGCATAAGTCGCCGCAAACAAACAGCCCAGTTCTAGGCTCCTTTAAAATAAATTTTTTTAACAGAAACAACAATAAAAAGGGATAACAATCAGGGAGCAAGCTCCGGCGTGAGGGGGAGGCCCCCCTCCCCCCGGAGCAGGAGCCTGCGACCTACAAAAAAAACAACAAAACAAGCAACAATAACAAAAAAAAAACAAGTTAAATACAAGGGAGAAGGCCAGCCTCCCCCAAAAAGTCTATCAGTCCACCATTCATGGTGCACGCACTCGACCCAAGTACAAGGGACTCGGGACAGGCGGTAGCGACCCCGCCCATTCCAGTACCGGGACAGGTATCGTGCGCGAAGATCACCCAGACTGGGAAATTCAACAAGAATGTGCCCAACAGTCTGTGGGACAACACAGTCGTCGCAATAGAGCGCTGGCGAGCGCTCCATCAAATAGCGATGCGTCACACGTGTGTCCGATTCGGAGACGACAGAAAGCAACCTGAAGCCATCGCAGCATTGGGGGATAGGTCCATGGGAACAGTCGCGGCGCAATGGCACGAGACTTTAAGTTCCCTTCGACCGTCTCCCATCTTCTTTGCTAAGCAGTCCAAAGAGCTGCCCGTTTTCCTGCCATGTAGTCGGTGTGAGGAAGAGCGAAACACTGGTTCGGTCTCAGAGTTCTCGCGGACTCTTTGGCGCGCTCATTCCCCGCAATTCCTACATGTCCAGGAACCCAGCAGAAGATAATCTGGACATTTGCCCGGCTCGCCATAACCGTGGCGTCACGGATATTGCGAACCAGGGGATGCGGAGATTCCAATGCCCCAAGAGCGCTCAGGGCGCTTTGTGAGTCGCTATAGATCACAATTCGGTCTCCGAAACGGGGACGTCGCGTAATCTCCCGTACCGAGTGGTGTATTGCCGACCCCCTCTTGGGACTTTGAGCCATCCATATACACTGACACGGTTCCAGCGTGACACGAGGTGTGCTCCAGAAAGGTCGAACGCAATACTCCCGGCGCCGAACAAGCTTTGGGAGCAGAGGCGTGGCGACAAATAGCCAAATGTGGTACCCTCCAGGTGGCGTCCTGGGCAGAACCAGGGGCGCCACCGGCCCGAAACCCAATATCTAGTTCTCGAAGGAGTTTCCTGGCCCTAAACCCAGAGGGCTTAGGGTATGACTGGCGTCTCTCGGCGGCATAGGCACTATCGAGATCAGCTGCGGATGCAGTGAGAGCTGTTGGCGACTGAGGGAGGCGCCGGGCTCGCGCGTACAGGCGAGTGATGCACTGCACGCGGCGGAGAGCGAGTGACATCTCCCCAGCATCGACCAACAGGCTCTCAATGAGGGAAGTGCGGAAGGCACCAGTCGCAAGGCGAAGGCCGGTGTGGTGGATCGAATCCACCTTCTGCAATAAACGCTCGGCTGCATATGCATAAAACTCGCATCCGTAGTCGAGCTTCGAACGAACAAAGGATCGATAAAAAAGTAGGGCAGTAGCCCTACCAGCGCCCAAAGCGCTGAACGTCACGGAACGGAGAATGTCCATGGCGCGGGTACAACAGACCCTAAGGCTGCGAATATGAGCCTCCCAGGTGAGGCGTCGGTCGAATACAAGACCGAGGAAACGGTGCGATTCAACCACATCCAGGCGCACCCCATTAGGAAACAAATCTGGGTCGGGGTGAAGCCGTAGATGGCGGCAGAAATGCAACACCTTAGTCTTGGCCAAAGAAAACCGAAACCTGTGCGCTTCGGCATAGCGAGAGACGCGGTTCAATGCCTGTTGGAGTCGACGCTCCAGAGTTGGCATCTGGGCCGCGCCAAAAGAGATCCAAAGGTCGTCCACGTAGAACAGGCGAGAACATCTTTCGGTAGCACCGAGGTTATGCCGTTGATGCTCAGGGCAGAGTGTGACACTAAGGACACTTCCCTGCGGGACACCCTCTTCCTGCTCCTTTGGGCCGGAGAGGGCTCCCCCCACCCGTACACGGAATTGACGATCTCGCAAAAATTCAGATATAAACATTGGTAGGCGTCCCCTCGCCCCCATCGTGTGGAGAGTCTCCATGATACCGTATCGCCATGCGGTATCATAGGCCTTCTCCAGATCGAAAAACACCGTGGCATAGTGCTGTCTACGAAGGAACGCCACGCAGACGGCATTTTCCAGTCGGAGCAGAGCATCTGATGTGGAGTGGAAATGCAGAAGACGCACTGTGCAGAAGACAGATGGCCTCCGCTGTCCAGGAAAAAGGCTAATCTAACATTTACCAATTTCTCTATCAACTTGCACACACAAGAGGTTAGAGAGATTGGGCGGAAACCGGTCGGAGTAGAGTGATCTCTCCCTAGTTTGCGAAAGGCGAGCACAGTAGCGATTCGCCAGGAGTTTGGTGGGAGAAGACCCTCCAACCAGATCCTGTTGAACAAATCTAACAGAAAGACCATGCCTCACTCACTGAGGTGTCAAAGCATGGCGTACGGAACATCGTCCCGACCATGGGCGGTGTCCGCGCACGAAGCGAGAGCAGAGCGCAACTCACTCACAGTAAACTTGTCATTGAAGAGTTCTCCGCATCTGGAGGTAAAGTCCAGCCGGCGGCCTTCCGTGACATCACGACGTGCATTGAATGCGGAAAAAGCGGTCGCTAAAGATTCCGCCACGGATGAGGGGGCCGAGATTGCGGTCCCATTCTCCTGGAGAACGGGAGGGGGTCCTGCGAGAACTTACCCCGAATCCTTTTGACTCGCTTCCAAACCTCTGCTAAAGGGGTCTTCCCGTTAAGTGAAGACACGTATGCCCGCCAAGAAGAGCAGCGGGCGTGCTTCCAAATATACCGGAACCTAGCCCTAGCCCAACGAAATTCAGCGACAGTGAAATCGTTCAGGCGGCGCTTATTTCACATATAGGCATAACGCTTCTGTTTGAGGGCCGTCTCACACTCGGCCGACCACCATGGGAGTGGTCGGCGTGCAAAACGGCCAGACGTCCTAGGAATAGTAGTCAGGCCCACGGCGATGAGGTTGCCGGAGAAGAACTCAACGGCCTCATCTACCGACCTAAACTCCTCGACTGGGATAGAGAATTCGGGCATTTCCTGAAATGAAGGCCACCGCACCCGCACCAAGCACCAACGAGGTGGGCTCTCAGGCGGCAGTTGCCCTGAAAATGATATTTGAATGGGAAAGTGATCACTACCATGGAGGTCATCGACCACCCCCAATCAAAATCATGCTGTGCATCTGAAGAGCACAAAGATAGATCAAGGCAAGAAAATGAAGCGGTTCTCGGAGTGTTGCGTAAACTCATCCACGTTTTGGACACCCATCTCAAGCTCTTCGATCAGATCGGCAAGGACCTGTCCCCTGGGATTTATTGAGTAATCTCCCCGGAGAGGATGCCTGCCATTCAGATCTCCAAGCAAGAGATAGGGCCTCGGCAACTGTGCCACGACGCGGTGGAATTTCCCCGCGTCGAAGTCAGCTGACGGTGGAATGTACGCAGAAATGATAGTATACCTCTAGGTGCAGTTGCACAGCCACTGCCTGGAAGGGGGTATCTAAAGAGAAAAGAAGAACGGAGACATCATGCCGGGTGTAAACTGCGCATCCCCCAGCCCAGCCATCCCATGGTGGTGGGGTCGCAGGACCCTTATACCCTGGGAGGGAGGGCACGCGCCTAGCATTGTCTCCTGCAAATAGATAGCTAACAGGGGACGAGATGAGCCTCCGCAGCTCCTCCCAGTTGGACCAGAGTCCACGGCAATTCCATTGAAGGAATATGCCCTCCAGGCCTAGCTCGGAGGAGATGCGGGGGCCCTCCTCGAACAGAAGACCCTCACGGGAATGGCCGTACGCTTGCCGGAGGCAGAACCCCAGGCGCTGTTTGCCGGACAAAGCGCTGTCGCCTTTAAGGACTTATTGGGGGCGGTTGGGCTCGCCATCGAAGTCTTTTCCTCCCTCCGCCTCGAAACCTTAGGCAGGCGTTGCGGCTTCGGAGGCGGGGGAGGCCCTCTTTTTGAGGAACCACCATCTCTGAGCCACTCGCTCCACCTCTAGACGTAGGTGAAGGAGCTGAAGCTCCTTTCGGGGGACAGCTTTAGGAGGTTTTGCCTCCTGTGAGTCTAACGACTCGGTGGAGGCTCGTGGCTGTTTCGCCTTACAGGAAACGGTCACACTGGGGGAAGAGGGGGGAGCCCTGGTTTTACCTGGGGCTGTGAACCCTTTTAGCCGCCAGCTTTACCAGGGGAACGCCCGGGTTGAGTAGAGCCCGCAGAAGGTGCCTTTCTAACTATTGAGGCATATGACGTCCCAGGCAGATCCAGGCACACCAGGACCAAGTCCTTAGCCTTGCGGAATGAGAGTCGATCCTGGGCCTGAACGGCCAGGATTTCTTTCTCAAGCAGATAAGGACCACATTGCTTCAAAGAAGCGGTGTGCAACTCTCCGCAAATGACACACTTGGCCACACATGATTTAGACTTATTGTCACAGTCGAACGTGAGGAAGAATGTAGGGGTGGATCTCGAGGCCCCTCCCTGTTTTCTCATCACACGTTCGACCTTGACCGCCCCATGGTCAGCCAGCTCTAAGGTGATGTCCTCTATGGAGTAGTCAACGAGTTCCCTCTCATAAACTACTCCTTTCACAAAGTTCATGGTAGAGTGCGGAGTCACACTCACTGGGGTGCCATGAAGTGTCCAAAGAGCACTTATCTTGGCCACTTCGGCAGGATTCACTGCATTCGCCAGAAGGCTCACATCCAAGAAACGGGTCACCTTCGGCTCTCTACCAATTACACTAGCTAATCCTCTCCTCTGATGGATCATGTTGCCCTTGGCCAACATGCTGCCATCAGTGGAGCGAATGACGAGGAAGCATTTGAAGCAAGCAGGATCAAAAATGCCATGTAACCTCTGAATCAAGGGCCCCGATGTTATCAAGGCTCCACCCTGTGCATTTTTGGTCTTTGTCATATTCGGGGGCTCTGCACCCGGGAGGGCAGAGGGGCCGGATGTGCCGATCTTGGCTTGGTCGCTTGCCAAAGTGGCAGCAGACCCATCCATCCCTGCAGCTCCCGCGGATGGAGAGGAGCCCCGAGTCTTCTTTGTCTTAGTCTTTTTTGGAGGGCGGGGAATGAACCTGCTTCTCACCTCCGCCTGCAGAAGCCCCCAGGCCAGATGGACCGGCCTCAGCCAGGTCCTTCTCTGAAATGGAGAAGGTCCTGGTGGTCGCAGGGGCACTGTCCGGAGGAGATCCCTCCCCTCCTTATACTGCCTCAGAAACCCTAGCCGTTTGAGGAGGACTTTGCATAGGGGCGGATTCGGGTTCGCTGTTTGGCGCTGAGCCCGGATTCCCCCCCCCCATGGAAGGCCCTACCATCTGAGGCTGGGTTGCCTCAAGGACCATGTCTATCACAGGAGGGGCCTCCAGTTGGCCATCCCCTCCCAGGACATCGCAGGTCCCCTTGGCAGTGTTGCCAGTCTTGTGTGGGGAGGCACAGGCCTTGACCCTGGCAAGGTTTAAAATTCTTGCCAGCAGGTCTTTTGAGGGAAGCGCCCAAAGGGGCCTGGCTTCCCTCTCCCCCCTAAGGGGGTTTGCCCTACCGAGCCACTTACACGAGGGGCGGTCGGCAATGGGCTTCCTGCTGGCTTTCTTGGCAGTCCCCTTAGAAAGAAAAGGAGCGACTGCCACTGGAAATAGGGAGGTGCCCGAAAGCACCTCCAGAGAAGGGGGTGATGGGGAGTCCCCTTCACCCATAGGCGTAGGAGAGGAGTAAGCCTCCTCTTCGGTTAAAGAAATATGGAGGGTTCCCTGAGCAAGCACAGGGTGGGGGACCTCCATTTTTCCAGTGGAGCTGCCCGAGGGTGGCTCCGTTGGTGTACAAGGGGGAATAGGGAGAGATTTATTTGCATACATGGGCATGGTGACCCTCTTTTTTATATGGGACGCAATAGCTCACCACCTATCGCAGTTGCCCGCACTGCAAGAGGTGCTTACAGGCCTAGCAGAGCCAGGCGCCACCATTTGGGACCACCCCTCCCGCCTGGTGGCCTGGCAGTCCATCAGCATGGCGGCTCAGTGTGAAGAAGAAAGGAAAAGGGATGTGAGGAAGGTATGGGTAAGGATTAAGCAGGTTGTTAAAAAAAAAACATTCCAAACCGAAGCTCAGGGGTTAGGGAACATTGTCCCCTCCCCCCTCAGCCCCATTCCGGGATGGTTGGCTTGAGAAGAAGGTCAGCATCTACCCTGTGAAATTAGAGGCTGACCATTGAAAGTTGTGGGAGAGGTTGTATGAAAAGCGACGAAGTAGGGGAGAAATACAGGCTATCTGAAGGAAGGAAGAGAGGCTAAGCTGGGGCCGGATGGAGCATGGATCCCATCAGCACGGCGGCCAGGATGGCAAATCGCCGCGCCCCTTACGGGGTCACACGAAAGTAGTCGATTATGAAGTGAGTTGTATAACTGGAAATTCTTAAATGATAAACTTATAGAAACAAAATAAAGCAAAAAGAGTGGTGCCATCACTATTCAGAAAGAAAATGGTGAAGTTGGTGAATGTGAAAATGTAGGTATATAAGATACATGGGCATGTACAAGAACGATTAAAACATTTTTTTAGGGCACATCTGGTGACTGCTGACAGTGAGGCATAGTCTTGGAAATAATAATATGATGCAACATAGGCATGTTCACTCAAATAAAAAGCAGTGTGAGGACAGACATGAGGGAAAAGTCAAAAGAAAGAAGTAGGTGTTCCATTAATTATCAAGTTTCTTGTATGAGCAAAAATAAGACTTCCATCTTCTGTCCAAAAACAATGATAACAAAGACCAAGGGATGGATTTTATATATTTACAACTGTCGCTATATAAATTCAACCCTTTGGTCTTTATCATTGTTTTTTGGACTGAAGATGGAAACCAATTGGTTCTGAAACATCTCCAGAATAAAGTTTCTCTGTTGAACTGCATCTCCACCACACACCCACAAATAGAAAGAACAATGAAGGAACTATTACAGCAAACCTCACTACCCTTTAGTCCAAGGGCTGCAGGGGAGATTTAAAGATTAGTATCAAGTTTGTACAGAGTAAAAGTAAAAATTTTATGTCAGGTGAGAGAAATTCCTGTCCACACACATTTTAAGTGCAATAGCATCAAGGCCTTAGTGGGCAGAAGGTTTGTAAGGAGAAATCTGTAAAGATAATAAAAATGGAGAAGTGAGAATGTGTTTCGGAAGATTATAGTCATAGGCATTGAGGCTGGGGGAGCGCACACGCAGCTAGATCTCACCTCACATCCTCTTACAGGCTATTGAGAGCCATAGATATAAACATAAATCAGAAATTAAACCCAAAAACAAGAACATGAAGAGTTCTTTCTTACAATCCTTGTGTCTCATTTGACTTCCCAAATAAGAGCATAACCATGACATCCAACTCTCAACCATGATTAATTAAAAGCAAAACAATTAATGAATAATAGTTGCTGTTAAGAGGTGAAGGTATTAGTTATAATTTTGCAAAAACAAGGACCTGAAAGAACGAAGACCCATCACATGAGTCAGCCATCACCACACTTACCATCCCCCTCCGATTTAGATTCATTGTTGTTTCTTTAGAAGATGAAGCCAACTTCTCCCCAACTCTTTGAAGACCAAGAGCCATCAAGGGAGAGTCCTGTCATAAAAATTATCATTAGGCAAAGGGTAAAACTAGAGTGGGGACAAAAAGCTGTCATCTGGAAAGTTTACGCTGCATTGAGAAACAAATCAATTTTAGTACTATTTTGTTCAGCAACCTTCTCCCATCATCATACAAATAGGGAAGTAAAAGGATTTGGGTCTGGTTGTTGAAGTAATTAAGTGATGTTCCACAGCAATATTAATGAAATATTGTCCAGCAAGTATATTTTTTCAAGTTTCTGAAAAGTTGGAAGGCTGGTACTAATAGCAAGTTTTCACAGATTAGAACTTGCAAAATGGTAGTATTCATTTGATAATTAAAGCTTATTTATTTTAACAAAGCAGCACAAACTTTCTAGATGACATTTTTTACATACCATAATACTTATAAGGAACATATTTGGGAGTTTTCTATCATGATGGACAGTAGTAGTTGAGAATACCCAGGAAGACACCTTTACATTCTATTTTATAATGTAAATTATCCACAGGAAAAAGAAAATAAGATTCTCAGCACATTTGTGTTTATTAAACAAATAAAAGCACTCAATCTTTTCTTGCAGATAATTTAGATCTTTGGTCTCACATGATCAATGTGAAATTTTGACACAATCTTTTTGTGTACCAGATCAGCTCTATAAATTATTATTATTATTATTTGGAGCAAAGTATACACCACTATAATCTATAAAGACTGGAGCAGCATGGCATAAAAGGGTGCAAAGCCCTAAAATACAAAAAATAGGAAGGTTAAAATTAAATGATTGATAAGATGAAAAAATTAAGCAAGGAGGGGGGGGGGGTACCTATTGCACAACATCAAGGCAAAAAAAAACATGCAGACATACCAACACTTAAATGTCAAAAGGTATAATTACAAGCTGAAAAGGAAATAAAAAAACAGACCCTATTAGAAATTGGCAGAGGGAATTAGTGCTAAAAAAGGAAACAGTGGATTATTATATGGGACACATAAAATAGATGGGAAGCATCACAGATGGAGGGCAGACAGGGGGCTGGCATTCAACCAAAAGATGACGTACTGATATAGGAGATGAACAGAAGGGACATAGGGAACATTGTGGGGCCCAGGGTCGGCAAAAAAAGTGAAAAAAAAACCCAATAAAACCTGGGGTTTTTCAAGAAACAAACACTACAAGCATTAGAATAACATAGAAAAAGATTAGCTCTCTATTTTTAAAATAATAATTAATTAGTTTAATAATTATATTATAGTAAGAAAAGATCACAGTAACAGATCACTGATTGAGAATTGTGGGTACCCATGATAGCCATAACCTGTAGAAGGAGAAATGAATTATTATGAGTCAGTATCAGAGAAATAACCTTAATATGATACATATTTGTTGAAATTATAACATAAATATGCATTTTGAATAAAATAATAAGTAGCATTCATTTCTTGAAAAAAGTGTAATTTAAAAAAAATATTCAAATTTTACTTGAAACGGCAAAAAAAAAACCCCGGGAATAAACCCTTTTTTATTTGCCAACCCTGGTGGAGCCCATCGCCATTCACTAAATGGCCATGTGTGAGGCATACATGCCCAATTCATAGGTAACAAAGGACTACTTGAGAGTTCTGACGAGGTTGATAATGGAATTTAGGTTGTTATTGATACAGTCATCCCATTCTGACTGCCAGAGTGACTGAATATAGTCCTTAATAAGAGGATAAAAGTCACTATAAGGCAGAATGCAGCCAGTCTCTGTCAGGGTGGCTGCAATTTGAGATGCTTCATTGGCCCGCTCACTACCCTGGACTCTGACATGAGTATGAACCCAGAAAAAGTACTTACTATCTGGAAGATTTCTTGACCAACCAGGAATGTATTTTGGAGACAAGGGGATGGTCAGAGAGCAAAGAGCATATAATATGTTTCTAGAATCAATAAAAACCAGAAAGGCAGTAAAATGCCAAGTAGATAAAGGTGTAAGGCTAATAAAACTGCATACGCTCAGAGGTAAAGATGGAAGCTGCCCGTGGTAATGACTCAGAGACTATAGACCCAATTGAGACCACCGCAGCCCCCACACAATCGTCCTTTTAGACCCATCCGTGAAGAGATGACATGATGAAGTGTGCGATGCACATCAATGAACATAGCATGTGCCACATGTGGGTCAGCCAGAGACTTCAGCATGTAAAAGAGAGCTATGCAAATATTTGACAATGAGTGTGTCCACTGGCAGATGGGCATGAATGAGAACGGCAGAACTGAGTTGTGAGGACCTAAACGGAAAATGTGTTCTGCTACACAAAGTCCCAAGGGTCAGCATATGGATGTGAGACATGTCATAGGCAAAAACAGACCATGGGGAGAAGATGCTCTTGTAGACCTCTGAGCAAGGGAGCTGCTGAATACAGAAAAATATACTATAAACAGAGTTGGAGGCAATGATGATGCGAGAGAGAAAATGCCACCCTCAGCATAAATGCTTGATATATAGGAAGAGTAGAGTGTGGCACTGGATAGATGGAGGGCCAGCTTGCAGATAGGATCCAGCATGCTGAGAGGTGAGGGAGGGACTGAGGAATACACCTCACTACAATAGTCCAACTTGGACTGGATGAGAGATGTATAGCTTCCAAAACAAGATCCTATTGCTCCCCCAAGATGTATGGGAGAGCATCTTTGTAGGCGCATCTTACAGGGAAATCTTTGTCGCAGCTCATGAAGATGGGGGCACCAAGTAGGTTTGAGATCTAGGATCGTCCCCAGGAACTGTATCTTGTGACACAAATTCCAAGGTGTTACCCTGCAGAAACAATGGCAGATTATCATGTTGCCCCAACTTCCAATGAAAGTGCATCACTTTGGTCATTAAGGTGGAGAAGAGGAACCCTTTATGAAGGGCTTGGTGGTTGATGGTATCAACCACCAACTGGAGGTGGTGGGCTAGAGATGCCGGGCATGGAGCAGAGCAATAAAGAGCAAGGTCATCTACAAATAAGGTTGCAGACACCCTTTCAGGCAGAAAGTACACCAGGCTATTTATTGCAATAGCTAATAAAGTAACACTTAATACACTGCCCTGGGAAACACCCTTCTTCTGGACATAGAGGTCAGAATAAATGTTGCCAACTCTCACCCAAAAATTGGGAGTAGCTTAAAAAAAAACAGTAAAAACGGGTCAAATTCCCCTCACTCACACAACTAGTGGAGGACTTCATGGTGCCATAGGCCTTCTTAATATCAAAGAAGACAGCCACAAGCAAAGACCTCATGGAGAGTACCCTCCATGAGGGCAAGAAGATCTGTCGTACTCTGCTTCATACGGAAGCCACACTGGTATGGAGTTAGAAGGCCAAGGTATTCCAGAAACCATTGCAAGTGAGCATTAACCATTTTCTCCAACAACTTACTAAGACAGCCGGTAAGGGCTAATGGCCTATAATGGGATGGAGATGAGCTGTCTCTACCCAGTTTCAGAAATAGCAGGACCAACACCATTCTCCACGCGGGATAGAATCCCTGGATTTAAATCCAGTTAAAAATAACTGGTAGGAGTGATTTTGTATGGGGATAGAAGTGCCCAAAGAAGTCATACTCTTTTTATAAAAAAAAGCAAAAAATTAGGGGGTGAAAGAATTTACAGAGAGGGTTGAAGTCAGAGGTGAAGGATAGGCAAAAATGAAGAGAGGACATGAGAAAAATATAACCTACCCCTCCCCCCCACCTATGCCCAAGTTCACAAAGCTTAAGAGGGACAAACAGGTAATAACCCTTGGACCTTTCATATTATAACTTGGAGTAAAAATATAAACAATGCCAAACTGTATACGAAAATAAGATAGCTAAAAATGTTATTCAATGCCCAGGCCAATGAGTATAAATAAACATTATAAGGATCAAGGAAAAAAGGCAGTTATTCCAAATGTTGATATAACAAAAATCTTTTATAAAATAGAGCGGATTTCCCTCTTTTCACCAGTAATTATTAGCAAAAAAAATTTAGAAATTTAGCTTAACAGCAGACAGGTTCAACTTGTGATATAAGATCATCATCCCATCACTTTCTATATCAGTGATAACAAATTTTCCTAGTGTATGCCAAATTTACAAACTTTGGTAACACCACCGATGTGCCACAAGAATTCTATCTGAATCAAAGATCTATTGTAAAGCTCAATTTTTTTTTAAATAAAAATTTGCCCATTAATGATTGATCATCAGCTGCTTTAAAGCAAACTTCTAGGATTAAGTATAAATATTGTACTATAGTTTTGGTTAATCATTAAAGGAGTGCCAAGCTTTCTGAAATAAAGAAATGAAACAGACATGTTCTCATTTTCCTATTTAAAATGATTTTTCAATTCAGCAATATATACGAGGGGTGGTCAGCGTGCAGCCGCACGCTCCTGCCTCATCTATTTAAGAAGCAGTAGCTGATTGCAGATCGTCAGTCACAAAATTTTCCACAATGGAGAAGGTTGAGCACCGCGCAGTGATCAAATTTTTGACCAAGGAAGGCAAGAATGCAAAAGAGATCCATGAACGCATGGTTGCAGTGTTAACCGACACCGCCCCTTCCTATGCAACCATTGCTCGCTGGAATAGGGAGTTCCACCATGGGCGTCAGTCCCTTGAAGATGACCCCCATCCAGGATGCCCGTCAGACATGACCAATGAGGACAATGTGGTCCGTGTGGAGAGGATGATCCTCGAAAATCAATGGGTGAAGGTCGAAGAAAACGAGCGAGAATTTGGAATATCACATGGAAGTGTTATCAACATCATCCACGACAATTTGACCATGATCAAGGTCTCTGCCCATTGGGTCCCTAGAAACCTCACGCCCCATGATCGACTTCAACGTCGTCAAAGTCCACAAGGCCAGAGTTGCACAAGCTGCCCTGCGCGAATGCGGATTCAAGGAGCTCAACCATCTCCCCTAGAGTCCAGATCTGGCCCCTAGCGACTACTTTTTATTCCGCCAGCTCAAGGCTGCACTGCATGGACGCCAGTTTGGGGATGATGAAGATGTCCAGCTCGCCGTCCAGGAGTGGATTAAACAGCAGTCGGGAGATTTCTGGTTGTCGGGAATTCGAAGCCTCAGGGACAAGTGGCGCAAGTGCATTGAAGTCGAGGGTAGTTATATTGAAAAATAATAAAACACTTTTCCTCATATGCCGTTTCCTTATATCCGAATTGCCAAACTTATTGACCGCCCCTCGTATATACAGGGTGGAGCTTTTAACTCTGTTAGTTTTAATAGCTTTATAACTCCATTTTTTAATGAAATTCATCAACAGAGGTACATAAAGGGGTTTTTTTCCCATTAAGCTACTTTTACCAATGGGTATAATCAAAGAAATGGTGGAGAAAACCTTGGATCTATGCGAAAGTAATTGATTTATGAAGTATTGTTTTAAACAAGCTAAAATTCTTGAATAGTTCCAGGTCATCATTATACCAACTTTTTTGTTCCTTAAGTTTGAAAAAACATGGAAATCATATAAGTTTATCACTAACTATGTACATATATAAAATTAATTAAATTCCTATAAAAAATGGATGCAACTACATTTCCTAAATTTTATTTGATTTCATTAATATAAAAAGTTATAAAGCTATTAATGCAGGCATTCTCCAAAAGCCTTATCAATGACAGTTTGGCCATAAGTTTAAATTTCATACTCATAAAGAGTGACTGACCTAAACAATATTCAATATTTTTCATTATCGTAGAACAGACATGGGCAATCATTTGGGCATAAGGCCATACAAGATATTTGCTACTCATTTGAGCTTTATCTAAAAAATACTATATTTATATAGATAGCATGAAAATTTCTAACTTAGTTAAACCCTCATTATTGCTTTGTAATAGAAATTGTAAAGTTGACTCAGAAAAATTATAAAATTTTAAATAGTTTGACAAGGTGCAAGAAGCTATCATAAATGCACAATCACTATTCTATATCAAATACATATGCAAGTTGAGTAGGCACTCATGAGGAAAAATAAGAAAAATTATAATTAATTGATGCAATTACTAAGAAATTATGTATTTACACATAGAAAAAGATACAGGAGAAAAACATCGCTGGAGCAAATGAAGCAGAAAGTGAAAGCTTTTATTAATTCTAAAAAAAATTAAATAATGATGCAGAGAATTATTCTTGCTAACAATTACCTCCAGCTTTTCCTTCCTCGAGGCCAGTCCTCCCTTCCTGAGTGTCAGTAGCAGTTCTGCCTGCTCTTCAGTAGACTGATCTGTAATAAAAGGGTTACCCAATCATTGTGAAAAGATTAATAAACAAGGCCCTACAGGATTTTTTTTTGTTAATTTTAAGAGCTCATCTGTGACTGCCTACTTGGGCATTAGTGCCGTATTAAAAACTGCCTAGTACTAGGCTACTTTAAAATAAGATTAAAAAACAAAACAAAAAAACAACACTAAAATAGAAAAAAGGCAACAGGCAGGAAGCAAGCTCTGGCATCAGGGGGAGCTCCCCCCACCCCCAGTAGGGCACTGGCGAGCACTCCATCAAATGGTGGTGCATCCCACGAGTGTGTCCAATTCGGAGGTGACAAAAAGCAACCTGAAGCCATCGTAGCATTGGGGGGGTAGGTCAATGGGAACAGTCGCAGCGCAATGCCACGGAACTTTAGGTTCCCCTCGACCGTCTCCCATCTTCTTTGCCAAGCAGACCGGAGAGCTGCCCATATCCCTGGCATGTAGTCGGTGTGAGGAAGAGCTAAACACTGGTCCGGTCGTAGGACTCTTTGGCGCCCTCATCCCCCACAATTCCTACATGTCCAGGAACCCGGCAGAAGATAATCTCAACATCTGCCCTGTTCCCCTAAAACCGTGACATCACGGATATCGCAAACCAGGGAATGCAGGGATTCCAATGCCCCAAGATCGCTCAGGGCGCTTTCTGAGTCACTATACATCACAATCCGGTCTCCGAACTGAGCACGTCGCGGAATCTCCCGTACCAAGTGGTGTATTGCCGTGAAGACAGACGCAGCACCTGGCAGAGCCCCGCTGAGTTCAAACAGAGGGGATAAGGAGTGGAAGCAATTCTCCCGGCACTGTAGATTTGGGAGCAGAGGCATGGTGACAAATAGCCAAAGGTGGTACCCTCCAGGGTGGCATCCTGGGCAGAACCAGGGGTGCAACCGGCCCGATAGCTATACCTAGCTCTCGAAGGAGTTTCCTAGCCCTAAACCCAAAAGGCTTAGGATATGATAGGCGTCTCTCGGCGGCACAGGCACCGTCTAAATCAGCTACAGATGCAATTATAGCTGTTGCCGAGTGAGGCAAGCAGTGACATGAGTCTTGTCTTAGGAGGGAGAGGCCTTGACTCCTGCTGTTTAGTATTCTAGCCAGCAGGTCTTTTGAGGGAAGCAACCAATGTAGCCGGGCTTCCCTCACCTCCCTAAGGGGGTTTGCCCTACCAAGCCGCTTCAATAGGGAGTGGTTGGCTATAGGCTGCCTGCTGGCTTTCTTGACAGTCCCCTTGGAAAGTAAAGGGGGCACACTGCTGCTGGTAGAGGGAGATGCCTGAAGGCACCTCCAGACAAGGGGGTGAGGGGGTCCCCTACACTCATAGACAAAGGAGAGGAGTAAGCCTCCTCTCTGGTTAGAGATTTGGATGGTCTCCTGCAAGAGCATATGGGAGGAACATCCATTTTTTTTTCTGTAGAGCTGTCCAAAAGCGGCTCCATTGATTCTGAGGGTGAAAGGGCAAGGGGAAGCAAATGCTCATCACCCCTCACAGTAGCCCGCTCTGCAAGGGGTGCGTACAGGGCTGGCAGAGCCAGGTGCCGCCATTCAAGGCCCCCCCTCCCGCCTGGTGATGTGTCAGCCCTTCAGTATGATGGCTCCACCTTAGGCACAGTGGAAAATTGATAGTGTGAAGAGAGAAAGAAAAGGGATGTGAGGAAGGTATGAAGAAGGTTAAAAACCCACCATCCCAAACCGGAGCTGAGGGGTTAGGGAACATTGTCCCCTCCCCCCTCAGCCGATCCTGGATAGTTGGCTGAGAAGAAGGTCATCTACCCTGTGAAATTAGAGGCTAACCAGAGAAAGTTGTGGGAGAGGTATGAAAAGCGAAGAAACAGGGGGGAAACAAGTGTCTGAAGGAAGGAGAAGAGAGCTGGGGTCGGATGGGGTGCTGAGTCCCATCAGTACACAGCGGCCAGGATAGCAAATCACTGCACCCCTTACGGGGTAAGTAAGGAGGAAAAGGATGTCTTTTTACCTTATAAATAATGGAGAAACTCTTGAAAATGGGTTTATAAAGTGATGAGAAGTGAATATTAAGGAAAAGGAGAATGAGTACAATCCAATAAGAGTGTATTACTGATTGGTAATGATGGGAGGAACAGACATGGATGAAAAAGCTAAAATATCACAGAATGATGAAGTAGTCAGTAAGTTGTGACCTAAAATCATACGGTGCAATGAACACCCAAAAGCTTTAAATTCAATGAACCGATAATGTAAGCCAAGGAAGACATATTTCATTAGAACAGTTTATCAACTCTTCAAGCTAAACTTTAATCATCAACCAGTTTCATACAAAGATGGTGGGCATGCAATGTCACTAAAAAAAACCTTCCCAACCCCTCCTACCTTTTTCTTCCTTACCAAGCACATATCATTTTTTCGATACCAAGTTGGGGCTTTATAGTGATGGGGGCTGCTATCAGCTGAGCATCTCTTCCAGTCACGGTTCATCCCTGGGAAGAAGGCCCTAGCCTCACAAACCCCTTGCACACTTATCATAATCAACAACCTGTTCTTTTGTTGACCCTCTTTCAAACATTCATTCAAAAACAAATCCTTAGAACCTGCCATAATGCTTCCCTATCTAAAAGATTATCAGATCAATAAACACAACATACACTACATCTCTTATCTCTCATTTTTTCAGTTGTTTCAAAGCAAGATAATTATCACTCCTTGATACAGCACCTGGTTTACACACTTCAAGCCAATCAGTCATATTCACTTCATCTTCAATACCTACATTATACAACTTATCAAAGTATTCTCTCCTTCTACTTTTGACCTCATTATTCACAAGTATCCTACCATTCTTATCCTGGCTGATCACAGACCTCTTCTCACATCCTTCAGGAATAACTTCTGGTTCCTATCTGGATCCTCATTCATATTCTAAATGCTTCCTTTACTGCTTTTACCCTGATTAATCACTCATTTTACCTTACTTTCGCCCTTGTATGCTTCACATTGTAATGTCAGCTGTTAGCACATACACACAGCTGTTGCACTGCCCACTATCACTTCCTTAAAAACTTCACATTTGTTCTATTCTTTGTTTGCACTTCCTCTCTCCTTAGTATGAACAAATCAAAGACACCTTTAGTCTCTCTTCTCTCTCATCATATCTTTGTGCTGAAAGAAAATGTTTGCCACACAAAAGTTTGTTATCCATTCTCTCATCCTGTAATTTATTCATCTCTAATAACTATCACCCAATACCTATTCCAAATTCGATCCACCACCTACTCCAAGTCACTCTAGAAACTGTTTCTTCAGCGTGCCTCTATCATTACAGAGCTTCATACACTAAAATCATGCAGTTTCAACTTTACCCAAATAATTCTCAAGGTTACACAGATGTGATAAAAAACCAAAAGCATAGAGTTTTGAGGGACCCACACAGTAAGGCGAGTGTCAGATTTGCAAACATATTTTTCCCAATTCTATTAAATTATGCAAATTTACAAAACGTTGTCAATGTGACAAATTTACAAAATATTTTAAATAAGTATGTCTAAATAAAGTGGGTATCACAGCCAAATGAACAAAATCCTAATTCTTCCTAATACAGCTTATCATAAAAAAGGAATTTTTATAATATATTTAAAAAACAGGACAGTCAAATTACTAATATACAATATGGTCTAAAACCCTTGCAAATTTGTAATTATCCTCATTCCCTAAAATCACAAACAATGACACTAATCCGCAAAACATAATTATTTAGTGGAAAAGGAAGGAAGAAGTAATTCAAGCTAATCTTTTGCAACTTAAAGTCAGCTTCTGCCAATCACCAGAAGTAGATCTCTGGTAAAAAAATTTAAATTCTACTACATAACAGGAGAGCGAGTTACAATAGACATTTACCAGCTCACTCAGGAGATAAAGGCTTGTTTTATCTTTCAATACTCAGATATTTAAATTTTAGATTTATAAATAACAAGAAATAAGCGACAAATTCTCATTCCTGAGGAAAAAAAGGAAAATTTTATTAACCTTATATAAATGGGCTGAAATTTTATTTTCAACATATAAAACAAAATCCTCTCAATCAAGCTCCTCATTCACACTTGACAAAGGATTATTTCCCCCTCTTAGGAACTCATCTGGTGGCTGCCAATGTGAGTAGGGCCAAGCTAACCACCCCTAGGGTCTGAAGCAAAGCATTGAGAAACTAAATAGAATTAATGAAGTCCAGCTCATACAAAAATGTGATCAAACTACATTTAAGGGTGCAGGAGGACAGCCCCAAAACAAGGGACAAGTACTGCATACAAAGATGATGCCCCCTAGACTAGGACATACAACCAGAAAGTGCATATGACAGGCTAGGAAGTTCAGGGGAGTGTTCCAACAGATGGTGCAAAATTCCTTAAGGCTGTTTCTGGGGAACAATGGCACCAAACCTTAAATTTCTCTTCTTTACCATGCACACCAAAGCACTGTATTGATCCCTGTCATGTATCCAGTGTAGAGGAGAAAAATGTTGGCTCTGTTGCTTAGTCTGTGCAGACAGAATGACCCTCTCCCTCATCAGCATACACATTCCAATTTACCCTTGCATGTCCAGGAACCAGGCAGAAGACAATCTTGACATCCTCCCTACTCACACCAGACACAATATCAAGGATAGTGCAAACCAGGGGATGAAGATACCAATGCCTCAAGTACATTAATAGCGGCCTATGCATAGCTATGACAAAATGGCCTCCAGACTTGGCACAAAATGTAATTTCCTCTACTAAGTGGTGTATTGCTCCAGAATTCAAGCTGGAGGATAGTGTGGATGTCAATACCCACTTCAAACAGCAATCTGTATACACCGGCATGACTCCAGTGTGAAGCATGTACAGGATATCATCTGGAAGAGGGGGATATTTGCACATGAAGAAAGGGCAGAGAGCAGCTTGGTTTAAAAAAATGAATTAAGGGGTTCTCTGCATATTAAGGCAAGTCCAGTCAGCCAAAAAAAGGTGACTGGGTAGCGTGCTTGGAATGCAGGTGTCAAGAATATGGTTGCTAAGAATTCTGCCATGGACACAAAGTCTTAGAGGATGCTCCCACCCTTCCTGGAGAAATGGGATAGGGGCACTGATTGAACTTGACCTGAATTGTTTTGAAATGCTTATGCACCTCTGCAAGAATCCCCCTGCATTAAGTGAAGAGATGTATGCCTGTCAAGATGAAGTGTTAGTGTGCTTCAAAATGTAACAAAATCTGTCCCTCAGTAAATAAAATTCAAAGAGTGAACTTGCACAGATGGCCATTTCACACTCAACCGACTGCCAGGGAAATACAGCATTCAAGATGACAATTTTTTCTCTAAAGCATCCATCTGGCAATTGTTGCCATGAAGGGCATAGTCAATGTAATTACATTTCAGTTTATTTTATTTAAATAACAAAAAAAAACACCCAAAGGTCACAACCAGAGAAAAATACAAACTAAAATCACAGTTATGCTCCAATATTGTAGGGGAGCCCGGCTCTCTCCAACACCAAACAATTTATATAGAGTTGATGGGGGTCTGCTCCCTACCCAAATTCAATGTCATAATCAAGTGTGCACAAATCACTCCTGAGTACAAGGGACAAGTCGTAGTGACACAATCATCTCAGTGCCAGGACAGGTAGAATGCATGAAGATCCCACAGATTGGGACAAAACAAATATGTACCATCATACAGTCTGAGGGACCACATAGCCATTGCAGAGGAACACTACATCCAATGGACGTGCATCTCACGAGTGTGCCCAATTCTTCTGAGATAACAGAAGATAACCTGAAAGAGTCACAGCGCAATGTTACACAACTTTAAGTTCCCATTTACTCTCCAATCATGTCATCCAGCCTGAAGGGTTGACCTGATTCCTGCCATGTATTACAGGACTCCAGCATAACACAATCACGACATCCCTCAGGTGTAAAGTGGTCTGATGTTTGGGGAATGGAAACCAATTCTACAGCAATGAGGGTGCCAGAGAAAATCAATGGCCCTATGTACCAAATTAAACTCCTCAAACGAGAGAGGGAAGTCACATCATTTCTTCAATGCCCGATTACCGTGCCTGGTCCAAGCACCACTGAGGTAGCCTCTGGGACAACAATGGTCTGGCTAAAGATATTTGATAAGGGAAGTTGTCAGTACCATGAAGGTCATTGACCACTCACTATACAAAGCCAGTTTGCAATGGAAGACCACAGGGACTTTTAGAGAGGAAAATGAAGTGGTTCTTAAACAGTTGTATATGAACGCATTTAGATCAAGGACTCAAAATCTCCAGTTCTCCAGCAATTTCATCAAGACCCAACCTCGGGAATTGACTGAGTAGCCACCCCAGTGTGAGCCTCTGATGAGGAGAAAAGACCTTAGCAACTGTCACAATGCGGCAGAATTCCACCTTATTTAAGTTAGCTGATGGTAGAATATAGAGAAAACTGAGAGTACCTCCAGTTCAGGTGCAGCTACACAGCTACTTCCTGTAAGGTATTTAGAGGCCAAAAGAGAATGAAGACCCAACCGTGTGTATAGGAAGGATTCAGAGAAGTGTTCCTAATATGCATAGGAGCTACCCTGCTGATTGGTCTGGAATGGCAGACCACAAGGGCACTATCTTGCTTCCATCTTTTTTCAAAATAGATGTTTTGCAATGCTTGGAAGTAGGTGGTGCAGTAGGTTTTTCTGGGGGGGTTTATTCGCCTCAACTCACCTGTGCCCACTTTGATGCCCACCTTTTATTTCAGGTTTCAGGAAAAGAGGGAGGACAAGCTACCTGGAAGCAGTGTCGGGCCCCTATCATTTGACGGAGACTGATCTTTTCCTCTCCCACAGGTCATGAATGAGAATTGTGATGTAAACAATAGTGTGAAAATTAATTATATATGCGATTTAGGTCAGGGCTGTTCCCAGGCCTCTAAAATATTGATATTGTAGCCAGCAAGGTAGTTTTTTTTAACCTTTCTTAAGGTGTAGCAGGAGGCCCCATCTTGCATAAAAAGGCATAAGATAGTCCTCAAGAATGTTCATGTAATGATCACTGTTCATTGTATTGTTTCTAGGTAAAAAAAATGCAAGCCAATCCTCCCACCTTTTCCACTAAAAGCCCCCCATACCATCACTTCATCAGGATCTTTAACAGTATGAATGGTATAGTGGAGGTTGTAGCGGCTGATGGTGGAGGGTCATCGCACTTTCCCACTGGCCCTTCTGATACACTTTCCAGCAGCTTGGGATGATTCTTTTTTTTCAGTTTGGCAGCTGTAATGAAGGGATTCTTTAACTCCTCCCTACATAACAGCAGATCAGTTTTCCTAGAACTCTTCTTTTGTCTCCCAGTCCTGAGTTTCCGATTGGAAAAAACATTGGGTGGAATACCAGAAGCTGCAGCAGCCACCCTCTGAGGGTCACTTCTCCTCTTCCTGCCCAGTGAAAGATCTCTTTTGTAGACAAATTCTTCTCCCCCAAAGTGAGTATCCGTGTCTTCTCCACTTCAGAGAGGTGGTTAAGCATCTTTAAAATCACACACAACAAAAATAATAAGTCACAACACAATGAAGATAGCCCAACCGAGCAGAAAACTACTGGCAAAGCAACACATGCTATGCAACAGCTGAGAAGCAACTGAGAGCTGGTATCGTTGAGTTTCAAACCCCAAGGCTGTCAGATAAGAACATAAGAAAAGAAGGAGACTGCAAAAGACCATTCATGGCCTACACTTGGCAGCTCCTGTTTAAAATATTTGTAAACAAACTGTTCATATGCTCTGAAATGCAACCAAATTTGATTGCGCCTTTTTGTGTATTTCTAGCGAAACCCAATAAAGTTCTGTTGCAGTGACTATATATATTGAAGCTTTTACCCATTTTTGCCCAGTGTTGCAATATCAGAACAATTTACTCATTAGAAGAAAAAAAATTATTATTTTGAAAAATGGGTGTATATTCTAATAGCGCCATTTTTTTTATGCGAGATGAAGGACTAATCATGCATATAAACACACAAATTAGATGATTAAATTGCTTAGTGTGCGGTTGACTCAGCTTAGAAGAGGACTGGTTTTTGGGGGGTACTTGAATTATTCATCACGTCTAAGAAATGGTAAGATTGTATGTATTTTTTTTTTTAGGATTAATTTTATTCCTAATCATCATCATCATAATCACTATCACTAACTCAATAATTTAAGAAGGGGATTTTTTTTTAATATTTGAATAATAATTTCATCTTAGTTTGGTTATGACTTGTTTTTTTTATCAAAGTTATTTCTAATAATTCTTTTATAATATTAAAGAGCAAAATGGTGATCTTCAGAAATAAATATAAGTAGGTATCAAAATTTTGTAAATTTTTTAAAACCTAAAGAATTACAAATAAAGAAGTTCAGAAAATTTATTTTTATATATCTTCTTCTATAACTATATTTTAGCAATGTGATATTTTGAAAGGGGGGAAATTTAGTTTAGAGTTCCTTTTTAAAATTATTATAATTGAAAAAGTTCATAAAATTTATGAAAATTTAACCATGGCTGCTTTTTTTAGATTTTAAATTTTAATCTTAGTAGCAAAGCGCAAGCTCCCCCCTGGGGGAGTGGTGAAGCTATTGCCTGGTATCATAATACTTTGACAATAATAAATAAAGCTGTTATGTAATTTTAACATTACTCAAACATTTTATCGTAAAAATCAAATGAATATTTGGTTGTTCCAATATTGGAACACCCGACATGAATGGGTGCATGAACTTTTCTATATTATTTTGAGTTTACATATTTTTTAACACTATGAATATTTTTAAATCTTCTTTTTTAGTATAATAGAATTTAATTAACATAGGATATTTTTTAATACTTGTACAAAATACATTATGCATATTTATATAAATTATATATATATATATATATGATGAAAATTAATGCAATATCGCAAGAAAATATGAGGAATTAAACCACATTCTCCCAAGACAATTTAATTCAGAACAGTTTCGGTGTATCTCACACCCTTTTTCAACTGACACTGGATAGAAAATATAAGAAAAAAATGCATACAAGCATAACAGGTCATGAAATATCCCCTCTTTTATCCCCAATCCCCTACTTGTGGCTAATCTGGGGGGGGGGGGTGAGGCCTAAACATATTGAAGGGCTGACATTTTACAGCTAGGAAAACATTCTATGGTAATAAGCCTTCCCGCCCTTTAGACCACTCGGCTACATGGAAGATTAAAAATATTCCAGATAGACAAGCTTTTTAAAGCACGCTTCGCATGGTTGAATGAGAAGGAGAAAGAGAACTAATTAGGGATTCAAAGGATAAATTGAGTTAGCACATGGTAAATACACAAATGCATATATCTCTCATGAGCGCGAGAGAATGATAAAATAAACCCAACTTCACATCAGGAAAGAGAAAACAGAATATTTTTTCTTCGGAAATAGTTATTTCTTACTGCAAAAAAATCTGAGCTGGGGTGGGATTCGAACCGTGCACATTGAAGCAGCGAGCAACTGTTTTGACCAAGCGAAATGTGCTTTAAAAAGCTCATCTATCCGGAAGATTTTTAGTCTTCTGCGTAGACTAGTGGTCTAAAGGGGTTTAATTGAGATCAAAGTGGTTGCTCACTGCCTCAATGTGTACGGTTTGAATCCCACCCCAGCTTGGATTTCCTCCAAGTAAGAAATAACTATTTTTTAAGAAAAAATATTCCATTTTCTCTTTCCTGCTGTGAAGTTGGATATATATATATACCAACATGCACGCTAGATCCTATTTATGTCCTATTTTTTTACTAGCTCCCTTACAATGGAAGAAATGCTAAATTATATAGAGGAAGAAGATGAAGGACTGATCAGTGCTGATGTTGTTCTAATGCCACCTGATGATGGAAATGAAAGGGCAGATGATAGTGGTGATGAAGATCAAGCCTGTAATATAAACATTAATTGTTTACATTACCGCCTTGATCTTCATAATTGTTTACCTGATAAATTGTCAATTTATCAGGTAAAAAAAGGACTCAGAGTTGAAGTAAATTTTGGACACAATGAAGAGCCTCCTGATTCCCTCTTCAAGAGTTGAAAACATCAATGAAAATGGATAAAAAAGATCTTTCAAATTTTTCCTCAGAATCCTTTTTGTCTCCAAATGAATTTTCAGATATTGCCCTGGACCATGTTTCTTGCTTTGAGCTTTTTAGTGGAACTTCCTTAGAGAAATGACTTAATTATATGCTAGAATAGAAAAAGGCAACCATGCTTTTAACATTTGTGTCAGATCTGAAGTGCTTTGCTGCCATTCTTTATTTATCAGGCTATGTATGTATGAGTACCTAGATGGTGTATGTTATGGAAGGTTGGTACCGAAACTTACAATGAAAATGTTGCACAAGCAATAAGGCGAAATAGATGAGAGATAAAACCAAATCTTCACTGTACTGACAACGAAAAGCTACACTTAATTATAAATATGCTAAAAGTTAGACCTTTGCTTGATCTACTAAATAAAAGGTTTATAGCATATTCTTCATTGAAGCAAGAATGGCCATTGATGAAAGCATGCTGCCCTATTATGGAAAGCATGGCGCAAAGCAGTTTTTAAAAGGTAAGCCAATCCATTTTGGATATAAAATGTGGTGTCTCTGTGAACCATTGGGTTATTTGATCCAATGTGATCCATATCAAGGTAGACAAGAAAAACCTCACCCTGAGCTCGGAGTAGGTGCCTCAACAGTCTTGAATCTAGCAGTAAAACTGCCTGCCAATGCAAAATTCAAATTTTAGGTAGACAGATTTCTCTCTTCTATTCATTTAGTTGCTGAATTGAACAAATGTGAAATTAGGAAGGGTCATGAAAATGACTAGAAAATTGTCCTATCAGAGAATCAGCAAAAAAACGGCGAGTTATATGATTTTGTTACTGATGACAAAAGTAAATGTAGTCACTTCCTGACATGACAATCGTGTTGTTTTGATGATTAGTACTTGTGACCCTGTTTATACCTGCGGTGAAACACCAGGTCTAGGTGTCAGTTTTTTTTCAAAAGTAGTAAAGTTCAATTGTATCCATTTAGAGCCATGAAATGACCCATATGACCATGGGACATATGGTTATTCACCCCCGAGATTTCAAATCTGCCATCAGATTTGGCGCTGGGTGGTGCCATCTAGTGGCAGAAGCCTCATTTAGCCATTCAAAGGCAATTGTAAGTGATTTGAACCATGGGAAACCATCAATGCAATAACTATTTATCATCTTATCACAAATCAGAATTCTAACCATATTTGCAACCAGTATGAGCATTAGAAAACTCATGAACGAGTTTGGTTGCTCTCAGAGAATGGCTGTACAAGCTCACCATATACTAAAGGAGAAAGGAATGTTAGCTTCACCTAACCCTAAGCTCGGCAAAGTGCTTCCTCAGGAACTAAAATCTTTAGTCCTTGAATATTATTGTAGTGATGACACGAGTCGGGTTTTACCAGGAAAGAAGAATTGTCTAGTAGTGCGAATTGAAGGGGAAAAGCAGAGGTTACAGAAATGACTCATTCTCAACAATTTGAAGGAACTTCATAGCAGTTTCAAAGTGAAGTACTCTGAGGTAAAAGTATCATTCTCAAAGTTTGCTATGCTATGGTCACTTAAGTGTGTTCTTGCGGGAGGAAGTAGAACTCATTCAGTATGTATATGTACAATACATCAAAATGTAAAACTGATGATGGTTGGATCCAAGATGTCTGATATCACTGATCTACCCTCTTACCATCACCTAGTTGCCTCTGTCATATGTAATCCAGCCCATCCAGCATGCTACATGAGATCGTGCGAGTACTGTCCATCTGTGGATCAACTAAAAGCAAAACTATTTGGATTTTATGAACAGGAGAATGTGGATAATATTGAATTCAAACAGTGGACATCAACTGATAGATCTGAGCTGGTAACCACGGTATTATCGCTTGATGATTTCATGGATAGATTTTGTGATTGTGTCAAAACTTTGGTGCAACATGATTTTGTTGCAAAATCACAAGCACAGTATTTGGAAACTGTGAAAAACAATATTGCAGATGGTGAATTTGTAGTAATTGGTGATTTTTCAGAAAATTATTCATTTGTAATACAAGACGCAGCCCAGGGATATCATTGGAATTGCACACAGGCCACAATACATTAAAGATGGAAAACTCTGTCATGACTCATACACTATAATTTCAGTGTAACATACACGATAATGTGTCAGTGCATCTATTTCAGCAAATGTTGATAGAGTATCTGAAATCAGTATTCAAAACGGTAAAGAAAATTTACTACTTTTCGGATGGATCTGCAGCACAGTATAAAAACTGTAAATCTTTCCAGAATCTTTGCTGGCATAAAGAGGAATTTGGTATAGAAGCAGAATGGCATTTTTTTGCCACTCGCCATGGGAAGGGCGCATCAGACGGCATAGGTAGCACCATCAAAAGGGAGGCTACTAAAGAGAGCTTGAGAAGACCCTATGACAAAGAGATTGTATCACAAAGAGATTTGTTTGTATTCACTGAAACTCTTGGGAATATAAAGTTTGGATATGGAACTCAAAAAGAATATGAACAGGAGGAAGAACTTTTGAAAAGCAGACCTGCGACCAAAACTATTCCAGGCACATAAAAACTTCATTCGTTCATTCCAATATCAAAGGAGGCTCTCCAAGTTTGCCCATTTAGTCTCTCTGAGATTTTTAAATTAGAATCAGTCCCAAAAAATATTTCCTGTCCAGTGTTCAATGGAAAACTTGCAGGCTATGTCACTGTGATTTACAATGGACATTGGTGACTTGCTTGCATAACCGAAGCTTTTCCAGGGTCATTAGAAGTGACTGAAATTTCTTCACCCGCATGGACCCTCTCACAGTTTTTGCTTCCCTGAAATAGAAGATTCATGTACTAGAGACATCTCTGACATTTTGGTGTCAGTAGATCCAAAAACCAACAAGAAGCTACAAGATTAGCAAGGAAGAGTCTGATGTAACAAACAGTGATGGCTCTGCTCAAATGAGTACCTAGGTATTTATTAAATAATGTTTTGTCTAAGTTTTTATTTAAATTTTTATCTTAAATAATCTTTTGTTTAATGTTTTGTATTAAATAACATTTTGTATAGGTAATAAAAATTGTAAATTTGTAATATTTGAGAGGTATTATTTTATGTTGTTTGTCTCACAATTTCTGAAATGATAAAAAATAATCTCTTGTTTTATTGAATCTAAGACTGAAAAAAGGCAGGGCAGCCTAAGAAGGGGAAGAGGTTGTGTTTGGAAAAACTGAAATATGATGACCATGTCAAGATACATCAAACTTTCTCAAAATCACTATTTATTAACACTGTCTGAAGTCCTAAACAGCCCCAGTAGAGCGACGTGACTGAAAATACCACCCACCTGATGGTATATAAGTGCCCATGGAGATCCCATTTTTATTTTTCCTGGAGGTATGGAGGATAAATAAAGCTAACTTTAAAAATAATTTTGGGAGGATCAAAGTTGCACTTTGGCCAGGGTCAAAGAGTTCAAAAAAAGAGTCATCATACCAAAAATTGTCCTAAGAATGTCCTTCTTCTACTCATTTGAAAGATCTCTTCTCCTGAGCATTTTGGTACCAATATCATTATTGCAAACAAAAAGCCACTCTGTTAAATATATAATCAGAATAAATATTCCTATTGTAATGAGTGGCTGGCATTATACTATTTTGAATATTAAAATTGAATAAAGGAGGGCTTTAGTAGCCTCGAGACGCAACCAGATTATGTATTATATGAGCTCAGGGGCCGAGGCCTTTAAAAGACATGTGCAACAATTGTACCCACACGAGTGGCAGGTGGCAAGACTTTTCCCCAGGGAACCCTAAATGTGAGATAAAAGGCCTTCTTGTTTGTTTGGATTTTTTGTAAAAAAAAAATTTGTGTATGATTTTGAATAAGAGAATTGTTTTGGGATTGATAGTATCTGCATGGATTGTTTTTCTTTTGTATATAAAATTTTGTTTAGTTATAGGATCAGGTTTTTTTATTTATATATATATATATATATATATGTGTGTGTGTGATTATAATTAAATTTAGCCATATTTGTGTAAATAAAGGACTATATATAGAATCCATTACATTTCTCCCTCGATTTCTCACGTCCAACTTAGTGTAGGAAGCGGGTTGGATAGATTGGGGTGAGTGTAGGTTTGGTGCCTGTTACATTTGGCACCCAAATAGGGAGTCAATATGAGAATGCACGACCTCTAGATGGTGAGGGATTACACATTTTTGCTACTTGATTGGAACATTTGTACCGGAATGCCTATCCTAACAAGTCATTGGATGGGAAAGATTTGAAGAGACATCTAGTGATGCTTTACCAAGAAGTGTAGTAGATGGTTTAGAATGAGATCAGCAAATGGTCAACAGAACACCTGGCATGATTCTCTTGTACTCATAGAGGAACAGAATGAGGCTGTTCATCGGAGTACAGGTCGGGGATTGGTTGGTTTTGAATCTTGAAACATCTACGCAGCTCAGCCTTGGGCAGATGCCCATAATACACATGTGAACATGAAAGGGTAATACTTCAGATTCAGGGCGCACGGTAGATGGCGCTTTTAGTCGGCTATAATTTTAGGCTACAGCATATCTCTTATGACATCAGACGGTAGCATCAGATATGACCAATCACTGCGTTATATTTTTTGTTTTTAGGGGGATTTGTAACTTTTAGTCTATTATTTACTAAATATCTGCGCTCTGCTCATTTATAGTTTTTTTTCTAAGTTAGGTAAGGTTTCTTGATGTCTTTTATTGTTTCTTGTTTTGTTTTCATATTTTTGTTTGCTGCGAATGATAACAGCTTCTTACTGGCAACATTGTAGCTTATAAATAGGGCCCATTTTGCAAATGTTTTCTTTCGTTATTGTGTTTTTGTGCTCTCCATGTGCTTCAATGTTATTTGAATTTGGCTTTACTTTGTATAGTCGCGAAAAACTTTTAGATTATCTAGAGGCGCATAAACTAATCAAGAAACCTATAAAAGTAAGAATTGTTTGTTATTAGATTAGGTTTTTCTGCCAGTAAAAAGCTGTTGGGGAGAAAAAAAAACCCAGTAAATTCAAGGGGACTGCTCGTGGGGGAGATATCACTGCAGGGGGACCACCCTGTGATAATCCTGAGTTTCATTCAATTGGGGGGTCTGGGTGGCTGCGACCCCAGTATATACTCATATACAAAAAAATATTACGCCACCGCCTGATGTCATAAGAGATATATTGTAGCCCAAAATTGTTGCCGACTAACAGCGCCATCTACCGTGCGCCCTGAATCTGAAGTGTTACCCATGAAAGTATCTGGTGCAGACATGAATTGTGCTTATAAAACTCCTTTTAGATAGAGGTCCAATTCTCGCCATTCAGTCTCCAAAAACATTCCCTACATGTAATTGGTGCAAGAAACCTGGCCATGTCTTTAAGGAATGTCACCGTCATCTGAATCAATGTCTTAGGTGTGGTAACAAAAATCACTTTATAAAGAATTGCCCACAGCCTAAACAGAATTTTCCTAAAATTGTAAAAGCCTCTGGAAGAACATAAGAAAAGAAGGAGACTGCAAAAGACCATTCATGGCCTACACTTGGCATCTCCTGTTCCATTCAACACACAAAAGATTTCTTACCAGAGAAAAGTCATAAACATTGTCACCCTTTACAGGAGTTCGTCAGATCTAATCTACAATATACATAAAATGCATCCAGGATTATGTCCATTCATGCAACCGCAAAATATAATCTCCCCACTCCTTAGAAAAATATATACATATGTACATAAAAAAAAAGTCAGTCCCATCTAGCAGCTTCATCCATATATTTATCTAATCTATTCTTAAAACTACCCAGAGAGGAGGCTTCTATCACAGAACCAGTTCATCTTCTAGTAGTGTTAATATATAAGGTTCTTGGAAAGGACGATCCCATACCTGTCATCATCAAAGTCAAACCTTCAGATGAGGTTCTGTAAATAAAAAGTCCTTTAAACTAAAGACCCTCGGGTGTAAGTGATAGGGTTACATTAGAGGATAAGAGTACTAATACTGTACCTTGTGAAGCTACCCTGTCTAAATGTAATATGGATGAGGAAGAGTTAGGCCAGGTTGAGGCTATGGTCGCTCACCCGATAAACATAAATTCATGGATGACAAAAGAAACAAGGGCCTATATAAGGTCATCCGCATCTGTGAAAACCCACCTATAAAATGCATCCATAGGATTGTGTCTGAACATGCATACACAGCAATGTGTCAAAAATGAAAAGCATCATCATCAAGACTCGTCCAAATCCAAATCAATCGTAATATACAATAATAAAAAACTGTATCCACAGGAATGAGTCCAGAATAACCCCCCAAAGTTAACCCTCCATCCCCATATAATGATCTAATCTGCGTTTGAATACATTCAAGTTTGGACTGCCTACCGTCTCAGATGGCAAACTATTCCAGTAATCTACCACTTTATTGGTGAAAAAATATTTTCTAAAATCCAACCTGCATCACTGTTTTTTAATTTTTAAGTGGTGACCCCTAGTCCTATACTTTCCAACTCAAATAACTTGCTAAAATCCAACTTATCCATCCCAGAACAGATTTTAAAAAGCTTAATCATATCTCCCTCACATATCTTCTTTCAAATGAGAACATATTTAATACACTTAGTCTATCTTCATATTCAAGGTACTTCAGGGAAGGTATTATTTTTGTTGCCCTCCTTTGTACTGACTCTAGCAGGTTGATGTCATGTCTAAAATGCAGTGACCATGCTTGTATACAGTACTCTAAATATGGCCTAACTTACGAGTTATAGAGTTTAAGGATAATCTCTTTACTCTTGTAGCTATTACCACTACCTTTTTGTATAATTAAATAAATAAACCATAATATAAAACTAACCAAAACAACCTAACCTCCAACATATCAAATAATTCAAATAAAAACAATCAAACCAGTGTAAACAAATGTAACCATCATGCATTGCATATAAGGTTGAAATATTTATTTATAGTGACTAGAGATATTAAAGATATTTATTTATAGTACATGAGTTATTAAAGAAATAGGTTCTCTTCTCAGGGAAACTACTGGTGACCCTAGAGAGGCTGGATGGTTCAAGCAGAGACGAAGTATTGCTATTTAGCGGTGCAATGCAATTAATATACTAAATGAGATCTGAGTCGATCATGATATTGGCCTGGACTTTGATCCCTGAGTTTTATCTATACCTTTCGGTAAATGTTGCAGGAATGAGCTGATGCAATTGTGGCTTATTTTGAGGTTCAGCTCGTTGTTGGGGACGGCTTATCGGAGAGGATAGGCCGACGATGATCCTGAGATTTCAATCATTTGGGAGGACTGGGGGGCATAGCCCCCACCCCCCAAATATATAATCGGAACGTCATAAATTTTGCCCATATAGATTTCAGCTTAGAAAAATAGCCCAAAATAAGGTATGACTCGGATTTGGCCATACTCTACACAATTACCTAACTTTCTCCCTTTTCTAATAAATAAAGATCATTTAACCCAATTTTTCCTACACAGACCCCATCCAAGGATGCGATGCTGGGCAACTTTTATTTATGGTTGTGAGGCAACCTCATATTCTCATCCTGCTATTTCCAGTAAGGGATTTTTTTTTTTTGGTAATTCTGAAGATTCTTACCCCGTTAGCTTTCCCGCTCGCATTCCTATAATAGGTAAATATGTAGACGTATGGCCCGGCCGAAAAGATGTACTATTTTGTCCGTGTTCCAAAATGTTTCACGTTTTTGGAGTACATTTATAGGGGATGGCTCATGGGAGGGGGGGTAAACACGATGCGTGGACCAAACTATGATGATCCTGAGTTTCATTAAATTAGGGGGGGCACAGCCCCCCCCCTAATGTTGTGACATTTACAGAGGTGAATGCTTTAACTACATCATATCAGTGCCTTTAATCATTTTGCAAATTATAATAGGGGTTGGGGGTGGGGGTATGACATCAGAAATTACATGGGTAAACGATAATATTTACACAAAAATTTTTACAGATGGGCTGCTCATCTACATATTTACCCTATAATATTTATTCCACCTCCCAACATTTTTTCACCCAACTGTGTGATTAAATTGTTTTATTACTTGTTCCCGAGGGCGAGCATAGCGAGCCTAGTGGTATGGGGGGGCTATACCCCCCCCCCATATAGCAACTCACAGTATGGTTCACAGAGTATGGATCTTCAGGTTTACCATTTTTTTAAATCTAGAGAGTGGTACACCCCTCTCCGCCATCAAAATATTACTTCTAGGACACTTACACTGATACATAGGTATAGCATGTTTTTGTAATAGAACTCTGCCTAGAGGAAATTGTGTTATAGAAGCAAGATATTTGAATACAATAGTATTTATGAGTAACATACATCAAACCAAATAAAGCTTGATTTTGATAGTAGCATCCTGAAATAAACTGGGATTGAAAGATATTCGCAGCCTAGAAACTAGCCAGTAGTATCTGCTCAAAGACAGGCAATAGCTTTTTATTACTCGATTAAAGTAATTCCCAAATGATAGCTTAGAATGAATAGGATTAAGCTAGGCCAATATAATGAAACTACTTGCCTACGGCCAACTTGACTACGGTAGGACAGAGTCTTAAAGGTCAAAATGAAATAATGGGAGCTTGAAACCTCATTTAAGAAAACATCCGCTGTCCAAACTCACTCTCAAGTTCTCCATCCATCGATTAGCATTAGGGAAGTAAAAGAATATCAGTATTTCAGCTTTGATCTCGCTGAGTGTCCTTGTTTGGTTTCGCCGCCATAGTACACAACTTGGTTGGTTCTTCATTATTAGTTTAGGGTAAGACGTAAACATACTGACGGAGTGAAAGTTTTGTTAAACAAGGAAATAATTATAAGACGTAAAAAGCATTAAGGGCTGAAGGAATGCTTGTATAACTAAAAATATTAATCAAGATTCATACTGGTTTGAAAACTGAACACATTAATAAAGATAGATTATTTAATTTGAACTTATAATTGAGATAATTACCTTAATTCTAACCCACACTATAGACACGCGCGAAATATAGTGGCAAATTTAAAGTAAAATGAGAAGTTATATTTCAACTTTTTAATAATATAAAATATTATTTTGGGGAGTCAAGGGAATCATATGTGATCAAAGCTTCCAGGAGGCGTGCAACCAAGCAAACAGGATCAGTTTTAAAGTCATCCAACAATAGCCCAAAATTAAGGTATTCACATAGGTGAATACCTATTCGACTGACCTTCGAACAGGTAGCACGTGTTTCGTAGAGCTCTCAGAATATTTTGATTATTTGATATACTTTGGTGTGTGACATAAACATAAATATTAATTTATAAGATCATATATTTGGTTAATATAACAAAGTTAAATTGTGGTTATTTTGTTTTGGTGAGAAAGTGACTTTTGTTTACTTCGGGGCCATCTTGATTAGCAGGTTTTAAACTTGCGCGCACAAATTGGGGTCAAATTCTTGTTGTTTGTAAGTTTTTGTTTCTATTATTGTTTTTGTTTAAGTATGGCTGACTGTTTGGATGTAGAGAGTATGCCTTTTGAAAGTAGTGTGTATGTAGTGTGCGATGTCTGTGGTGTAGAGAGGAGAGTGAATGTGTCTGAGTGCCGTGTATGTGCTTTGACTGAGGAGGTGAGTCGATTACGTGCGGAATGCTTGAGACTGAACGATTTAGTGTCTGAAGTGAGAAGAGATGCAAGTGTACGTTTGAAGAGTCAGATTGGGACCAGGAGGGAGGAAGTTAGGCCTAGAACAGGGACTGGAGAGAAAGCAGTAAGTGAAGTAAGTGATGATGAGTGGTGGGTGAAAGTGAACAGAATAGATAAGTTAGGACAGGTTAGGTGTGTGAATAAGAGGGACATGGAACCTGTTAGGCTAACTAACAGATTTGATGCCCTGAGAGAGAAAGAATTTGAAAGAGATTTGTCTGGTGTGGCCGTGCCTGAAAGTAGAATAGGAGGTCGAATGAGTGAGAGCAGGAGGGAGGGTAATACTAGGCCTAGAGAGAATAGGAGAATGACTGAGGTGATTGTGATGGGTGACTCTCAGATTAGGTATTTAGATAGGAAGTTGAATGAAAGTAAATGGAAGGGAGTGAGAGTTTGTCTGCCGGGTGCTGGTGTAAATGATGTGTGTGAGAGGTATGATAGGTTGGTGTCTGGGTGTGAGAGGGAAGCAGTTGTGATTACACATGTCGGAGTAAACGATGTAAAGAAGGTGAGTACTTGTGAGTTACGACAGCGGTATAAAAGGCTGATTGAAAGGATGTGTGAAAGTAGAGTAAAAGGCGTTGTTTCAGGTGTGCTTCCCAGAATGGATGTGGGGATGGAATGGTTGTCTCGTGCAATGGGGTTGAATGAATATGTGAAAGGTTTGTGCGAGGAGTCAGGATTGGTATTTGTAGATGTTTGGAGTGGGTTTTATGGGAATAAGGGTTTGTATGCGATGGATGGACTCCATCTGAGCCGAGATGGGGTTGAGGTTTTGTGGCGGGAATTAGATAGTGTTATTAGGTCTTTAGAGGCGGGAAACTAGGTTTTGATAGTGGTCAGGGAAATTTAATGGCTCAAAGTGAGGCAGGGAAAGGAAGCAAACACAGATTTGTAGAAGGTAGGCAGGCTAATGGAAGTGCTTTAGGGTTAAACTATTTGAGTAGTGATAGTGGTCAGGGAAATACAAGAGTACAGGGTTGGGGAAAGAGAGAAAGGAGATGCAGAGGAGATAGGCCCTCAGGTGCTTCAGGGATAGGTGGGCTGAGTTGTCTTTACACAAATGCTCGTAGTCTTAGAAATAAGAAGGATGAATTATTTAGTTATATCATTCATGAAGATATAGATATAATATGTATAGTTGAATCATGGGTTAATGAAAATATATTTAATGATAATGTCAGTGAATTTGAACTAGAGGGTTATACTATGTACATTAGTCAAAGGAGAGATAGGACTGGTGGTGGGTTGATTATTTATATCAGAAATAGCATTTCTTCAAATCTAAATAACTCTATAAAGCAAGGAGAAGGTGAATCATTATGGATAGATATTAAGGTTGGTAAAAATAGGAAAATACACTTGGGAGCTTTTTATAGACCACCAGGACAGACTGATTGTATCGATGAGTTAATGATTAGGGAAATAAGTAAAGGATGCAAAGAAGATACAGTTATTCTTGGTGACTTTAATTTAACTTCTGTAGACTGGGAAAATATGATAGGAAGAGATAGAGCAAGTTGTAAGTTTATGGAGTGTTTTGAGGATAACTTTTTGATCCAATTTGTTAATAAGCCAACAAGGGGTGCCAATATATTAGATCTAATTCTTTCAAATGATGATCACTTAGTTCAAGGATTGAGTGTAGGGGAATCATTGGGAAACAGTGATCATCAGATGGTTCGGTTTAATTTGCAAATAGTTAAGGGTAGAACAACGACAAACTCCACGAAAATTCCAAATTTTTATAGGGGAGATTACGATAAATTACGCAGCATGCTAAATCAGATTAGGTGGGATATAGAATTCCATGGAAAGAATACTTATGAGATGTGGGATATTTTTAAGACTATATTAAACATGGTTCAGGAACAGTGTATTCCGAGGAAGTCTATTAGGAAGAAATGTAGGAAACCATTATGGTGGAACCAAGAAATAGCTAATAAAGTTTCAGAGAAAAAAAGGGCATACCAGAGATTACAAAGTGAGAGTAGTTTAGATAATTTAAACCATTATAGGTCAACCAGAAATGAACTAAATAAGATTATTAAGAAGACCAAAAGGACAGCAGAAATTAATTTAGCTAAAAATAATAATAAAGATCCTAAAAAATTCTTTAGCTATTATAGAATCAATAATCAATCTAACAGTGATAAAATAGGGCCTATTAAATATGAAGGGGTTTTGAAAGAATCTGATGAGGAAATAGTAGAGGTCCTTAATGATCATTTTGCTTCAGTATTCACAGAAGAGAAACCAGTTAGATTAATTGATGATAATTCTAGGTCAAGGGAAGTAGTGATAAATTCTATTAATATAGACAGAGAAGAAATTAAAGGGCTTATAATTCAGTTAAATACTAGTAAGGCATCTGGCCCTGACAACATTCATTCTAGGATACTCAAAGAAGGTGTAGAAAGTATTGCAGTAGCTCTCGAGAAGATATTTATTAGATCACTAGAGTCTGGAGAAATACCAAATGATTGGAAATTGGCAAATGTAGTGCCAATTTTTAAAAAGGGAAGCAAAGAGGACCCAAATAACTTTAGACCAGTAAGCTTAACTTCTATAGTCTGTAAAATTCTTGAGAAGATGGTTAAGAAGGGAATTTCTGATCATCTAGAGAGTAGCAGGTTAATTAATGATGCTCAGCATGGTTTTAGAAAAGATAGATCGTGTTTAACTAATTTACTGGATTTTATGGATTATGTAACTAAAGAATTAGATAGGGGTGAGAAAGTTGATGTGATCTACTTAGATTTCAGCAAAGCTTTTGATAAGGTTCCACATAGAAGACTAGTTCATAAATTAAAGCTGCATGGGATATGTGGGAACGTTTTAAATTGGATAACTGAATGGCTGAAAAATAGGAAACAGAGAGTTGTACTGAATGGAGTGAGGTCAGAGTGGAGGAATGTTATTAGTGGCGTACCTCAGGGATCAGTTTTAGGCCCTTTATTATTTATAATCTATGTAAATGATCTTGGGCAAGGTGTAAATAGCAAAGTGTCAATTTTTGCTGATGACACTAAATTGGCAGCTGTAGTCAAAGAGGTTGAGGGTAGCTTTAAAGTGCAGGGTGACTTAGATAAGCTGTTAGCTTGGGCTCAGAAGTGGCAGATGACTTTTAACCTTAATAAATGCAAAGTTATTAACATGGGGAGAGATAATAGGGAATTTAGCTATGAGATGGATGGATATTGGCTTAATTCAGTTGAAGATGAGAAAGACTTAGGAGTGGTAGTAGATAGGTCACTGAAATTTTCAAAGCAGTGTATTGAGGCAAAAAATAGAGCAAATAGGGTGCTAGGTTACATTAAAAGAAATGTTAGCTACAAGAGTAAGGAGGTCATCCTTAAACTATACAACTCTTATGTCAGGCCACATTTAGAGTACTGTATACAGGCATGGTCACCACATTTTAGACATGATATAAACTTATTAGAGTCAGTACAAAGGAGGGCAACAAAAATAATACCATCCCTGAAGCACCTTCAATATGAAGATAGACTGAGGGTATTAAATATGTTTTCATTTGAAAGAAGGTGTGTGAGGGGAGATATGATTGAGCTTTTTAAAATCTTTTCTGGGATGGATAAATTAGATTTCAGCAAGTTATTTGAGTTAGAAGGTAGTAATAGAACTAGAGGCCATCACTTAAAGATTAAAAAACAGAGGTGCAGACTGGATGTTAGAAAATATTTTTTCACTAACAGAGTGGTGGATTATTGGAATAGTTTGCCACCTGAGACTGTAGACAGCCCAAACTTGAATGTTTTCAAGCGCAGATTGGATGATTATATGGGGATGGAGGGTTAATTTCTTACTTTTTGGTATGTGGATATGTCTCTTGACTCATTCCTGTGGATGCAGTTTCTTTTTATTGTATATTTTGGAGGATTTTGATTTTGTTTTTGACAGACTCCTATGGAGGCTTTAAATTATATATTGTAGATGCATGGTTGGACATTCCTATGGATTGTTAAATTGTATATTGTAGCTGCATGATCTGACAAAATCCTATGGATGCATTATATGGGTGGGACTTGATGGATACGGATGACCTTTGATAGGCCCTTGTGGCTTTTGTCATCCGTTAAATTATGTTATGTTATGTTATGTTATGTGTGGGCGTTATCGCGGTAACGATATCGAGTTATCGGTTGTCCGATATTGTTTTCTGCGTTACCGATTCATCGGTATTGCCGATACTTTTGGTTCCAAACTAGTGATACCTCGATAATTTCAGTTTTTGGTTCCAGTTTAGCACAGGGGCGAGCCGCGAGTGCCTCGGAGGCAAAAATAGGTAGGTCCGAGTTGAGGACCAAACGTATACTGAACGGAGTGCAGTGCGGTCGGTCTTGACGTCTTCTCAAAACGTTCGCTCAGCTTCAATCTCTCACCAGCTGTCCAACCAGATGTCACTAGGTGTTGCTCCTGCGCGCTACCTGTTATACGCGTTCTTTGATGATTTTTTCCCTATGTTCCCGTGCTTCTTCCGTTCTAATTTTTTGTGCACGTGTATATGAATGCATGTACTATTTGGTGTTATTCTTTAACATCCGTTTATTAACGTTTTGAACACTTATCGATTTATAAGTTATCTTGATACATTTGTCCTTTATCGCGCCCACCACTGGGTATTTACAATAGATACCTTTTGTTACAAAACTTTTAATTTGCCATTAATAATGTATACACTACTACTATTTAGATTATTGCAACGTAGCATAGACAGCAATTGGTCATTAAGTTATTATAAATATTAATTTAAGAGAGATAGATATAATAATTATGTGAGGGGACAAGGTGTATATGAAAATCTCATCGGGCTGGTGGTACATAAGGACATTCGCTACTTTTCATACAAAATGAGGAAGAGACAATAACTGTCGATTGCGATGCAGGAAAAGCGAATCAAGCACACCAAGAAGCTGGCCAACTTTGAGAAGAAAAAATAAATTCAGAGACAGTGAAACGTTGTGCAGTCGACAAATTTACAGCGACGAGAATCGACCGAAAGGTCGTACACAAAAAGAAAATCAAGGGACAGAAAAGGAATATCAACTCCCGCAGTGACAAAAGTCCATCGAAAAGTAGGGCAGAAATTGAGAGGAACTTGAAGGGTACACCTTCTATAAGTTTTGGTTTCAGAAGAGTTAACCGCACGAAAAACTAGATCCAAATGAAGGCAAGCTTTATCAAAAGCAGAAACCGGAAGAACACTACATTCTGTTCCAGTGTCGAGTAAAAATGAAAGAACTGGAAGTGGGTAAAAAATGCGGAGGCGATTGACTCAGGGATCTCAAGGCTGAGAAGGTGAATAAGAAAAATGAGAAGAAGATGAGGAAGAAGAGTTCGATGAACCAGATGATAAATGGTTATTTAGATTTCACAGCTGAGTTCCGTATGACATCATTGTAATTCTGAGAATGAGAATTGTGATTATGAGTAATAGTAAACCTGAATGACGAGACTGCTGTGTTTCATCTCTTGTGATAAAATGTCTTCTTTGGTTACATCATCGAAAGGCCAAATAGAACCTTCCAAGATACCTTATTTGAGTATGGTGATGCTCAAGCATATACCCTTGCTGCAACGTTAAGTCACAGAGCTTATGCACTATCCATTTCAGAGGCTGAACCAAATCGCGACGAAGTAGCGACCTGAACTCTATTGCAGCCTGCCGGTTTGTTTTGAAGCTCACTCATAACCTATAACTGCAAACAAGAACTTAATTCAGAAATACCGGAAAAGGGAATTACAGGTGTGGTTCCGTAATTTACATAGAGAAATATGAAGTTTGTCAGCTACCTTGGTTATACCACCCCACCCAAACTACGTGGCCTCCGCAACCACCAATAAGGATGAATATGCTCAATCATGTCTCTCATAAATATCCCTAAACGAGACTTGACTAATTTGTACTGAATACCATCAACCAGGCCCAGCTCTTGTAGGTGAGCCATAAAACGTGATGGTCATCTGCCCTCCCATGATTTGATGAGAAAATAGCGCATTTTATTCACCTCAGACCTATTGAATTCAATAAGAAAGGTGCCTTGCAATTTGCCTCACAAACGCTACACGATCACTCTTTATTATTAACCACTTAAATGATTTCAAAATACTTGGGAATCCATGAAAACGTTGCACAAGTCAATCACTTTAATGGGATACGTTGTGCCATATAGCTGGAGAAGCACAGATGATAGAGCCGAATGTGTGAAATGACCATACGCCGAGGTTGGGAGTGACAGAAGTGGAGACATTCTAGTAGTTGTCATCTAGCACGTTGTTGTTGTGGCCCTGGTTGTGATGTGCGCGATGTAGTGGTGGGGTTAATTGTATTCACCAACAAACTTTAATATTTTCCTAATTATTTTATAAATTAAAATGTAATAGGAGAAATTCTTGGAAGAATTAGGGAAAAGGAAATACCCGTATTGAATAACATAAGTAGAAAAGCGATGCCAAAGATTGTGAAATATAAACAAGAGATTGTGGCGGCTCTAACTTACCAGTAGTTCTGATGCACTACACAATCACACAAAATGAGAAAAAAACAACTACAAACACCACAGGCAACACAGCAGGGGACAGCAATGAAGACAACATTAGTAGCACAAATGCGTAGTAAAACAACTGCATCGCCGGTGCCACCCACGAACTGAACTCGCCTTTAACCACCTGCCCACCAAACCTATACACATACATTCCGTATTCCTCAGCACAACCACCTTGCTTATTCCCTTTCCACTCATACAGTATGGCTCCACACACACCCGTGATCTCACCATCACTGCTCGTAATTGCCAAGCCACGCTAGGGGTCACCTGACTCGCTCCAACCGCCTCGGATCAACTGGAACCCGTTCTCTCTAAAGCAGCATCTTCATCATCATAGCCATCATCCTCATCAATGACGCCATCATCCCCATCAGATGATGCTTCATCGAGAAAAATACGTCGGATGTCAAGTACATGATGCGGAACGCCATCAACTTCTACAGTGTTCTCTGACGTCACATCAGTCACTATACCATCTGACACCGATAGGTACACCGGCCACCCATCGCGTCCTCCACTGCGAGCTCAGTCTGAAACTGATATCGCTGCACCTCCCGAATGCATGCTCGATCTCTCCACTGATATCTGAAAATCATAGAATCAGGCGCGGTCACTCCATTCACACCCTCTTCTGCGGCCAGGTTGTACCAAAATACCATCTGCAGCGGACTATTCCCTGACCTTGCCGCCATGCTCTTTATGTCACGATGCATTCGTCAGCAATCACATTTTATGATGGCCGGTAGGCTGCTCAAAACCTCTGGTTGACATTCCACTCCATACAGACATCAACAAGCTGGACATATCTAAAAGCCCTGTTATTGTCGGCTAAAATCGTATCAGGAGGTCCTCTTTCCCGGAATATCTGCTCCAACTGTTGGCAGATTTCCTCAGCATTTTCAGACCGCAGCTCTCGCCATATTGCAGACCTACTCTGTCTACAATTCACCACAGTAAAAATGTTTTGCCATGGTAATGCGTCACATCTAGCGCGAGCCTGCTTCATGAGCCATCAACTCCTAACTCCCCACATACATGTTTCATTGATGTAAGATATATAACTTTGCATTGCCTACACGATCTCAAAACACACTTCACCCTCCTTTTCTCTATCGTGGGATTGGGCAGCCTGGCTAAGTACAAAGTTCGCTCCACGCCAAAATGGTGTTGTGAGTGTAAACCTTCAATGTCAACAACAAGTGCCACTGCAACTCTTGCTTCCCGAAGCCAAACCTTGGGTACTCTGGTAAGGATATCTGCCTTGTTTGTCTCTGAAGGGACAAAGGTTACAGACAATTCGACATCCATCTCCAGCATCATGTCTCGCAGAATAAATAACCTACGTCTGGCCAACATCTCTGACATACCGGTTACCTTCACCCTACCCTCATCATGGAGTGCACTCTTCAACCACCGGAGGACAGTAATCGAATCAGTCATCATTTCAACATGTCTTAAATCTCACTTGAGAGCTAGGTTCAGGCCCTTAATAACTGCATCCAACTCAGCAATGTTGATATGAGCAAAGTTATCACTTTTGCATATCCAAGCAGCACCCTCCACAATCTGCCCCTCGATTTCCAGCGTGACCCCAAGAGCAAGACTGCTGGCATCACACCAAATGCGCCTCACCTTCAAGGCGCTACATGAAACAGCCCTCTCATTGCATCCTCCGAGTTTATCCGAACGAGTAGATCTCTGATCAAACCCGTAGCTTCGTCTCCCAACTCATCATCCCATCTCTTTCCCCCACTTACCCTCTTTATGTAGCTGCAGCCAACCCTTGACCACCCACATACAGGGTAGTGGCCAACAATCCGCCTACACACAGAGAAGAGCGCACGTCTAGATAGCCACCCAACATCACCATGGCCCGACAATACATTACCACTACTAAAGCCCAAGTCTCCGTTTTGGTTTCTCTGCAGAGCCAAGCCACACACCCGACCATTCTACAAACTCTCAAGCTCTTTGGTAATAGGCCCGTAACGTGAAAGATGCTCCACCACATCCTGTGTTGTTACTATCTCATTCACACTCACATCATCTATATAATTGTCAATCCCGCTCAGCACTCGCTCATCCTGCTATAATACCAGGTTAAGAATCTTCGCCATTATATTGGGAGCACAGTTCAGACCAAAGCCAAGCTGGGTCAGATGGTACAAACCCCATTGCACCGTACTGCTGATTAGGCCCCAAACTACGATCCACTCTGATTTGCAAATATGCAGATTTAAGGTCCACTAACCATAGGCTCTGTGAAAGCTGCCTCCACCTGCGCAAGATCTCGCTGCAAACTGCATCATCGGCTCTAGGGTGACTCTTTGCATGCCTATTCAGCTCCCGGAAATCGAGCATAGGCCTAACCTTATTTTTTTTGGCCTGCGTCACTGCCATGAGATGCAACAGCCCTTTATCTGCACCCTGATCCTCACATTTCTTCAGCCATCCATTCTCAATCCAGGTTTCCAGCTCTCCTTCAAATTGCCCCTTGAAGCACTCCAATTTGGTACTCTCGTAACAATCCACTTCATTCATCAGCTCCGGTGGCTGACCGCTCTTCCAGCACCACTGCACTATCCAAGACTCACCATCAAATCTAGCCGTAAAGTCTCTCTATTTTTCAAAAACAGCACGGGTGAAGCCTTGTAACATCCAACAACCTGGTTTTTATCACCTGGATCATGGGCCAAGAACCGTAGCATACCCTACTTCTACTCCACGCCGACTGAAAGGTTGATGAAGTCCATCCCAATAATAGCATCGGTACCCCTAATTAAGTCACTCATAACCACGCAGTCAATGCTAAAGGAAAGCTTATTTATATTAATGGGCACAACGGTGCTATCAGCACTGGACACCTCCCGTTCGTCGACTCTGACCACGGTACCTTCCCGACTACGCAAGTCCCTGATCATCCACAACCCAACCACAGACCTAGTACACCCTGTGTCTACCAACACCTTTGCAGCTCTTCCACCCACAGCACTGTCAACCGCAGGAAGCGCCTGTGGTTGTATGAAGGGGCTTCCGGAGCAGAAACTCCTTCCCGCTAGTTTCCCTGGTTACTGGGACAAACCCTTGACATGTGCCCAAACCCCCACATTTCCAACATTTCACTTCTCTCCCTATCGCCTCTTTCTTTTGGCAATTACGAACCAAGTGGGGTCCACCGCACCCAAAACATTTACGCTCCTCTCGGGCACCGTTCGGCCTGTCAAGTGCAACCCATCTGGTACTACTAGCAACTAGTTTTGTGGCCACGGCGGCACAGGGTTGTTCCATTATCTCCGCCATCAATGCTCTGGCCCTATCAACCACGGCAGACATCTTCATAAATTCTATGCCCGACGCTCGAAGCTCTCGACACCACTGATGGCAACCCAGTCACAAACGCCCGTAGGAGAAGTTTGTCTGAGCAAATACCGTCCAGCCGTGCTAATCTCCGCAATTCCGCCATGCACACGTTCACTAACTTTTCTCTCCAAACCCGCTTGACAAACAGCTCTTATGCTCAGAATGGGTTTACGGAAAATGCATTCAAAAGCACATCCTTGATACTCTGTGCACTCTTCTTTTGATCCCCATCCAAATCAGTATACACAGACAACGCAGTGCCCTTGAGAAACATGGGTGAAATATTCTCCACATCCTTTAACTCCCTCAGCTTCACGAGCTTACTTAATTACTTGCCAAAGATTGTCCGTTGGCACGAGGATGACCTCTCCCATTTCTTCCCACGTGTGCTCTAAGGTAGCTCAGCAATCCTGTCCTGGTCCGGAAAGCCCTCTGGCAGACGTCGCAGTTATGGGGTTGTGTCCTCATTGTTGACAGGGTATTGTCGCTGTCGATGCCTCGCTGCACGAACTCGATCTCTCCTGTCACATCTTGCACTTTCTAGTTGATGAACATCCTGTTTAACAGTTTGTCGCCACGTTTCCCGGTCTTCAGCTAGTTCTTTCATTTGACGATGGTAGATATTTCAAGATTTAAGGGTCGTTTTAGGTGATCCTTGTACCGCCTTTTCCGTCCACCTGCTGGTCTGGTGCCTTGCTCGAGTTCACAAAATAATACTCTCTTTGGGAGACAGTTATCTGGCAATCTGATCACATGCCCCACCCACCTGAGTGATCTTTTTTGCGATGTGCGCCTCTATACAGTAACAGTTTCTTATTTGCAGTTCAAACTTCTCTAACTATTCCACAACACTGTCGGTCCCTTCAAACGGCCGCATAATATCGAGCTTGTGGAATATAAAAATTTATTGTGGCGGCTCTAACTTACCGGTAGTTATATGGGGGGAGGTGGTCTTATCTGCTATAGTAATGTTGCCACCCATGTAGGTGGGGGCTTGCCCATTAAGTGGTAATTCTTCGTACCTGTAAGGGGTTTGACGGCCGGTTAGTGGTAACGTTGCCACTCGAAGGGGTGAGCTTCATAGGATAGGGAAAACGCTTGCCACCGGTAATGATAACAAGTTAATTTAATGCGCAACGCAAATATCCTTTTAGGTGGCCTTGTACTTAGTCCGAGAAGATGGTAGCAGTTGGGATGAATAAAAGAATCTATTTATAGTTGTAAACAAGTCTATGTCTATTTATTTCACCGTGCACGGAATAAGTAATACCCTGAATACAATTTCAAGATTCGACTTAACGACAAAGTAATGCGGGAAAATGGTAGAGTGACAGGACGATTATAATAATCGAATTATTGAATTAATGAACGCATAACAATAACACAGGCCTGTGTTTGTAAAAATCATTTCTGTTCCTGCGGTTTTCTTTAGTGATTCCTAACGAAATTGTTCTCCTAAATTGAAATATGACATTCATTTTGCTCAATCAGGTCTGGTTTTTGAGATACAGCGCACTACTGTTTTTAGAAAAGGGCCATTTTTGAAAAAATCCCTTATTTATATAAAAGTTATTTAATAAATTACAATTACTTGTAATAAAAAAAAATACCGACTCAATTTGACTTTCTTTTAATTAATTTTAAACTTACAGACTACTTATGAGCTTACCCAGGTCAAAGAAACTATTTTCCAAGAAAAGAAGTCCTTGATGACTTCCGCTTGTGAAGCGATGTTGGTTCGTCGCGTTTAAGACACCAGCAATAGTCAGCTAACATGTTGATGTCCCAGCGTCCTTGATATCTTGTCTCCATCGTCTTTATGTCTTGGTAAAATCTTTCTCTTTGTTCCTCGCTATAATCTCCACAGTTTGCCGGAAAATAGTCAAGATGTGACTGGATAAAATGCATTTTTATCGACATGCGAGCTCCCATATTTTCGAAGCTTTTCATAAGCTCATTTATATGTGAGATATATTCTGAGCTTCTTTTATTTCCCAGAAAACCGTCGATTACTTTACTAAACGCTCTCCATGCTTCTTGTTCACTGGCTTCCATATTGGTGTAAAAATGCTTGTCCTTTAACAGAGTTCTAATTTGGGGACCATCAAATATGCCTGCATGGAGCTTGGCATCACTGATCTGTGGGAATTTTTGCACTAGATACTTAAAAGCTTGGCCTTCTTTATTCAGTGCTTTGACAAAGTTCTTTATCAGGCCAAGCTTTATATGAAGAGGAGGCAGTAAAACATTTTTGGGAGGGACTAGAGGTTGAGCTACCACATTGTGGCAGCCAATTTGGAATGCCTCTCGAGATGGCCAGTCTTTTTGCTTATAGTGAAGACTAGCCGCCCGGCTATCCCATAAGCACATGAAGCATGGATATTTTGTGTAGCCTCCTTGCATCCCAAGAAGAAGGCACACAACCTGGAAGAAAACATATTGATGCATATTGATGTACATGGTTTCTAAGAACTTCTATTTTTTGCATAGGCAATTTTCACTAAGTTTATTAGGGGTAGGGAGAAACTAATATGTGTATAATACCCTTCTGTCATTGGTATTTAGAATCAAACATTCCTTGAAATATTTAACAAGTTCAATAAAGTAAAATATATCTTACCTTGAGATCACCACATATTAACCAGTTCTGGTTAGTGTACTTGATTGTATTAATCAATACTTTCATATTTTCGTAGCTTTCTGTTAACTGAACTGAATGGCCAATAGGTACAGATGCCATTTTATTGCCAATATTTAAGAGTACTGCCTTCAAACTCCTGCTAGAAGAATCAATAAAGAGCCTCCATTCACTTGGTTGGTAAGGAACGCCAAGTGCCTCAATTAAACCTTTTACATCATTGCAATACACCAAAGAGCTGCAAGAATCAACTGCAAAGAACTTTCGAAAGTCTTCGTCTCTATTTCTGAACCCAAAGTATTTAGTTTTTGAGAGAGAAGGTTGCTCTCACTAAGACGGGATGCAAGAAGTTGTGCGTTCTCTTTAGAAAGACCAAGATCTCTAGTCAAGTAATTTAATTGACCTCGAGTGAGTGGTCTTGGCAAAGTCATTGTAGACGTAGGCTGATATGTCACTGAAGTGTCAGTGTCATCCACTTCTATATCTTCTATATTGTCTTGTAGCTCAGTATTTTTAGGTGGAGAAGGAACTGGAACTCCTGGACCATGCGGTTGTAGTTTAATTGCAGAAGGAACATCAGGATAGACTACAGTGTGTTTGTTCTTCTTATTGACACCTGAAAAAAGTTTCGCATACTTAATTTACATACTTTTAATTCACTCGTCTCTCGTTTCCACATTTTTATACACATTTTTCATACCAGGTAAATTTACAATTTTTAAATACAATCAATTTTTATATACAATTTTACCACAATTTTTCTACCAGCATAATACACTATTTTTATACACAATTACAATTTTAATAGGCTACCAAAAGATTTGTATAAACATTTCTAGATTTGTCAAGGACTATATTGTTAAAGTAATTATCTTACCTTTAAGTTTTGTCATGCAAAAATAGCAGTCTGTAATGTGGTCCTTGCCTTCTCTCCACACCATAGGTACACCAAATGACAAACAGTTCGTTTTGCCCTCACTCCAGCGTCTTAAGGCTATGACACAGGCTTTGCAGCACATACGTGGAGCAAAGTTTTTGTCTTGATCACCTAGCTTTATTCCAAAATATGCATTGTAAAGGAACTTTACTAACGGCGTTATAGTGCATTGCTGGTCAATAAAAGTTACATTTCCACAAACAAAACAAAATCTATCAGGACTGTTTTTACACTTTCTATTCATTTTTATGAAATATAAGGAGTTTGTCTAATGTATTTGCCTGCAAAAAAAATTCACAACGATAAATGAAGTTTTAGAAATACACTTTAAACACTGTTCATATATGAGAAAAGTCATGGATTAAAAAACTAACACTTAGTTGGAGAGTGAGCAAGCAACACACAACCACTCGCGCTCGCGGTCAGCTAGAGACTGAGCTCTCTAACGCCATCTAGGGAGCTTGGTCTGTATCTTAAAAACTAGACCTGATTGAGCAATATGAATGCTTGATTTGGATTTAGGAGACAAATTCCATTAATAATCACCACTGAAACCCTTAGGAACATTTTTGACGCAGACCAGTGTAATGAATTACTAATAATGAATGCCCTTTCTAGCATCTCTGCACCCGTTTATAATGGGGAGTAACGTCCATCTAGTAAGCCTTACGCCCCGCCTCCTGATTGGTTTAAATTAATCCCTCATTTAATTTTGATTGGATTGCGGCTAAACTGCCGTACCTCGTTATTGGTCAATATTTCTAGAAGGTGGAGCTTTATCATAAGACATACATTTGTTTAATTTCTGGCTATCTTTGTTACAGAATGGTGAAATGCTTTAACACACGCCCTTTTATTACCTCCAGACATTCTCAGTATCCCAATGTTTATTCCATGGCGCCCGTCTGACTTGAGCCTTGATACGGAAGCTACCACTTTATTACAGTGAGAAAATCGAGCCTTCACCTCGAAATTCCAGACTCGCTTTCTCTCCAAGCCATCGGGTTCTGTTGTGTAGGGTATCTACATGTACACCCTTCAGGTGAATACATGTGTGCCCTACAATTCTGTCAATCCAGCACGTCCGTCTGATGCACTAAACAATCACGGGTCGAACGAAATAAAAGAACAAGTAAATTGAACAAAGACAAAAACAACAACTACAAACACCACAGGGAACAGGAACGAAGACAGCACTAGTAACACAAATGCGTAGTAAAACAACCATACATCGCCGGTGCCACCCACGAACTGAACTCGCCTCGTACCACCCGCCCACAAACCTATACACACATACACACGCACACACATTACGTATTCCTCCGCACAACCGCCTTGCTCCTCCCCCTTTCACTCCTACAGCACGGCTCTACTGAGATATCGGAGAAAAAATATGTGAGCTGAGCGAAAATTAAAGTGAAATGAATAAGTTACTTGGGTCACCTCGGTTGATCGAAAGAAAGGAGCCCTATAGGTATCGGTATTCCTACGTTATATGCCTCCTTTATGTAAAGAGCGAAAAGGGGAGCTCTTCTCGTGTAGCAGACTCGGTTAAGTGATCTTTCTGCTTCTTTAGGATAAAGGAAAATATTCAGCTGGATTCTTTATTCCGATGTAAATTGCGGGAATATATCTCGAAAAGGCGAACGGTAAGGATTACTTCTTGCTTCTTGAATAATGACTGCTAATACTATCTATATTATTTACCAAAATGCTGCTCTATATATAGTTATTATACGTAACAAGCTATACAAAATTTAGCCAATGAGGATTAAACAGATTTTTAATGACAATCTTATGTTTAATTTATTCATTCAGCTTTAAAACAAATTTTATGTTCTACACATAAGCGCTGCAAAAATTGAGCAATCAGCATCAAATAGATTTTTAGGAACAATTTACGTTCAAACACAAACAGACATAAGAGTCGCTGAAATTAGATAAAGATTTTTTGAAGGCTCAGTTCATCTGACTATTCACATCGATCTACGCCCTGCTAAATTACGACAACTATTTGTCTTGAATAACTTTATGAAACAAGAAGCATTTTTCTGCATACGACTTCCTATCCATAAAAAAAGAGGCAGAAGAGAGAAGAAATATATGCGCGAATCGGACTGATTGGAGAGATCTCCTGTTTCCGATTCGTGGGGCATCACCACAAAACAGTGATTTCCTCAATTTTCTGCATCTAACTAGCACTCTCCTCAGCCTTATCTTTTTCTTAAACTGTATTTCTGCCTAGTGCAGTATAACTCAACCACGGTAAGGTCTCATAAATAGTCGGTAGTAGGGTATAGTGAACTCCTGAAGTAAACCCCGTTAGGGGGCCAGAGAAGGAGTTCGGTTAGCGGTGACGAGCCAAAACCCGACGGTAAGATCGCTTATAGGGCTAGGCCATCTAGGTGGGGTGGTTGGAGAGTGTGCGCCCCAAGGAAGGTAGGATATTTAGAAATAGGTTTATATAGGGGGCTTCTGCTACTAGTGGAGCGGGAATAATATTTCTCCAGGTTTTACTTCTCAGAATGACGTCCCACCAGGAAGGGGGTATGAGTTATGGTAATGGACCCACCGGATTTCACCAAGAGACTTCTCCTCCGATTTATACCGAACGGAAATAAAAGGAAACCCTAAGAAGTCGCCCAAAGCCGGTTCAAGGATTTACAATGAATTCGAGGTAATTTGTGCTGATAACAATAACGTCGAACTACTACTACTTGCATCTGCCGGCACGATCGCCCTCCGTAAAATAGACCTAGAAGTAAAAGTACCTCCACAGATAATCTTGAATCGAAGTATCGTCTGCAGAAAAGTCAAGTCTTGGATTGGAGAACATACACCTGAAGAATTAAGGCAAGAGCTGCAAGAGCAACAACCATGGCTGAAGATTCACGGCATAATTAAATTCAGAGAGCACACACATGTTTTTAAAATCATGTGCGAGTCTACATAGATTGCCAAAAAACATTACAAAAGGGACTTCTCGCATATAGTATGAGACTCCCCGCCAGTAATATTCAAAGGGATCAGTACCACAATATTTAAATTTGCTTCAGGTGTTATAAGATGGAAGATCACATAACTGCCCACCAAAGTAAGAGATATGCTCGGAGTGCAGCGGCTCCTATTCATGGGAAAACTACTCATATGATAATAATAATAAACTGTGTAAATTGTGGAGGAAGCCATAGAACAATGGCTATGCCATGCCCGAAGAGAAAAGAAATTATAAGGAGAAAAGAAACTGCAATCCAACAAAGAAAAGATGCTTCACGAAATTCCACATATGCATCAGCGACAGCTAGGCCTAACGGTCAAACCCCTCAAGCTAGAATCAACGGGACTCTAAACGTAAAAATACTGATGTGTATTCTCCACTCACACGTCATGAAAATTGCATAGCCGGGAACATATGCCATAACGTTGAACTCCATGCCCAAGGAAAACGGGCTGGAAGCAATGAAATTCCCTAAGGACATTGATTAATCGGCTATATTCAACATTAAGATCTCTGAGGACATGAAAAAGACACTCATTGAAGAAGCGAAAAGAAATGATAGCGAATCAGAACAAGAAGAGGACACAGAGAGCATAGAAATAGAATTCGAGAGCAGCACTGACGAGACCAATAAAAAAGCATATAAGAAAGTAAACATAAAAACAAAAAGCAAAAAAGGAAATCGACCAGGGATGCCTCACTGCGCGACAGAACACTGGAAACAGCATCCGCGAGATGGAAAAGAGCCAAATATCAGCGAGAACAGAGAGGAAAAGCAGAACCACAAGAAAAAGATACGAGTAAATAATCGTAAAAACTCCACTCTCCCATAAAAGAAGAACTGCTTAATACTCAACAGACAAAATGGAGAACAGAAAATTAAGAATTCTACAGACAAATATGAACGGATGGAAAGATAAAGAAAACACATACGGAAATATATTAAAAAAAATAGATCTCAACATAATTCTAATATCAGATCACGGAATTAACCTCGAGACGTACAAATTGAAAATATGGAACTATGACGTAATAGTTCCTAACCACACAAACGAACAACACGACGGAGCAGCCAATAAATAACTTTGTGAGAATATTTAACAATAAACTTCCAACTTTGTTTTTGGGAGTCCTGAACGCAAGATGCACGTACACAGGATATAGGCACATAAACCAAACAAGAAAAGACCTACAGGCTTTAATAGATAGACGGATAATAAGAAGACTAGGACCAGAGTACCCAACGCTAATACAGACAGAACAGCTACAACTAGAGACATCTGCCTAACAAACAATACCATTCCTTTGAACTACCACATAGAACCTGTAGATGTTATCTGCAGCGACCACACAGCAACACTACTCACCGTGAATCAGCAACCAATACAAATACCCGCTAAAAAATGGAAGGCATACCATAGAGCAGACTGGGAGAAAATACAAACAAGAATTGAATGACTACGAATCAAACAGACTAAATGAAGCTACTTTAGAAGAAATCGACGTCGAGCTGGAAAAAATAAGGACGCGAATACAAACAGTTGACGAGAATGCAATACCCAGAAACACATACAAAACAGTTAAATACTTTATATGGACAGACGAAATGAAAACTAAGAATGCAGAAATAAAAGCGATAAACGAGGGTATAATAATGAACAGAACGTCAAGGGAAAAATACCGCAATCTGAGAACGAAGAAGAGGGAACTACTAAGCGTAATAACGGACAAACAAAGAGAATACTGTGACATAGCCGTTCAAAATATTGACAAGGAGCTATTGCCCCGAGAATTTGGGAAAAAGATAAAAAGAAAGGGAAATACTAAAGGTAAAGAGAAAATAAAGATTAAGGACAGAAACGGGAAATGAATCGAAGATGAACTCGAGATTGAAAAATTGTTCAGGGAACACTAGAAAGGAGTGTTCAACATCGGCGAAGAGGAAAACGAAAACTACGATATAGACTTCGAAAACCAAATAATTGACGAACTAAATGGACGGATTGAGAGGACTTTTCCATATAACTACGTAAAAGAGGAACCGTATGCGAACGATGGATTTAACGCCAAAATCACAATCGAGGAATTAAAGAATATCATCTCAAATTTTAAACAAAAGGCTCCTGGAAAATCGGGCCTCACCAGAAAAAAAATCTATATAGAAGCACCGGATAATATACTCGAAGGGATAAGGAACGTGTTTAACGACTGTATAAACACGGGATACTTACCCGATGAGTTAAAGATAGCCATAATGATATTCATACCCAAGCCGGGAAAACCGCCTTCGGAGGTCGAAAACTTCAGACCTATATCACTTCTTGACTTCATCGGGAAGGTGTTGGAAAAAAATCCTGAATACAAGGTTTTAATGAATATCTCACAGAAAACAACCTCTGGAACAATCAACAATTTGGTTTCAGAAAGAACATGGATACGGAGATGGCCCTCAGCGTGATTACAGAAAAAAATAAGCAAAATGTAAGGAGAGAAATGCAGTATCGACATTGTATGCCCGGCAAAGTGGCATACAACATAAAATTCTAAATCTGGAAATGAACAACTATTTGGAAAGAATCTTATGCGACTACGTCATGGAAAGATATGCATACGTAGACACAGAGAATTACCAAGATGAAAGATTCAAGCTTAATGCGGGCCTCGCTCAGGGAGGGTGCTTAAGTCCTTCGCTATACTCAGTGTATATCTCGGACATTCCCCCACCCAGGAATGAGGGTTGTGTGAACATACAATACGCAGATGATTTCACTCAATTCATTCCCTGTGCTTATCGGAACCCTCAGATGCAGGCCAGAGTAGCGGCAATAGAAATAGAAAATCTAAACAAGCGTGAGCGCAAATGGAAAATTAAAACGAATAAAGATAAATTTAAAATTATACCTATGTACAGCAAGAAAACTATCCGACGTTTACGTAGATGGAGAGCGATACAGGTATAACGGTGAAGGCAAGATTTTAGGCCTAACAATTACCAAAAATGGTTGCAAGAAACATGTGACCGAAAGAATAAAAAAAAGCACGAGGCATGCTAACTCTATTCTACAGATTAATAAATCTAAACATGAAAAATAAGAAAAAGATCTACCAGGCCATGATACAGCCTACTTTGATATATCCAGCAATTGCCATGTATACGGTTTCAAAAAGCAATCTAATAAGAATCCAACGTAGACAAAATAAGGCAGTATACATAATTACGAACACGCGACGATTAGAGAGGAAAAAACAAAGAGACTTGCAGATCGAAGCGAAAATAAAACCATTAAACAAAATAATTGACAAAAGAGCCAAAAATATCATAGAAAAAACACAAGAAGAAATAGGAGAGGAACTAAATAATCAAATAGCAGGAGGGGCAGGATGGAGACAACATATGCTGTTTCCTAGTGTTAAAAACAAAGCGGAGCAAATGGAAGAGGAGGAGATTTACGTGTAAACCAAATAAGGAAACCCGATTGTGACCAAAATTTCTCGAATAATGACAAACTCACCGGATTGGACTTGATACCCAAAAGGAATGACAAAACTAACCAAAAAGTGCAAATGAACGAAAAAGGAAAAACCACATGATAAAGAAGAGAAAAATAAACAAATAAATAACCAAGGAACATGAGCCCACACAACAAATACAGATACGAGAATTATGCTAGAAAAAAAGGAACTCGAGTTATTAACATAGCAGAAAAACAAATAACGCTAAGAACGGTTTGAACGCCTATCCCATACACACATAACATAATAACTAAACAACCACAGAAATAAACAAACAGACACACTTTCACTCTAACTTATTTCGAACTTAACTCTAAAATTAGTTTATAGTAGAGAGGTTAGCGTGACCTCTACGAAAGTAGTGAAAAGTAGAGTGAATATAAGGCGAAGTAAGGTATAGTAAAAGTAACTAAGATATGTTAATTATGATGTGGTAAAGTAACTATGATGGACTGTAAATTGGGATCTGCAATAAGAGAAGTAACCAGAATTAGGACCTACTCTCGTATGGCAGTTTGCAGAGACTAAGTGTGAGAGGACGAGGAATTAAACCAAGTATGATTTGTTTTGAGTTAAATGATTAAATGGAAAAGGAGTGATTACCGACCTTTATGCTGAGAATGGAGAGAAACGAATGAGGAATATTGGTGTTCAATCTGGTTGAGCTGAAAGCGTGTTAGTTTGTATGTTTAACTAAAGTAAGTGTTGCCGAAAGAATGTATCTTAGCCAATGATTTTTGGATGGCAATTATATATGTATTACAAAATATTTGACATTTTGGATTGATTGAAGTGGGAAACAATCTATTTGGTGAATTGACAAAAGTACATTTTCCTACCTAATTCGAGCATACGGAGTTCAAATCTGAAATCAGATTCTCTCTAAATGCTACAGATTTTTCGTAATATCAATAACTAATATTATACAATAATTTTCATTTTATCACGCCTATCATCATGCCCTGAAATATTTTTGAATCATCCTTTTGCGTTATTTATAGTAAAGCTGGTTCTTTTACACAAACATTTTATTGCATATGAGAAGAAACTTGAATTACACATTAGGATTATAAATACTGTAATCAAATAGATGCTAATTTATTAATGACCGTACATCAGGCTGGATGACCTCTTCTTGATTTCAATCGGGCAAATATTTACGTTTGTAACTCTTTCTCTTGTAAGTCTTCTCTGGCTGATCTCTTCTAATCGTCCAGCAGTAGTCCGCCCTCACGCGTGTCTATCCTGATGGAAACGTGCTCCTTGTTCGTCTCTCACGGCTCCCAGATTCTCTGGGAATCGGTCGAGGCGACTATTTAGGAAATGCACCTTCACACTCATGTTACATCCCAGATTACGATATGCTAAAAGCATATTAGTAACCAGATCCTCGTAGCTACGCGCTTTTTTGTTTCCCAAGAAGTTACGAACAACGGCAGAAAATGAGAGTCAGGCTGCCTTCTCTTTTTCATTCAGGGTGTTCACGAATCTAGAATCACTCAGAAGTCTTCGGATTTGGGGACCATCAAATACTCCTGCTTTTATTTTTTCGTATGATAAAGCAGGAAACGCCGATACTACGTACTGCAAACAATCATTGTCGGTGCTAAACGCCTTGACATACTGCTTCATCAACTCCAGTTTGAGATGAAGTGGAGGGAAAACCATCTTCTCTCAACTTACGATTGTCTCATTAACAATGTTTGGCATTCCTGCTTCCAAAGTTTCCCGAACTGGCCAATCTCACGGGCTCGACTGTCCCACATGCAGATATAGCATGGAAACTTTGTATATCCTTTTTGCTGGCCAAGGAGGAAGTTGACCATCTTAAGGTCTACACATATGATCCAATTGTGTTCATGGTACTTAAGTAAATCCATGACCATTCTTATGTCATCGTGAGTTTCTCGCAGATGGACAGAGTGACCGAGAGGAACTGCACCAAAGCCATTGCCATTATGCAAAAGGACACACTTGAAACTACGCTTGGAGCTATCCAAAACAGTCTCCACTCAGCAGGGCTATAGGTGTCAAGTCACAACTCGGTAAACAGACCAGGAACATCGTGGCAGTATACAAATTGTTTGTTATCAGAGAAATACTTAACAAATGTACTCTCCCTTGTTCGGTAATATGATACTCGTACTGACCTGTCAAGCATATGTCTTTCACTCAACCTGGAGGCTAAAAGTTCTGCAGCTCTCTTGGAGAACGCCAAATCACGTATCAAGTCATTCAAATAACTGTTCAGCATCTGATGATTAATCGGCAGACTCTGAATCCATTCCGTGGACGTCCATATCAGGTACATCATTTTCATCCTCGGAGGAAGCATATCCACTGAAAATCGGAACTGGTAAAGACTCAGAATGAGGTACTGGCCGGATCGCCGAGGGAATGTTGGGGTAATCGATCTTGTGCCGATTTTTCTTGCTAATCCCTTTAGTATTCACCAGACAGAAATAACAGTCCGATACATGATCCTTTGGCTCTCGCCACACCATGAGGATTCCAAAAGGAAGACCATTTCTCTTTCCTTTCGTCCTCTCACGAAGATGTTTCACACAACTATGGCAAACAGCATGTGGGGCCTACTTCTTATCTTGATCGCCAAGGGGAACATCAAAATATGCCTTATAAGTGCGGATCACAAATTTTGATATATTGCGCCTTTGAAGAATTAGCATGTAATAGCCACATATGTAGCAAAAGGGGTCTGGATCATTAACGCAATTTCCTCTTGACGAATCCATCACTCTAACATGAGACCTGAAAAAAAAACAATAATGTCAATATTTTGCACAATAACACTTATTACTATCTTACTACTATGTACTATGGAGTATTTGCTTTCTACAAGCACCCTCTCTGTGCGTCCGGAGGGCAATTTTCGGGGAACGAGAAAATAGAAATTACAGAATAACTATAGCATTGAGGTAAAAATGGATTATATATTTGAAATCAGCATGAAAAGACGAATTAAAATTGGTAGATAAATCTAAGTCACCAGAAAATGTGATTAAAATTGTTCCCTTGTGTTATTTATACATAACTAAGTTGAGATTTTACATAAGATTTAATAGAAATTGTAGAAATTAAATGGGAAAATAAATGGATAATTTTACATGAAATTTAAAAAGGAAAGTATGCTAATGGAATATTGATACGTAATATTTTATAGAAATGCCAGAGGGCATTGCTATAGGACTATGCACAGCGGCTTAAGTTCGCATGTCAGATAGAAGAAATTTTTGAGGCAAATGAAAACCTCCTTTTGTTAATTAATGAGTGATGAGCTTATTTTCCTCTCAATGGCATAGTGAATCAATAGAATTGTCGTTATTGGGCTGTTGAAAAACCGAGAGAACTGCATGAAAGACCACTGCACAGCCCAAAAGTGACTGTTTATTGTGCTGTTGGAAAAGCTGGCGTCATAGGTCCTTACTTTTCTAAAACGAAACCTGTTCGTAGGAACAGGTCTGTCCAAAAATTTAACTCTGTGGATTGCTAATTATAATTCATTTCTGCCAAATATAAGCGTGAACTTAATTACATCATAAATATTATTTCTTTACATTGTCACTATAAATTTCCTGTTAACATAATCTCCATTTTTCACGTGAACACATTTGTCCAATCTAATGTTATATACATGCAAAAATCTTTCTCAATATATAATCTTTCTTCTTAAATGATTAATATTCTCCTCCTATTTTCTCTATCCAAATCTATCTTGGTGTCTCATTCTTAATATACTTAATCTTGTCGCCAGGCGATAGTTGTATTTAATTTTATTTTAATTTATATATATATATATATATATATATATATATATATATATATATATATATATATATATACATATACATATATATATATATATATATATATATATATATATATATATATATATATAAATATATATATATATATATATATATATATATATATATATATATATATATATATATATATATATATATATATATATATATATATATATATACACAGTATTTTCCAAACTGATAAGTATTAAATAGACAAAATTACATCTCATCTAGTACAACATATATTCAAAGTTTATTTATACTTTATCTCCTGTTTTCAATAAATAGTTTTATTCTTTTTATCCCTTCTCGCCTCATTATTTCACCTGACCTCTATTCTGGTCCGTGCGTGTGTTTTCTTATAGAAATTTACCTTCTTTCTTTCTTCATTTTATCATAATAATACAGAAAGGTATTGTGATATCTCAATTAGATTTCAGCAATAAGAACGATGTTAAATTGGTTTATAACGGAGATAGTCGATTAGTTCAATATATGATTATGGCAAGCTACAAAATTCGCGTTTTATTAACACTTTTAATTCCAAGTTCTCGCTCAACTTAGCGTCCATCTTGAACCGAGGTCCCTAAGAACAATTTGCCTCAACAAAAGTGCATGTTTTTTTTTTTAAATCAAAGGAAGTCTTCTACATCCCTGTAAATTCCTTTCCATTTTTTATATAACTCCTCATTACTAATTCTTATTATCACTTACTATATTTTTTTTCATTCCTCATCTTTCCTTTATGATTTTTCCTTACTTTTTTCATAACCGTTCAGAACAATGATAAGAACACATAATACCATGCATAGAAAAAATATGATCACGACGATTACACAAACTGTTGCCATCATCACGCCTACCGTGACAAAAGCCCAAAATTGCCTTACACCTTGAACAATATGCAACGTTTTATCACCAACAATCATACATCCATCAGCTTACGTTCATGAAGTACGTTGTTGGAGCACAAACCTTCCCATCCCCCCCCCAAAGAAAAAAAATTATATGGCACAAATCCAATCACATAGTTGCAATTGTACGATAACATTATGAATCCTTACACACTCATAGATCAAGAGTGGATAATTTCATTGCCCAGAATGAACCCATTATAAATCCTCACGGCCTCATAGATCAAGAGTGGATAATGTCCATTGCACAGAATAAACCAATTATGAATCCTCACTACCTCCTAGATCAAGAGTGGATAATTTCCAGTTTACAGAATGAACCCTTTATGAATCCTCACACCCTCATAGATCAAGAGTGGAGAATGTCCATTGAACATAATGAATCCATTATGAGTGCTCACGCCCTCATAGATCAAGAGTGGATAATGTCTATTGTACAGAATGAAGCCATTATGAATCCTCACTCTCTCATGGATCAAGAGTGGATAATGTCCATTGTACAGAATAAGGCCATTATGAATCTTTACATGCTCATAGATCTAGAGTTGATAATACCATTGCACAGAATGAACCCATTATGGATGTTCACGCCTTCATAGATCAAGAGTGAATAATGTCCATTGTACAGAATGAATCCACTATGAATCCTCACGGACTCATAGATCAAGAGTGGATAATGTCAATTGCACAGAACGAACCCATTATGAATCCTCAAGCCCTCATAGATCAAGTGTGGATAATGTCATAGATTAAAAAATAGATAATGTCCATTGTACATAATTTACCCATTATGAATCATCGCGCGCTCATAGATCAAGAGTGGACAAGGTCTATTGCACAAAATAAATCCATTATGAATCCTCAAGCCGTCAAAGATCAAGCGTGGATAATGTCAATTGTACAGAATGAACCCATTATGAATCCACACGCCCTCATCGATCAAGAGTGGATAATGTCCTGTTACAGAATGAAGACATTATGAATCCTCACGGCCTCATAGATCAAATCAAGCGTGGATAATGTTTATTATACAGAATGAACCCATTATGAATCCACACGCCATCATTGATCAAGAGTGAACGTTTTATGAATCATCACGCCCTCATAGATCAAGAATAAATAATGTCCATTGTACAGAATTAACTCATTATGAATCTTCACACCTTCATAGATAAAAAATGGATAATGTCCATTGTACAGAATTTACTCATTAAGAGTGGATAATGTCCATGGCATCGAATGAACTCATTACGAATTTTCACGCCCTCATAGATCAAGAGTGGCTAATGTCTATTGCACAGAATGAACCCATTATGAATCCTCACGCTGTCATAGATCAAGAGTGGATAATGTCCATTGCACAGACCGAACCTATTACGAATCCTCACGCGCTCATAGGTCAAGAGTGGATAATGTCCATTGTACATAATGAACCCATTATGAATCCTCACGCTCTCATAAATCAAGAGTGGATAACGTTCATTGTATAGAATGAAGCCATTATAAATCCTCACGCTCTCATAGATCAAGAGTAGATAATGTCCATTGCACAGAATGAACCCATTAGGAATCCTCACGTCATCGTAGATCAAGAGTGGATAATGTCCATTGCATAGAATGAACCCATTATGAATCTTCCCGCCCTCATAGATCAGGAGTAGATAATGTCCATTGTACATAACGAACCCATTATGAATCCTCACGCTCTTATAGATCAAGAGTGGATAACGTCCATTGTATAGAATGAAGCCATTATAAATCCTCACGCCCTCATAGATCAAGAGTGGATAATGTCCATTGCACAGAATGAACCCATTATGAATCCTGACGTCAGCGTAGATCAAGAGTGGATAATGTCCATTGCATAGACTGAACCCATTATGAATCTTCATGCTCTCATAGATCAAGAGTGGATGATGCCAAATGTACAGAATAAACGCATTATGAATCCACACACCATCATAGATCAAGAGTGGATAATGTCCTTTGTACCAAATGAACCCATTATGAATCTTCTCGCCCTCATTGATCAAGAGTGGATAATCTCCATTGTACAGAATGAACGTTTTATGAATCATCACGCCCTCATAGATCAAGAAAAAGTAATGTCCATTGTACAAAATGAACTCATTATAAATCTCACGTCCTCATAGATCAAGAGTGGATAATGACTATTGTAAAGAATGAAGCCATTATGAATCCTCACACCCTACTAGATCAAGAGTAGATAATGTCCATTACACAGAATGAATTCATTATGAATCTTCACGCCCTCATAGATCAAGAGTGGATAATGTCCATTGCACAGAATGAACCTATTATGAATCCTCACGCCCTAATAGATCAATAGTGGATAATGTCCATTGTACATAATCAAGACATTATGATTTCTCTGCCCTCATAGATCGAGAGTGGATAATGTCTATTGCACATACCAAACCCATTATGAATCCTCACGCTTTCATAGATCAAGAGTGGATAATGTCCATTGTACAGAATGAACCCATTACGAATCCTCACGCTCTCATATATCAAGAGTAGATAATATCCATTGTATAGAATGAAGCCATTATAAATCTTCACGCTCTCATATATTAAGAGTGGATAAGGTCCATTGTACAGAATTAACCCATTATAAATCCTCACGCTCTCATAGATCAAGAGTGGATAATGTCCATTGCACAGAATGAACCCATTAAGTATCATCCCGCCCTCAGTGATCAAGAGTGGATAATGTGCATTGCACAGAATTAACCCATTTTGAATCCTCACGTCATTGTAGATCAAGAGTGGATAATGTCCATTGCATAGAATGAACCCATTATGAATCTTCATGCTCTCATAGATCAAGAGTGGATAATGCCAAATGTACAGAATAAACGCATTATGAATCCACACACCGTCATAGATCAAGAGTGGATAATGTCCTTTGCACCAAATGGACCCATTATGAATCTTCTCGCCCTCATTGATCAAGAGTGGATAATCTCCATTGTACAGAATGAACGTTTTATGAATCATCACGCCCTCATAGATGAAGAAAAAATAATGTCCATTTCACAGAATGAACTCATTATAAATCTCACGTCCTCGTATATCAAGAGTGGATAATGATTATTGCAAAGAATGAAGCCATTATGAATCCTCACGTCCTCCTAGATCAAGAGTAGATAATGTCCATTACACAGAATGAATTCATTATGAATCTTCACGCCCTCATAGATCAAGAGTGGATAATGTCCATTGCACAGAATGAACTTATTATGAATCCTCACGCCCTAATAGATCAATAGTGGATAATGTCCATTGTACATAATGAAGACATTATGATTCCTCCGCCCTCATAGATCAAGAGTGGATAATGTCCATTGCACAGACCAAACCCATTATGAATCCTCACGCTCTTATAGATCAAGAGTGGATAATGTCCATTGTACAGAATGAACCCATTACGAATCCTCACACTCTCATATATCAAGAGTAGATAATATCTATTGTATAGAATGAAGCCATTATAAATCCTCACGCTCTCATATATCAAGAGTGGATAATGTCCATTGTACAGAATTAACCCATTATAAATCCTAACGCTCTCATAGATCAAGAGTGGATAATGTCCATTGCACAGAATGAACCCATTAAGTATCATCCTGCCCTCAGAGATCAAGAGTGAATAATGTCCATTGTACAGAATTAACCCATTTTGAATCCTCACGCTCTCATAGATCAAGAGTAGATAATGTCCATTGTATAGAATGAAGCCATTATAAATCCTCACGCTCTCATAGATCAAGAGTGCATAATGTCCATTGTACACAATGAACCCATTATAAATCATCACGCTTTCATAGATCAATAGTAGATAATGTCCATTGCACAGAATGAACCCATATGTAGATAATTGTTTTTTTCGTGACATTCTGCTTGATAGTGGGAGGATTGGCGCATGGTGGAGATGAAGGAGGCTTTTGAGAGGTCACAGGTAGAAGATTTGCCGGAATTACTCAATGCCCAGCAATGGGTGATCAGCTCCCCACGCACGCATTTCGTGGAGCATTTCAAGGAATTCATCAGGGCTAAGGGTGCTCATTCTTTACTTTTCTGTCTCACTCCCCACTGAACATTTCATACGTGGGATACCAGAAAATATTAGGCTTTAAATCTTAATGTATTCCTCAAATAATGTGGAGCAGATAGCCAAGGCATTAGAAGAGCTTTTCAATAACCCTTATTTTAAGTGGGGAACGGTACCAAATAACCGTTCGGGTACCGACGGAGTTTTCCGGCAACGGAACGGAATGTAGCGGGTTTTCAGCCCCACCCCGGCCGACGGACTTTATTGGAGATGATTGAAAATTATATCCGTTAACTGAAACTGCGCCAGGGAACACACCGGGATCACGGCCATGAGCCTGAAGGGCGGAACGACAGGCGCCGTTCATCCTACGTGGAATTCCAATACAAGAGGTGAGGTGAGCATACTTTTTCTCATCCTTCTTTCGCCTATGCTTACCCGCCTAAATTTCCTCACTATCAACCAAACAGTCTATTATGGTACCATGAAAATATGATAATAACGCTAGTTTACGAGCTACCAACGGCAGCAGGGCAGCTGTTTTTATAACATACCTGGACTACATCTAATGTTTTCCCATGCCTCCGACAGCATCCATTTACACAGCTGAACTAAGAGCCAACCTTGAGTCCCTCCACCTCATTTAGACCTTTCCAAACAACCATTGCGTCATCCAATCGGACTCGAGAGGTGCTCTAATGACGATTCAGCAATAGACCCTCCCCTTTTCATCGTTTGTTTTATATCCCAATCAGTCAATTTCCTCCAAACATCCAGGAAGAAAACAATCCTGTTCTGCTGGCTCTTGCCTCACGTCCGAATTACGGGAAACAAAGCAACTGATTTGTAGGCGAAAGCCTCGATCTTTCAACCCCATCTCAACCTCGTGCTCTCCTAATATCAGACCCTACCCACCCAGTTTACCATGTCCACACCTGCTTGCCATCTGGCAGAATCAATAGGGTAGCTTCCATTATAGTAATCTCGACAATATTAAATCACGAAAGCCCGAGATGTCGCGCTTCCTCCTTCCTCATTTCACGCCACTAAGAAGCTATTAAGCACTGGACACTCAAGGTTGACCCATGGCCACCTTATGCCTAGTTCACTAGCACTCAATGCAAACCTGCCACATTTATAACACAGGCCTGCGTTTGAAAAAATTTTAGGTTTCCCAGGATTTCTTTGTGGTTTCTTAATGAATCCAACCTCCTGAGCTCAAAAATGAATGTATATTTGTTCAATCAGGTCAGATTTTCTCAGTACAGCATACACCATTTTCATTTTTTCTGAATTTAAAAAAAAACAAACTTTCTCTATCTAATAATGCATTATTACTGTTATATCATATAAACAGGAATACACGTATGTAAACTATAATTCTTTTAATAAACAAAAAATAAAAGACTGCAACATAATAAAGAAAATAATTATAATTTCGAAGAACAGACGCCCTTGACGATTTTCGTTTGTGCCTGTCATCTGGTGCATCACGCTTCAAACACCAACAGTAGTCAGCAAGCATGTTTCCGTTCCATTTACACTGGTACCTGGATTCCATTGTTTTTATATCCTGGTGGAATCTTTGCCCCTTTTCTTTACTGTAATCCCCGCAGTTGTCGGGAAAATAATCCAGATGGGACTGTAAAAAGTGTATCTTTATAGACATTCGTGCTCCCAAATGTTTGAGACTTGTTAAGAGCTGATTGACCAGGGCAACATATTCTTCTAGGCTTCTTTTATTGCCTAGAAAATTGTTAACTAGAACTTTGAAAGCTTTCCAGGCATATTTTTCTATGTCCTTCATTGATGCATCAAATTGCTGATCAAGTTCCTGATTTGAAGTCCATCAAAAATTCCCCCATGGAGCTTAGCGTCACTGATTTGTGGAAATTTTTGAAGAAGAAATTTAAAAGCTTGGCCTACTTTATTAAGGGTTTTTACATAATTTTTCATTATGCCAAGCTTTATATGCAGTGGAGGGAGGAGTATTTTTTGAGGAGGCACTAAAGGTTGAGCTATCACATTGTTTGATCTAATTCTAAATGCTTCTCGTGGAGGCCAAACCTTCTTCTCATAGTGCATACTATCTGCACGACTGTCCCATAAACATAGGAAACAGGGATGCTTCGTGTAGCCTGTTTGCGTCCCAAGCGTAAGCGACACTACCTGAAAAAAAATTTAGCACGGTATGTAAATTCAGTGTAATATTTCTAAAAACAAATTCAAAGTAATATTTCTTAAAACAATAAGAATATGAATATGTACTGAAAAATCCTGTATGCTGATGCATTAAATCATCGTATTGGAACTAATTGGATATATGTACATCTTATTTTGAGTTTATTGAGTTGTGTTGTATACCTTCTCAATTAGGATAAGTTCCCCATTAACCCAATAGGATGCATTAACCTATAGGGACACACTTCAACAAAAAATATAACTTAAAAATGACTCATGATTTTCAGATTTGCATTCTTGTAAAATGTAAGTTGACCAAAAGGTGTATACAAGTATTAACAATTAAAAATGAAAATGTCAATATCAAAGAGCTTAGAAATGCCAAGTGTAAAATGATCTTACCTTTAAGTCACCAAATATCCTCCACTTATAGCTAGAGTAATTTATTGCATCCAGCAATTTTTTCATATTTTCATAACTTTCAGTAAGTTGGATTGAATGGTCTATAGGAACGGAAGCTATCTTGTTACCAATATTCAGTAACAGCTTTTAAACTTCTACTGGAGGAATCTATGAACAGTCTCCATTCTAATGGGTTGTAGGGAATTCCAAGGGCCTCAACAAGTCCTTTAATATTGGCGCAGTATACTAAAGAGCTGGAAGAATGCTGTAAAAAAATAGCTTCGAAACTCTTGTTCTCTATTTCTGTACCCCCCCTAAATGTTGTTTCTTAAGCGAGAAGATTACTTTCACGAAGTCGAGAGCCAAGAAGTTTTGTATTCGCCTTTGAAACGCCCAGATCCCTGGTCAGTTCATTTAAATGAACTTGAGTGAATGGTCTTGCGACTATATCATGTGTGGAAACCTGATAAGACTCAGATGTATCATAATCTTGGTCAACTTCCATATTAATCTCTTCATGTACCTCTATATGTTCAGGGGGAGAAGGTATAGGAATTCCTGGGCCATGGGGCAGGGGTTTGATGGCAGAAGGAACATCCGGATATGTTACACTATGTTTATTCTTCTTATTTATACCTGTGGAAAATATAATTGCATATTACATAAAGGAATTGATTTGGAGTTGCAGATAGTACATAAATGTTTAGTAAAGGATATGTTCATGCTGAAGTGAACTATGTTAGTTTTTAATTTTATGCTAAGTCTTTGCATAATAATGACATTTTCAGGAGCCAGTATAATACAGAAAGCTCAAATACTTGATACAATGCTCACCTTTAAGATTTGTCATGCAAAAATAGCAGTCCGTAGTGTGGTCCTTGCCATCTCTCCACACCATGGGAACACCAAAAGAGAGGGACTTCTGTTCGCCCTGACTCCAGCGTCTTAAACTTATGTAGCATCCCTTGCAGCAGATATGTGGTGCAAAACTGTTATCTTGATCTCTTAGCCTTACTCCAAAATATGCATGATACAAAGATTTAATTACAGGAGGGATTGTACTTTGCTGCTCGGGAAAAGTCACTTGGCCGCAAACATAGCAAAATCTGTCGGAGCTATTCTTACATTTTCTGTTCATTTTTAACTCAACCACTATTATTATTATTATTCTTATTATTATAATGCTAAGCAATTTTTAACCTGCAAAATATAAACCTATTTGCATAATTACTTAAAATGTACACAAAATTTACTGCGAATAGAGCAGTGCAAAAACTATTGAAATTTGATGTAATATAGGAGATGTATAAACTATAAAATTATTATCACCCCCTGTATCGCAAAAACTGGAGGTGATAGAGAAAAACGGATGACAAATTCAGATTTAGGGGGTCAATTTTATTAAGAAACACTATAGAAAACCTAAGGTACATTTTTGACGCAGACCAGTGTAATCGATTACTAGACTAATAAATTATAGAAATTAGCAAAACAGAACATACTCCATGCAATTAATTAAAAATGCAATGGCGAACAAGACTTAATTATGGGTTGCTCTATCATCTCTGAATCCTAGAAACCTAAATATATATCTCCATTATCCCGATATCTTGATGGAATATTTCTCTATCTTATTTCCTGATATAGTCTAAAGTACTCCCCCCAAAATCAATATGCCTCTGCAAATAGGGCTTCTTAAGTGACATATGGCAACCCATGAGCAGCCGATGAGATTTGACATCAAATCTTTGTAAGTGTCTGCTTCTTGATTGCGAAGAAATCCATAAAAATATTTCGAAAAGAACAACACAAAGCATTCTTTTTCTTGGCAGTCATTTTGTCTTCAAGATTCTGGGAACTTGGCATCTTTTTGACTTGTGGTTCCACAAAGATACCTGTCATGACATTTGGATCAGAAAGTCGGGAAAACATCCTAGATATTAAAAAACTTTATTTCAAAGTTTTAAGCTTTCACAATTTGCTTTGAGACCTAGCTCACTTCGTAGAGGCGGTTGCAGGACGTGTTCAGCATGGACAATTGGTTCGTTTATCACAGTTTAACTCTCCTTTTGCCATACCGTCTTACATCCTTACAACTGTCGATGGTACGCTGAGACTATTGATAAAATTCGAATAAGAACGTCACATATCTATCGTACGATTATGAACTAAGACAGTGTTACATAGTGTAATGTTATTGGATTACTTTGCTAATGAGGTTACATAATACGTGTTAAAGTCATTGTTATATAGTGTAATGTTATTGGGCTACTTTGATACTGACGGTACAGAAACACTTGTTAAAATCATTGCTACACAATGTAATGTTATAGGATTACTTCCTACCGATGGTGTAGAAACCTTTGTTAAATTCACTGTTACATAGTGTAATGTTTTGAGTTACTTTGCTACTGATGGTATAGGTACACTTGTTCAAATTAGCTGCATAGTGAAATGATTTGAGGTAGTTTGTTTATTGCTACTAATGGTACATATACACTTGTTAAAACTATTGTTACATAGTGTAATGTTACTAGGTTACTTTGCTAGTGATAGTACAGAAACTCATGGTGAAATCATTGTTACCATGGTTGATATTATTGGTTACTTTGCTACTAATAGTACAGAAATACTTGTTAAAATCATGATTACATATTGTAATGTTATTGAGTTATTTCGCTACTGATGTTGCAGAAAGATTTGTTAAATTCACAGTTACAGTGTATAATGTTTTAGGTTACTTTGCCACTGATGTTACAGAAACACTTGTTAAAAATTAGTTTTCATAGTGAGGGGCTGTGCTGTTTAAGAGGAACGGCAAATTCTACGAGCACCTTTGGGGGCACAAAAGCGAGGTACACCTTTGACTATAAATATGGTGAAGAAATTGGTTGGTTTCAAAAATGTTTTGAAATAGCCCTCACAAAGCCAAGACCTAAACTTCATGGAAAATATGTATGTAGAATGAACTATCGCAAACTTTTAACAGCTGCAATTCCTGATTAACGTCATTAAAAAAATATAGTTATTATTTTTCCATGTTTATGTACAGTAAACATTTCTCATGTACTCAATTTTTAAGGTTACTGAAATAATTGCTTTCGTGGTCCGGAAGACTGGATTTTTGCACTACCATATGAATGAATAGACAACCTTTATTATATTAATAAAGGTAATCTAATTATTAATTGAGTAAAAAAAATTAGCTTACACCTGGATTCGAAAACGCGACCTCACACGAGCGAAGAGAGAGCGTTGCCACTGAACCACGATGGACAAAGGAAGAGCAACTTGTAATTGGTTAGGAGTTATAGACTACCATCCACTCTGCTCATTTGGCGGTCATTCTTAGCACGTCCTTTGGTTTCAAATGTCGAATATTATTGGTAACTGATCCAACGGAGTGACCTGCCAAGGATCGTGTGTTATCTCACTCTCAACGGCATTGATAAACTCAGGGATCGAGTAAATAATTAAACGTGTACTTCAACTCCTACTCCAAACTAAACTGGTCTTGGTTGATATTAACTTTTGGTTAATATTTAGAAAACCGTAATCGCTTAAAAACAAATTCGATCACTCTTATTGTGTAAAGCACATTTTTGAGAATCCATCTATATAGAAGTTATCGAGTGATCGATGTTACTATTAATATAATAACAGTTTGAATTTCAATATTTTTCTCTTCTTTAATTATGACAACGTCACAGGGGAGAAGTATTTTTGCAAAAAAATTGGTATAGTGACATCACATTATAGTGACGTCCAATTTGCTTTCTGTTTTGGATTGGAAAGCTTTGCCTTCTGACTTGTAGTGGATGTGAATTATATTTTGACCACCTTGTAAAAGAGGTTCATAGTGATCCTAATCGTGAATTGAAAGTTTCTCTTGAGGTTATTTATCTAAATCTGCTGCTCATTTATAGTGGCCGTAAGGCGAAATGCGACAACATCTGGCTTATTTTTTTTGCTTCTTTAGTAGTTTATACTACGAGTTAATTAAAAAAGGGGGAAAACCCCCCATCCAAAAAGTACAAAAGATCAGCATAGTTGTACAAACTGGTAATTTCAAACATGAAGGTTAGGTTAGGTTAGTCAGGTTATTTTTTTCTTGAACTATTTTTTGTGCTTTTGTTCAAATCTGTTCTTCATTTTTTATCGGCCGTAAGGCGAAATGCGAAATGCGGCAAAATCGAGGTTTACTCCGATTTCGACCCAAAAAAGGTATAAAACTGGTTTCCCGCATTTTGTCTTCTCACATCCAAGACAAAAAAAAATTGAACAAATCACCCCCAAAATGCTACCGGAAGAAGTAATAAAATGTACCCCAAAAAGTGATTACGGTAAAGTAAATAATAACCTAACTTTTTTTTTTTGTCGTGGTTCATCTTTGTGCCTACCCTTATGGGTATAAAGTGAAAGCCTAAGTTTGGAGTATTTCGTCGGAGACGCCATCGCTCCTTTTCAACACGAGGAAATCTTGAAAATTAAAAACAACGGAGCTCACACAAACAATACCAAGCACAAGTATCTTCTGGAAAATCACCATACTAATTTTCTTAATAGATTACCGTTATGACCCCAAAGTAAACTCTTCTACCTGATAGTCCTGAATCGATATGAAATATCTGAGAGAGTTCTTTTACACAAATATAAATATGTCTGCCCTTTCGACCTTTACTCATGTCACTCCAGTGTCCTGTTAAAATCTCAAAACAGCCTCGGGTTTCATTGCTGCAAGTTCTTGGAACCGAGACACTTATTGAAAAGGTCTTTTTTTTTTAGTTTAATTGAAATAAAACCATTAATAATCAATAAGTGTAAACAGGCGACGATCCATTGGGGGTGGGGAGGGCTGAAGCCCCCACCAAATTTCATACCTGTTTATATTTATATCTCAATTTTTTTAAAGCCATACTTGTATTCTGTTTTTCATAATATATATATATATATATATATATATATATATATATATATATATATATATATATATATATATATATATATATATATATATATATATATATATATAATATTATATATATAATATATAATATATATATATATATATATATATATATAAATATTATATATATAATATATATAATATATATATATATATATATATATATATATATATATATATATATATATATATATATATATATATATATATATATATATATATATATATATATATATATATATATATATATATATATATATATATATATATATATATATATATATATATATATATATATATATATATATATATATATATATATATATATATATATATATATATATATATATATATATATATATTTAAAGCATCGAGATCGAATGTATCTTATATGATACAGGAATAAAATGCAGGTAATTCTCAACAAATATTATCAAATTCGTATTATATCTTAGCTGACGTCCAAAAAATACAAGTCCGAATTTTCCGACGTGTGGAAAAAAATAAGATCTGAGAGAGTTGGTGCTCACTCCTTTATGAGATGCTGTTATTTGAGAACAGAGGTGTCTAAGATAACAATTACTAATGTTTAATGCCCTTTTTTCAGACTCCTCAGAGGGAGGAATTCAGGTCACCCCCCTCCCCACAAATTTTGATCCTAGATCCGCCACTAATGTAAAGCATCATTCATAATTATGTTAATTTTGATAGTAATGAACTTATTTAAAGCCCGATTATCTGGTTGGTGGCCAATATTTATTATATATGATTTTTAAAGTTGTCCTACTATAAACCATTTGCTCCGACCAGGTAAAACCACTTATACATATCCTAATTCCTGTATATGGTACGTCTCTTCGGCACAAATTGTTATGGTCCCTTGATGAAAGGGGGAGGATTGGGTCACGCCATAGGAAGGGAAAAATAATAATAGAACTTTCAAAATGTGCATTGACTTTGTGCGAGGGAGCTGCCATGGTAAGGGCTTTCCATTGGAAGTTAGCATTTAGAGATTTGATTGGGATGAGTTATTTAATAGATAACATCAGCATGGAAGACTAGTTCATATAGAAATATTGCAAACACAGGAAATATGGGTAGGATGCAATTCCTAACCCAAGATACTTTCTGCCCTTGCTCCGTCGCTTTTATATTTCTATTAATGATGCTATCTTCTAATAGTTATACTACATGTTTATAATCATTTATTGTTTTCCTTTCGGTCTTTTTGTTATTATTGCTAAAAATTTGGTGTTAAATGTCTAACCTAGGATAAAATAACATTTTATTTAAAATATTCAAGCATAATACACATCCAAGAAAGAAAATATTGTGTCCAAATTACCAATTCACAGACACAATATCGGACGGCATTATGGTATTAAAGGGATAGCACATTTGTTCATTAGTCACTTTTCAAATTCTTTCGTTCAAAATTCGCATTTTTTGCTTCTGTATATCATTTTATTACAAATTTTATGCCCTTTTTTATGGTATAATTATTTTTTTAGCAACATGACTAGAACATAGTGAAGATTATGATAATTCAAAATTGTATACATTAGTTAAAAAAAGTTTTTAGATATTTAAAGTTAATTTGTGAAAAAAACTACACCATTGATTTTTATATCATTTTATTGCAAATTTATGCACTCTTTATAATAAAGTATATATTTTGTTTTAGCAACATGACTAGAACATAGTGAAAATTATGATAATGCAAAATTTTATATATTCATGGAAATTCTCCGTAGATTTTTAAAGTTGATTTGTTGTGAACAAAACGCAAAACTATACCATGCGATTTTAAATATTGCTAAAAAAAAACTGCGCCTGAGAGCAGGTTTATATTTTTAGCATCATTCGAATATAGATTGAACTAAATTACAGAGCATGCAGAACACCATTACTATTCACTTAACGCCCTCTTTTCCAACTGAGAACAAAACCTATAGTTGACCTTGTCCGAAAAATATATGCTTTAGTCCACCATTAACACATATTTTCATGGAACTAAAGAAAACTGATTTCAAATGATAGCTAAATCATATGTGCATCATTTACTCTGAAATTGAGTTCGAATGCTTAAATTTGAGTAATTCTATAGCCATTTATATGATAATCAGGTTTCAAGGCGGGTGGTTCTGAAAGAACCCCCTGCATCTCAAAAAACGGCGCCGTAGGTTATTATGATATTGGCAGAAATAAAAGAGCTTTTAATGAGCTTTAATTTTATATATGATAATCTAACGTAGTAAAAGTTAAAAAAAATTAATGTGGTGTCCCCTTAAGAACCACTCTTTGATCCAATGAAAAGAAAAATGCTTTTAGAAATACCCTATCTAAATTTACAAAATAACTACATAAAAGAAAATTATTTTTATTATTTATTAATTTTAGGAACCCATCTAGATATAAAATAAAGAAATCACTTAGGAGAGTTATTGTATAATGAATATATTTTACATAAACTGAGTCAAGATTTAAATGGTTTGGATGCGGACCGGAGTCATGATGTTTGAGAAGTTGAGCTGTATCGGTCTTTCCGCCTTGGTCAGGGAACTTGTACCCGTAGTATTAACAATTTCATTTGCAGAACTCACTATCCACTGCTACTCATACAAAAACTTCCCTCTCTGACCTCTCATTGTAACCTACCTGCTTTTTGACCTCACTTCGTTCTACTCACCCAGTCAAAGCGTCAGTGAGTCTTTTGGTCTCAAACCTCTTAAATTACCCAACCAACCTAATAACTTACCAAGGACCTCGTGTTACCTGACTTGCAACAGCACTGGTCACTTGAGTGAGGTCTGAAAGTCCATCATCCTTGACTATTTAGAGGAGCGAAAGTGACTCCACCCCACCGCCTCCAATAAATTCTGATACTGGCTAATCAGTACACTGTTGTACACAAATTTTAACAGATTTCCTTCTTAGATCTGTATTCTAAAACCTGACGTTTAAATTTCAGTTGTTTTAATTGTTTTGACATAATTAAAATAATAACAATCTGCATTTTTATCATCCTCTTAGACGAAACTTCCTCTAAACTTCCCCCCAAAATAATTGTTTACTCTTGGTGAGAGATCCGCCAAATCCCTCAATCCACCAAAACAAAATCTATATTAAGAATGTGAAGGGATTTTGAAAGTCTTCGCACTCTCTATTGAGTTTGATTATAAGAAAGATCAGGCAATGGCTTCACCACTCCCCACGGGGGAGCTTGCGCTTCGCTACTAAGATGAAAATTTAAAATATAAAAAAGCAGCCATGGTTAAATTTTTTTAAATTTTCTGAACTTCACCAATTATGATATTTTTTAAAAAGGAACTCTAAACTAAATTTCCCCCCTTTCAAAAAATCGCGTTGCCTAAAATATAGAGTTATAGAAGATAAAATAAAAAAAGCAGCCTTGCTTAAATTTTAATAAATTTTCTGAACTTCACCAATTTTAATTCATTTTCTTTTAAAACATTATAAAGCATTGGATAATCATATTTTTGTGGGGGGGAGGGGAACTTAACCATTTTGTATTTTCAAACTAAAGAAATTCATAGAAATTACATTGATAAAAATTTAAAATATACTTACATAAGTCATAACCAAACTAAGATGAAATTATTATTCAAATTCTAAAAAGAAATCCCCTTCTTAAATTATAGAGTTAGTGAAGAAAGTGGCAAAGGCCTTACCACCGATCTTCACTCTTGGTAAGGCTTTCAAACTCATAAGGTTTACCACCGAGTTGCACCCGTGTACGGTTTTACCACTTATCTACACACTTGATATATTTTTAACACCGATCGGCCCTATTGTCGGGATATTACCACCGATAACTACTTTTGTTGGGTTTTACCACCGATGTTGACTATTAATACGACTTACCATCGATCTGAACACCTGATAAGAGTTTACCACTGATCTTCAATCTTGTTAGGGTTTTATCAATAATCTGCAATCCTGTTTGGGATTTACCACATATCTCCACTTTCTATAAGTTAATTACTAATCTTTAATCATGGTAAGGGTTTTACACCGATCTACAAAATTGCTGGGGGTTTACCACCGTTATCCACGGGTGATTAGAGTTTTGCTACCGATCTGCTTTCTGGGGGTGGGGTTACCACTCTTATTAGTTTTCTTTTAAACCGATCTCCACTCTAATTAGGGGGCGGGGGCTACCATCAATCTACATTCTTGATATTGTTTGCCTCTGAGCTTCACTCTTGCTGGGTTTTACCGCCAATCTCCACTTTTGATAGGATTTTTGCCGGCGCCCTGGGCAAGTAGATGTTCAGCGCTCTTTTTAAGTATAATTATAAAAAAAATCACAAGGACAAAAATACATAGAATAATAGAAATGAGTTTATTACCTAGGATGTTTTTTTAGCAATCAAGGAACAATAATATTTGGGAGGATCCATAATGGCTCGCCCCAGGCAATTGATCGTGTTGCCAGTACCTTGAACCGGTACTGATCTGCACTCACTAGGTGTGCTTTTTATTTCTCCGTGGAGAGCTAATGATTAACGTGGGATCCGAACCACGAGTACAGCGCAGGGTGGCAGAGGCCGGGAAGTAAATCCGAATCGGAACTCGCTCCAGCAACTAACCACACCTGTTGTGGCCTAACTTCACTATAATCGAGAGCGGTGTTTCCACTCGGCCAAGCCTCGAATGCTTAGATTTGTTTGTACCTATATTTTTACATTCGTTCTCTACGCTTTAATTGACCTACTTTTCATGTGACGGTATCATATTTCCCATTAAAACAAGTTTGGTAACACCCGTCCGCGCCTCTTTTCACCATTTCGCTATATTATATTCCACCCTCAGAGGAAGTGAAAAGCCATCAATTTTTGCTTCACACTTTAGGGCAGTTGATTTAAATTTTTCTCCGACAAGAAACTTTTCAACATACGAAAAGAACACTTTTAACCGTCTTAAATTAATCCAAAAAGGGCAGGCCGTGTTTAAGACAAGGTATTGAGTCATCGCCCTCTATACTTTACAATTCCACCCCTGAGTCTTATTCTTTAAGGCAAAAAAACAAAGCGTAAATAAAATGGAAAGGAAAATCTTTTTAATAAAGATAAACCGAAATATACCAGAGCGAGAATACATTAGATATTCCCTAAGATGAAGCTGCTTCGAAAGAATCCGATTTGGGAGATTAGAGGGGGAGGGAGAGAGAGATTTTTTCCCCTCAACAAATTACTCACGACCTTAGTTGTACATCTCAGTGGGTGACTAACTTAATGTGATCCCATGTCCAATGTAACTTAGTTGTGCATATCAACAGGGGACTAGTTTAATGTGGTCCCATATTAAATGTAACTTAGGTGTACATGTCAACAGGTGACTGACTTAATGTGGTCCCATATCCGATGAAACTTAGATGTACATGTCAACGGTAGACTAGTTTAATGTGGTCCGATATCCAATGTAACATACGTGTTCATGTCAACGAGTGACTAGTTTAATGGTGTCCGATATCCAATGTAGCATACGTGTTCATTTAACGGGCGACTAACTTAATGTGGACCCATATCAAATGTAACTTAGTTGCAAATGTCAACGGGTGACTAGTTTAATGTGGTCCCGTATCCAATTTAATTTAGATGTACATGTCAGCAGGTCAATAACTTAATGTGATCCAATATCCGATTAAACCAATTCTACATGCCAACAGGGGACTAGTTTAATGTAGTCTCATATCTAATGTAACTTAGTTGTAAATGACAACGGGTGACTACATTAATGTGATCCCATATCCAATGCAAATTAGGTGTACATGTCAAAGGATGACTAACTTAATGTGGTCCCATTTACAATGTAACTTAGGTGTACATGTCAGCGGCTAACTAACTTAATGTGGTCCAATATCCAATGTACCTTAGTTGTACATCTCAAAGAGTGACTAAGTTAATCTGATCCCATATTCAATATAACTTATGTGTCCGTGTCAACGGGTGACTAAGTTAATTTATCGTCCTATATCCAATGTAACTTAGGTGTACATGTCAACGGGTGACTAGTTTAATGTGGGCCAATATCCAATGTAACATACTTGTTCATGTCAACGGGTGACTAGTTTAATGTGGTCCCATTTCCACTGTAACTTGGGTGTACATGTCAACTGGTGGCTAACTTATTATGATCTCATATCCAATGTAACTTAGTTGTACATGTCAACGGGTGACTAGTTTAATGTGGTCCCATTTCCAATGTAACTTGGGTGTACATGCCAACTGGTGACTAACTTATTATGATCTCATATCCAATGTAACTTAGGTGTACATGTCAACGGGTGACAAAGTTAATGTGGTCTCATATCCAATGTAACCTAATTTCGACCATTGAGGGAAAGGGGAAAATATTTTCAAAATTTCCTTTATTTTGACTTAGATCCCAACGAGGATAGATGTGCCAGAATATTTTTTTTTAAATGTCCTTAAAAAAGTGAAGTTTGATGAATTAAAACTGCTTATAGTAAGTACTTCACTCAAGGAGCCAAAGGGGGAGACTACTCAGCAAAAAGTAGTTTCGCCCCTCCCAATTTCCGATCTAGCCCCACCCCGTGAAAATGGACATTCTCAAAACAGCCTTGTACGTTCGAACAATCCATCACCTATCACCGTTTTTGTGACCATACACACGTGTGTGCGGGCGTATAACTGCGTAAGACTGCGTGCGAGCGTAAGGTGGGGGTGTACGGCCCTATAAATAGGGGCTCCTTAGTGCCACCTCATCTGTTAATTGGGAGCGGCTGGCGGAGTCGGGCGGAGAATGAGAGTCCTTTATATCATCGCAGGTAGGTCATCGAGTCGGGTCGGGTCGGGTTTGGCCCCCAGAATCCGGCCACGCTTTCCATGAGTGTAACATCTCGTGTGTAAATATGTGTGTCGATCGACCCAGAGACTTTGCGTGTTAGTTTATGCGTAAGGAAAGAATTGAGAGACGAGAAGACCTATTTGAGTGGGCGCGGCTGATCTTTAAAAGGTATTTTTTAATGATTTGTTGGGAATGTATGGGATATAAATAGCCGAGGAGACCTCTTGGTGCACTAGGGACTAGTAGGACCTGCAGCTTTCCCGCGTTTGTCCACTCTGAGGACACATTTCAAACCTTTTCTCAGATCTAGAGGAGCGCTCTGTGAAGGTCTGTGACCTTGAATAGCGCTCTACCATAATGTTTATTATTATCACTATTATTATTGTTATCATTACTATTATCATAATATTATTATTAATTTAACTAAGCTAATTTAATTTTATCTGATTTTTACCCTCGAGTGGCACCGTTCGATGCGTATCTCAGCGATGACCTACCGTTTGACCTGGGATCCGAACCCCATATGGGAGCAAGAGCAAATTTCACCAGAATACCTGCTCCCATCCAGGGGATTATAATACTCAATGGTGCTTAGCTTCACTTATGGTGGGAAAGGGTCACTTAACCCCACGCAATTTTTTTAATTCTTGAGGAAAAGGAAACTCGTGTAATCCAACGAAGAACACTTGCCTAAGCAAATAATAAAGAGGAGGCAGACATAAGATCAAGAAAAAGTGACAAAAATCCTACAATAAGCTCTAGTTTTCCATGATGTATCCCTTAGACTGTGCCGATCAGGGTTCCCCCCCCCTCCCCAATTAAATTCACTTAGTTAAATTAAATCACAGAAATTTCATTAAAATTAAGATTAACACAAATATTTTTGTACTCAAACCTCGAAAAGTGGGACAATTAAGGGGAAAAGCACGTCCGACTTTTCCCGAAAATTCCTTTGTATTAGCCTAAGAAACAGCACCAAAACGTTTGTATGTATTAGCCTAAGAAACAGCACCAAAACGTTTGTATGTATTAGCCTAAGAAACAGCACCAAAAAGTTCGTATGTATTAGCCTAAGAAACAGCACCAAAACGTTCGTATGTATTAGCCAAAGAAACAGCACCAAAACGTTCGTATGTATTAGCCTAAGAAACAGCACCAAAACGTTCGTATGTATTAGCCAAAGAAACAGCACCAAAACGTTCGTATGTATTAGCCTAAGAAACAGCACCAAAACGTTCGTATGTATTAGCCTAAGAAACAGCACCAAAACGTTCGTATGTATTAGCCTAAGAAACAACACCAAAACGTTCGTATGTATTAGCCAAAGAAACAGCACCAAAACGTTCGTATGTATTAGCCTAAGAAACAACACCAAAAAGTTCGTATGTATTAGCCAAAGAAACAGCACCAAAACGTTCGTATGTATTAGCCTAAGAAATGTACCTTCCATACATTTGCTAGCGCAGTGACTCGACACTCTTTCATGCTTCGGCAAAATTCAAGATTTGCAGAACAAATGTTATATACCTTTTGAGGTTTCGAAGTGTGCGCTCTCCTCCCGTGTCCTTACCGGTGTCATCTCCCGTTTCCTCCACTGTCATGACCTCAGACAGAAACAGGCGCCGATAGCGTAACTTAGCAGAATAAATAACTTCTTGATCCATTGGTTGTATTATGGAGGTGGTGTTAGGAGGAAGAAAAAGGACACGAATCCTCTCATTTATAGCAACAAGTCTGTTCATGTCAGGATGGGCAGGGGCGTTACCCAAAAGCACAAGTGCTTGAATTGAAGTGCTTGGAAACTAACAATCCAACGTAGGTTTAAAGAAGGCATCACTAAAAATAAAGCTCGTAAACCAAGCATTCTTGCTGCTGTAGTAATGCACTGGTAAATTCGAATTGCAGTTCTTAAGGCATCTCGGCCTAGCGGATTTATCAACAACAAGAGTAAGGCGATGGCCCCCATCTGCATTCGCCCACCACAGGATAATTATTCTAGACTTATCAAGTTTGAGCCCCTTACCCTCCCCAACACAAGCATTAACTTGGGTGTTCTCAGGCAAATCAGGCCAGATCAAGCCTGATTTATCAAAAATGTAGACTTGAGAAAGCAAAAGGTTCTTTGAATCCAAGATGTTGCTTACAGTTTTGCGAAATTCATCGAGCTCTTCCGTCGGGGCATAAGCTGATTCACTTCCTTTACGAGCATTTTTTTTAGTCCAAATCGCTTCCTGAAGTGCCATAACCAACCATCTGAAGCCTGAAAAGTTTCAATGTTCATTTGCTTGGCCAAACGTACCGCAGCATCCTGTATATCGACACTACGTGCTCCAACACCAATGATCATATGTTGCTTCTTCTAACTTTGGCTTCTGACCAAACTTTATAAATTTCCTCATGATGTTCTGGCTTTTCACATCAGTAGTCTCACTCACAGTAGATGCATAAGATTTTATCTTTGTTTTGTTTGAAATCACTCTGAGAGTCTGCTTAGGGACACCATATTCAACTTCAACTTCAAGAGTTAGCTGTGATTTCCAACTTTTGTCCGATGGTCAACACATTTAATTTACGCTTAGGAGCCACTACGAATAAACAACACTTTAATAAATCACACAGTTACAAAGCACAAATAAATCGAAGGCGAGCACAACAACGCACGATTACACAGTGCATGTAATCGGTGAAAACAAAAGAACGTCTTGATGCGCACCACACGTTCGACCTCTACCGCTCCATGGTCAGCCAGCTCAAAAGTTATTTCATCTATGGAGTTGTTCACGAATTCTCTCGTATAAACCACTCCTACTATCACGAACTTCATGGTAGAGTGCAGCGTCACATTTACCAGCGTGCCATCAAGTGTCCGAAAGGCACTAAACATGGCTGCCTCGGAGGGATTCGAAGCATTTGCTAGAAGTCTCCCATTCGACAAACGGGTCACCTTCGGCTCTCTACTAATCACGCTAACTAGAGCTCTTCTCTGATGGATCATTTTGCCCTTGGCCAACATGCTGCCATCATGAGAGCGAATAAATAGGAAACATTTAAAGCCAGTGGGATTGAAAAGCCAGGTGACCTCTGAATGAGTGGCCCTGACGTAATCGAGGCTCCGCTCTGCGCACTTTTGGTCTTAGTCTGGGACTTCCCCACCCGGGAGAGCACCGGGGCCGGATCTGCCGATCTCAGCCTGGTCGCTTAGTAAAACGACAGCGGACCCATCCTTCCCCGTGGCTCCCGCGGAGGAAGAGGAGGCCTTGATCTTGTTAGTCTTACAATTTCTTTTCTTTTTAGGAGAGAAAGGGGGGGGGGGATGAACCCGCTTTTCTCCTCCGCCGGACGGACTTCCAAAGGCAGGTGGACCGGCCTCACCAAGATCTTTCACTGAAATGGAGATCTTGGATGTCAAAGGGGCACCAGCCGGGGAAGGAGGTCCATCCTCTCCTTCTAAGTCATCGGGGACCCGAGCCGTCTGGGAAGGAACTTGCATAAGGGCGGACTCGGGTTCCGTGCTTGGCACTGAGCCCGGGCTGAACCCAATGGACGATCCTACCGTCTAGGGTTAGGTCACCTCATGGACCATGTCCTTATCAGGGAGTGAGGGGGGGGGTGCAACTGAGCATTCCTCCCCAAACATTACTGATCCCATTCGAGGCACATTTTGTCATCTCGTCTTGGACCGTCGAACCGGCATCCGTTGGGGAAGAGAGGGGTGCATTTACGCCGGCACACTGGAAACTCAGAATGCACGAGAGCAGGATGCTAGGGAGCACGCACCGACGGGCCCTACTCTTCCTTGCCCCCCTAAGAGGGTTGGCCCTATATTAGGCCGCCTACGGGCTTTCTTGGCAATTCCCTGTGAAAAAAAAGGAGGGACTGCCGCTGGGAAGAGGGAGACGCCCATGAGTGCCTCCAGAGAAGGGGGTGAGGCGGAGTCCCCTGCACCCTTAGGCCTAGGGGAGGAGTAAGCTTCCTCTCCGGTAGAAGAAATTTGGAGGGTTCCCTGAGAAAGTACGGGGGGAGACCTCCATTTTTTCCGTGGAGTTGACCGAAGGCGGCTCTGACGATGTTAGGAAGGAAGGTAAAGGGGGAGTATTTAGTAAAAAAATAAAATCATTGGGCATGGTGACCCTATTATTTTCACGGTACGCAAACGCTAATTACCCCACGCAGTATCCCGCTCTGCGAAGGATGAACACAGGGCCGGAAGAGTCAGTTGCCGCCATTTAGGACCACACCTCCTGCCCAGTGGGCAGGTAGCCCTTCGGCATGGCAGCTCCACCTTAGGCTGAGCGTAAAATTGATAGACAGTGAAAGGAAAGAGAAAGGGTATGTGAGGAAGGTGGGGGTGACGGTGAAGCAGGTTATTAAAAACCCACTACCCTAAACCGGAGCTTAGTGGTGAAGGGGCTTTTGCCTCCCCCCCCACCGATCCGGGATGATTGGGTGAGAGGATGCTTACTGGTCGGTGTCTAGCCTGTGAAATTAGAGTCTGACCAAATAAAAGTGCAGGAGAGCTTGTAGGGAGAGTGAGGAAGCAGGGTAAGAAGACAGGGTGCCAGAAAGAACAAAAAGAGGCTAAGCTGGGGCTCGACGGGGCGCTGAGCGTGGATACGGCGGATGAGAGCTTCACGGGCGGAAGTTAGGAAGGCAGGGTTGGGGTGAGTAGCTAGATATTAAGCTAGAGGTTGTTGTCTCTGCACCCTGATCAAGGCTGCTTGAATTCGTCTCTCGCATGGTACACTTCCTTATTATTCAAAATAGTGACTGAGAACTGGGACCATGATGTCGGCGAGTGAAAGTGGGGATAAGGGTGGCATGGACTTTGAGGTAGAATTATAGGACCGTAGAAAAAGAACGGATGACCACGTTGAAGTTAATAAAGGTAATGGGCTGAGGTTAACAGGGGAAGGAGAGATGCAAGATCCCTTGTCATTTCTTCTTAGCTAAGTGAAGATAACTGATAGTGATAGATAAGGCATGGTGGCATGGTGTGTGCGAGAGAAGAAGAGAGAATTCTGAATGAGGTAGTGGTCAGACATAATTGCGGAGGAGGAAGTTGTGGAAAACGTTTAGGCAAACGGTATACTGGATTTGATCGGCACTGGACTGGATGATCGATTAATCAGTGAAGATTAACAAATGAAAATAAGCTACTCTAGTCCACCAGGTTGGATTTGTTTAAATCAATAGGCCCAACATTCCTTTAAGACATTTCAATGTTTTTCTCAATTATTATGAAACATCAATCCTTACCTCTACTTTATCCTGTTTAGTCCAAGCAACAGTGTTCAACTACCAGTTTTTAATTCTTTGTTGTTGCGAACTTTTGTTTTTCCGTGATCGTTTTCTGGCATTCCTCCCTGAAACAAACGATGTCGGACAGTCTGGGAGCGAATTTGTAACGGGTTTACTTCTTAAAGTTCGGTTTTTCTTAGCTTTCCTTACGGAAATCCTCTCATCTCTCTTGGTTGTGAATCGTTTACTACAACAACGATTTTCCTTTTTAGCAGTAAACGTTCAGCATACACTAATTATTTAATCATTCGTGATATGACATAATCACTTTTCTTTCAGTACCTTGGCATTTTTATGGTTTGTAATGCAATTCGACGATAAATATATATATATATATATATATATATATATATATATATATATATATATATATATATATATATATATATATATATATATATATATATGTGTGTGTGTATGTGTGTGTGTTTCGACTTTAGCAATTTAATTTTAGCACGTTATAACTGTAGAATGCAGTTTTTTATACGAATCTGAAGAATGATAATCAAGTGAGAAAGATCCATTTTATTTGGTCTTATTTAAAATATTCGGATTTTTTTTTTACAAATTTTGGCCGTGAGCTTTCGCCTTTCTTCCGGCATCTTCAGACGGAAGTTTTGGTTACTTTTGAGGCGGCATCGATGGAAATCTTTTATTCTCGTTGCCTCCTTTAGCGACCAGGTAATTGTTTGGCGAGCAGCAAAGAATTAATTTCGTCAGAGTACGAAATAAAACCAAGTCTTTAACAAAATATGTACTTGTATATATAGAATAGAAGCTACTCCTATTATACACCGATATATATATATATATATATATATATATATATATATATATATATATATATATATATATATATATATATATATTAATGTAGATGGGTAGCAGTCTTTCCTGAATGCAAATTGTGTTAAAGATCATGGTATATTTCGCCTTGATCAATTTCCTTTGGCAATTTTCTATTCTTCTTAGTCTTTTTTAGTCCATCTTGTAGATGTTAGATCACTTGTCCTATATTCATATCTCTTTCTAATAAATGCGTTTGGTAAAAACAAACTTAAATGGCTTAGCTTTCGATCTATCCAAGCATCTTCGGAGCGTCTTTATGTATTCTTTCCTCCTTTACCGAAGAAGTATGGTGGAGTCAGAATCTGGTATACTGAAAGAAATGATTAATTGATTGATATAAAAAGTGGGGAAATGTGTTGTAGGTATAGAGAGTGGTGATAATATTTTTTGTTTGCCCTGGTGTAGAGGGCATCTCAAGCTTCTTCCTTATTCTACTTCTTTTTTTTCTTCCTCTTTCGATGGTGTCAGTGTTCTGGATGGTCACTCTGGCAACCTTGTGTTTCGTTCCTATTTTCTCATTTATTTTTACTTACTTTTATTTAGTTACTTATTTATTTTATATCTTTTTTCTTTTCTTTTCTTTTAATATAGATATATATCTATATAAAATACTATATCTTCCGTCTTTAGGCATTCAAGCCTTTCAAATATGTATCTGTTAACTCGTTGTCTTTCATTTTTATTTTTAATTAGGTTTAGTTTTCTTTCTTGTTTCGCCTGTTGTAGATACTTTGCCTCTTTTTGTTATCTATTTTTTTGTTTAATATTCAATTTAATTATTTGTTTAGTTATTTACTTATTGTGTCTTGATTATGTTGAGCACTTCGCCTCTTTTTAATTATTTGTTTTTCATTTTCATTTGGGGTTAATTTGGGGGCCTTTCGCCTCCTTTGATTTAAATTTCTCTCTTTGTGAGTGGTTGTCTTGTATCGTGGAGTCATTTCGGTAAGTCTTCTTTGGTAAGTAGGATCGTTTTGTCCTAATTATGTGTATATATTGGCTTGGTCTTGCCGGGAGCACAGTCTTCCACTTGAGAATAGGGCTCTCCTGGTCACACGTCCAATTAGTGATTGTGGTATATTCAGATTTGCGTCTATATGTGGGAGTATTTAATTATCTACCTTTTCCTAGGTCATTCTCACTAGCCTTTGGAGGACCATATTCAGTGGCTTAAGTCCTGCTCTTGCGTGCAGTTCCATCTGCCGAATACGGTTCATTCTGTGCGCGCCAGCTATCAGCGGGGTAGCTCTGTTCTGGACTCTGCATTTGTCTGTGAGAGATTGAACTGGCTGCCTGTATTAATACTGCTGGGTACAGCAATGTTAAGCGCACCAGGGCAGTGTGCAGCTTTTTTATGTAGTTGGCGCGGAGGCTTCTGAACCTGTACAGTTTTCCAAGCTCTCTTTTGGTTATGGAGGTTCGGTCGTTGATGTGCACATTATACCCTGTTTAGGTGATGCGCAGACCTAGGACTTTACCCTCGTCGGAGTACGGGTAAAATTTATCTTCAACTAAGACGTCATCTCGTTTCCGGCAGTTCACTGGAAGGATCTGGAACTTTCGACGGTTGGTCTTGATTTTCCACCTTCTTTCGAAACGATTGATGTTTTCGATTTCGGCAGCTACCTCCCTTGCTTGAACTCCAGCGTTCCTATAGGAGCTGGGGATGATCTGAGTAAGGTCGTCTGAAAACTGCAGGTACATCACATCCTCTCCGACTGAAGCAGGTAAGTCCAATGTGTATATAAGGTACATCAGCGGACTCAGACAGCTACCGTGTGGAACACCCGCCTCAAGCTCGAACTCGGGTCCTCTGTAGCCCTCGATCGAGATTTGGGCTTTTCTCTTCGTGATGTATTCACAGAGGACCCTTTCCGGGTTTAGGTTTAGCTGAAGGCCTAAGATCTTAAATTAAAGACCTCTCAGCCAAACTTTATCGAAGGCCTTATAAACATCTCGCATCACCACGCCTACGTATTTCCCCTCAGCTTTATAGCGGAAGAGCTTTTCGGTGAGAAGGGCGAGGGCTGTATCAGTCCCCCTTCTCTTGCGCAACACGTGTTGCTGAGGGTTGTGAGCTTCCAGCTTGGTCAGTTGGTCGTGTAGCCTGTTGGCTAGAAGCTTCTCGTAGACTTTGCACAAAAATTCAAGGAGGGATATTGGCCTGTAGTCCACCAGTTGATCGAAGGACTTCTTCCCTTTAAGGATAAAATGATGTTTGCCATTTTTCAACCATCAGGGAAGTAGCCCGTATTCATAGAAGCATTATAGATGTTAATGATTCCCTGAATGATCTGCCGTGGGGCATGCAGCAAATTGTTTTTAGTGATGTTCTTCCAGCCTAGGGCCTTTTGTTTAAAGGTTTTTATGACTGCCATGAACTCTTCAGTTGTAATTGGTCGGCCATGGTCCGCCATCTCCCTCCCTTCGTCGACTTAGGCTCGTGGGTGTGTTTGATGTATAATCTGATTAAGATCTTCAATTAGACGGTCTTCGAATTCCTGGTCGAATTCCGCATCGTCCTCAGGTGTTATTGAGAAGATTTCCTTCCAGAACGTGCGGAACCTTTCCTCTAGGACCGCCGGATCCTCCAAGTAGTCATCGCCCTCCTTAATGCGGGTCTTTGCTCTACTTGGAGGTCTTTTAATATCCTTATTAGTCGCAAGAATTTATCGGGGTCACCTCACTGTCTACACTAGCTATTAGGCTGTCCCAGATTGCATCCTGTTGTTGGTTAATAGCCAGATTTAGCTCATCACGCAAGTGTCGTTACAGCGAGCTTTGATCCCGATTCGTACCTGCTCTTCTAAATTCTTCATACACCTCCCTGTGCTCCCTAGTGATTTATTTCATTTCCTCGGTCCATCTGGGTTGTGGAGGAGTTTTGTACCCTGCCATAGATACACACTCGCGGTCAGCCTCGGTGATGAGGGCTGTTATCCCCTCCAGCTCCCCACCGATCTCCTCTAGAGTTTCTTAACTTTGGTTAGCTGGTCCGAATCCGCCAAGGATTTCTCTGTAGCGTTTCAAATTGGCCGAAGCGTAGCTTTTGCGGAGGGACCGAAAACTGGATCGGAGCGAGCAAGATGGTGTTCAAGATTGCTATATGGTCGCTGGGAACTGTTGGGCCTGGCTCGCTATGGTAGTTAAATGGGAAGCCGTCACTTGTCATGATTATGTCGGGCTTTGTTGCTGCCCGAGAGGTGATATAGGGCGGGAAATCCGGTCCTATCCTCTAGATGTTCTTCGGTCGCATAATCATTTCCAAGTTATGGCCTCTGTTGTTCGTGTTACCATAGCCAGCCGTTCGGCATATGGCGTTGAGGTCGCCCCCAAGGAGTGCCATTCCATCCTGGCCGAACAGAATGTAGAAGTTGTTGAGAGGCAGATACGCTCTTCGAGGAAGTTGATATGCCGCCGCTATCACGAGGTTGCCCATTAATGTGGACAGTTCTATCGCCACGAATGACTCTCCAAGTCCTGGAAGGTGACTGAATGAGAGATTCCTTTTGATTGTAACCGCAGCACCGTCAAACCTCTCTTGAGAGTGATTCTTTGTGACAACTCTTCGTGATGTTGTGTGGATACCGTGCTCCGTAATTAAGATGATGTCGGGGTCAAGCACACGGAATATGTTCCCATACGCGGTTCCTTTCCCTCCCATCTATTTACGTTGAGCGTCACAATTTTCAATGTGTTGTTCGGATTCTCCATTCTCTTTTCTAGCTCCTAGTGTTTCCTGATGGTGGGACGCCTATTCCGGTTCCTTTTCTTCTTTAACTCTGCTGTGGTAAGCTCTTCAAATGTTTCTCTGTAGAGTTTAACACTATGATTGAAGAGGGCCTCTTGACTCTTTCCTCTTCGCACTGTGCATCGAACTCCCACTTATAGTATTTTTTTTTTGATGCCGACGAACATTCTGTTGGCATCTCTGTCCTTTAGGAAGGAGAAATGCTTTGATGCGTAAATTGAGAGGTTAATCTCGTCAGTATCTAGAGGTCTTTTGGCCTCCCGTTTTCTTTTTTTGCCAGTGTCCATCTTTGGGCATGACCTCTCAGTTCGAAGAGTCAGAGGTGTCTGTGGAACCTGAAGATTCCGTTTCTTCCTTCTTCTTTTGGTTCTTATTATTTGGTTTGGGCGTATTTAGCGATCTGGCTGCAGCCTCCCCTTCCTTTCTTGCCTCTATTCTTGCATCAGGTCTTTTATTCTGTTCCTTTGGTTTCTTCTCTTGTTTTTTCTCTTCTTGAGTTTGTTCTGACATTTGTTTTGGACCATTTGTAGTTGAAAGACCTACCCTGATGGGGGATTGTCCGCGAACCACATCTGGTTCATGCCATTTTTGGTGAGCATCCGGTTTAATTCCTTTGCAAATGTCCCTCGCCGTGTTAGATTTCTGACGTGGGCATACAAGATGCATGTCAAACTTTTTGTAGACTCTTCGTTTTGTATTTTGAGGTAAGTTTTCTTATTCTCTATCTCGGAGTGAGTAAAATGCCTTTGCGACCTGAACGTAAGTTGTATTGGCTTTTTTGGTTGGCTCTTCTTTATTTTGCTGTTGCTCTCTCCTGATTAATTCATTTTCATGTGGTAGGCCATTGCCATAGATCGGTGGCCTTGTCCGCAGTTCGCGCACTTCTCGCGAGGCCCCTGGCAGTTCTTCCAGTGGTGACCAGGTTCGCTGCACTTAGAGCATACCTCTTGGGGTGCCTGACATTCGCGCCTAGTGTGTGCCTCCATTTTGTAGCAACGGAAGCAGAATTGGATAGGGTGGAACTCCTCCCTCTCGATCTGCTTCCTGCTGATCCTGGCGTTAAAAAGCAAGAGACCACCAGACTCCTTCGCATTCTTGGCCATGGATGTGTCTCCAAAGATGATCTTAAAAACATGAGTATAGTCCGAGTTGTCCCTTTTGTTGTTGAATTTGACAATCTCAGTGACCTTCGCTCCATTGATGGCTCTTCATAATCTCTTATTTGATCTCATCTTTAAAATGCTCTCCAATCCAGAGGTCTAATCTCCTGCAGATCACGGTCCTGTGCGTTTGGATCTGGGTAGGGATTGCTGGCTGAAGGCCAAGCTCGCGAAGGAGCGCAACCACTGCTTCCTTCGTCATGGCCTCTACATATTTTTTTGTTTCCCATATAGCGACATAGCCCGTGGGGACCTCTAGTAGCCTGATCATTGCTATTTTAAGTCTCCCATAGACGATTTCAAAGACTTTGTCTCTGCCCGGTCTAGAGTGACCACTGATGGTGCGCAGCGACATCCGGGTGGTCCCAGTTTGAGCCATCATGATCAAGGGGGGCCCCGAGGGGCGGTTAACCACTATAGGGTCGCTCCTTCTTCCTGGTGTTTTGCTGGATACCAAATCCTTGTGTCTTCTTCTGTGGGTCCAAAAAGTTTGGGAGGAAAATAGAGCGCTTGAGGAGGGCAACCCCCTCACCGTTGTAAGCGAGCTTCCATGAACATGAACTGCCGGCTGGAGGGATGAAATAATGATAGGTGAACCCAGGGAGGGGGTGGATGGCTCACGAGTTGTGAGTCTATGGCGGACTTTTTGTTGGTTAGCGCGGAATCAGCCATCGCTAACCGTGGGTGCCGCCCCTCGAGGTTTTGGGTATCGGAACTGCAGCCTGCATACATAGAGATGAGTGTTATTCCCTATATGGTGGTCGCTGGGCTCCCGGGGTAGAGGCGGGGGAGGGGGGCTAATCCCGGAAGGTGCAGTCCTGCCCCTTGCCCGGGTGCTTCTGACGCCGAGTTCTACAGTGGGCTACTCCTCAAACCTGCTTTCCCCGGCGCCCCCAATTATGCCTATCATAGAGAACGGCATAGTTGGAACGAGGCTAGATGAATGGCAGTTCAGTTTACTTCAACTCCCTTATCCCAGTGAGGGGGGTTCGGGGGGAGATTAGTTCGACATATGTCGAATAATCAGTGCTCTATAAATCTCCTTCTTGAAATCCCCGTAGGGAAAAAGGGAATAAATATTCACGTTTATAGGTAGGCCCATTTATCGGCGAATAATGTCTTCGAGTATGCTTGTTTTATCCGAAGTCTAACTAACAAGTCTACGGAAACCCCCCCGGTTTTTAGGGAATATTTATTCATCCTCGCCTAAACGTAACGTCAAAGGAAACGAGCCAATCCGGTGAGTGGAATTTTAAAACAATTTTAATGTTCTATTCTAGTTCATGGCCTGAAGTTTGATGGCCGGCTTCTCTTCGTTTATTAAGATGGCTTCTAAGATGTTCAGCCTCGCTTCCTTTCACTTTTTTCTTTTAATTGTGGTGTTTTCAACTAAAATATCTCTAGTTAAGTTGATACTATGCGCGCTCTCCATATGGTTTTTATGCCCTCCGCTTTGCAGGTGCATGGTTAAATGCCTCGAAAGGGTGGTGGTTGCAATGCCAATATATTTTAAGTTATTATAAAGCTTGCAGTCTTTATTGGGGCAGATGAAGTCGTAAACTATGTTGGTTGACTTGAGATTCGACAAGTTTTGGCAGATGTTTTTCATAAGGAGATTGTTGCCTTTTGTTGTTTTATAGTATTATGTTGAGGAATAAGTTCTTGCGTTTTTTTTAATGTTGTATTGATTTAAGTCTTGTTGACGTGATTTGTGCACATAATAATAAACAATAATAAATAATGATAGCAAATTTTGCAAAGGTTAGGCTACGTCTCATAACAGCGTAGACTAATAGGCTTTTGCTTAGGCTGCGTCTTGAAGTTGAATAATAAGTCATTGCGGTTTTTTTTTAAAGTTGTGTTAATTTAATTTTTGTTCTGTACCCTCAAAATGGAATGTCAAGTTGAAAGAAAGGCGCATTTTCGACACTTGTTGTTAATCATTTTCAATCGTCACAAGGCTACTCGTGAATATAATGACAGATTTCTTCACCGCATTATGACTGGCGACGAAAAGTGGTGTGTTTATGTCAACATGAACCATCGAAAACAATGGCTTAGCCCCAATAAAAAAAACACTTCTGCGATTTAAGCAAGGACTTCATCCACGAAAGATGATGTTGTGTGTATGTGGTGGGATTGTGAAGGCATCATTCTTTATGAGCTTCTTGTGAAAAACGAAATTGTTAATGCAGAACTCTACGTTCAACTAATGTATCGACTCGCTGAAGCTATTCGTGAAAAGCGAACTCATCGACATTATGGAATCCTTCTGCAACACGACAATGCTCGTCCTCACATTGTCAGTATGACAAAAGACGCCATCCTAACGCTTAATTGGGAAATCCTGCCGCATTCTCCATATTCGCCAGACTTGGCTCCATCGGATTTCCATATGTTCCGATCGCTCTCCAACAATTTGCGTGGCGTTTCGTTCAATAGTGATGTGGAATTAAGAACGTGGTTAGACGAATTCTTCGAGTCAAAATCCAGAGATTTTTATTGCAGAGGCATCGAAAAACTAGTTGAACGTTGGGAGGAAGTCGTAAATAACAACGAAGAATACATTATTGATTAAATTGCATATTATTATCAATTAAAAATGAAGTTTTTCTAAAATTGTTAATGGTAATGAATACATTTTATAAAACCGCAAGAACTTATTCCTCAACCCATTAAATAATCAATTGAATTTCATCCATTTGATTCTTAACCTTGATGTTACGGCTAATAATCTCTTTGTTGTTTTTTTCATCTATTTTATAGGCCGTGGACATCTGATTTCTGTAGTACAGTTTGATGTGGTTACTGCGCCCTGATTACTTTTCGTTGTATCCGTATCTTTGAAGCGATTATTTAAGAATAATTTGAGTTGTTTGTTATCATGCTGTTCGAGAAACCGTTGTTCACGAGTGTTTGTTTTACGCGAGAGATCTCTTGATGGAAAAGTTCCCACGTAGAGCAGTATTTGTATGCTCCGCGGATGTATGAACCGATTACACATTTTTTTTTATCTTTCAGGACATTCACTATCCGCGTTGAGGCATCTTCCCATATCTTTATTTTTTCTAAATACTTTTGCGATATAACTTCCATTGATGTTTTGTACCTCAACGTCCAAAAAGGGAGTTTATTGCCCGTGCTCAATCCATAAGTGAATTTTAACAGAGTTTTCCTCAAATTGCTGTTTGTTCATTGGACATTTTCAACCTTCTCCACATACCACTCTTCCTTATTTTCATAATGAACCCATAAAACTACATACACACCCAGTTACACTCTCTTACAGACTCAGGTCCCCCCAGATTCCCTTTCAAATTACGCCCTTGGGTGAAATGATGGAGAGATAAGGGAGACGTGGCGTATTGCCCTTAGGACCTTGCCAAGCCGGCAAAAACCGGACAGGAGCAAGGTCTTCGGGAGAATTTAAGGCGAGTTCAATATTGCCCTCGTACGGCTAATTGATTTTCCAAATGGCTACGCGGCTATCTGTGCGAGGGAGGCGGACATCGAAGCCCTCTCCTCCCCGCGTGCTTCATACACCCTTAGAAAAATTGATCTCATACCTCAGACACCGCCACAAATACGCACTCATAGAAGTGTAATCTGCCGACCCCTCGATCCCTGGGTTGGAGGACACTTAATTGACCAAATCACGGACGAGATTCTTCGGAATCATAAGTGGACAAAAGTAGCCGAAGTAATCAAATTCAAAGACTACACCCACGTTTTTTAAAGTTGTCTTCACCAAAACCACAATGGCGATTAGGGCAAAAGAAAACGGCCTTCTCCTCTTTAATGCCCGCATTTGCCCCGATCAGATTGAACGTGATGAATTCGTTGACCTGCAACTGTGCTTCAGGTGCTACAGGTACAACGAACACACCACCGCCACTTTCCCCAACTCTACACTCACAGTTTCCACTGTGTGCCCCGGTGGCCAAGACCATTCCTGCCGCGAATGTAAAAGTTCGTTCTAGAAATCCCTCAATTGTGGTGGCCCACACAGAACCAGGGCAATGACCTGTCCAATAAAGAAGTAACTGGTACAGAAAATAAAGGACAAATGCAGAAAAGAGGAGGAAAGAAAGGCTAACGCCACGTACGCGAAGGTTGCCAAGGCAACGGTCGCAGAGAGTAGTGTTACCACTGCACCTCCCTACCTGAAAATTGAAAACGTAAAATCGACAAAAATAATGTGTTGCATATATTATGCACACATTGCTAACTTGACCAAGCCTGGCACCTTTGCGAAGGAACTGAACATCATGCTCATGAATAACGGCCTGGAAAAATGCGATTCCCGAAAAACACTTCCTTAAATGAGGTTCTTCGAGTGAATCTCCAACCACAGACCAGGAAGAGTGGAAAAAAGCTCCGCACGCGAGAAAGGCACTTTCATGTGATCCTCGAGTACAAGCTATGGCTGCCCGGCAGAAGGCAGAAAGGAACTCACAGACGCACCCAACTACCCCAACAGAAGCACAGGTCGAGCAGAAGGAAGCCGCTGCTGTGAGGCCTAAGAAGGTGGAGCATTCGCCCCGCCCCCAAAAGGCCTCGGAGTCACGTCGATCGAGTAGGTCCTCGTCTTCAAAGAATCGGGGTCCCAGGTACATGTACTACTCGAGGATATTAAACCTAGGAGTATATGCTGCCGAGGTGAACCAGTTTCGTGACGACGCAGGCCCAGAAGATATTGTCGATGGCCTTAGGCCAGCCAATACAAATGAGACTACGAGGCTGACATATCTGAAGATCTAGTAGAGCTACCCTCTAACCAGATATCTATTTATCCCTGCTCTTGCGAACTATTTTTACTATACTGTCTACTTTTGCTGGAGATACCCTTCCACCAGGGGAAAAAAACCTTCAAAATTATACTAAACTTACCTTTACTATCTTTTTCAAAATCCTATCACCACTATACTCTCTTACTTTTGATCTACTAATCTATATGTCGAAGTACAATGGCCAAGTATACGGGAACATGCGCACACAGGCTAAAAGGTAGGCCAAACAAGGCGCAAACTGTTATTGTTCTAAGAGTGCGATTTGAATAGATAGTGGCAGCTGCGTGACCATGGAATATACCAAACACAACGACAAAAAAAGATTTTAATACACACTAAATAAAAGGCACAACAATAAATATATATGGGTACATGAATAAGACGGAATTAGGTTCCGAATACTAATTAGATAACCTGAGTTATTGAATGGTTATAATGGGAGATTTAGGGTAGTGAGTGATATAGTTCCTTTGAACCTCGAGAGTGAAGCGGGGCAAACTTGTGGAAGGTCTTGGTAACCTTGATTACTCACGGGGGGTAACCCAAAGCCAGCAGCGGGTGAGGCTTCTTTCTCGAACTTGTGTTTTAGAGATGCAGGTCACCGGGCGAACTTCGAAAGGGAGAGGGGAAATGACTTCTACAACCTCAGGTTTAGCGAGCTATCAGGCCTCTTGTCCTCAAGAGGTCACCGGTCGAACTTCAAAAGGGAGCGGGGAGATGACTTCTTCACACTCGGCTTGAGCGAGCTAACGGGCCTCTTGTCGTCAAGATGTCACCAGAAGAACTTCGGAGGACGGCTTCTCCAATCCTTGATCTGAAGGCAGTTGAGAAAGGCTGACGTTGCCTCACGAGACTCTTCTTCCTGACCCGAAGATACGGGTGTGATGTCCACCTCTTCCGTGGCTTGCGACTGTCACTCACACTTCTCGGGAGAGAGCTTCGTTAAATTGAACTCCTTTCGTGGAAGTGTCGTCTAACCAAATCTGTCTGTAATACTGGAGAGGGTGCATATATACCCAGAGTTATCCAAAACAGGGAGAGAGAGAGAGAGAGAGAGGCTTTCTCGAACCCTCGTTATCGGCCGTGACAACCTGAGCGTCTCCTTGCGGGGAAGTGTCAGAGGCAGGGATCAGCGGGTCAGACGGACGATCAGCGGCTGTAGCCATAAAATCTGTTCGCGGCGAACTTACAAAATAGATGTAAAATCTCCCGACCCGAAGGGATGGGGGAAGATTGAGATGGCTGGGAGGTAGCCTCAATTTCAGCGTCATGCCTCGTGTGAATTTAGCGGAGACCTGGCGGCAAGTCCAAAAAGGGTGAAGTCAGAGGGGGGGGGGAGTAACTGCTCGCTTTCTCTTCCGAAATAATATCTTAGGAGGTAGGGAAATAATATTATTCTAGGGTAAACCTCTACACTCCTCCCTATCTAAAGACATTTTTACAGCACAGAACACTTTGGAGAGAAAAAAATGTCTACAATTTTAATGATTACCAACAGAGGGAAAAAAACATAAGACTACACGTGATTTACATATGTGTAACCCAGATAATCAACAAGGCAAAAGAAAGAAGAAAAATAGTATTTACAAAAATGAATCAAACGCGAATTTTACTAAACACTCAGGTTGTTGGGTGGGGTCTTCTATTTGATTCCTACTCAAGCTATCGGCTAGGCAGTTGTCGGTGCCTTTGACATACAGGATTCGAAATTGGTACTCCATGAGTAGTAGGCTCTAACGCATTAAACAGTCATTTTGGCTTGTAGGGGAATCGTCACTCCCCCGTTATCTCTCAGTGGAGACACGGGACGGTAACCTCAAAGACATCCAGCCCCGGCATCGAGGGTCAAACTCGTAACCACAGCGCCTCGCCACTCGTCGCTATGAAAAGCCGAAAGGTTCTAAACTGCAAGATCTTTCCTATGAGAGTATATTCAATTTCACCTCAAATAAGAAATTGGAGACGCGTTTCTCTCAAGCTCGAAGGCCAACGGGAGCCGAGGTAAGACTTGGTGAGAAAAACCGTTGGAATAAGAACCCTCCTGGGCCCGTCCACAAGCTCCCCCCCCCCTCTTACACCGACCAAGTGGGGTGACGAGGTATAAATAACAAGACTTGGGAAAAATGGGGTAGAATACGTCAGTCTCCAGGCTACGAAGTTCTCGGTTTGAGGGCGGGCTACCAAAACTGGACAGATAGAATACGTGAGTCCCAAGGCTACGAAGTCCCCGGGTTAAGACCGGGCTGCCAAGACTGGACAGGTAGAATACGTGAGTCGCCAGACTACGAAGTACCCTGCAAGAGAGGCAGAGCTACTAAGGGGGCTAAAAAGCAGCTCATCCTCGAGCTAGTCCATGGTTATCAAGCCGAACGTTAAGTTAACTTGTTCAAGTTCAACTTACTCTCGTCAGAGAGTCTCCTCATATCCTGGTGCATCCTAAAGCCCAAGGATATTCCTCTACCTTGAGGAATTACGAAAAGAAGAGAAAAAAGGCTCCCCCTCCAGCCCGTTACCCGGTGGCCACACCAAACTCATAAGTTAACTTGGTTAAGGAACTAAGTTCAACTTATTCTCGTCAGAGAACCCCCCGATTCTATCCTGGTGTATCCCAAAACACCGAGATAGGCCTCGCCCTTGAGGAAGACTGGAACTAAGAAGAAGTTCATCCTCGAGCTAGTTCCTGGTTACCAAACCGACCTTTAAGTTAACTTGTTCAAGTTCAACTTATTCTCGTCAGAGAAACCCCCCTCCTCTATCCTCGCCCTTGAAGAAGACCCCCCGAGTATAGTTCTCACCCTTTAAGAAGAAGACCCCCCCGAGTATAGTTCTCGCCCTTTGAGAAGAAGACCCCCCAAAGTACACTCCCTCCATCCCTCCCCTGAGAGTCAAGGTATTCAAGCCTTAGCGCATCGTTAGACAGTGCGAATTACTTCTTAGAGTAATCCAAAGAGGAGAAAAGAACCTTCTTTCACTATCCCGTGCTGATATCCCTTCCTGCGGAAAGCGTGTGGACCCTAGCTGTCACACTCTCCAAAATCAATTGTGGCTTTCAAGTTATTGTTCCGCAACCTCCATCTGGCCGTTCGGCACGCGTCTTGGAGACAATAACATTCCCGAGGTAAAGTACTCATTGAGCTCAAGGTCAGACTCAAACCCGTTCCAAGGGGTATCCACAAAGGTCGTTGCGGCCAGTAAAGGCCGTTAGAATTTTTTTTTTTTAATTGAAGTGAGCATCGAATTAGTCAATATTAGAGGGTCAAGTTAATTGAAGTAATTTTGTGTATTTTAAAATCGGAGTATTTCTGTGGTTCATGTTTTGTGTTTGGGTAGTAAATTGTTAAATTTAAAATATAAGTTTATTTTGGGAATTCCTGTGTGTTTCCTTCTTATCCTTACGTGTTGAAGCGACTCTTCCTTAAAAACAACAAAATTAGCACTCTTAGATCAAAGCCTACTTCATCAAAGAAGTACTTCACGTTCCGCAAGGTATACCACGACAAAAGTGGTGTCAGGTGTAGGGTAATCAAAAGGGTCATTCTGCTACATGGATCTTACAGCTTTTTAGGTACGCCAGGGGCTTGTGATCACTTTCGACAATGAATTCTTTACCTATGAGATATATCCTAAACTTACGAATAGACCACACTATGGCTAACGCTTCAAGCTCTATGGTGGCATACGCCTTTTCGCTATGGGACAGCTTCCTGCTAGCATATCCTACAGGATATCCCACTCCATCGTCATCATATTGGACTAGAGCACAACCTAGGCCATCCTGTGAGGCATTGATACGAACACCGAATGTTTTATTAGGATTCGGTAATCTCAAAATGGGGGCAGAGATTAGTTTGTCCTCTAACTGGTGGAAGCGATCTTCCGCGGAAGGGGTCCAATTGACTGGATCGGGGGCCGTTCTCTTAAGCATGTCGTTAAGGGGCGAGGCTATGGCAGCGAAATTCGGCACGAAACGACGATAAAAAGACATGGATCCTAAAAAGGAATGAAGCTGTTTCTTCGTTCGGGGGAGCGGCATTTCCTAAATAGTCTTTAACTTGTCGTCCTGGGAAAGCATTTGATTTCTGCAGACCTGGAAGCCAAGGTAATTAATAGTGTCATAGGCGAAGTGGCACTTTGTCGGGCCTACCGTGAACCCGTGTATGCGTAACCCGGATAGAAGCGCGCACAGAGACTGTATGTGTTGATCCCAGGTGCGAGTAGCGATGTACAAGTTATCGAAGTAAAACGTCACATTCGATAGGGCATCTAACAACCGACAAATGATCCGGTTATAGCTTCCGAAAACAGTTACTAACCCAAAAGGAAGTCGAGTAAACTGAAATGACCCCTTTTAGGTAGCGAAAGCGGTAAAGCGTTTTGATTGCTCTGCAAGAGACACTTGGTGATAGGCTTTACAGAGGTCTATCTCGGATATGAAGTTCGCGTCTTCGAAGGTATGAAGACTATCGGTTCCGCGTCAAACTGTGTAACCGCGTTTGATTTGCGAAAATTGACGCACATCCTAAACGACTTGTCAGGCTTCCTAACCATGACAATGGGGGAGCAAAAATCGGACGACGAGGGGTTCTATTATGCCTAATTTTAGTAAGTTTTCTATCTCTGCATCGAACGTCGCCTGTAAGTGGATGGGTATGAGGTAAGGCTTGGTCCTTATCGCATCTTGGGTAGTGAGAACAATCCCATGCGTAAAATGGGTTGAGCAACCCGGGAATTCTGAAATGACGTCGGGAAAGCCTTCCCTTCCAATATGTCAAACAATTGAGCCCGCTCATCAGGGGAGAGATTGGGGTTCACGTCCAAGTCGGAGTGAGGCTCCGCTTGGGGGAAGGAAGAGACCTCAGGGGATACTAATCGTCTAGTTCTACGCACACCGTTTGGACCAGACACAAGGGTTCAACGGAATAGGCGGCTTCGAGGATGGGTTCTTCGTCTATGGCGACTATGTTATTAAGGCAAGCCCGGCGGTGGTATTTCTTTAGGAGGTTGATGTGGTAAATCTTATTACCAGAGGGGGTTTCGATTAGGTAATCCACCGGGCCGCGGGACTCTAAAACGGAGAAAGGTCCTTTCCAGTGGGAGAGGAGCTTATTTGCTTCGGAGGGAAGCAAGAGAAGTACTTCGTCCCCTGGTTTGAATGAACGCCTTTTGATTTTAAGTCAAAGTAGGTGCGGTATTTCTCCAGGTTTAAGGCGGCGTTCCGAAGAGCGATGTCCGCACATTTTTCTAAACGTGTACGCAGGTCTGAAACGTACGCGTAAGAGGATTCAATTTCCTCATCCATTCTAGGATTGGACCACAATTCTTTGAAAATGCTCATTAGTCCTCGGACGTTACGTCGATATAACAGCTCAAAGGGAGAGAACCCCAAAGTCCTATGGGGGACTTCACGACAAGCAAATAACGCTACGGGGAGGTAGCGGTGCCACTCTTGGGGCTGGTCGTGGCACACCTTCTTGATTACCATTTTGAGGGTGCCGTTTAACTTTTCGCACATCCCGTTAGCGGATGGATGTCAGTGCGTCGTGAAGAGGGGCTTGATGAGAAGGAGTTTACCGACATATTCAATCAATTCAGAAGTGAATTGACGTCCTCGTCGCATAAGATCTCCTTCGGAATCCCTACTCTGGAAAAGATTGAGATTAAAACTTCTGCACAAGAAATGCTGTAAATCTTCTTCATAAGGACACCCTCTGGAAAACAGGTGGCGCAATCGACTAGTGTTAAAATATAGAAGTGTCCCTCGCTCGACGGGGGACGAATTGGGCCTATTAGGTCGATTGAGACCCGAACGAAGGGCTCAGCCACTCTCGGAGTCTTTTGAAGGGGGGCGGGGGCTACACGCCCTTTAGAGGTGACCTTCTGGCAAAGATCACAGGACTTGCAGAAGTCGATAATTTCTTTGGCCGCTCCTGGCCAAAAGAAATATTTAAAAACTCGCTGTGCCGTTTTGTTATGACCGAAATGTCCTGCCATTAGGCCATCATGAGCCATCTTTAGAACGGGTTCAATATACGTTCTCGGCACACACGACGTGTTGGTCGGGGGGCTCTCCGGTTCAACAGAAGTACGATATAATAACTCATCCTTCACGGTGTATTTGATCTTGCGGTTGCCTCGCACCGTTTCAGTCTCCTTATTCATTGTTTTTTTCCACAGGGGGTGTAATGTGGGGCATTTCTTCTGTGCCTCAGCAAATTGGACATTGGTGGCGAGGTCGATGTCTAGGGATGATAGGGGTACCGGAAGCGATACATCCTTCTCGGCCTGGGCCCTGGTAACGACCGGCTGAGAAATTGGGTTTTGGGAGAGCTGTGCGCTCTGTCCGATAAGGACGGAGCAGAATTTTATCGGGGCCGCGACTACGTCAGTCAATCCGGTGAAGTTCTGGCACTGTATATGGAACCTTGCCACTGGGAATCTGGTGGCACGACCTCAAAAGTCATGCACTAACTCGAACCTGTTATGCTGGGGACTTACGATGGGTAGTAGCTTGTCGGAAACTACTATACAGGTGCAACCTGTATCTCTAACCAAGGTTGGCACTCGGCAACCATTTACTGCGCCATTTTTAAACTGGAGCCCACCGGGGGAACTCTTGTTGAACAGGAAATTTACCTGTTGATCCGGGGGAGAGGGAGCAGGGGCCGCTGGCGATGCGGCTGGCGGATTAAGCGAGAGGGCAGCAGAGATTTGGTGGACCTGGTGACTCGACGAGGTTCTCAGTTGAGAATTTTGGGGGCAATTGTAATTTAAGTGCCCAGGGGTGCCACACGTAAAGCATACAATTGGTCTACGGGGGTAGTTGCTAAGCGTGGAGGGGAGTAACGGGGACTTCACGTCCTTTTGTTCTCTCGGTGGGTGAGGCCTGTACTTGCTCCGCGCCTGCACTTTTACGAAACCGTTGTTGCCCTTGGGTTGGCTTCGGTTAAACCCAAACTTGTGTTTGGGGGAGGGGAGATGGTTCTTCTTGACCTCCTTGGGGTAGAGGTCGTGACTGGAAGCGTGAAAGTCTGCTTCTTCCACACACTCCTTGGAAGTGGACGCTCTTCTGTCCGCTATGAATGCCCTTAGTTCGCGAGGGAGAGTCGATATCAGTTGATCCCTTAGAATGAAGTCAACTAGCGACTCATAATCATTTGATACTTGGGCGGAATTCAGCCAGAATTTGTAATTACGCCGAAGCGTAAATCCAAATTGCCTTTAGGTTTGGCCTGGCTGTATTCGCGCGGAGCGGAATCTAACCCTATAAAATTCTGGATTAATTTTAATAGCAGAAATAAGTTCTGCCTTTAGGGTTAAATAATCAAGGGTGGCCTCCGAAGGGAGCGAAATGAATATGTCGCGAAGACGAGGATTTAAGAGTGGAAGTAACCAGGCGACACCATTTGATTCTAAGTCCCAATTGTTGACTTCGAAGATCTTCCCGAAGTGCGTTAAATAAGAGCAAAAATCTTTTCCAGCTTTGTATGCGGGGAGTTTTAGTGAGGGCACTTGAGCCTGTTCATTTCGAGATCCTACGGAGTTTATCTCGACTTGGTCACGGCTTATCTCTCTCTCATGCTGCCTAATTCTTTCATTCTCTTCTGCTTCTTCTGTGCTTTTCTTTCTTCGACTTCTGCTTCTCTCTGTGCTTTTCTCTCTTCGTTTTCTCTCTGTGCTTTTCTTCCCGCACGTTCGTTACGTTCCTCTTCCTGGATGTAAGCGATTAAATCTTTCCCAGATAAGCCTAGGATCTGCCCTTCCTTATGAAAACGATCAAATGAAGACACCTCGGATATGCTACTTCCGGCCTTTGCACACGAAAAAGCTACCAGAGCTATTGAAGCTTTACCCAAAACAAATATAAATTCTACTAATGACAAAAATTATTATAATTCCTACTAAAAATTAACAAACTCACATAAAAAATAAATAAATAAATAACCGGGGAATATGACTCACGACACACAAAAAAGGGCGGTTACTATTACCGCTTAACTAGCATACTCTTTTAAGGAACTAGAAAAACTGTGGACACACCACACAAGAATGGGCTTACAAATTGGTTGTTACCCGTTAATCAAAAAGAAAATTTTCCTAATATATTAGTGTTCAGATATTCTTGGTAATGCAGCTGCAAATCAATTGAACTTAGTGTTTCAAAATCAGGTGAGGAAGACCCAAAGCCTGACGCCAACTTATATATATATATATATATATATATATATATATATCTTTATGTCGAAGTATGGCCAAGTGTACGGGAATATGCGCACACAGGCTCTAAGGTAGGCCAAGCAAGGCGACAACTGTTATTGTTCTAAAAATGCGATTTGAATAGATAGCGGCAGCTGCGTGACCATGGAATATACCAAACACAACGACAAAAAAAATTTTTAATACACACTAAATAAAAGGCACAACAATAAATATATATGGGTACCTGAATAAGACGGAATTAGGTTCCGAATACTAATTAGATAACCTGAGTTATTGAATGGTTATAATGGGAGATTTAGGGTAGTGAGTGATTTAGTTCCTTTCAACCTCGAGAGTAAAGCGGGGCAAACTTGTGGAAGGTCTTGGTGACCTTGATTACTCACGGGGGTTAAGCAACAAACCAGCAGCGGGTGGGGCTTCTTTCTCGAACTTGTGTTTTGCGAGATGCAGGCCTCTTGTCCTCAAGAGGTTACCGGATGAACTTCAAAGGGGGGGGGGGTAGATGACTTCTCCAACCTTGGATTGAGCGAGCTATCCGGCATCTTGTCCTCAAGAGGTCACCGGTCGAACTTCGAAAAAAGGGGGGGAAGGGAGAGATGACTTCTCCACACTCGGCTTGAGCGAGCTAACGGGCCTCTTGTCGCCAAGAGGTCACCAGAAGAACTTCGGAGGACGGCTTCTCCAATCCTTGATTTGAAGGCGGTTGAGAAAGGCTGACGTTGCCTCACGAGACTCTTCTTCCTGACCCGAAGATATGGGTGTGATGTCCACCTCTTCCGTGGCTTGCGACTGTCACTCACACTTCTCGGGAGAGAGCTTCGTTGAATTGAACTCCTTTCGTGGAAGTGTCGTCTAACCAAATCTGTCTGTAATACTGGAGAGGGTGCATATATACCCAGAGTTCTCCAAAACAGGGAGAGAGAGAGAGAGAGAGAGAGAGAGAGAGAGGCCTTCTCGAACCTTCGTTATCGGCTGTGACAAATCGAGCGTCTCCATGCGGGGAAGTGTCAGAGGCAGGGATCAGCGGGTCAGACGGACGACCAGCGGCTGAAGCCATAAAATCTGTTCGCGGCGAACTTACAAAATAGATGTAAAATCTTCCGACCCGAGGGAAGGGAAGGGGGAAGATTGAGACGGCGTGGAGGTAGCCTCAATTTCAGCGTCTTGCCTCGTGTGAATTTTGCGGAGACCTGGCGGCAAGTCCAAAAAGGGTGAAGTCTTAGGGAGGGGGGTGGGGGTGGTAACGGCTCGCTTTCTCTCCCGAAGTAATATCTTAGGAGGTGAGGAAATAATATTATTCTAGGGGATACCTCTACACTATACTTCCTAACTTGTTTTGTCCAATGTCCAAATCACTCCGATATGGCATTTTCCGAGTGCACCCGAATGTTAATCCTCTCCCCAAGCTGTGATTCAAATGTGTCTCGTCGACTGAGTAAGACGCCAAAGATGGGAGAGGGTGTGGTGGTTCGGCGATCAGAGACTTCCTTAGAAAGTTCGCTATAGGATTAACGAATGAGTGGAGTGATCGGTCTGTGAACAAGTGCACATGGCCGTCGACGAAGATTAAAAAATGAAAAAGACTAACCTTTGAACATAAATGTTATTATTAAATATGAAAACACCATCCATCGCCTTCTCGTAAAAAAATCCCCCCCTAAACCAGGCATTGTATATTCTATTGGGTGAAATAATTGTGAAAATTGGTATTATGGACAGACAGGTAAAGAATTGAATGTTAGAGTTAAACGGCACCAAACTAATGTTCGTAATTTTTGTCAACAATCTGCATTATTTTTATATAGCTATGGTCAGGATCATACTATTAATTGGAATAGCGCTAAAACTGTTATTAAATGTACAAACTACATTTTAAGAAATATTTTGGAGTGTATCTCTATTAATACTTTCCCAAATTTTAATATTAGCCCTGGATTGTTTAGCCTAGATCCTATCATATCTAATTATATTAAATCACAAATTAAAGTGCTTAAAGAATTTGTTCCCCCTAATTAGGGTTTTGATGCAGGTAACCGTATTAACCCCCTCACTCCTTTTTATTTAAGACATTGTCTGTCCTGACCTACGTTATTCCACGAAGAGGTCTTTTAGAATAAAAACGAAAGCGATCGGAATCGTTTTTCCATTTTCCTTGTGGGTGTTATTTATCATATATATATATATATATATGAAGAGAGAGAGAGAGAGAGAGAGAGAGAGAGAGAGAGAGAGAGAGAGAGAGAGAGAGAGAGAGAGAGAGAGAGAGAGAGAGAGAGAGAGAGAGAGAGAGAGATGGTTGGACGAAAATAGAGATAAAAACAAAAGCGAATGAGACAATAAAGATTAGAGACGACCAGATAAGAAGAGACAAATACAATCTGAGACATACAGACAGGCAAAGGAATTCAGAGACCAATAGACAAAGAAATTTAGGGAGACAAAAGAGTCTAGAGCAAAGAGGCAGAAGTAGCTCATTTTCGCCTCCTCGTTTCAGCGGCCTCGCTTTGGAGCTACGTGGCTGGATGGAGCGCCTCGGAGATCTTCTGTTCGTCGTGTGGCTTCGAGTGCCAGGACGCTTGCGGTACGAGGCACTTCCGGGCGTGTTGCTTCAACTTCCAGAGGAGACGCAAATCCACGCTGCCAACGAGGTTGGTAACCTCCCTTAGCACTTTTACAAGTTCTTTTTTCTTAAGAAATCGAGACAACATTGGGGTTTGTCGCTATTAGGATTTGTTGGATTTGCGCTTGTCTCGAATGGAGTTATGTAGTTCCAATTTTGTTTGGTCACTATTTTAGTTTATTTCCAAATTGTTTTGTTACTATTTTCGTGTGTACATTTCGGTTCGTCATTATTGTACTTTGTTGTTATCTTGGTTTACCACCATGTGGCTTTGTTTTTTTTTATTGTACCATATGAGTTTGGCGCCATTTTGTTTGTCATTTTTTTTTTGTAATTTTGATTTGTCACAATATTTCTTTGTCGCCATTTTGTGCTGCTTTCATGTCGATTCATCACCATTTCTATTGGTATCTGTTTTAATTCATCATCATTTTAATTTGTCGAAGTTTTGGTTGCTCCGAACTTTCTTATTTTACCATTTTGGTCAGAGCATTTTGCTTTGTCGCCATTTTGATTCATTATTATTTTACTTTGTAGTTGTTGTTTATCACCATTCTAGGCCGTAGCCATTTTGATACTTGACCATTTTGCTTTGTTGCATTTTAATTCCTCGTCATTTTTCTCTTGAGCCTTTTTTTGCGGCACTAATTTATTTGATCACAATTTGGTCTTTCAACATTCAGTTGCTATTTTCCTTTCACACCATTTTAGTGTGCTACAATTTGTTTTGCCGCCATTTTGGTTTCACGACATTTTGCTTCATTGTCATTTTGATTTCTCACTATTTTGAATCCTTACCATTTACTCTTATGTCATTTTCAGTCCTCACCATTTTATTAAGATGTCACTTTGAGTCCTCACCATGTTACTCTGATGTCATTTTGAGTGCTCTGCATTTTATTCTAATACAGTTTTGAGCCATCTCCATCTTACCTGATTGCCATTTGAGTCGTTACCATTTTACTCTGATGCCATTTTGAGGCCTTATCATTTGTCTTTCGTGTCATTTTAGTTTATAAAAAATTTGATTTGTCGATATTTTGGTTCGTGACAATTTTGCTTTGTCGCCATTTTGATTCCTCACCATTTCACTTTGGCCATTTTGATTTGGAGCTTAAAGTTCGGTCTTTCTTGACGCGTTCGTTTGTATCGCACCTGTAAATGGACGTGTCCTTAAGTTTAGGAGAGGGACGGGGGAATGTTGCTTCTTTGGATTACTTAGGTTTGCATATTTTTTTCTTCATTACCACAAAAGCACTAACTAACCCCCTCCCCCAGGTTCCTGACTCAGCCAGACACGGAAGAGGGGTCTACCCACCTTTTAAATTTGAAGCACCCTCGAGGGAGATCTATGACTCCCAAGGTACGGAGGAAGGTTCAATCGAAGAGAGCGATATCGTACACTGATATTATAAGGGAAATGGGTTGTAAATAAAGGAAATTTGACACAAAACAAATGAAACGATTTAATGGGAACGGCAGAAGAGGACAAAGCAAAAAAGATGAACCAAGACAATATAACCTTTCGAAAGCTTCCAGGCACGGATCCATGGGGGGAGGGGGGCTGAATCCCCCCCCCCAAAAAAAAAAAAAAAAAAAAAAAAATTCGACCTATGTTTACATTCCTTTTTGACTCCATACTTGTATTCTGCTATTTAGAAAAGTTGTGTAATAATATAGAATATATATAAAAACATTTTAAAAACGTTGCGATCGAATGTACCTAATGATACATAAATAAAATACAAATAAAGGTAATTCTCAAAAATTATTATTAAATTCAGTATTATATCTTAGCTGATGCCCCCAAATTACAATTCATAATTTTCTAATGTGTGGAAAAAAAAATCCAAAGCTGAGAGAGAGAGTGTTCATTCCTGTGTGAGTTACTGTTATGAATGGTGTGTAAGATAGCCATTTAATGATTAATGCCATTTTCTCAGACTCCACAGAGGGAGGAATTTAGGTAGCCCCCCCCCCCACACCTAACCTAATTTTTATTCTGGATCCACCCCTGAAAGCTGTCTAGTGTATCCATCACTACTTGGAGCTTTCTAATTTTTCTAAACATTGAACGCATTTTATACATTTTTGCAGTTTATCAACTTTTTAATATTTAATTTCCTTACGCGCAGTTTTTATAGTTATTTTTTTTTAGACGTTTGCACAATTCATACACTTTTTCAGTTTTTACACCTTTGATAACAATTTATTCACTTTGGCGTTAGTTTTTAACTTTTTAAAATTTTCCCCATTTTTAAAGTTTATACAGTTTTACACAAAATTTATACGACTCTGGACAAAGTTTTGCCATTTTTGCACAGTGTCTACATTTTTTGGCACACTTTACACACTAATGCACAATTTATACACGTTTACACAATGTTTAATCACTTCCGCGTTTCTCATTTATTCGTAGCTCTCTCTTTGTACATGTTTATTAGCACATACTCACTCTATTTTGCAGTTGTGGGCAGTCCGTCAGTACCGATGACGGAAGGTCCGTCAGTCTGTCACTGACGGACTCCCGTTTCGCTGACGACTGACGGAAACATTATTTGCCGAAGGTCGTCTTTGCTTTTCGGGTTAGTGACGGTTCGGGTGACGGCTGAAAATCGCTTCCGTCGGCGCTTATTCCGTCAGTGTTTCAAAGTTTCCGTCAGTCATCAGTCCGCCAGCGAAACGGGAGTCCGTCAGTGAAGGACTGACGGACCTTCCTTCATCGGTACTGACGGACTGCCCACCACTGTTATTTTGTATGCAGGTGTGTGTTGTGCCTTTTTAAAGGAGTTTAACATCTTTCACACGTAATCAGGCCTAACCAGGGTTGGAAAAGAGAGGAAGATCTGAAAGAAGGAAATATGAAAACGATAGCCATAGCAAACCCACCAACCTTATATCCTGGGGAATGGAAGGCACATTATAAACTTCCAACACTGAGTTCGTACAAGGATGATGCTCAAAACTACGAACTTGAACACACTTGTAGGAACCGGCGTCCAGTTAAGTCCGGTATAGCGAACCCGGCTGTTAAACTTTTCCTGGACTACTGAATTGTTTGAATCGCTTGTTTGTATTATGTAGGCCTATTTTGGGGTTTGAAGCCTTTGGTTTACCGCGACCTTGAGGCTTTTGTCGCATTGCGACTGATTAAGGCCTAAATTACTACCGCGGCCAATAGCGATATCTTTTTCTAACCACACGCCACCAACATAGCTGATTTTCGTCTGAAAGTTGCGTATCGTGTGAATAGCACCGTTAGTTTCCATGTAGATATATGGTTGCGCCACCGGCTTAGCTGCGTAGAATACTTTTCTCGCTACCCTAGCGGCGCGACCAGATTTATGGTGGTGAGGCAAGGCGTTTGTGAGCGCGGCCAAGCTGGTGAAACCATCACATATTTACATGGAAACCAACGGAGCTATTCACACTAGACGCGACTTTCACTGTGGCCATGATACGAATGAGCTCTTTTGGTGGCTTGAGCTTGACTGGTGGCCAGGAAAAAATACTTGTTAGCACCGTGTGTTAGGCCCCTAAAATTCTATCTAATTTTCTCTAGAAAGTCACTTTTATAAATTATATTGTAATTTTAGTATTGTTTTGTTTTGCGAATTAATAAATATAACTAATGATACTTCATATGTTCAGCTGAAATAAAAATGAACTATGTTACGTATGTAACTCTGACAAAAAGTGAAAATGTAGTTCAAATAGAGATGAAAACTATCATCGTGGCCCGCTAGACTATAGACGCTCCCTGAACTTAACCATTTATCCAAATTCAGTTTTCTCACTCTGGGGCGGACAGAGCCAAACTAGTCAATCTAGTTAATATTCCATAGAAATTATAATAATCGTAATTCATATCTTTGTTTATAATAGAAATTAAGCCGTTATGTACAGCAATTTGATCTCTTAAAGGAATCAGGTGGTCTGCTTAATTAACTATTGATGTGTGTAAAAACGCCAAATATTTTGCAATGTAATGGTTACCACAAACTTTAAGGTATCATAGTTAATTAAGGGGTCATGATGGTGGCAATGACGTGTTTGTACCAGATTAGTGGTAAATTAACAATACACGCCTGCATATATCTACGTATATATTCATTTGTTATATTTTATTATATATTTACTTATCTGTTTATATGCACATTTGTATCATTTAATTGGTTAATTTGGGGATTATGCCAGCCCTTGAATTTTGTGGGCGCTTTGTTATAAATATCTATTTTTAAAATATAGGCAAATGCTATATATCGTGTATGGTTATTTTGGGCTTTATGCCCACCGTCGAATTGGCTCCTATACAGTGGTTTCACTATCATATATCATAACTCGCCATTGAGTTATTTTACTTTTATATATATATATATATATATATATATATATATATATATATATATATATATATATATATATATATATATATATATATATATATATATATATATATATATATATATAAAACAAGCAATGGCTTCGCTACTAAGGCCAAAATTTAAAATCTTAAAAAAAAAGCAGACATGATTCAATTTTTCTAAATTTTCTGAACTTCACCATTTTGTTTTGGATATTATAAAAGAATTATTAGAAATAACTTTGATAAAAATATAAGTCATAAACAAACTAAGATGAAATTATTATTTAAATACTAAAAAAAAACCCTTCTTAAATTATAGTTAGTGATGATATATATATATATATATATATATATATATATATATATATATATATATATATATATATATATATGATAGTGAAACCACTGTATAGGAGCCAAAAGTTTAATTTACGAGACTAGTTTCAGTATATAGGTTATCATACCCTTTTCAGTCGTATACTGAGAATGCAATTGTTACAAAAGTCTATAAATAGCGTACAGATCAGAAAAAAAAACAAAAAGAAAGAAACACAAAACGGGGGCAAAAGGTCATTAATCAGGGGGTGCGAGTTTAAGATCGTTGACTAAGCTGTTTACAATAAGGTTACGGGAATGGGGGCTACATTTCAATTGCCCATCTGACAAATTAAAATTGGGATTTTCTCCTATTAATATAGATTCTACTATTTTTCTTTTACGTAAATATTTATGATTTTAGCCTTTGAATACTCAATTTGGTGGTTGAAATTGCTAATATGATTAAAAATACTGGATGTGGTACTGCCTCGTCTGACATCACCTTTATGTTCATAAATTCGTTTTGTTAAGGTTCTTCCGGTTTCTTCTATGTAAAATGAGGGACAGTTTGTAGAGCCACACGGGATTAAATATACACCTGCTTCATTTGGCTGATCCACGGGCTTGGTCGAAGGGAAAGATTTAAGGATAGAAAAAGGGTATTTAAATGTGGTTAGGCCTGGAGAAATAACTTTGTTCACTCCTTTGAGGAGGGGAGAAAAGGGAAGGGATAGACACTTCGTATTACTAAATTTGTTTTTATTCTTGGGTCGGTAATGAGTAGATTTTGCTTTAGATAAACTTTCGTTGATCTCGTGGAGGGGATAATTTAATTTAATGAAACTACAAGTTATATATGTAATCTCGTCTTCTAGAAAGCAAGGGTCACATATCCTAAGTGCTCTCAAAAACATACCTGATGCAACGGCTCGCTTAATGTTAATATCATGATGAGATAAATACATATCGCTGATAAATACACTGTCAGTAACACCAAGTTTAACAAGATTTATAATTTCATTTTTGACTAGAGGGAGGTTTAATTTTTGATTATCTAATACCTTAAATAGAACATCAAGAGCTTCGTTAACTAGGACATTAGTGAACCGGCTGTCTACATCAAAGCTTATTAAGCGACTTCCTTTCTGTTGATTTTCCTCAACTTTTCAATGAAATCAGAGAAATGGATTATGTGTGAAGGAGAGATCAATCCAACAGCGTCAGCAAGAAGGGAGGCTAACCACTTCGAGAGCTTGTATGCGGGAGAGTCGATACACGATATAATAGGTCGGAGTGGCGTTCCTCTTTTGTGGGTTTTTGGCAGACCATACATACGGGGAAGTGATGGGTTGGTAGGTTTAAAACGAGGAAGAAGGTCTGGGTTGGATCGCTTGAGCAATTTTGTGAGAGTTTTGTTGAAGATCTCGGTTTTATTTTTCAATGGGTTGGAAGATAAATTCTCATAAATGAGTAAATCCTGTATTCTTCAGTGGTGTATAACACCACGATTTGGCTAGTTTTGTCCGATTTTGTTAGGATGATATTTTTGTTAGAATTAAGTAATTTGAGGGCAATCATGGATGCGCCTGGAGATCTCTAAGTATCTCACACTGTCACTATGGGATAAAGCACCAGCTACAAAACCACTTAAGAACTCAATGTTCGACTAATCACTTTCACAAAATTTATTTATAGAAAGGAAATGATTGAGGGAAAATGAATCACTATTTTTGAACGCGAAGGATAACCCACAGTCGAGGATAATTTCTTGATCTCGCGAGAGCTCATAAGAAGAAAGATTGCGAACATTTTTCGCAGGATTTGAAGCCTTCTTCCATAGGCTATTTTGGAATAACCACTCCACTTTTTTTTAAAAAAAGTGGTGTTGATACTTTAGACGAACGCGGGTAAGGGTCAATTGGCACCGTCTCAGTGTGTAAGGAAGTTGGGTTGGATTTACGTTTGCTTGGAGTTCACGGAGTTCAGTCGAACATTGAGTTCTTAATTGGTTTTGTAGCTGGTGCTTTATCATATAGTGACAGTGTGAAATACTTAGAGATCTCCAGGCGCATCCATGACTGCCCTCAAATTACTTAATTCTAACAAAAATATCATCCTAACAAAATCGGACAAAACTAACCAAATCGTGGTGTTAGACAAAAATAAAATAAATCTTATTAAACTTTGTGTTACTGACAATGTATTTATTAGCGATATGGGCCTTTCCCTTCAAAAATATGGTTTTAGCATGGGTAATCCTTTATCGCCCATATTATGCAACCTTTTTATGGAGCATTTCGAAGTATCATTACTCCCTTCCGTGATTCCCCATCATAATTTTGTCTGGTATAGGCATTTAGATGATGTCATATAGATTTGGCCTAAAAAATAGTTTAAACTTATTTGACAATTTCCTTAAAGATCCTAACGACCTCCATCCCACTATCAATTTTCAAAGTAGAGTGGAAAACAAATAATTGTATATCCTTTCTTGATGTAAAAATTGTTAGTCATTGACAAAATTAGCGTCACTGTGTACCGAAAACCAACCCATTCTAACTCTTATATCTATTTCTTTTCTCATCATAATATTAACATTAAGCGAGCCGTTGCATCAGGTATATTTTTGAGAGCACTTAGGATATGTGACCCTTGTTTTCTAGAAGACGAGATTACATATATAACTTGTAGTTTCATTAAATTAAACTATGCCCTCCACGATATCAACGAAAGTTTATCTAAAGCAAAATCTACTCATTACCGACCCAAGAATAAAAACAAATTTAGTAATACGAAGTGTCTATCCCTCCCCTTTTCTCCCCTCCTCAAAGGAGTGAACAAAGTTATTTCTCCAGGCCTAACCACATTTAAATACCCTTTTTCTATCCTTAAATCTTTCCCTTCGACCAAGCCCGTGGATCAGCCAAATGAAGCAGGTGTATATTTAATCCCGTGTGGCTCTACAAACTGTCCCTCATTTTACATAGAAGAAACCGGAAGAACCTTAACAAAACGAATTTATGAACATAAAGGTGATGTCAGACGAGGCAGTACCACATCCAGTATTTTTAATCATATTAGCAATTTCAACCACCAAATTGAGTATTCAAAGGCTAAAATCATAAATATTTACGTAAAAGAAAAATAGTAGAATCTATATTAATAGGAGAAAATCCCAATTTTAATTTGTCAGATGGGCAATTGAAATGTAGCCCCCATTCCCGTAACCTTATTGTAAACAGCTTAGTCAACGATCTTAAACTCGCACCCCCTGATTAATGACCTTTTGCCCCCGTTTTGTGTTTCTTTCTTTTTGTTTTTTTTTCTGATCTGTACGCTATTTATAGACTTTTGTAACAATTGCATTCTCAGTATACGACTGAAGAGGGTATGATAAACTACATACTGCAACTATTCTCGTAAATTAAACTTTTTGCTCCTATACAGTGGTTTCACTATCATATACCATAACTCGCCATTGAGTTATTTTACTTATATATATAATATATATATATATATATATATATATATATATATATATATATATATATATATATATATATATATATATATATATATATATATACAATTGTTTTATAATGTAGTCAATTTTTTCTTGGGCAAATTAAAAAAAAAAAGTGATTTTAGGTTTGTTTGTTTTTAGGCTATTTCAATCGCATCATATTGTATTATATATAATTTTGAACATAATTTAGAAATGGCGAGGGGGGAGGAGCTTCGCCCCCATACCTCCCCCACAAAATTAAATAAAATTTGTAATATTCCTAATTTGAAACCTAACCTTAGATTCCAATCCAAAGGGCGATTGTTAAATGCCGTTAGGGCTCTAGTTTTGATAGTGTTGCTTGGCCTCACACCCCTGAATGCTATTTAATCAATGATATATATTTTTTTAAATTGGTTATTATTGAAAGTACCTATTATATTTTAGGTAAATATGTAGATTAGCGACTCGCCTGAAAAAGTGTTTTTTTGGTAAATATTTTCGTTCACCCCTACCGGAATATTCATGCGCGTTTGATTCGTCTGACGTCAGACCCCACCCCCACCCCCATTATAATTCGCAAAACGATTAAAGACGCTGGCATGATTTGTAAACGTTAGCACATTAGTCTATAAACAATTAGGATTATATACTGGCGGGGCTGCGCCCCCCAGACCCCCCCAATTTAATGAAACTCAGGATCATCGTAGTGTGGTCACCCCATTGTGTTTTCCCCAACACGAGCCGTCTCCTTAAATGTACTCCAAAAACGTGAATCATTTTGGAACACGGACGAAATAGTACGTCCCATCGTTCGAGTCGCTAATCTACATGTCTACCCTATTTTAATTCAGAAAGAAAATCCCTTCAAAATGATATATAATACACTGATGCGATTTATATTAACAACATGGAGCTAGATGTTTTTAGGTTAGACTAGACTAGGGCCTTGAACGAGGGAAATCACTGCCAAATTATGTAGGTACACAATTATATAGCATCTTAATTATAAAATAAATATTTTGAATTATATACAAAATTATAGCATTTTAATTAAAAAATAAATATTTTAAGTGTTTTACAAAAAAAAAATAAACTACATAAACCCTATGGGACCGATTCTTTTGATGGATTAAAATAATTTATAACTGACAATATAGCGAAAATGGCGGCCAATGTATTTTTTTCATAAGCTCATAATTAGAAATTTTCCCAAATGAAGTAGTGAAAGAAGCAAGTATTTGCGGTTTTTTTTTTTAATAGAGATATTTATAACAAAGAGCCCACAAAATTCGCGGGGGCGGGGGGTATAAACTCCTAAATTAGCCTTATGATGTTATGACGAAAAATAAAGTGACGGCCATCTTAGGGCGGGGGGCTTATATGTCTGAAGTCAAGCAATCCGGTAGAAAAACTAGAGGCCTAACGACATTTAGCAATCGCCTTTTGAATTCAAATCCAATGTTAGGCTTTCCAATTAGGAATATTACGAGTTTATTTTAAAAATGCGGTGTGTTGGGGGGGTAGGGGGTACTTAAAAATTATATATAATACAATATGATGCGATCGCAATAGCCTGACAAAAAACAAACAAACCCAAAAGCAGTTAGTTGTAATTTGTCCATGAAAAAACATGTCTACATTAAAAAAACAATTTTTTTAAGCACACACACACACATACACACACACATATATATATATATATATATATATATATATATATATATATATATATATATATATATATATATATATATATATATATATATATATATTATCCAAAAAATCGAGGGAAGGCATAATCCCCAAATTAACCATTTTATTAATTATGATTAGGTCTATGTATTTAACCCCCCATGTATTTATATCATTTATATATTTTTATGTTTTTGACCATTATAACCATGCTTTATCCCGATTCATCTAAACTGGTTGCCATATCCAACTAGTTATATATCTATCTACATCTATTTCGTTTTCTATCTACATCTATAACATTTTTTAAGAATTCTTATCTTGCTTTGTTTATACACCTACTATCAGCCCTTATCTCCATATTTCTTAATTATTATTTGTATCTAATTTTATGTAAGTAACTTTATCTTTTTATATTTGCCAGTCCATAAGTAAGTAGGGTGTTCTTTGAGCCAGCTAACATGAGGCCACATATTTAGGTCAAATATCAATTGAACCATTTAATTCAAATCAGGTCATTCGATTCAGCCGCCTTGTTCCCTTTTGACAGAGCAAATATATTTTAGCGCGCCCTTCCTGACATTCTACTCCAAACCAAATATTTTTCTGATCAATCTAATCAAATTGGATTACCTTATCTTGCTAAACTCTCATTTTCTTTCTTTCTTTTATTTACCTCCATTTTTAATGGTAACATTTATAGATAATTATTCCCCGAGTGGGTCGAAAAATAGGATAAGTTGTCATTAATGTTGATATCTATAAATCCTCATTTCTCTGTCATTGTAAAGGCATTCAAAGAGAAAAGAAAAAGATGGCATTTATCCATATACGACATATGTTTATATGGGAAGGGGGTTCAAAATGTTCCCGGAAATGCGGATTAACAAAACGTAAGTATTGAATTTCAATTCTTGATGGATTACCAAGAAAGAAACTATTTTTGAGCGAACCCTCATTTGAACAAATAAATTTGGTGATGTTGAAACAAGGATATTTAGGAATCCTGGGTAGAGTTAGGGTAGAATTTAAATGAAAACATGATGCTTTGGTGCATTGTCCCAATAAACCTTCTCTAAATCATCGATGGCCGTTGTTTGTCTCTCTGCATGTTTTAGGCACTCGATCTATTCCTGCGGCCACAACTTTTTTCGCTCATAATTAACGTTCATTTGCACATGTGCGCGTAAACTGCCGGGCGCGGGCGGTGAAACGTTTACTTGTTGTATGTATATTTAATGATATTAAATATAATATATTATATGATAGGGAGAGTGCGTAACTCTCCTGAATCTGCCTTCACCTCACAAATAATAATAATAATAATAATAATCAGCAAGTAAAGATTTTTTTGTGCCACAATATAAGAATTTCAAACAATTCGCATCTCAGGACCTTTTATCCCGGGCAACGACGGGTACCTCTGCTAGTGTATAATATATTGACGGATTCCGATTAAATTTGGTGGAAATGTGGGTCTTGAGCCAAAGAAGAGTTGATTAAATTTTATTGTGAATCCAGATCCAAATGCAGATTTAGGATCACTTATTCACGTTCTTTAACATAACGGGATTGACCATTTTCTGGTCTTGGCGTAGGTGGCCGCTCTCCGAGAGCTTGCTAATTGTCCTTACTGCCATTTTAATAACAAAGGGCCAATTGTTGCTCAAATGGGAATTCACAAAAAGATCTCGTAGTGGGACACTATAACAACATAAATCACAATGGAAGAAAAAGATCCCGTAGTGCGACAATCGAAGAAAAAGATCCCGTAGTGGAACAATGAAATAATAAAAAATAAAATGATCCCATAGTGGGACACTAACACCATAAAAACGAAATTACGGAGAAGGCCCGATCGCTGGGCATCTATTGGACCAATGGTTCCCAACCGATTTTGGCTTATGACCCCCCTTAGGAACCTTATTTTTTCCTGTGGCCCATAATCATTATTTTCAGTAGGTAATATGCAGTTTAACTCTACTTTAAAGGATAAAAGATATTAAAACAGCTATTTGTATTCAGGTACAATTATATTTGTCACCTATATAGGACTATAAACATAGCAAAAATTAAACAGTGGTTAGCAAAAATGTAATACTCTTTTAAAATAAATAATTAGTCTTACAATAAATAAAATCCTTTAGCAAAATGAAATAAATATATCATCAACTCTTTATTCATTCAATGCGATCCTTGTGTTTCATGCAGTTTCACAAGTTTTTCAATACCAGGGTCTATAGTTGTTAGAAACAGACAAAGATCACCTCTTCTTACTGTTTCTAAGTGGCTGCGAGCTTTTGATAGGAGGTGTGACACTTTACTAAAACCCGACTCAACCAGATAAGAAGTAGGAAAAGCAATAAAATATAATTTTACTTCGTCCCAAAGCAAAGGGTATTTTATAGCACTTTCATAACTTGTCCATGAGTTCCTGACACCATGCTTAAATCGAGCTAGAGAAGTTTGATAACTCTGTAACTCAATGAGGCTTTCTTGTAATATGATATCAACATTAGCGTCTACCACCCAACCTGGAATGTCTAGTTGTAGAAGATCTCTGAACCTAACTTCCATATCACTATGCAATTTCTCCAAATGTTTAATCTATACTAAAATATCATCTTCTTTCAACTCACTCTCAATAGTGCGGAGGGTTGGAAACTGTATCAACTCTTTTCGCCCGATATTTGTCTTAAACAGCTTAATTTTCCCCATAAATGCACAAATAGACTTTTTGCAAGTTAAAGTATTTGCATTTTTACCTTGTAGCTGTTTGTTCAAGATATTTAGCTTTTCAAATATTACTGTAAAGTAGTATATGTCACATTTGGCAGCAATGATTCTTACTCCTTGCTGCTTACCATCCAGAAATAACACAAGACTAGCTCAAAGTGCAATGAAGCGATTCAAACAATTGCCCTTAGAAAGCCATCGCACCTCTGTATGCAAAAGTAGGCGCTCAAACCCTTCTTCATTGGTAGCACAGAGTTGTCGAAAAAGCCGCTCTTGAAGTGGATTTGAATTGATAAGGTTGACTGTCTGGATTACTCTATCAAGTGAATCTTTCAGACGTCCTCCTAGTTTTTTTGCAATCAGATGTTGACGGCGGACAACACAGTGTATGCAAAAAACTTTAGGTACAGCCTCTTTTAAATGTGCAATAAATCCCCTATATCTACCTATCATAGCAGCAGTGCCATCAGTTACACAAGTCATAATATTCCCAAGTGGAATATCATTTTCTTTGAAATAGGTCACTTATTCTTTGAAAATTGTTTCACCTTTAGTATCTCTCACAAGGCTGCGGGAGAAAAGCATTTCTTCTCTGAGTTGATCTTTATCCAAAATCCTAACATACGCCATGGGAAGGGCTTTGTTATCACGTAATAACGTTTCATCAATTTGTAATGTATAGGTCTTTACTTGTAAATGTTTAACAAGTTTTTCCTCTACATCCTTTGCCATATCGTCAATACGTCTTGATACTGTATTTTTGCTCAGCGGAATGACATCAGTGATTTTGGGGGGATTTTGTTGCATGATAGTTGAAATAACCAGAGATACTGAAGGCAAAATAAATTCTTCGCCAATAGTATGAGGTTTTCCCGATTTCGATATTAGCTTGGAAATCTCATAAGATGCAATTAAACCTTTTTAAAGTAATCTAATGTTTTGTCTTTTATGTCCTTGTGCTTATTCTCTAAATGTATTTTAAGCTTACTTGGTCGCATACTATCATTAGAAAGTGAAGCCATACATAAAAGACACAATGGCTGTGTTATATTGTCTGGTGAATGTATAAAACTATACTAACTGGAGTATTATCGACATTTTTTCTTCGTCGCCGTAGCCATAGGTAATCTGTGCAGAAGAAATTTAATATATTAATGATATATATATATATATATATATATATATATATATATATATATATATATATATGAATGCATTGTCCCGCAGGAAAAAATAAAAAGGTGTTTCCAAGTACTTTCGAACTTTATTAAGTTCCTTATCAAGGATAACTACAAGAAATAATATTATATTAGAGGTATATATACGAAAGAAAAGTATGAAAGACTGCCTCAAAAACAAGAAATCACCAATGAGAAAGATGGAAGGGGAAAGGTAAAGAAACTCATTAAGAATTACAAGAAGCAGGTAGTAAGGTCAAACTAAGCCGACGGAAAGGGTAACAGATTCAAAGAAATGGAAATAGCCTAACGAGGGAGATTATATTACATTTTAGAGCCGAAGCTCACCGCAACAGAATAAAAGGCGCTTATCTCAGCGGCGAAAAAGGAAGACTATTTCTGAGAAAACAGAAACAACCTCCATTCCCTGTGCAGAGCACCGAGTCTGTGCCCAACATCAACTCCTATTACAGTTGGCCACGAAAATTTTAGACATGTCCAATAAATAGAAACGCTCCTAAAAATAGCTGCATTGAAAATTTTGTTTTCCTTTTTTTGTGCTAAATACTTGCTCTTGATGGTAAATATTTGACATAAAAAAAAGAACCGCAAACCAATGCAGCTATTTTTATGAGCGTTTCTATTAATTGGACATGTCCGAAATTTTTGTTGTTGATTGTACCTCCTGGTACTCTGTACCTGTACCTAAATGCAAAACAGCAGAAATGTACTCCCTCAGGGGGGTAGATCTGCATTAATTTTAGTAATATATTTTATATACATATATATATATATATATATATATATATATATATATATATATATATATATATATATATATATATATATATATATATATATATTACTCAAATTAATGCAGATACGAAACGATAAGTACAATCATCAGAATCTAATATTAAATGCTAATCTCATAAATAAGCCCTAAGTGGAACCAAAGTGAAAAAAAAAATTATTTGGTGTAGGCTTAGCAATAGCACACTTTACTTACAAACAAAAATGCTCAGTTATTTACTTATAAAAGTCTTATATTATTGTGCTTGTAGCAATCTATTCTAATTTTAAAAACTAGTAAAATTACCACAACATCGCAGTATTAAGGTAAACAAATAAAAGCTACTTACATACTATAACGCCAAACCACTTGATAAACAGACTATAAGGATTTAAAGTTCCACTTGAAGTATTTTCATCAAGCCAACAACGGTGCCAGGCGCATAAGGATCAAGCGCACAATGGAGTGCACCGCAGAATAAGCTTGTACGAGGGGCGGTCAATAAGTTTTGCGAATCGGTAGGGCAAAACAGAGGAAGGGGGATGGCTGTTTGTGGGGGTGTTAGGACAAGTTATGACAAGTCAGGACCTGCAGCCGCACGCTCCTGCCTCGTTTATTTAAGAAGCAGTAGCTGATCGCAGATCATCAGTCACAAATTTTTCAACAATGAATAAGGTTGAGCACCGCGCAGTGATCAAATCTTTGACCAAGGAAGGCAAGAATGCAAAAGAGATCCATGAAAGCATGGTTTCAGTGTACACCGACACCGCCCCTTCCTATGCAACCATTGCTCGCTGGAATAGGGAGTTCCGCCATGGTCGTGAGTCCCTTGAAGATGACCCCCGTCCAGGACGCCCGTCAGACGCGACTAACGAGGACAATGTGGCACCTTTGGAGAGGATGATCCTCGAAAATCGACGGGTGAAGGTCGAAGAAATCGAGGGAGAACTTATAATATCACATGTTAGTGTTATCAACATCATCCACGACAATTTGGCCATGACCAAGGTCTCTGCCCGTTGGGTCCCTAGGAACCTCACGAAACCTCACGCCCCATGATTGACTTCAACGTCGTCAAAGTCCACAAGGCCAGAGTTGCAAAAGCTGCCCTGCGCGAGTGCGGATTCAAGGAGCTCAACCATCCCCACTACAGTCCAGATCTAGCCCCTAGCGACTACTTTTTATTCTGCCAGCTCAAGGCTGCACTGCGTGGACGCTGGTTTGGGGACGATGAAGATGTCCAGCTCGCCGTCCAGGAGTGGATTGAACAGCAGTCGGGTGATTTCTGGTTGTCGGGAATTCGAAGCCTCAGGGACAAGTGGCTCAAGTGCATTGAAGTGGAGGGTAGTTATAATGAAAAATAATAAAACATTTTTCCTCATATCTCGTTTCCTTATATCCGAATTGCAAAACTTATTGACCGCCCCTAGTATGGTGCAAAATATTTGTTTACAGATTAATGTAAATCCTATTATGCTAATAAAATATTTTACAAGGTAAAATATATGTATTAATATTTTTTAAATGTAATTCAACTGCATAAATTAAAATTAGGTACTGCTTTAACTATAATTCAAGTTTCAATAGGTTGAGTCCTGTGGCCTCCTTCATGGATCTGTGCCCCTCTAAAGCTTAAAATTTTCCTGTGGCCCCGTTCAGATGTGCCATGGCCCCCGGTTGGGAAACCCCGTATTAGACTACTACTCCCTTCCTCTTTTCGCACTATTACCCTCCCCTCTCTTCGAACTCCTTCCCCTCTCACTTTATCTTTCTCAGACAAATCAAAATCAAATCAATCATTTTATGTAGACTCCTGCGTCTTCTCTCATAACCATACATAATCCATCAAAACACTTCTTGTTTATATACTTATACAGAGGGGGTATATAAAGATTAGTAAGACGGTCGGGGCTAAGGTCGGACGATACGCCCCCCTTAGTCGTAAAAAGCCGAGGGTCACCTCGATCCCCTAGCCCTTCCAATGCACCAAAGGGGTATAACCGAGATATTTGTAAAAAGCCGAGTCACTTTTTCCCCCTCGCCCTTCCAAGGCACCAAATGGGGTAAACTCTGATATTTTTTTTAAAAAGCCGAGAGTCACAGCATTGTAGGCGAGGGGCGTCGAGGGAGGGTATATAAAGATTAGTAAGACTGTTGGGGCTAAGTTCGTACTCTTTAGAACATAGTTTTAATTTATAGTGTTGATATACGAACTAAAAGCAATGCCACGGACTTTGTTAATTTCCAATTTTGACTAACTTTTATAATTTAACTGGGAATTGAGAGAAATCTATTAGTCATGATCTAATGAGGTAAGAAGTCCTTTCTGTTAATTAAAACTCTGAAGCCAGAAATATTTTAAAATCATGAATAGATCCTCGATTTTAAAATAAATTTTCATATTTTGATCCCTTGACATTTAGGAATGCCTTATGAAAGAAAGTTTCCAGGGAAATTCTTTTTGTGTTTGTGTAACTGTTTTATATTTTTTGAAATTAATTAAAAAAAACAAATATCACCGAAACCATGCGAGGCAGAAAGCGTTTTAAAAATAGTCTCATAAACTGGTAAAATTGGGTAAAATAAACTATGGGGTAAAGATAAGAGATAGAAACTCTTTTTTTTTACTCTAGCCTATAAATACGTAGGCTTTCCCGCGAAGTCGGGCACTAAAGATTTTAATTCGTAGGGAGTTAGTCGCTCATCGGAAGTGAAGTTTGGACATTGAACACCATAAAAACGCAGAAATTGAGGCCAACTCGAATATATAGAACCAGACATGTCAGGAATAACCTGCAGAATCATAAAAGAAATACATGATTAACCCTTTCTTTCCCGAAGTATTACTTTATGTAAAAAAAATTTTTTTGCTTTAAAACATATTCCCTTTAGGTCCTAAAACACATAGGCAAGTTTTTTTTATTGAACATTGGAGGAAATGCATTAAAATAAAATGATTCCACATGGCAAGTGTTGATGCAAACATGAAAAAAACTAACAAAATAAAATTATTGGGAAAACCAGGCCATGGCTTCGCCACTCCCCCGTACGAGAGGAGCTTGCGCTTCGCTACTAAAATTAAAATTTAAAATCTAAAAGAAAGCAGCCATGGTTAAATTTTTATAAATTTTTTGAACTTCGCCAATTATAATAATTTTAAAAATGAACTCGAAACTAAATTTTCCCCCTTTCAAAATATCACGTTGCTATATAAAAATAAATTTTCTGAACTTCACCATTTGTAATTCTTTGGGTTTTAAAAAATTCACAAAATTTCGATACTTATATTTATTTCCCGAAGTTCACCATTTTTTTTTGATATTATAAAAGAATTTATATTAGAAATAACTTTGATTAAGAGAAATGTCATAACCAAACTAAGTTGAAACATTATTTAAATACTCAAAAGAATCCCGTTCATAAATTATAGAGGTAGTGATGATGATAATGATGATGATGATGATGATGATGATGATGATAACAAAGAAAACCTGAAATTTAGTAACCACAATTCCAAAAAATAAAAGTTAATTCTTTTTTCAATAATTTTAATAAAATAATATACACACAATTTATTTTTTATGAAATGTAATAAAACAATTTTGCTCTTTCAACAGGCATAATGAAATGATACACTCGTTACACTTCATAGGTGCGTAACCTTTCATGCAGCATTTGAATCTTTGCTTTATGTAGATCAGTAGGCTCAGGAAAGTGATCAAACCCATCCAAATGAACATCATCGAGTGGCCTTGTTGCTGTCATTCCTTTTGCATTTAGACTGACTTAACTCTCATGCGACGGCCTACCTTGTTCTACTTTCACCAGCATTAGTTAGTGAGGGCTTGTCTAGTGTGTTTCTTAGGACGCATCTGAAGACTAAATGAATGAAAATTAGTTATTTTATTTATGATGTAACTATAGGTTGGGATAGGTTAGTGAAACAGGCCATGTACTCTCACTCAGGGGCCGAGACCACCCCGCCAAACCAGTACCGACCTCGGTATGGCAGCACTTCTAGCTAAATAGGCCTTATAGCACTAAAAACAAATTATAGGTAGCAGAATTACCGGAATATATTTACATACATACACTACACCATATATATATATATATATATATATATATATATATATATATATATATATATATATATATATATATATATACATATATACATATATATTGTTAAATCCAATGACAGATTACAAATATGTTAATAAAACCACTTTGGAGGAACGTAGTATTTATCACGAGACCAGTTTCGCCATGGAGTTTGTCATATCAGCCTCAGTCGAACATTAAGAATACATGTAGTCACACCAAGCGTACAATATATATATATATATATATATATATATATATATATATATATATATATATATATATATATATATGAATCCATTAAACCACATTGAAAGAGAAAACGGAATAATTTTTCCTTGCAGTAATATTTTTATTACCTTTTTCGAAAAATCCGTGCAGGGAAGGGATTCGAATCAGGCACACTGAGGCAGCGAGCACCGATTTGAGAGAAATATATATATATATATATATATAGTTTACAGGGATCCAATTGGAGTTCCTAATCAGGGTGTGTGAATTTAAGTTCATTAAGGATATCTTTAAGATTAGATCTTTGACGTAGGGGCTGCATTTGAATTGCCCATCCGAAAGGTTAAAGTTGGGGATTTCATCTATAAGGGTGGATTAAATGACCTTTCTTTTGCGGAAGTCCTTACACGGGTAGATTAGTTTGGCCTGTGGGAAGTCTATCGGGTGGTTAAAGTTATTGTTGTGTGTGAAAAGACTAGAGGCTGTATTTCCCCGTCTAACGTGTCCTCTGTGTTCGTACATTCTCTTATCAAGATTTCTTCTTGTTTCGCCTATGTAAAATAAAGGGCAGTTAATTTCTTTACAGGAGATTAAATAGACTCCTGCTTCGTTGGTTCCTTCTATAGGTTTAGTGTCGTAAATGATTTTTTAATGGTCGAAGGGCATTTAAAAGCGATGCGGTTAGGGAAAAGGATACTATTTAAACCTTTCAGTAATGGAGAAAATGGAAGGGAGAGGCAGTTTCTTTTAGTATCTGGGTTCCTACTTTTAGGGGAATAGAAGTTTGACTTGGCCTTGGATAAACATTCATTGATGATATGGAGGGGATATTTTAGTTCTATAAATGTACAGGTGGTGAAAGTAATTTCATCGGACAAGAAACATGGGTCACAAATTCTAAAACCTCTCAAAAACATAGACATTACAATGGCTTTTTTTTTCTTACATCCATTTTTACTCTTGTCATGATATAAAAGTTAAAAAAGCCATTGTAATGTCTATGTTTTTGAGAGGTTTTAGAATTTGTGACCCATGTTTCTTGTCCGATGAAATTACTTTCACCGTCTGTCTAACTCAGAAAATTGTATAAACCTTTTTCCTTATACTAATACCTATGAAAAGTCCAATGATGCCACATGGGATCATGTAAGTTAGAAAAAAATATTGTGCATACAAATCATATGCTGAAGGTATAATTAAAATTCTTATCTCATTTATAAACCTTCTTCTATGTAATAAAATAGAAAGGAAAAACTACGCTTACCTTATCGTATTCATCAGTCAAATATCTGCGTATAACGCACCGATCCCAATGGCATTGACGGTCAAAACTATTTCAAATCCACAGCTGACACTTGGTATGACCAGATAAATCAAAACATGCCAAATGTCCCAGTTGGCAACCCATGAACACATTTTGATGCCTCACGAAATCATTGGACACTTTATAAGTAAAATTATGAAGATAACTATTGATGATGTCATATGGAATCATTGGGAGCGAAGGGGATAAAAACGCAAACGCGAGTGATAGATATAATAAAATAATTAAAATTTCTGAAGTGGAAATGGGTATGGCGAATTGCTAAAAGAAACGACAAAAGGTGGACAAAATAAATTAATAAAGTGGGCATTTTTATAGATAAAGAAACACAAAAGATGACCTTGCAGAGGGTAAGAGGGGGGAATTCGCCCAATACCACTGCTAGGAAAGCCCAGCAGTGGGCTGTTGTTATTGTTGTTGTTGATGATGATATTATTATTTCATTCATCTCCTCTCCCCCCAAAAAATAACATTCGCCAAAACTCCCGAATTTGGTGAAAACATATCCTCAAAATAATTAGAAATTAGCTTAAGTAATATTGGTAAAATGAATCAAAGAATTAAAAAAAAAAACCCTCGTGGAAGGGAAATCAATAATATTAAAAAAATATTATAATAAGTCTATTGATATCTTGACAAAGGTTGCAGCAGCTACGACCTAAAAAAATATCGATACATCTATTGAGTAAAAATTATTAAGAATAAAAAGTGAAAGAAAAAGGAAGATGGAAATGCAAGGAACCACCGTGTGGTCCTTTAGGTATGGTTGGGCGCCAATTATATCAGAAGCCTACCAAAAGAGTAAAGAAACAAGGAAATAAAACAAAATCCCCATGAGGAAATCACCTTCTTTTGATCTTCAATCTAATTAATTTATCCTTTGAAATTGTACCATTATAAATAATTTACAACTTTATGAGTAATATTATTCCTCAAATTCATTTTGCTACAGCTTTATATAACTTATTTTTCCCCAAATTTATATCACTTTTAGCCACAGTTTAACAGCCCACAAGGCCTTTTCGCAATACGATCAGACAAAACGAATTAGTTTCGTGTGGCGAAATGCCTCACTTTATTTATGATCGGCCGGAAATATAACTTGGGTTATCGAACTCGGGTTGTTTTATTCCTTAAAACTAAGAAGCGAAAACTAACGAGGGCATCTCTCCCAGAAAGTTTGTAAGCACATATATGTAAATCTTTAAATGATCAGATGTCTTTTACACTCCTCTCCATCCACACTCGGGCACCAGGTAACATTTTAATTTCAAATTATCCAGTGAACCACTGAGTCCCTCGTATGAGATCGATAGCGCATAATAGCGAGCCTCACGAAGGGTGAAAAATCAGCTTAGGCCTGGATGCGATTTTTGTTAGTCACGTGCACGCGACGCTATGTCGGTTCGTAGGTAGTCGACCGGATGGTAACCATTTTATTTTTCAATTAGTTTTTTGGCAATAGTATCGTAACTATTCGGCTGATGTTAACGAAAGTTGGAACCCTTATGTCCCTTGCGAATGATATAATTGCTAAGGTCATCCCAAGGTTACCCCCGAAATTATTAAAGGAAAACTAACTAAGGGTCGGATTGCCCCAGTGGTTGAAAGTTTTGAAGGTCGTAAGGTCATGCGTCAGAATAATTGAGAGCACGCGACTTAAGTATGTTGACCATGTTTGGAATGAAGACCGATTCTTTTGTCAACGAGCAATTGCCGATACACGAATCGAAATTCATTTTACTACTTAGGAAAGGACTAAGAGTAACGCTGAATACTAAGTGCTAACCGGAGGAGAACCTCGTGAAATCCATCCACTTTTTAAAAAAGAAAATTCTAATAATTCTAATAAGAGAGTCGAGCACCAAATTAGGGCTTAAGGATCCCTATTGCTCCCGCCCACCAACGTGGGAACTGGCGCGAGCTGTTTGCCAAGAATTAATTTCGTCCTATGCCCGCAACTTGGTACGGACATAATAGCTCGCCTCGTGAAAGATACAAAATCAGCCTCCAACTGGATTCGAACCATCGTAGACCACGCGTGCAAGCGCGGTCTTACCACTGAGCCACGGTGGAGGAAAAAAAAGAAACGACACCTGAAATCGGTTAAGAACTACAGGGAAAAAAGTCAATACGATGACAAACAAAGTCGACCGAACAATAACAATAGAACAAATGAGGAATAAAGCAGAGTAAGAAAGAGTTCAAATAAACGAGGAACAAAGTGGAATGAAAAGAAAAATAACGATAAAGGAAGCATAAATAAGAACAATAAACATTAATAGCAAAGCATGACGAACAACAATAACACTAGAACAAATGAGAAACAAAATATTTTTTCAAATTTTAAAGCGAAAACCGATGACGGCCCTGTGCCAATGTTGGCACTGTAAAGACAGTGGAGAAGTTGGAGGAAGTGAAAATGTATGACAGATATATAGCCGTAGATCCTTTTGCAAACATTGGGGTCGGGATGACGGACAATCGTACAGATGTTGCAGCATGTTGTACCATGCTACACCTGACCCATTTGCGAACGAGGCAGAAAATCGAGAGAACAAGAACAACATTAGCAAACATGAATTAAAAACAAATCAAAGCGAACAAAGTATACAAAATAATGAGAAAAAATAAGACAGAATAAGAAAAGTTGGACGAGAACATAAAAAAAATCAATCGGAAAAAATAGTGAAACAATGACGACAAAAGCAGACAGAACAAGAACACTAAAATAAGAAGGAATGAAACGAATCAGGCAGATCAAAAACAAAGAACCAACAATAGTGAAAAGAGCAACGTAAAGACCGATAGAACAGAAAAAAAAGAGAGGAACAAAACAAGACGCAAAGGTTCAATAAAGAAATGAGGAGCAAAGCAAAGAGGATATTCACAAACATGATGAACGAACAGAACAATGAGGAACAAATCAGAAATAACATAGGCAGTAGAACAAAAAGAATAGAACCCAGAGACAAGAACAGAAGTAAACATGGTGAGGCCCTTAACCACTTGACTCGAAGGTCACTCGATTTACCATCTCATCATGGCGAAATTTTGATTCTTATTAGTCTTCTACTGTATGTTGTCTGCTGTGGATATTTCTTTATGTTTATGACGAAGTGGTTAGATGTTATTCCATCAACGCCGACGACTATTCCAAGCAAATGTTTTTAACGGACTCGTCGCTTCTGTCTGTCACTTGCTGGGGTAATTCTTTTTAGTCGTGTGCGAGTCTAGTCTCGAGCGACTCTATATCTCACTATGTCGGTCGGTCGGTCCCTGTTTTGCTATTTTTTGTTTTAGTAATAGCATTGTAACTATTTGGCCGATTCTGACGAAATTTGAAACCCCCATGTTGTTTTACATTTTCTTTCGAGTGATATAATTTCCAAAGTTCTCCCAAGGTTAGCCCAGGAATTATTTTGTTTGGGCAATAACATCATAACTATTGTGCCGATTCTAACGAAACTTGAAACCCTTATGTTGTTTTACACTTTCTTTTGGGTGATATAATTCTAAAGGTCCTTCCAAGGTTAGTATGGGAATTATTGTGACCTTTTTCTTAAGGAAGTTTGCAGCCGTGGACAGCAGCTTTAGTTAAGAGGCCTCACCTCCTTTTGATTATTTACTAAGTTTAAAGTCTTCTGCTGGTAATTTATTATGACTAACTCTATAATTTAAGAAGGGGATTTTTTTGAGTATTTGAATAATAATTTCATCTTAGTTTGGTTATGACGTGTTTTTTTATCAGTCAAAGTTCAGAAATAAATATAAGTATCGATATTTTGTGAAATTTTTAAACCCAAAGAATTACAAATGGTGAAGTTCAGAAAATTTATTTTTATATATCTTCTTCTATAATTCTATATTTTAGCAACGTGATATTTTGAGAGGGAGGAAATTTAGTTTAGAGTTCATTTTTAAAATTATTATAGTTAGCGAAGTTCAGAAAATTTATAGAAATTTAACCATGGCTGCTTTTTTTTAGATTTTAAATTTTAATGTTAGTAGCGAAGCCATTACCTGGTATTTGTAATTAATTTAATTCGTATTGCTAGGGTAAGGTTGCCTGTTTGATAAACAAGTACGTTTATTTATTATTTTTTGCTTTCGTTCACGATCATTGCGATCCTGTGAATATTTTGAAAACGTTAATTAAGACAAGTAGGCCCGGTACATTGCCTCCAATCTGTATAAAGGTGCGTTCCCTTCTATATTGAGTCAATCGCACTAGGTTCTGTGAATCAGCTCGTTTCTAATTCGTAATTTCTGATGAAAATTGAACCTACCTTAAGATACTTTGAGTTTACCAAATCACTATTGTACCAGAGTTGTGTTTGGTGATGAAAGTGGAATCGGTTTCTTTTTCGCTTTATGTGGAAATAAAGTCTATATTTGTTTATTTAATCACGAAGTCCCTGAGCCAACTTTCGAACCAGGTTGGTGTCTTGATTGATCGTCTGGTCACAGGGGTGCATGAGATCCTAAGGTAGGTTCCCTCTGTGTCAGAAGACGGATTATGAGACCCCACGGGTTTTAGTGACACTCTCTGCCACCATCTTGAGTCACTCTTTTTTTTCCTTGATAACTTTTGCAACTGCAAATCTTACACAAATTTTCGACTGTTGCCCAAAGCCGTCATCGACGATTCGGCGTAAAAAACCCTCTTCCCTCTTCCCGTCGAACTCTCTACAGCAGTCTCACTTAGTGAGTATCCTAGCACCGCCAATTTGAGGTTTCACACCCTCCACTCCGATCTTACTCGTACTGCAATCTGAGAAGTATCGCGGACTTCATCACCGTTAATAGTGACGTCCGCTGGGAATTACAGAATTACGAAAGACCAAAAACCCCAAAATCCCTGAGGCTATTTCAAGAGGGAAGGAAAATGGTAGAAGTCTGAGGTAATGCAAAGTTAAAAGAAGGAGGATATGCAAAAGGAATTAATTTAACTACTCTTGTTTTTATATATTTGAAAGAAATAGTAATCAATTATATTACTAACCATATTAACTCTAGTGCTTTTAACGATATTCGTAGGAAAGTTATTCCATGTTTGTGTTATTGTATATAAAAAAAAAATAATGTGCTATTACAGTGATAAATCGTTTGAATACCAGTTTGTTACCGTTATTTTTAGTCAGCACTCCAAAATCGAGTTCCAATATTAATTTTATACCAGTGAACCCGTTTATTATTTTAAATACTTGGATAGTTGGCCGCGCAGATACTGATTTTCCAGTGACAGTAAATCAAAGTGCTTCAGTCTTCTCTATGTAATCTATTTCGGATATATGGCGACCAGAATTGTACCACATACTCCAAATG